>OY821748.1:23335140-24535140 GCA_963682055.1 Primula veris | reverse complement strand
TTCCAGTAAATCGACATTCTATCTGTTAAAATCGCTATTTTGCTATTTTATCCTAAAAAATCTAGACTCTACCTATTTTAAGTAATGTTCCTAGTTTAGTGGGATTTAACTAGTTCCAGTCATGTGAGATCGTAAATTAAGTTTAATAACCATGACAGAGTATAATACCCTGAAGGACTCCAAATTAAAATCTTACACATCTGATGTATGGGAACTATTTGTATGCTGAGGAAATCATATATGAACCTACCATGCCTCTAATAATGGACAAGATTAGGAGTTCACTTCTATTCAACAAGTGAATGACATTATAGTTACTCACTTCAGCTTTGATATTAGCATGTTTTTTTTTTTGGAGGTTGATATTAGGCTATTAGCATGTTGTTTGAATGCTGAAGGAAGAAAGGAGCTGGTGTATGTTATTATTGATCTCAATTTTCTATGGATTGCAAGGCATACAATAAGACTAGGTTGACGTACACATAAACTTGACAAGAGATTTAAAACGTAAACAGGCCATCTAAGATTTAGATTCTGAAATAACTACCATGAAGTGTATAGGGGAGGGGAATATTTAAATTAGCAGCCAACTCAGAATAGTTTGTCAGGGGACTATCTGTAATAAGATGGTTGAAAAACTATGTACCGACCATAAGTTTAGAACTGTATTTAATAAACATCTTCACTGAAGGGATTGTTACTTATTTTTCTTGTTTTGGCTGTATCAATAGGGACAAACGGTGATTGGACTCAGGTTTTCAAGCTTGTCAGTAATGAAGCAAAGTATGACCAGGTATTGTTTTAAGCTGTATTTCTTATTAGAAAATGCTTATGAAACATTCTTTCGCTGCTAAATTTTTTTCTGTTCAATAAACTGAGCTCGTGTTCTTTGCTTCTTATTGTTCAATACTTGCACTGTGGGAATAATTTGGGAAAAGAATAAAGAACCCCACATGATAATGGGTCCAGGCAGACCTCAAACAATCATTAGCATAGTTATAATCATGATATATATTTAAACACATAAACTGTCTCTAAAGCTTAGCATATACATAACATGTATACGTCTATGCCGTTTCCGTGTTTGTTGCTTTTTTTTTATCCAATACCTAAGGTGTAGGTGTAATTTGGGAAGAGACATATTCATTGGTTTTCTTTTTGAGTATCCCAAAACTACTATTTTTTCAAGGGGACCTCAGAGTAGTATGCATATCATTCTGTGATTGCAAATATGTGCTTTGTTACGCCTGTACTATTTCTATATATGCTTCCATAA
Source organism: Primula veris (assembly GCA_963682055.1). Lineage (NCBI taxonomy): Eukaryota > Viridiplantae > Streptophyta > Magnoliopsida > Ericales > Primulaceae > Primula > Primula veris. Next base: position 24,533,864 of record OY821748.1, on the reverse strand, counting down.
ATTTCCAGTTATATTTTGTAAAATTTAGAGAAACCATCAGGTGTTCTGTACCAAATGCAGCTTAATACGTAGTTGTTAACTTGCCTGATTTCCTTTTTATTTTTTATTGCAGTGAAGTGATGTCTGTCCGAAATCCCATATGTTTTAGGGTCTTAGTTTTTTGTATTTCCTTTCACTCCTCAGCTATGTAGCACGGATACTCCCAGTTTTTTTTTTTAAAATTGCCGTATCGGATACCGATACTCCCCCGTTACTCTGATACCATATCCGATACTCCAAATGCGGTATCCTTGACTTTTCAAAGGTTTGACCAATCCGATACTCGTATCGGATACTCCAAATGCCGTATCCTTGACTTTTCAAAAGTTTGACTTATCCAATACTTCAATGATACTTCACAGATGCTTCACCGATAGGTTTCAAGATACGGTGGGGTTGGAAATTTATACTTATTTACAATTTTAAGGAAAAGTATTATAAGCTCATTGGTCATACATGCTATATTAGTATAAAGTATATCTTTGTTATTTGCAAGAAAGTACAAATATACATAAGTACTTATATATTATAGAACACCTTTTGGGAAATTGTATTTCCAGATAATGCTTGATAAGTAAAAATTAATTTGTAGCAATATATTTTGTAGATATATATATATATAAAATAATTTTTATTATAATTATAATTTCCGTATCCTAGCTGTATCGGATTCTCAATTTTAAAAAAATCCGTATCTGTGTATCCGTATCGTATCGGATACGATACCCGTATCCGTATCCGTGCAACATAGCTCCTCAGATACTTGTACTCTCTCGAATTACTGAAAATTATTTTTGTATTTACATGGATGAAGTGTTTCAGTGATTTAAGGTCTTGGCATGTTGCAATTAACTTTCTGTCAGGTTTTATACTGGAATAATGAAGGGCGGTCAAGTAAACAAAATTGTGGAGATTCAGGGTCTTGAAATCTATTGCAGCACTTGTCAGGAAGCTTCGGATTTGGTGACAGTAAATAATGTGGAAGACCATGGAAAGTCTGTAGGCAACAACAATCTTCATCTATTGGCTCCAATTAATGTAATAATGTCCCTAATGGTAAGATAATTATTCTGCAATCTTATTAACCTCATATGAGAACTTCCTTTAGCTTGCCTCTTTTTAAGTTTGAGTTTAATTTGATCAAGCTTTGGGACCTTGGGTACTGAAATAATTAAAGATTATATTTTTAGAGGGTATTGATACTTGTTTTCTTGGAAGAACCCTATTTTTGAGCTCTCTCTTTTTTAGTTCATCGTAACTACTATTTCTAGTATTTGGTAGAGCAGTCGAGGAAGACAATTTGTAGAATACCTTTTCAGTTTAAATGACAGGAGATCTATTAGTGAGAGGGTCTTTATGAATTACGCAGTCCCGGGGGCGATTGTAATTGCCAATCTAATACGAGTCTTCCTAAGTTTTTAAGCTGTTAGGTGAGATTGTAGCACATGATTTAAAAGGTACCAACATGAGTTGATGTCTCATCCTTAGCAAATTAGAAATGATTTGCATGTGAATGACTAAGAAATATGCCACAAGTCAGGGGGCGTGTTGATGTCTCACATATAGCAATTACTAATGTAATTTGTTTTTCCTAATAGCTCAAACTTCTAAGTGAGATAGTGGCATATCACTAACATAGAGGAATGCTAGACAACATGATGCTGAAGTCATCCAATCAAGCTTATGATTGATCATATTGTTGATAGTTTACTACACTGAATGTTTTGAGAAACAAAAATAGTGGGAGTTTGCAGATTTAGGTGGTAGCTGATACCTTTATGCCACCCTATACCCGTCAGTCATGGAGACATGTGTCTTTTGTACATGGAGAGGGATAACCAAAGTAATAGAATATAAGTAACAAAAGGAATAGTACACAAATAAGTTTTATGAATTTATGTTACTATATAGGATACTATTATACAACTTTGTTGCAAATATATCTAGTTATTTATTTCTATAGGATTGTTTCATTTCTGATGATTGCTCTGAGCAACCTTGCTGTAGTAGACTGGTTACCATGGTTTACATTCTTTTGGTTTCTATAGTGGATACTCTCATATCTGTATTTCCATGACCAGTTTTACCTATTTCTTTTCTTCTTGTTCATTTAGTCTTTCCTGAGTGTTTTCGACGAAATGTCATTGAATATTAATGGTCTGGTTTCTCTTTCTGCTAATAGAGTTTGCCATCTTTTATTAGGTGAGCAGATCAGGAAGTAGTAATAGTGATGCACCACGATTTTCCATCAATATAGAGCTATCAGAATTGGTTGGTCCTTTGTTGTGGCTTTGTTCACCAATTACTATTTCCTTGCTTATTTCCGTTTTCCATATATGTTCTCACTACTTCTACTCTTCAGGTCATGTCTTTGAGTGAGTTTCAATTGGGACAAATTCTCACCCTATGGGATTATTTATGCATTTGCGATTTGAGGAAAAAGTAAGTTTAAACTTATCTTGAATGCTTATTGTTTCTTTTCTATATTTGGTATCATTATGATGTTCTATCTATCTGTTCACAATGACTGATGTTGATAATACAGTATCAAGTTCACGTAAGTACCAAAGTTATTACTTCTCTATATGGACCTATTATTGTCTCTTTCAGGAAATCAGGAATTAAATGCAGGTTATTTTTTCCAGTAATAAGTACTTCAGAAAGAAAATAATAAGGGTACTGACTTACCGAAAAGCATAGTTGATAATTATCCGAGCTCTTAGATTTTTGACTGGTTATTCAAGTTTCTGATGCTATAAGTTGAGTTGGTTCATTCTTTGTCCGTTGAAAGAGATGCTTTTAAAATAATTAGGGTCTCACAGCTTTCATACATATACCTCTGAGTGGCCTCATGGGATTAGACTTTGCCTAATAGAAAGCTTTATTTTATCAAGCGCATCAGAAACTAGTAAGGCCTAGCATACCATGCATACTCAATTTGCCTTATACCTGTCTTCATGCAATCTGAATGTCGCAGAACCATTTTATAAAGAACTAGGTGTATAAAACTGTCTCTGCATTTATCTCCTTCGTCATGCTTATTTTGTTGAGTACTTAACTTTTTAGTGCTTACTGCTTGTTTTACCATCTTTGGTATCATCAATACTTTTAGGTATGGACGCTATCGTCCTTGGGATAAACCTTTGTCAAGAAAATATAAGGGTTGGCAAGTGGCGTGGTGGCATTACGCTCAACAATCAGTTTTGTCCGATGTTCGCAGAAAGTTGAAGAAAAGTTCGTGGAAGTATTTTGGAGAACGAGTGTGAGTCATTTTCTTCTTCGAAACCTCTCATTTAATCTTGACTATGTAGAACATCACGAGTTTGTTATATGCCTATTGTATCAAGTAGTTATAGGAAGAACTCTGTGTATAACTTACAAGAGAGATTCAATTACAAAGATGAAAAAAGGAGTAGAAATATTGAGGAACTTGCAAATAAGTAAAAAGAAATTTTGTTTGAGGTATGTTTGTAACTTTTGAATGCATGACCATTCCGGAAATGTCTTGGGAACATTCAAAATGTAAATCTCAACAAACAGAAGTAATTACTAACCCAATTTTTGTTTAGTTACCCAAACACAATATAAAGAAACTCAAATACTTTTAGCAAGGCATTGATATGTGAAAGATAAAATGCACGCGGAATTTGTATTTCTGAAATTTATTTGAAAAGTGTAATCGATGCAATAAGTATTATGGAGTGACATCTGTTAAAGCCCATATACCTTACCATTAAAAGACCTTCTAATAGGGAAGGTGAGGAGCATATTTTAATACTTGGCTATAGTAATGCTCAAGAGATGTTGGATTACCATGACATCTGTTAAAGCCCATATACCTTATCATTAAAAGACATATTTTGGTTGATTACAATTTGTTCATGCAGATAATAAAAGTGATTTTCTTATTTTCTATGGTAAGTATTACTATAGCCAAGTATGTACTTATTGTCTATAGAGAACAAGATGTACTCATTATTCATGTTTTCTTTCACAAGCTCCCTACCTTTAATTTTGATAATTAAGCAACTTTAAACCAAGAAAGAAAGACATTAGGGGTTGACCGCCGCAGAGCCTGCATCATTTGCTAGCTTTACAATTCCTTATCTAGATTTGTTTGTGAGCTTCTCTTTTCTAACTTGTGAATACATTTTTTATGTCAGACATTGTCGCCGCAAGTATGTAAATCTGTACAAGACCAAGTTAAAGAATCTTCGAGAGGAACAGGTTTAGTTTCATAAATACTTAATTTTTCCATCACTTGTAAATAATTACCATGATTTTATATTTTTTTTGGCCATGATCTTATACTTCCTGAAGTTTCTTATCACCCATCACATGACCTGTAATGCAGCGATTTTGGCTAATATTCCGGAGAATTTAGAGTTGTGCAATAATAGCTCTATATTGGTATATATATTTACTATGAAAGACTTGCCTAAGTTTTGTGTAACTTTAAAGTGAGTTTAGATTATCTGGCACTTGAGTTGATGACTACTCCCTAGTTAGTTGACTTCCTATGATTAAGTGGTGATCAAATTTGCTTTACATCCCCAAATCTTGTCCGTAAATATTAATATACAGCTTATCATATCAGGGCATATCCTTCATAATGGCAACATTTTGAGATTATTTACAACTATTATCTAAGTTCACGATGAATTGGAATAATAATTTAAACCTATTTCTATTGGGCTTGGGCTTCCAATGCCACTTACCAAGTGTTTGATATCAGTGGTATTCCTTACACGAATGCCAGTGGCTGATTATTTAGATTCTTACAATGTCCAGCTCTTGGTAACGGTGTAATTGGGTGCCCTCTACTGAATTTAAGAATAATTTGATTTTTGTTAACTCTAGTTTTGATTTAAAAGTATTCTTGTTGGTTGGTTTTATTCTTCATGTTTTTGTTATGTACAGTTTATAGATGATGATGTTCTTCAAGAGTTGGAACAAATGGAGAAAGAGTTTGATCTAGAGGATATATTAAATTATCGGTGTATTGCTGAAAGTGAGATGCAGGTATGTAATAAATTACTCTGTGGAGTTTAGTCCTTGTAAAATGCACCTTTAAACACATCTACGTGCATAGGTGCATTTGGCGATCCATATTAATTCTTGTTTTTCTTTTCTGTGCTTGTTTACTGGACGGTTTCCTTTTTATAATAAATTGAAATGGAATGAAATAAGGTATAGTTCTTATTCGTCTATAATGAGCTGCGATATGTTTTCTATCAATGACTATCCATATCCTTTGAGAAATGGGGTGAGAACCTTTTCTGCTCCGATTTTATGGAGACTAAATATGGTTGATTACAATTTGTTTTTGCAAGTGGATAAACGTGATTTTCTTATTTGCTATGGTAACGCCAAAGTCGATGTGATCTTTTAGAACTTAATCATCGAACTGATATATGTAGCATTATTATTCACACATTTTCTCGTTTCTGGTTTGGTTAAATCGGCGGCGATCTGTTTCTACTGTGGTGATCAATTTGCAGGAGTTTCTTGAGAAAGCAAATTCTACTTTTGAAGTGAATGGCGTTGAAAAATCACATATTGACCAGCGAGTCTCTCTCTCTACTAGGCCACGTGGATGGTTGAGTTGGCTATCTCGTGGTATGCTTGGGGCTGGCGGAACTGACGATTCTAGCCAGTTTTCTGGTGTCGTCTCAGATGAAGTTATTAAGGTATATTGATATGCCTCTTGGAAAGGGAAAGATGAAGGGTCAATTGCAAGTTAATCCCATTTACCCCTGACACTTGCAATTGACCCCTATGAAGTATGAACTAAGTTTTGCAATCAACCCCCATGACTAATTTCAAAATAGCATAACTTTCTTCTCGGGTCGTTTTGAATAATTTTTCTTTTAGTGCACTTAATCAATGTATTTGTAGATGGAATAGTGGTTGATGAAAAGAAGTCCTATATGGCAATCTTACGGTAAAAATTAAAATAGAAAGTGTTTTTACAAAATCGGTGTAAAAACGTGTACCGTTTCTTACAACGCGTAGATATTACCAATACTTTGATCAGAATTTAGATTTCTTCAAAACAGACCACAAAATGCAAAGTCATGCCATTTTTATATTTGGAAATGGGGGTTAATAGCAAATCTTTGATTGGGCGTGGAATTAATTCCAAGTATCGAAAGTACATGAGTTTATTTGCAAATTATTCATGGTATAATATTTGCAATTTCCTTACTTATGAAAGATGAAAGGAGGAGGGAATTAAATGTGTCCCTTTCATGGTACAGGATATCTATGAGGCGACAGAGTTTAAGCCTACATCTTCGCTTGATGGTTCACCTTCTGTGACTGATGATGTCCTTTTCTCGGAAGTAAAAATTATCATTCATAAGGTTTCAACCACATTGTGGATCAAGTAAGCTCCTTTACCCATTTTCCTGAAAGTTAAGTTTATGGTAATCGCTGGCACTGATATGATAACTTGTCAAAATGGCATGCGTCGGATACTTTCTGTGTTTTGAAACATTCTATGCGGTTATTAGTGATTCGTTTATCGAAGTTCTATGTTTTAGCTGCACTCTTTTGTTGAAGTAATTCTTCAGTAATTTCTGTTGGGACAACTTCTAACCCAATTCTACCTTTAACTTCTTAAACCAAAATTCAGTAAAAAAAACATGTAAGAATCTGCTCATCGAAGGAAGTAACATGCATGCCCATTTCGGCAAAACTTGAGACTGGATTTCTGCTGAAAATTATATGTTTTCTGCAATGCAATTAAAAAAATTCTTTTACTTGTATTTTGATAGTCGACGATCTTTACCAAAATCTCTTTCTATGAGTTGTAATTTGTGAATTGTTATTAAAAATCAAGCCAATAGTTCTTTGATGAGATGTTCATACGAGTCGTCTTGTTCTGCCTGATAACAAGCGGGGATTTTCTTTATGTCGCTTTCTGATTAACTTGTAATTGGAATTGTGGTTTTCTACATTTTTTCCTTGCTCAAGTGCTTTTCTCTAAATCATCTCCAACTGTGACTTCCATATATTGTTCAGAGACGGTGGTCGGGCAGCTGCTAATTTGATTTTGGAAGAACTGATCGTTGAATGTAAGCTTTGGGAGGAAACTCTAGTCATGACTTCCTCAGTAACGAATGCAAGGATTGTTAACCAGAGAAACAAACAAAACATCTTGCTTTTAGGAAAGGTCTGAAGCTTCTTTTACATCAAACATGATACAATTTTTCTATTGATGCACCTATTATATGGATTTGTCTGTAATCTCCTTTAATGAAAGAGTAATGATTTTTTTGAAAATGTATGGTAATTAATTTAGCTTAAGATTAAACTAATATTAGGCCAAAATGTAGTTGGAGTTGGTTATGTGGATATCATAGACTCGCTCCTTAATAGTTTCATAAAAGTTTCTTGTCCTCTGTTATTTGGGAGATTTTATTTAGAAGTAAAGAGGATAATAATATAATTTATGCCAAAGTATAGGTGGTTGGGGTCTTTTGGACTTTGTTTTCGTGTCGTTAATGTTTTGGATCTAGCATTAGAAATTGATATTGACAATTTACTTTCTCTTTTGCAGGCTGCTTTGAAGAAAGATGTTCTTGATGTCCAGAAACCTTCTGTATGCATTCAAGTGAATTCTACCTCTGCAAACCAGGAAGTCAAACTTTTGCTGGAGGTAAAATTGGTCCGAAATTATATTGTTTTTGGGCAGTCATGGTTGTTTATTTATATAGATGCTTTCCAAAATACGTTCAGTGTCTACTTTTAGTTGATGAGTTTTTTTTGTTTGTTAAGGTTCTCTATGTTACTTTTCTTTCAGGTCATTCAACCTCTTGAGATTACTTATGATTCAGAGTTTCTTCTAAATATCATGGAGTTTTATCATGTGTTTGAGGCTAACAAATTTCATCATGAAAGGGTATGAATTCTCAATTATTAGTAATAGTAATATTTTTTTTCTTACATACAATAACAAATGGCGCTCTAACTTAACTGTCCATATATTATAGCGCTACAAAACTATTTTCTCCTTCAAAGATATACGTAGGAAGTTCATGGGCTTATATGCACGTCTGGTAGCAAAACACATTCTTATTTTTTCCTCCCCTGTATTACAGGTTATGTTGTCACTGAATGATTTTGAAGATGTTAGAGCACGGCTATTTTGGAAAGCTAAGTATGTTATGTGCTTTTGGTTGCTTAGATTTGCTGATATAGGCAGTTTAATTTTGATACATAAGGAAGTTATGTAGCAGTTTTGGAGTGTGCCAAAACCCTTTCGTAACTTTGTCCCTTTATATATTAAATAACATTGAAGTTCCGATTGTAACATCAGTTCCACTCGGAAACTGCAACAACCATTAAGTGTAATGCTATACACAGGAACAAACATGTAATGAGATTCTACAAACACTTGTATGGCTGATCTTATACCTTGAATCATTTCCTGAAGAATAAGACTAATTCAGAAGTATAGGTTCTTCCCACAAACATCGTTTTGAAATATTAGCACATATTATCAATCGTAGTTACAACTTATGGACACCAATGTTTGTCGGCAAGTATATAGTTACAGTTAACAGCATTGCTCGACTAATGCTAATGAATTCTTGCGTTGTTTTCTTTTACAGATATACATTATCAAGTCTTCAGAGACTGGTCTGGGATGTTTATTTCAAGACTATCAGCATAAAGATCGTGTCAAGAAATGCTATATCGGAATCAGCTGAACTTGTAACCTTTCTCTCTGTTGTCCTTTTACTTTTCCATGAACATAGCAGTGTCCTCAGTTAAGTATTACTTTGCATATTACCATGCGACGGAACAAGCTAATCGTTCATCCTTTGATTTCCCTATGATTCCTTTTGATTATGAGAAAACTATATAGGTTGGATTTTCTAGTTTTTGTAAGTATTCACCAAGCCCCCATATGCTTCCCTTGGAATATACCCCTATTTAAAAGTTGTAGCTATTTGACTAGTGTGATTGAGAGGTTTTGACATATTAGTCTAGTTAGAAGTATAGGTTCTTCACACACGATCAGTTATTATTTATATCAAAAGTGAATTACAAGAAAGGTCCTCAACAAAATTAGAAATACAAAATAAACCTCAATGTCTAACTAGTTTAATATCAACTTTAACACCCAGGAGCATACATATCAAATATGCCCAACTTAGGACATGGAAACACATGTCCTGGAAAGAAGATCGCGATAGAGGTTTGGTCAAAATATCTCCCAACTGGAACTTAGATCTCACATACGGTGTACATTATCTCTTTTCGCATTATCAAGTCGTGAATGAAATAGCAATTAACCTCTATATGTGTACTAATCTCTTTCCGCATTATCAAGTCGCGAATGAAATAGCAATTAACCTCTATATGCTTTGTTCGCTCTGATTTAAGTTAGAAGAGAGAGAAACTGTGTTTGGGGTGTTAATCCTTCACACACAATCAATTATTATTTATATCAAAAGTGAATTACAAGAAAGGTCCTCAACATAATTAGAAGTACAAAATAAACCTCAAAGTCTTAACTAGTTTAATATCAACTCTAACAAGTCTCATCATAAGACTGATATCTTTCAAAGAGTTAGGCTCACTCTTTTGAAAGTGTAGTTTAAAATGTTTACTCATGTTATGTCACTGTTGTGTGTCAGGTTCTTCAAATAGGATCTTTTCACTTAGCAAGCATAGATGAGTTAGGTTCTGCTTCAGATTTTGAAGATGAATTTTATATCTTCGAGGATTTGAAAGGATCTGTTTCCACCAGTGATATTTCTACAAGGATCAAGCTTCAAGATCTCTACAATAACTTTGAAATTCAAGTAGTAGACCTTGAGGTGACGGCTCTATCATTTGATCTTTGGAGGGGACTGTTCTACCCTTTTAGAAGTTTGTTAATTATTGATAAATAATGTCAATATAACTGCAGGTAAAGGTTCGTACTCCTTCCAGTAATGAAGCAGTATCTGTGGTGAAAAAAACATCAGCTTCTATAAGTTTCACTTCCTGTGTCATTCCCGAAGAGACAATGCTCTTACAGCTAAAGGTAAGTAGTCCATTTTTTTAGACACAGTAAACAATTTGGTTCCATCTAACTAACATTTATGTTTTCCTTTTGTTTCCTGTTTGATTTTGGTGGTGTGTTTTATAACGTGATTAAAAGAAAAAAACAGTTAAGAGTAACTCAGGTTGGTTTTATTTAACAGTAAATAAGATTCAAAGCTTTACTATAGCAAAGTTTTGATATCCTTCAAAGCTCAAATTTATCATCATCATCATTAATTTATCACCAATTTTCTTAATTTTTTTTTCTTTCATTCTTTAAATTCATCAATGGTGAAACATAGTTATCGACTTGGGGATCTGTGTGTTATACATGAGAGTGAGTTGGGGAACCCATTGATTGCTGGGTAGAAGCAGAAGAGAGTAAATGTAGTGGGAAAGGCTGGAGATGTGGAAGGAGAAATGCAATTTGTGTTTCATAATAAATTAGGTGGGAAAGGAGAAGTAGAGAAAAAGACAGATGCGATGAAGGGATTTAGAGTGAAGGAGGGAGAGGAAGGATGGAAGAGAGAACAGAGACTGACAAAAGCGAGAATGAGTAGCAGGTTTATAGGTAGCTAATGCTTGTTTTGAATTGCTATGCTTAAGTAGTATTTTGGTATCAGCTATTTGTTTCTAAATGGTAAATTTTGGTTTATATCTTCAAAACCTACTATTTTGAACTTCAGAAAAGGTTATATCTCGGAGGAATTTCGTACTGGAGAATTATGGGTTTGATTACTTTGAACTGTTTGTGTTTTTTCAGGTCAACATTCGTATCGAATCACTTGGTGTCTGCTTCTCTCCATCAGTATATCTCGCATGTTCTGGCATACTTATAAATGAAAACGTGCTGCTTTTGGATGTGGACTCTGAATCATTGCATAAATCAAGACCACGTGGTACGGAGTCAATAGGAGAGACGCACCTAAAAACTGATTGTTTTAAGGTCATTTCAAAATTAAAGTCAGCTAGTCTTCTTATCGATCTGGAAAATGATAAAGAAAATGACTGCACTCTCCTGCTCAGTCTGGAAGAATTGGATATTAGGTATGTTTTTAAATGAGTTATTGCAGTTACTCCGCAAAACAATTTTTGTTTGTTGCAAGCCTTGACCTTGGCCCTTTTATTCGTTCTAAACTTTACTGGTTGAACTGATTGATATAAATACAGGAATTCAAATTTGTCTCTTGTACTTAAGTGTTGATAGTTGATGCTACCCTCTTCAGTTTTGTCAGAATTCCATGCATTGAAGTTATTAGTTATCTGGAAAAAATAATTAATGTTTCGTTTTGAAAATACTCTGCTGCATTAACATAAAGTTCATTAGCACGAAAGTCTTGCCATTACAATATTATCTGTGTATGTGCTTTAAACTCGACCCAAATAGTAGCTTAAAATCTCTTCCTGACCTGTTGATGCCTATCTATGACGGTTAAATTTTAATTGGATTTGTTGCTAAAATAGTGAAATTTGAAGTTTGTATTTGTTCTTGGTTTGTAGGTACGCTTTTGCGGAGTTAGCTCGATGCACTGTCTCTTCAAATACATTGAAAATAATCAGTTACTTAGAAGACAGTGACAACGGTTCTCTTGTTTTGTGCTCATCTGATAATGAAACCACATATTCCCGTCAGTGCTTTCTTTTACATTATGAAGAATGCGAAAATGTTCATAGAACATTTCACAAATATGGAATATCACTTACTGATCTTGATTTTCACTGCTATCCCTACATAATCAGATTACTGATGGACTTTTCTGAGAAGATATCAAAGTCTGTTGCATCCAACTCTGTTGAAGGTTCAAATAATGAAATCTCCACTCCACTGAATTGTTTTGATTTTGAAAAGTTTGGTTTTTCAAATGTATCTGAAACTGGTTCAACTGAATGCACCAGTATTTTGGTGGAAAATTTTCCATTCATTACCGTTCACAATGGCAAAGAGGACAGTCCCTTTAGTCAGTTCAATTCTGAATGGAGGAATAAACTGAAAATAAGGAAGAGTCAAAGCAGAAACACTGGAAGTAGAACTAGAAATATAAGAAAAAAGCAAGTTTCATACCCAAAATCCAGACCCAGAGATAATAATATGTTCTCATCAAATGATTTTGATGGAACTGATTCACTTGTCGATTTGGATGTTAGCAGAATAAGGGTGCATTTTCATGATTCCTCTTCTATTGTTGGAACTGTTTCTCTCACCACATCCAAATCTTTTATTTCTTCCTGTGGAGACTGCCTGGATATGTTATTTTCTGTTAAAGGATTAAGTCTTTGCTCGTCCTGGTGGCCTAACAATATCCAAGAAACTTTATGGGGTCCCTCATTGGAAAATGTTTCCCCGATATTTAATCTAAGGGTAAGTGAATTCAAAGATGGGCCACTGGGATCTCATTTAAATTTGAGCTTCAGCATTCAGCATGTCTCCTGTGTGTTACTACCCGAGTTTTTGTCGGTAATTATCGGTTATTTCTCATTGACTGACTGGTACATTGATGAGAGTAATCTACCAGAATTGGAAAACAGTACCACGATTAGTTATATTTTTGAGATTGTAGACTCGTGTATCTATACACCTGCAGGAGAATTTGACTCTTGTGTTCTAAAGCTTGTAATTCCCCATTTCTATGGTAGTTTCGTCCTTGACAGTTGTTCTAACGATGTATTGAAGGGTATCCCTCTTGAATGTTTAGTAGCGCAACATAAGATTGTGAATGGAAGTCACTATTTAAATCTTTTTGGTCGTGATTTAACACTCTCTCTCTTGTTACCAAGCCGAGACGAACTTGATAGCTCTTTGGTTGGTCGAAAGAGTCAGGATTCTTATGAGGCTTTTGTTAAAACTTTCAGTGCTGATCTATGGGTCTTGATACCTGCAGAAACTGGCTCACTGAATGTTAATTTTTCTTCTTCGACATGTAGTATGGGTAGAGTTCATAGTTGCCAACTTGTTGCTAAAGGTAGCAGTGTACTTGTGATTCAAATTCTTTTGGAAAAAATTAACCTCCATGTTCTATTGATGTTTTGCAAATTACTATCTTGATTTTGCATCAACCCCCATGAAACTATTAAAATTTTGCAAGTAACTCCCATATCCTTTTAATATGGTACAACTTTGTGTCCGTCGATATTTTTTTGTTTTTCCTTTGATACATGTCTTTTGTTACGTTTTATGAAATTACACTAGGGGTTAGTAAAAAGGTTCTTTGGATCATGTTTTAGGCTAAAGAGGCCATTAAAGGGAAAAACTGTGTTTCTACAATAATGTGGTAACTGAATTGTATTTTGGTGTTTACACTGCATAGAGATCGGCACTATGTATAGAAAACAAAAAAGATTCTTCCAAAATGGACCCACTGAGTGGAAAGTTATTCTATTTTAAAATGGGATGTTGGGGTTAATTGCAAAATCAAAAGTACTTGGGGTCTATTGAAATATTCAGAGTACATAATGGTTATTTGCAAAACATCCTAATTAAATAGGGGTTTTCTGTATTTTACTTATCTTCGTTTACTTTGCTCACTTTGTTTTGTTTTTTGACAGGTAGATATATTTTCACTGGATTTGCAGCACTATTGAAGATAATCGATGAGTTTTCCTCCATTGATATAGACTCTAAATGTTTTAGAAGAGATGTATCTCAGTTTCGCTGCTCTAAAAACAGATTGAAAGAGAAAGGGACATTTGTTTCTGAAAAAACCTTGGTTCTTGTCGATGCTAAATTTTGTGTCAATCAATTATCAATACTTTTCTATCACTGGAGCAGTGATGCAGTCTCCTCAAAACAGGTGGCCAGAGCTGACATGAATTTTGAACTATCTGCTTCTTTTAGAAATGAAATAATGCAGATTCTCAATGTCTCTTTTCGCACATTAGTGTTAACGTCTAATGTAAGCTCTGCTGTTTTAGCTGAATGCACCTCTAATTCCCCAAATTACTCGGTTCTGGACATAGATTTTTCTACATCCAGTAGTGGTGAAAAGGAGCTCTCATTATCCCTGCCCTGGTTAGGTTTATGGTTACACTTACTTGACTGGACAGTGGTAATAGATTTACTGAAGTTTTACACTGAACTTGCTAAAGCTTCATTCGACGGTGGATCAAATGTGAAATCAAGTTATTGTCGAGTAAAACAGAGTGAGAACATTATTGTTAATGCTGTTGGTTATTCTTCATTACCTCTGACAGAAAACATAGAGCAGAATACTACTTCTCTGATTGTGAAATCGGAAAATTTGGGTATAAAGATATACATCCCTGTCAGCAAATCTGGGCAGTCCCAAGTTCAGAGAGAAAAGTCATATGGTGATTCTTCTAAAACCATTGAGGAAGTTGGTTATAAATTTATCGCAATTTCTTTACAGAGCAGGTGTAGCAAACTCATTGTTAGCGGCAGCAAGACAACATTTAAATCTCACATTGGAGAAATAAACGGAAAATTTGAGATGTATAAAGATAAGGATATGGCCAAGAGTTCCCACACATTGCCGTTTTTCCAGTTTTCTCGTGTTAACATCGACTCTGAGATTCATAATAACCCACCAGATCGTGTGCATACCCTCGTTGCTGTTCAATGTGACAGTCTAGAAGTATGGCTCTCATATCAGATATTCTTCTTTTTGAGATGTATGAGATTTATGTCTCCCAATTCAGGATCTTCTCAACCAACTCTTAGTAGTATAGATTTCGACATGAAGCTTAAAAAGATCTCTATCCTTTTAACTGATGGAAGGGTATGTTTCTTTTTTTTCCTTTTTAAGCTGTGGGTTTGTTGTGTTTTTTAACTATTAAATCTGTTGTATGTCGGGTGCAAATTTGTTAACTTTTTAGGGCTGATAAATATGTCCATCTGTTGCCTTAAAAGAGTATTAATATTCGTCAGGTGTCTTACTTTATAAGTTATCTTCTTCCTCTTCATTGGTTAGGCAATATCTCTTCCTCATCTTCATCTGTAAATTCTCTTCATTTCCACATGACCTATCTCTTAAATTCTGATAAAAGATTTGTACCTTTCTCACAAATTTTATTTTATGCCCATATTTCATTTCACGAGCCATGTTATTAAAAAGATCTGTACACTTTGTTACTTTTTTTTTTTCTATTTGTTGTGCTCTCTATCATTATCAAATTTACATATTTGTGCGTGTAGTGGAGTACGAAGGCACCGCTGTTGGAAGCTCTTGTGAGAAATTTCATCTTTAAATCTACCCTTTGTGGAATGAAATTGGACTGCTCAGTTGTAGGTGATTTACAAGTGAATTACAACAACATACGTAAGGTATACTACTAAAGGAATCAATTTGTTTCTTAGTTTATCCAGTAAAGATATGATATCGATGACTTATCAGTTACATAATATGTAAAATAGGTTTTGTGGGAGCCTTTTGTAGAACCTTGGAAGTTTCAGATGATCGTTACTGTGCTGCACAAAGAGAGTGCTCTACTCAATAGTGCCGCCAAGACTTCAATCCAGCTCAATTCCACAGAGCAACTGAACTTGAATGTCACAGAGTCCTTTATTGAGGTAGGTAATATTATATAATCATGTTGGTATAAAATATGGTTACTATATTTCTTGGCATCGTCTCTTTTCTGCACTATCTTGTATTGACAACACGAATCCCATTATCATTTCTTGATCACTTCTAAATTGACACTTTTCCAAGAATTGTAAGAACTGAGAGTTTTTTTGTTTCATTACTTTATTATGAATTTTTTTTTGTGTTTACTAATAAGCTTGAGGCCTTATATGTAATTGTAATTGCTTCAGTATAAATAGGTTTTTCTGGGTCTAGGATCATCTATACACCCCTTTACTCTCAAATTCTAACTTGGTGTAGAACTCCCAAAGCTAAATAAAAAAAACTTGTAGTACAAATTTCCGAAGTACTTATCATTCCACAGGTTCATCCAAATGTTTTATTGGAATGAATACATAGCTGTTTTTGTGTTGTTGTATCGTCTTAGTAAATTGCATCCATCATTTTCTCTAATGTAAATTCAAATTTTTGAAGGCCATTTTCAGGGCAATTGAGATGGTCAAAGATGCTTTTGGTGTTGTAGACCTGAATCTGAGTTCTGGAAGCCAGGGATTACTAAATTCACAGATATGTGAACATGTGCATGCTGGAAAATATGCTCCATATATACTTCAAAACTTGACTTCTTTGCCCCTGAAGTTTCATGTCTGCCATGGCCCATTATTTGCTGGAGATAGGAATAATTCAGTTTTGAAAAATGGGATTTTTGTTGATTCTGGCGCTTCATGCCCTATTGATATCAGTGGTACAGAGGAACAACTTCTGCGCTACAGGCCTGCTAATTCTTCCGAAAGGCTTAGCGATAAACAATTATTCGGGGTTTCCCATAATTATATTATGATTCAATTTGATGGAACGGCTTTACCGTCTACTCCTATATCAATGGATCTTGTAGGTCCAAGCTTTTTCGAGGTTGATTTCTCTAAATCCTTATATAAGAGAGAAGCTCATGATTTCATGAATTCTTTGAAAAGCAAAAAATCAGTTGATGAGAACAATCAAACTGGACTGAGAAGTGGCTTTGTCGTTCCTGTAGTGTGTGATGTTTCTGTACAGCGATACTGTAAGTTAGTGCGACTATATTCAACGGTATGTAGAGATTTTTAAACACTTAAATTCTGTTAAAATTTGGAAAATTACCATTTTTAACATCAAATTGTCCACTTTTAACAATTAGTACACCAGCCTATTAAGTTTCACAATTAGGAAACCAGTCTGTACATAATCGAGAATTAGTACACTAGCCCTAAAGATTCAACCTAAAAGCAATATATTTTGCATTGTAGTTGTGCGAATATGTTGGTTTACTGAGAAAAACGAATGTTGGTTTACTAACATCCAATTTGCATGAAGTCGAGACAATTTTTCCACCATTGTCGGAAAAAAAAATTACATGTAATTTCCAATTTTGATAGGTTGGTTACTATTTGTTAGATTTTCGCCGTCTTCATCACGATTGTTCTTAGAGAATTCACAAATTTTGTATGTAGTAAAATAACAAAAAAAAACAAAAAAATGGACTAATAGTCACCAATGACAAAAGTTGGGACCAAATCTACTTTTCATTTCATACATGTGAATTATTGGTGTTTCAAGCAAGTTTGGAGTCAAATAAAGTGAATTCTAAAACATGAAGACCACTAACCATTAACTAAAACCACTTAACTTACCTTATCACCCTCAAAAGTTTTCTACATTTACTTAATCTCCTCCTATACTTCTATGGGTGTTTATGTAATGAGAACAAAAGTTGAGGCCTCTAAAATATTGTGGCCCTTGCCATTTGCTGTGGTGGATAGCCCTAAAGCCGGGTCTGTAGATTTTGTGTTGATTGGTGTATAAATTGTGAATTTTGATAGGTTGTCTTAGATTGGCTACTGACTATGAACTTTGATAGTATGGTGTACTATGCATGAAGATGATTTGTTGGTGTACAGAAATAATATTCCCTTTCAAATTATGTCTGGTTTGTGTGCAATTCCAAAAGCATAAATATTCCGTTGAATCTTTAAAATGCAGGTTATACTTTTCAATGGAACTTCAGTGCCTATTGAAGTCCGATTCGATATTCCATTTGGGTTGTCACCTAAGGTAACTGTAAAGTTCTTGTTCATTTTCCTCTTTCTTTGTCACTAATGGTGATTAATTGCTTCTT
Source organism: Primula veris (assembly GCA_963682055.1). Taxonomy (NCBI): domain Eukaryota; kingdom Viridiplantae; phylum Streptophyta; class Magnoliopsida; order Ericales; family Primulaceae; genus Primula; species Primula veris. The sequence goes on along the minus strand of OY821748.1, from coordinate 24,516,089 downwards.
TGTATCTGTTTATTATTTCTTCAGATTCTAGATCCAATTTATCCTGGTCAGGAGCTTCCTTTACCTCTACATTTGGCTGAAGCTGGTAGAGTGAGATGGCGTCCACTTGATCAGAATGTCTTATGGAGTGAAGCTCATAATATATCAAATATTATTTCCAATGGAAGTAAAATTGGACTTTTACGCTATTTTGTTTGCTATCCATCTCATCCTAACAGCGATCCTTTTCGATGTTGTATATCAGTACAAGAATTTTGCTTTCCTCCATCAGTTGAAAAAGTTGACAAAAAGTCACATGATGACAAAAGGCTAAATAATTTTTTTATTCACCAAGTTTCTTTGAGCTGCCCTTTGGTTGTGAGGAATTTTCTTCCAGAGGCGTTATCAGTGACTCTGGATTGCGGTGGGGTTACACGTACTGCATTACTTACAGAGGTTTGTAGAGAAAGTAAAATTGTTTTGTTTAGTTTTTCGAAATCTTGGTTCTGTTTATTTCATCACGTGCGTTAAATTTTCAGGTGGAGTCTTTCTTTTACCATGTCGATTCTTTGCATGATCTGGAAATTACCTTTAATCTGCAAGGGTTTGGACCGTCTTTTGTGAAGTTTCCACGGACAGAAACATTTAGTGGAACAGCCAAGTTTGCTGGAACAAAGTTCTGTCAATCTGAAACTCTAACATTCAATCCTGAATCTGGCGATGGTATTTCTATTGACTTTTGGTTTAATTCAATTTTAAAATAGATGAAAACTTTGTTTACTTATGTTTATAATATAAACATTTTAGGTCTTCTATATGTTACTGTGGAGAAGATGATAGATGCGCTTTCCGGAGCTCGTGAAATCTGCATATATGTTCCATATTTGTTATACAATTGCACTGCCTTTCCACTATTTATATCAGACTCAATTAAAGGTGAAAAAGAGCACAATTTCCTCATACCGTCTTGTTATGATTTTGGTGAACGGGACAAAAATATAGGCGTAAAAGATGGGCTTGGTCTATTATCTTCGGATTTTGATTTTCCTGTATCATCATCATGCAAGGCTAGATTAGGAAGTTTTCCTGTAAGTCAAAATGTTTTAAGTAAGAGCACAGACTCATTTTCGGGATTGATTTTAAGAAAACCATTAAAATCTCAGAAAATATCAAGTGAGGGTAATTCATCTTCAACAATTAAGTCAAATTTACAAAGGCCGGGTTTAGTTGAGTCTAGGAAACTTCAAGCTTGCATGTATGGGCCAGATCCCAATTCCTCTACGACAGAAAAAATGGTTAGAGTGAGAAGACATACACCTGAAACCTTTGGTGAACACATGCCAAAAGATTCCTGGTCTAGCCCCTTTTTCCTTTTTCAAGCAACTGGTTCAACTACTATTCCTGTTCCACAGCTCTCTAGAAATTCTGCTGACGTAGTATCTGTTACCTCACGTTCCATGGCTGGTCAATTTTCTGGGAAAACAAGAGTAGTGACATTCCAACCAAGGTAATTTTTCTTGTATCTCCATTGTCTTACATATTAATTGAAAATGTCGAATTTTCATGGATTTCTTTCTAATGCTAAATTATCTCATTTCAGATACGTAATAAGTAATGCATGTAGCAAGGACTTGTATTATAAGCAGAAGGGAACAGATTCTAGTTTACATTTAGGACTGGGTCAACACTCTCATCTTCAGTGGACTGACACGTTACGGTAATGCCAAATTATTTCTTTTCTACGTGTTTCCAAACAGTTGTTTTAACAGATGCATATTACTACAAGGGTTTTTCTAACGAGTGCCTCATGGCATAGTTTAAGCAACGAATGTTATTTCAAAATCAAGTTGTATTTAATCTAGTGCATCTAGCGGTTCCATTTATGATCTTTAAATATTAAAAACTATTATTTCATTCCATTATTACAAAAAACCTGTCTCTAATTACTTGACTAAAGGAAATGTATAAAAACAAGAGAGTTGAAAAGATTTTCTATTAATAATCCTTAAATCAAGGGATATTTACAATCAATTACTTATACAAACAAATATTCTAACAACTAATATAATGTTAATTAAGTATGATTGACAAGAATCATAGTAGGATTTGATATGATTTCGCTACAAAATGTTATTAATGAATTACTGTAATAAACATCTTAAAAAAAAACTGAAAATTTGGGCTAGAGAATGTTGCCAGTAGGGCTGATTGAAAAATTTGGCGGAGATAACAAATGCTTGATAAGGAATACGAGGATCATCAGACTTTGAGACTTGCAGTGATGGAGGAAGGAGAAGAAGGGAATAAATTAGATATATATATATATATATATATATATTAGATGTTTATAGTACGGATCTTTCACACCTCATCCCTCTTTAGATATACTATTTTTATTCGATAAGAATCACACATACCTTCCTTTTTTATTCTTTTATAATTCGTGTGCTCATATTGATTTAAATATTTCACAGAGAATTGCTGCTTTCAGTCTGTTTTGATGAACTTGGATGGCAATGGTCGGGTTGCTTTTCACCTGATAACTTAGGCGATGCTCAGGTGAAAATGAGAAATTATTTAACTGGTTTCCTGAGGATGATTCGCATTGAAGTGCAAAATGCTGATGTGTCCATTCGAGATGAAAAAATTGTAGGTAGCCTTCAAGGAAATTCTGGAACTAACTTGATTCTCCTATCTGATGACGATACTGGGTTTATGCCTTACAGAATCGATAATTTCTCAAAAGAGGTATAGTTTCCTATAATAAATGTGGTTATAATCTATAACCCTCCATTCCATTTTAAGAGTACACGACGAGAATTTTCACTAATTCCTTTTAATTTGTGTCATATTTTTAAATTTACCCTTACACTTTTGTTTTCTTAATTATCTTGAATGATTCAGTGAGAATGTAAACAAGTAAAATGGAAAAGTTAAAAGTTCACATAATGTTATAGTTAGGGGATAAAGAAAATAGAATATCCCTGAAAAGAATAAACACGTTTCTCTCACTTGTGAGCTTAAATGCTTCCAAATTATTGAGACAATTATTTTATAACCACTTCTCAAAAAAAGGCTTTGTTTTGGCATACGATTGATAGGAATAAGAGAGCTTCTTCAGACTGTAGATTTTCTTTGATTTGCTTTCGATGGAAAATTTCACTTCCTTGTATTACGTAAAGATAATTGGTTAGTTGTGTCATTTAGTTGCACAGCAATGTTTCAGGACATGGTCTAATAGATCATTATTTGGAATAGTTGGATAATAGTCTTTTTACCTATGTAGCACGGGTACGTTAAGAAATTAAAAAGAAATTGAGTATCCGATACGAATACACCGCGAATACGTGGATATGGTATTGGATGCGTGACTTAGAGTATCATTGACTTTTTCTTTGACCGTCCGGATACGCCACCGATATGCCACCGATACAACTAAACGTTGGGCAAATTTGACTTTATTTTTATAATTTATAATCTACAATTTGAAAAAGGAATATGTCATTATCTAATTATATGATGGATCTAATTATAGTAAAACAATATAAAAAGCGATTAAAAAATTCAATTTTTTATAAGTTTGAAATAAAAGTTGAATAAAATAGAAATTAGTCGGTTGGGACTACACAAAAGGATCAATCAAGAGTCTATTTCATGACCCCCCGACTCAACACGTATAACTAATGCATGGATTTGACTTCATTCTTTTGGCATTTATAGTTTTTGATGTCATGTAAATTGTAGTATATATTTAAAAAATGTTGATGTCAAAAATAGTTTGACATATCGTAGCCGTATCCTTACCCGTGCAACATAGCTTTTTACCTAACATATATTTTCTTCTTCTTAAAGAAATCTCACAAACCCATGCACTTGCATTCAACTTGTTTTATTTCCGAGGCAGGTAGTCCATTGAAAGACTGATCTTGTCAAGTCAGGTGTTTACTTATTCTGAAGTTGGATTACCATTTAATTACAGAAATCCATGTTCGGTGAAATTCGCTTTTGCTCAGGGTGTGTTATGTTTGCTTCATATTAATGAATGTGTTCTGTAAATTTCAGAGACTGCGAGTGTACCAGCAAAGCTGTGAAACATTTGAAACTATTATTCAGTCCTATACCTCTTGTCCTTACGCTTGGGATGAACCTTGTTGCCCACATCGTCTCACAGTTGAGGTTGGCATTTTTTTTTCCCTCAGATGAGTTTTTTCCTTTTGATTTCAAATTCTTAACAGAGCATTTTAAAAATATTTAAAGGTACCGGGGCAGCGTATTCTTGGTTCCTACACTCTTGATCATGTAAAAGACTACATGCCTGTGCACTTGCCTTCCACTACAGAGGTACACTATTTGGCGATTTATTTGTTCCACATTGCTAATTTCTGGTTTCCAGTTTGAACATAAGATAGCATGATTAGTAGTGAAGATATAGGACTTCATCAAAACTGTAATTACTTGAAGAATTAGTTTAGATCAAACCAATCTTTCAAGCCTACTGTTCCAGATTAGATATTGAAAAAGTCATTTTCTACTGTATTCACTTACATTCTATAAAATTCTTCAATAAATCTGGAAGATATGAAGTAATAGTTTTACATTTCTGCTATTGTTTAGAAAACCAGTTAGACGTGTAACGTGTTTAATTTGACGACCTCTCTGTCATATGAAATGCAAATGTATTTCAAGGTTCATCAATGTTAATAAAGATATAAGGAAAAATCACTAGCTGATACTTCGTACATAGGCATCGGAAGAGAGAAGGCGACTTTGCTACTAATCTACACGTGCCTATTTTATTAGCGCTATAGTTTTTCGTTATCGTTAACAGTCTTATTGAGATGGTGTAAGTAGCTTATTATTTACTATGTTTTCAGAAGCCGGAAAGAACTTTGGTTGTCTCTGTCCATGCTGAGGGAGCTGTAAAGGTTTGTATATTTTTATTGTGACATGTCTTTTGAAAATTTATTGGAGCTAAGTGATTCCGTTTTCTCATATACAGGTTTTAAGTGTAATTGATTCGAGTTACCATGTTTTGGATGATGCAAATGATGCAACTCTTTCTAAATTCAAAGAAAAAAGGAAACATGATCAAAAAGACGAAGTTTCCGACGATTTCAATGAGAAAATATCGATATCTTTGCCTTTTATTGGAATCTCCCTGATGAATTCTTACCCACAGGTACATAAAATTATTGTGTTATTCATTTTCACCCCTTTCTTTTCGTCGTTGGGGAAACCTGCTGTTATAGGATGGTTACAGAAGAAAGAAAAAAGAGCACTACATTTTTACCTAAATTTGGCTTCAATTTATACAAGTCTTTCAGAACATTGATTCACTTACCGAATCACTACATAGCCAAGTCACATCACTACTTTAATAAAGACACCTTTCTAACAAATGATTTGTCCAATAACGAAATTTAGACTCTTTAACCAAAGGCTCTCCAAAAGGAGAAATGAAAATGAAAAATTAATAAAGTTTTGTTTTCCCTGCCTTTTCTTATATAGGAATTGATATTTGCTTGTGTGAAAAAGACAAGGGTTGATCTACTCCAGAGTCCGGAACAACAGAAGTTTTCCTTGCAAATCGAATGCTTGCAAATTGATAACCAGTTGCAAAGCACACCATTCCCTGTTATCCTGTCATTCAACCGTGAACAAAGAAGCAATATAATTGGCCAAATAATAAATAAAGCTGAGAATTCAAAATTGAAAAACGAAAGTGTGTCGCAGAATACTTCTGAAAGATTACGTGAACTTGATTTCTGCTTATCAGCTGCAAAGTGGAGGAACAGAGACGCGTCACTAGTGTCATTTGAATATATAAGCTTGAGGTACTCGCTCTTCAATGCATTTTACTGTAGAAATTTAATGGGTTAATTTCTTCTTTAGTCTTAATCTATTAATTTTGTCCCTATATTTTGAAACTGAGCAGTTTTGATCCATTAACTTTACATATTGTGCATTTCTTCGTCACTGAATATAAAGCCGTTAGTTTTTTCGTTAAATATAAGGAGACTATGCTACTTTTACACAAACTTTGAACTGTTTAATCGTGCATGTCTAATTTCAATTCGAAGTTAATTAAATATAAGTAACATCGTTTTAGAAGTATATATTTTACTCCTTTATTTTAACAAGAATACTATTGCGTTACATAAAGTATGAGAAGTCCAGAACTCACAAAGTTCAAGAACTTATACCCCGTCGATTCAGAAGTACAGAGACAAGTTGAACAGTATAAGTTTATGGACCAAAATAGTAGATTGGTTATATTCACTAAATCTATTTATATGCTATTCTACTTGCAGACTTGTTATATTCACCAAATCTTTATATGCTCTTCTACTTGCAGACTAGCAGATTTCCACCTTCAAGTGGACCAAGAAATCATATTAGGGTTGTTTGATTTCCATAGAGCGACATTGTCTAGGTCCCAAGACAGAGCTTCTCTAACATCTAATCTTGGTTTCAAAAAGGATTCGAATGATGAGCATTTTGATCCAACCATTGAAACTGAGTTATCTAGGAATGGAAAAGGTGGCCATTTACAACCTTTAGTAGTTCCTATTGGAGCTCCATGGCAGCAGATCTACCTATTAGCCAGACGACAGAAGAAAGTATATGTTGAAATGTTTGATCTGTCTCCAATCAAGTTGACGTTAAGGTGGAAACTTTAATCTTGGATGTTGCTATTTAATATTATATAGCTGTTTCCTATCGTGTGGTCATATTTCTTTTACCTATATTTTATTTACAGCTTTTCGAGCACACCTTGGATGCTTAGAAACGCGCTTCTTGCATCAGGCGAATCTATTATCCATGTAAGTGTTTTCTAATTCTATGACTACTAACTTATTTATCATTCGAAGTCCACAAGGATCGTGGCTATATATTTCTGTCATAGGTTTCAGCCATGAATTCTCTTTAACATTTTTTATATCTTCGTTTCTCATGTATTTTTTTTTTCTAATTTCTTGTAATCTTTCCAACATAACAGAGAGGTCTCGTTGCTTTAGCTGATGTTGAGGGAGCACAGATATACCTTGGACAGCTGAATGTTACACATCATATGGCTAGTTGGGATTCCATTCAGGATATCATTATCAGACATTACACACGTCAACTTCTTCAAGAGATGTACAAGGTAACTTAGAGCAGTGAATATTTCAGCCTATGTTGTGTGTTCGTATGGTTTCATTTGGCTTTCTTTGTTTGTTTGAAATGTGTTGTTTAATTTTGCTTTGTCTGTTAATATTGAATAAGTTCGAAGTAGGAAGGAAACTACATTTCTCTAGAAAAGCTCTCAACTTTCTTGTTTACGGCTAAGGGAGGCTTTGCATTTGGAGTACTTCATTTCTCTCTATATAAACTTATGTAGTGGGTACTATGCAATGACAATCCTGGCTTGGACAGGCGAAGCTTCTAGTTCCTGCATGGGTGCAACTGAATATGTTCACTTTTAGGGATTCAAGGAAGGATTAAAATCACTCGTATCAATAAGTTGAACACATGCATGTTTATTTTTATATAGGCCAAGTCATTAGATGCGAATGTAAGCTGCTAACACTGAGTATTTTCAAACATCGAAATACTAACTCTTAAGACTTCCTGCAACTGAGACTTTCACCTAGAATTGGTTTATTGAGGCTATTGTGGGTTTATTCTTTTCACTCTTTTGACTTCTCACCAAAAATGTTACTGCAGGTGTTTGGTTCTGCAGGTGTGATTGGTAACCCTATGGGATTTGCTAGGAGTGTAAGCCTGGGCATTAAAGATTTTGTGTCAGCTCCTGCCAGGAGTGTTATGAAGGTACACAATGTGCCACCATATTACCATAAGCTATCTTCTCTCTCTAGATTTTTGAAACTTATAATACTTTTGGTGCAGAGTCCTGCTGGACTTATAATGGGAATGGCACAAGGAACAAGCAGTCTTGTAGGTAACACAGTGTATGCTTTAAGTGATGCTGCGACTCAATTTAGTAAAGCTGCTCACAAGGTACTTTGTAAATTTTATATTTTCAGTAATATAAAAGCAATTGGGAGTGACATATCATCCTGATTTGAATGTGGTCAATGGTAGGGGATCGTGGCGTTAACATTTGATGACCAAGCGGTGACAGGAACAGAAAAACAACAAAAGGGATTATTTTCACATAATAAGGGCGTGGTTGATGAATTTTTAGAGGTATGTGTTAAGTCTTTTTTGGAAGAGGTCTCTTGAATTCAGCTAATTTAACTGACACCTATATTCTGTATGTTGATCTTTTCTGAATACACATGATGATGATTACACAAGTTCTCGTTAACTACCAGAATAGTGAAGCATTGAAATTGTGTAAATGACCAAAAACTTAATATGAATGATTTTCTAATTCTCGACTATTTGTATAAAGGAAAAGAGCTTGGATAGAATTCTTGCTATCTTATGTGATTGTGACTAAAATAAGGACATGATTTTAACTTGTACAATTATTGCTGTATCAGGGACTCACTGGTCTCCTCCAATCACCTATTAGGGGTGCTGAGAAGCATGGCTTGCTTGGGGTAATCTCAGGTATGCCTCACTCTCCCTCAGACATTTTTTCCCCATGTGCCTGATTTAAATACATTTTTTTTTCATTGAACTTTCTAGTTTTCCGTTTTTTTTACATTGTTTTACTCATTTTATAAGCTTCATTTTACAATAGATTAAGGAACTTATCATATGTTGAAATTTGCTGCTTCCCTACAAGTGGAATGCAGTTGAGTCCATAAATCTTTTAAAGTTAGAGTAACTTGGTTATTTTTAATTTGTTAGCGCTTTGTGGTTGGGGTTGCATCATGTTGCTTGCACTTTCTTCTTTTTGTGTTATATAGTAGGGAAAATATTAATTTTTGTACATCAAACGTTGATCATTTAATGATTAGTGCACCGTACTACCACATTTTACAAGTTAAGACACCAACATACAAAATATGAGACAATTGTGAAGGAGGTTGATGTGATACTATTTTTAACACTCCCGTCACTTGTGGATGGCAAGACAAAGGATTGCTTAATAGGCCAAATGGGCACAAGTGTAAACAACCTAAACAACGGGGGGAGCCCAACAAACAAAAAACAATAGCCTGCTTTACTAACATATCAGAGTCCATCCGTTCTTACCAAAATGCCTTATGATAGGAAGGATGATAGGAATGAGAGGAACTCATATATAATCAAAGACTAGGATCGATAACGCATGACGTGGGACATACTAAATCTATCAAAGTTCACGAGTTTTTCATCAATATTGGTATATTAGTTGTCGGATATGGTGTAAAATTGAGTCTAAACACAGGAAAATTGTGTACAACTACTGCTGAGTTGACATTTGAGCCTTGTGGGTTGAAGTTTTGAAACTTTATAGCTTGTTGTACAAATTATTAAATTAGATAGTTAGGTGTATTGATTGCTGTGAAAAGAAGGGGGGGGGGGGGGGGGGGGGAAACGAACCCAAAATAATTCAAGCAAATACCAACCGTGATATATGTTTTTCTAATTTTGCAAGCTCTTCTTTCTCTAGGTGTTGCTATGGGGATGACGGGGCTTGTTGCGAGACCAGCCGCAAGTATTCTTGACGCAACTGGTAGGACCGCTCAGAGTATTAGAAACCGAAGCAAACGCCACCAGTTGGGCCCACGTGGCCTTAGAATTCGTCTCCCAAGACCTCTTAGTAGAGAACTGCCACTAAGACCATATTCATGGGAAGAAGCTATCGGGACAACTTTTCTGTCAAATGCTGATGATGAGAAATTTAAAGAAGAGAGATTGCTTCTCTGCAAAATGGTTAAACAAGATGGTAAGCTAGTAATAGTCACCCAGAGACTTGTAATAATCATTTACTGCTCAAGTTTAATAGATTTCGGTAAGCCGGAGTTCCAAGGGGTTCCAGCTGACCCGGAGTGGGCGATAGAGGCAAAAATAGGATTGGACAGCATAATACACGCGGATACATACCTAGGAGTTGTACATATCGTTGGTAGTAACTCGGATCCGTTATTGAGGAAAAATCAGAACCCTAGTGAAAGAAGAAAGTGGAATAGTTCTAGTAATTTGACTGCCCTCCCCCTTTATCAAACTGATTTGGAATTTACATGTCAAGAAGAGGCAGACAATTTCTTGCGAGTTTTGTTGGCTGCAGTTGAAGAGGGGAAAGAACATGGTTGGGGCTATGTGTATCTTTTGCATCAAAGTAATGTTAGGTAGATTAGCCAATTTTTTGTATATTAACATTTTTTAGTCGTTATTGGGTAGAGAAAGAGATGAGATTTTGAAGTGTTGTATTTTCCTCGGGTATATCTTTGTACAGAATAGATTCAATAGAATGACAATTTATTTCATAATTTCTTTTCGGGTTAGGTCAAGTCCAGTATACTTAACAAGTGACTTAATGCCTCTTTATTCATTTGCATATGACCCCTCTTTACTTTTACCTCTCCCCAGTAAAAAAGGTTTAAACACAAACTCAATGTCAGTCACACAAATTATCGCCTTATTGCTGCAAGCATACAAAATTTAAGTAATTAAGCCGTCATATTTGAGACTTAGAATTCAACTCATTCAGTTTATAACTTTTAGTTGTTTCGAGTCAGAAATAAATATAACAACCAAACAAGCTCTAGGTTTTGAACGTGGCACATCCGACTGTGATATACTTGCTGGTTTTGTTTCTTGTCCTTGTGAAGCAATTTTTTTCTCATCTTAAGTGGTTTGTGTTGTAGGTGAGTTGTTTTATGCTTACTGGGAGATATTTTTGGTAGTTCATTTGCATTTATCAAATGTGAATTGTTTTGCTCAGTGATTACATGCCTGATAATGGGTAATATACCGATTAAAAAAACCTCGAATTGTTTTATATCTTACAAAGTTTAACAGACATTTGGACTTTGGAGGTTCCTTGATCATATAAATACTAAGTACTCAAAAAAGTTATAATTGTGTGGGTTTATCTTTTTTACATGGAAGATGGGCAAACCAGTTGGGTTTATTAGATGAAAATAAGACGCACTGTACATATATAGCCACCATAATGTTGAAAAGAATAATACAATAAACTGTGTTGACCTATGGCTGAAGTGGGATTATTCCATCAAATAAGAAAACCAAAATTTATATTACAATTATGTTGCTAACGTGACATTGGAGTAGGACTACCAACTACTGATTTGTATATTGGGCTATTAATCATTGATTTATATAAAGATGACCTCTTTTGACGTAAATGTCCTTTGACGTCCCTGATTTTAGCATCGACTCGAGAAGAGAAGCCGATGTGAGTCATATATCGAGAGTTCTCTTGTTCCCTCAACCACATTGCGTTTTCCGTTACGTCTTTCTTGAAGTGCTTCATTTCCTGAAGTATGTGATCATCCATCGGATTGAATAACCGTTGATATGCAATATGTATGAAATATGGTAGAAGAGCAACAATGACCACAAGAAGAGTAATGATCCAATACACCGGAGCTGGGCCGATTGCTTTTGTCAATACGTGACGCTCCACGTGTGCAAACGATGGAGGCAGTGACGTGTACAAGAACAAGAAGATGTACCTGTTCAAAGTTAAAATAAATGTATTACTAGTGTTGCTACTATATTGTTCTAATTCTATGCCGGAACATATTATTTTAGAAACAAAAATAATTTCAAGAAAAGCAACTCATGGAAAAAAAAAAAAACTTAGAAAACGGATGGAGAAAGTAATATCAACAATACCAGGATAGGATGCTTCCCCAAATGACAATGTGCTGAATCCAAGTAAAGTGGCATATGATAAGAGCAATCTGGCAATTTACAGTCCAAATAACGCATGTGTACATAACCGCACCGACGTGTGCCATGTCAGCGACACGACCTTGCTTATCAAAAGAACCTCGACGAAGGGCATAAATGGGCACGATAAATATGGATATAGAAGCAAATATACCATTCATTATCCATCCGATTATTTTCCACCAACTGAAATAGAGATTCCTCTGGCCTTGTTGGTATAGAGCTGGAAACTGATACAGTTTAAAGGATAACCGATGTAAACAACCTATTTATAATTGATTTGATAAATTGCATGTTTTAATACTTTTGAATGGATTACCTGCAGGCATACATCTGCTGACACATCTTGTTCTAGGACACCTAACGCGATAACTGGTAAGGAGGTCAAAAAGACGTTAAATGTCACCATAAACCAGTCATCGTATATAACCTTTCCGGAAAATTTTGTGCTCACTTCATAGTAGAACAAGGTCAGACCGAAAGCTATGTTTTTGTATACGAAGTATAGGATCTGCACAATGAATATGATGAAGAAATAAAGTTCATGATGCAAATTCTAGATAAGAAAGACCATTTGTAAACAATTTCTGAAGAATATAAATAGATAATAATTTTATTACCATCTTGGCGATTCTTTTGTAGCACCAGTGCCCATGAACTATGAGTAAACGTTCCAAGAAACGAAATTGCGGCAATGAAAAGTCGCTTGCCATGACTGCCTGCCAGTGACATTGCATAGGAATTGCATTAGTTGATTTTTCGAATTATAATAAATTGGTCTTATATGTGAATATTAGGTGACATGTTTTATAAGACCGGATAATCCACTTAGTCAGTTATGTAAAACATAATTTTATTTTATTTTTGAAAATAAAAGATGTTTTGTATTTAACTTAAAACTTCAAACAATATTTTGAGCGAAAACTATAAGATAGTTACCAAATAAGCTAATGAATAAGAACAAGCTAACCTGCATTCCTTCCATCCCACTAATTCCGACTCCAATATCAGCTTCTTGAATCATGCCCACATCATTTGCCCCATCGCCGATTGCCAATGTCGTCTTTCCAGTAAATTCTTTTACCGAGCGAGTAATCTAGCAATGAAATTAGTATATTTTCATCACCAGTTATTTTGGAGCATATATATGAACTAAGAGCATAGGAAAGGGAGGTATAGTACACTTAACGAATAAGAATTACAGTGGGCTTGTTGAGTTGCATCTTATAAAGAAATGTATTCTTTTCATGGAAGTAAAAATGTGTACTTTTAAAGTTTTTTTCTAAATGTTTAGGAAGAACAGAAACTAACTTGCCCAAAAAAAAGTACTATGTTGCGGGTACTGAAAAAACTCACAATAGTACAAACTTCACAAAGAATATGTATTTTTAAATCAAAACCAAAAACTCTGGAAAATGTACTTTTGAGTTCTAATAACATAAAGTATACTTTTAATTGTTTACCAAACAACATAACTTATTTTGAATGTAAAGGCTACCAAACAAGCCCCTAGTTATAGGTAGGCCTACCAACATTAAGTTGGCAGAAACGTTGTTCAAATGGAATTGTATTTGAGTACATAGATACTACTAATTTTAATAAGTTAACACAGGTTGTTAAATGAAACTGTATTAGAGTACAAAGACCTACCAAAGCTTTCTGTTTTGGAGAAACGCGGCAACATATCACAGATGAGCAGTTAACTGCCAACTGTAGAAAATGATCCTTTATTTCACTTCGAAAAAGGATTTCGAGGGCTTTTCCGTCAATGACCAGAGCAAATGGAGTATCTTCTTTGTTTGTGTTGCTGCTTACTTTAATGTAGCCCTTTATTTGATTAAGAATATTGTCTACGATAGCCTGAAAAGCTAAATACAAAGTTGTCATTGTTTATTTCTGTGTGCAAGAAATTGCAAAAACCAAAAAAAAAAAAGGAACAAAATCCTTGCAACAAAATTCGAAAGTAAACGATTTATTGATTCATTTGTCTTTTCCTTCGCAAATAAAAAATTGTGGAATTACCGTATTCTCACAGAACACGAAATAGATCTCACCTTCTCGTTGCTGTTTTTTTCAGCCTCTTCACTGACACGCAAATGGAACTGATGCATATCATGCCGAAGTAAACTGCAGGCAAATCTGCAAGAAAAGGAAACAAAAATATGAATTAAACAAATTTTATGCTCTAAAAAAGTAGATTTCAATAGGGATTACTTTATTCAGCTTTTTTTTTTTTTGCTCACCCAACATTAATTGCAGTTTCCTTTTTGTCACCAGTGAGAAGCCATATCTTAAGCCCTGCTTGTGCAAGTTTATCGATGCACTCTGGAACCTGTATTATTTTCGAAAAACAAAATCATCAGTAAGAAAACAAAATGAAAGAACTCAACCAAGCAAATTATACGGTAAAATATTTTCTATTTTCAGTTCTATAAGAAAAGGAAAGGAAATCAAAGAGTTAACTTATTAAAAAGCGGAAGTAACATAAAAAAAAAGCCATTTAGTAGACCACAAAATAACTTTATTTGGTAAGTCAGCAGTAAACACAAATATCCCCGCACGTAGACTAATTTTATGTTGTTCCCCACAGATCTTGATGTTGTGTTTTAAAATTCCTTGCCACAGGAGTATCTCAAGACTCAAGCTATGCTAGAACGTATCAAGTAATGTGGAACTTGAGAAGCATTATTTTTCCTTATAATAAAGAAAATTAATAATAAGGTAGTTCTATATAAAATAGTAAAAAATGGCAAAGAAGAACCTAACCCCCTTTTGTAGCTTGTCTTCAATAGCAACAGCTCCTAATAGAATGAGCTCTTTTTCAATCATTTCAGAGGCATTCTCAAGCAACTCGTCTCTTTTAGATCCCATTGTTTCTTTGGCATTTGTGAACACTGAATTCCAGTTTTCATATTCATTTGCCTCAATGATTCTATATGCAAACGCCATTGTCCGTAGTCCATCTTCTGCATAATTTGAGAGATGTAAACTTGTTGCTTGTTGGTATGTCCTTCCACCAAGTCCCAACCTATCAAATATAATGCTGCAAACAAAAAAAAATTGAATAGAAATAAGAACAGTCCATATAAGAACCACAAAAAAATATTCCAATTACTAGTTCACCAATCAAGTTTGTCTTTTTGGCAAATGTATGCTCATCAAGCCTTTTTTTTTTTTTTATCACAGAGACGAACTAGAAATCAGCACAGGGATTGTTATAAGTTAGCCACCATGAAATATTTTGGAGTAAGCCTGTCAAAGACTCAAAGTTTAACATTGGCAATCAAGCTTGAATTTGGAAACATGTATCTTAAGCATCAGAAAGATCAAGTACAAGAATCCTATAACAAAGCTATTAAAGTGTCTTTTTGGCAACATGTGGTTTTTTCATGTTATTTGGGGTACGATATTTTTTTGAGTTAATAAAACTATCAATCGTTTTGGAGCAAAATCTGTCACTTCCGCCAATGTTGTTATTGTCTTCTCACCCGCACATGATGTTTCAAACTGAGAAAAGCCTGTGCTAGATTAGACCACATTTACGCTGAATTAATAAGCATCGAATCGTGTTATGACTAGGTAGTAAACAACAAATAAATGAGATAGGAGTAACAAGTTCTTTCTTTCATAAGTTTCGAATAATAGCATTAAAAAAAAGGAATCACTTACTTGTCAGCACCTTTGCAAAGAAGAATGATCTTCCCGTCTTGGTTCCGTACTATCACAGTCATCCTCTTTCTTGAGCTGCTAAACTCTAACAAATTTAATAGCTTATATTCCCTGACAAACAATAAAAACATCACTAAATGAGAACAAGCAAAAACGTTCTTTTTTATATTGAGAAAAACAGGATTCAAGTCCTACCTCTCAACCTCCAATCCAGAAGTGGGATCAAGTTCTATCACAACCATCAACGATTGTGTCCTACGACAAAATTTAAAACCAAATTCTTGAGCAGCAACCAAAAACGAAACCTCTTCAGGTGACTCAGCTTCGTATTTTAATTTTTTATTTCCATCGTCATTGATAGGAATACCCGTATGACATAAAGCCATTACTCGAAAAAACATCATAATGTCATTCACATTCGATTTATTAATCCATAACTTATTCGTCAACCTCTGATCCTTAAAGTTAAAACCCTTGATATAAGACGGTTCCTTCATCGTATTTTCCTCATTTTGTTCTTCCTCTTCTAATATAATCTCCTTTTCCCCGTGAGAACCCGGTACCGAAAACTCAAACATTTCTAAGCTTTGACCACTAGAATCTGAACCATCCATGCTAAATCTATATCTCTCTATCTCCGTATGCATTCTCTTTGAAGCTTCGAGATCAACTTCGTTTGTTTGACCACCATATGATATCCCCTCTATCGAACATTTCCTGAATTCCATCTGATTGCTAGTTAAAGTGCCAGTTTTATCCGATAAAATCATCTCAACTTGGCCAAGTTCCTCGTTTAAATTTGACGTTCGTGCCACTACGGATTTACATGTTAACTCGTCGTACAATTCTAAGTCTCTATTGATTAATTGAGCTTGCAAAACTTTAACAACTTCGATAGATACGTATAGAGAAATGGGGATTAAGTACCCGTACAATATGAGTCCCCCTACAAATTGTCTTAAACCTGAGGTTAAAGGGTTCTTAGGGTCGAAAGATTCATCCCTGTCTCTATCCAAAATGAGATACCACCACTTCAACTTACTGAAATTTGTAACAAATGTAGAACCAATTGCAGTGACCAAGGAAATAAATACCAACATCGCGAAAAGGATGTAAATCACTCGATCCATTTTTCTCTCTATTTTACTACGTTTAGACGGTGAACTAGTTGAATTCTGTATCACTTTTGTATCGGGTCCGGTAAATATCACCACTCCATATATATGATCGGTGTTTCGGAGTTTCGAGTCTCTTAGAAGAACTTGTGACGGGGATAAAGAATATGATTGGTTTTCAAAATTAAAGTTCCCAACAAATGTATAAAGGTCCGGATTTGGATCTTGACAACGGATAGTGGCATTGAAATTGTTAAATTCAATGTCTTCTTCAAGATTAAGTGTTGCCTCTAAAGATCTTTTAGCTTTCAAGTTGGTTTCTCCATCAAGATTCATGGTCTCTACATAACAAATACCATCTTCATAGCTAGATGATAACAACAAAAGGTCACTTGGAAAATATTCATTTTTCATAATTTTTACAATATCTCCCACTAAAAGTGATTCCCATGGTCTTTCGGTGAATACACCGTTTCCATCGTGAACCTTTACCATTCGTGCATTAACACTGCGATCCTGAAAATTTGTGGTTGAAAATCACATTGAGTTCCTAAACAGTTGGTTATACTCAAAGGACTTTTTGAACCATTATTACACTGAAACTCCAAAAATCCACAAAACTAAGGCTTTTCTTTCTTTGTATTGTGTATAAATCAGAAAGACAGAAACCATAAAGTTTTAAATTGAAAATTTGAGTTTTCTTTGTTCCATAAAACTGAGCTTGAAAAAATGGTTACATATTTTGTTTTTGTTTTCTCTCCTTGGAAAACAATAGTTAGAGATAGATGGCATAATAATTAATATCTTCAAGATGTTCTGAAAAGTTTAGGTTAATAATTCATATGGACTACTGACAACAATATTTTGAGCAGTTTTATTTTCTTATTCTAGCCTTTTAGGTCATCTTTTTAATTTATTTTATTAAAGGGTGTCTTATAAATACATGTAAATTTTTAGGCCCTACTTCCTATCGTATCCTGCTACAAGAATCTAAGGTTAAAAATAGTAGAGAAGATAGGAGGAAGTAATGATCATCATAAAGATGTAAATGTAACTCAAAAAGTTTCAAGATAAAAAATATTGAGTAACTATCACATATCTACTAAGAACAAAGATTTAGTACCTGTAAAAATCTATTCCAATCTTCAACAGCCTCTTTGACCATACTAACCCCAACAACAATAGCAAGAGGAACTATCAAACTAGCAGGAGAAACCGGCGACGGCTTAACCATAAGCGAAAGAACAGCTGTTAAAAGAAAATACAAATTCGCAACTCTCCTAAACTGCTCAATTGGTGCTTTTAGGAAAAAAGTTGCAACATTATACTTAGTTGTCGATATATAGTTAATTGGATACTTGTTTGGTTTGACCCTATGCAAATCTGGTTCATTGCAAAAAACCACTCGGGAATAACCTGGTCGCCCAAACCATTCCTCAGCTGGTCTTGGCTCATTATCACTAACGTTTGGCCGAAAACACGAAAACGAGTAGATTTTGCTCCATTTTATCTGCCCCTTAACTTTTCTTGATTTTCTTGGCATGCCTGTTTTTGTGGGTTTCTTGAACTTGGTATTATTTCTTAAGGCTTGAACTTTAATGAGATGAATATATTGGTGATGAAGTATTAACTAACTATATATGCCTGTTTTGGGCATATTAGAAATCTTAACACCATTTGTTGGATGAGAAGTTTGTTTAGCTTGTCACTAGCAGAGTGTTCTTTTATTATTTGTCTTAAATCACTTTGTATATATTCATTGTTTCTCCCACCAAATTTATATATTTAAATGGAAATTTATATATTTATA
This sequence comes from Primula veris, assembly GCA_963682055.1. Classification (NCBI taxonomy): domain Eukaryota; kingdom Viridiplantae; phylum Streptophyta; class Magnoliopsida; order Ericales; family Primulaceae; genus Primula; species Primula veris. The sequence goes on along the minus strand of OY821748.1, from coordinate 24,497,717 downwards.
TAGAAGGTAGAGAGTTGGACTTTTCTTGGATCTAGCATATATTGCCGGCCATACTTCACGTTAAATATCAATTTGGATAATTATGATATAATTTGTCTAGAATGCATATTGCTACTATTGTATGGAAAATGTCATTTTGGTTTCTCCCCACCTTTCATTTATTTTCTTATTATGTTGCGTTTGCTTGCTGGGATCCACGTAAAGATATATTTAGCAAAAAATAATTTACATAAATGTGACTGATTCAGGAATAAGTTTTATTTTTTGTTTTATTTTCTCACAAGAAAGGAATCTAATTACACCAAACGTGTCCCAACTCCTCTTGTTTATATTAGTGTTGTTACGTCTTATATATAGGTAAACGATTTAATTTCTTTACAATAACTTTGTGAAAAGAAAAATAACCTAGCTAGTCACACTACTCGCTGATAAATCTTGAAGTCGTGTATTTATATCAATAAAATGGGGTAACAAGCAATTATAGATAGTGACAGTGAAAAAAAATTATTTTCGAGAAGAAAGTTGTTAGTTAGATACGACTCGTCTTTAATGATCAGACTTTATTTTCTTCTTGTAAGCATAAACAAATAGAGCTCAAAAAGGACACGTACGAGTTTGTAACAAGATAGTCGACATTCTGTAACGGGCAACTGTGTCTGACGTCAATTTTTACAATATATCGACTATTGAGGCAGTAAAACAAACCACAAGTAAATCGTCGAGAAACGATGGAAAACATATAACTGAAAGATCGAGCTACCAAAGTGAAATTTCTTAACAATTAATCAGTACATTTGTTAAGCTGTTCCTAAATATTTGTCATAGTTTTCTCATGTCTCGTTTTGTAAAATTTTGAGAAGTTGAGATGTACTTCCCTTAATTAGTACTACACATTACACAGGCAATCAACTTAAACTTGAAGCTGTGCGTAAATATCGATTAATATTATAGTAAATATACCGTTTGGTGTATCTATTAAAACAAAATCACACAAGATTCACAGGACTCCAAAAATGACATTTCCATAGTTGTTATGGACCATATTCAAAATCCATATAAATTTGATACGAAACAAGCAGACCAAATGATGAAAATTCCAATGGAAAAATGCTGGTTTTAAAATTGGTTTCGAAGATGAGCATGTTCCGGGTGATATATTCCTATATAAACCCCACATTAGATTACTTTGAATCTATGTCAAACAAGTACAAGTTCAAATAATTATGGGCGGACACATTCAAAATCATTTATCGGATGGATTATCCCGATGACGTACACTTTGGTATACATAATATTCTTTATTAACGGGTCAATTACATGCCATTTTTTCTGTAGTGTTTCATGTGCTAATATCAAGAAAGAAGCATATTAGTTCTCATCATGTTATTGTTATTTTGCCTTATTATCCAAAAGACCAAGTCTACTAGTACCATTAATCTTTTATTAAATCTTAAAAAAAACACTTTTCCTGTTGGTTATAATTCACCTACATCTTTTATTATAAAGAAATGTGGAAGAATAATTCACCTACACTTCTCTTATTTAGAAATCCAAGTAGCCAGCTTTAAATGGCTCTTGCAATATCAAGAAACATGTTTTCTCAACTGGTTGATTTTAATTCTAAATAGAGCTTAATACGTAATCACAAACGTAATGGTTATAGTTTCAAAACCATCGTATACTATTTTTCTAGTTTGGATTATTTTTTGTGATAGTCTTGCACCAAATTAACAGCTTTAATTATGTCCAGAAAATCACTCCAGTTTCATCTTCGGGAAATGAACTCTGTGTGTATTGGTTCTTCCAATTGATTGCAAAACATAATTAATAACTAGCTATATCAAGAGGGGTACCCTATCTATACAATTTTTTATTTTTGTATTGTTTTTCAACCTAGAGTTTGTTTTCATCGATAAATGTTACTCCATCCGTTCTTATTTAATTGTCTACAACGAAACTACGTGTAATTTTGACCGGTCAAGAACTTGTATCAAAATTGTCAGAATGAAATTTTTCAAAAGTTGATCATATAGTTTAAATGTTAAATTTTATGATTAGATTTTAAAAAAATTCATTTCGACAATTTTTATACAAGTTATAATCCGGTCAAAATTGCACGTAGCTTCGTAGTGAATAATTAAATAGGAACGGAGAGAGTATTAATTTTCAATTTTTTTTTTTTTGTAAAGTCAGTGATTTCATTAATTTATTAATAGTTACTTTAAAAAAAATGAATTTTCATGTTTTTATAACATTTTGTCAATTTAATTATTTTTTGGCGTTATTTGACATTTTAAAAAGATATAATTCAAAAAATATATAAATGCTTACTATTTTTAATATTTTTTTTTATTTCAAGTTATAAATATATATAACTATGGGTTATAAAAAAATTGGAAACAAATACAATATTTTATTGAGAAAACAAAGTATACAAAAAAGTATAGTTTGATACACCATATACTAACTATATACTACAATAAAAGCAAAAGTTTGTTTAGTAAATAATTCCTCATGGCCCTCGGGATTTTTAGACAGACAATTAAATGGATAATGAATATTAGTATATTAATACGTACATGTAACATGAAGCTTTTTTTGCACGTTTCGATCTCAAAGTAATGCTAGGTTCACTCTTCTTACTATCATACCACACTTCAATATTCTATGTGACAGGATCCAAAATATATTAAATAACATGTACTCGTTCATACTTGTAACAAATTGATCATATTGTACTTTCATTCCAAATGATGTCAATAATAATATTAGGGTTTGAACATTTCAGAATACGTATATATTTGTTGAAAGATGATTCTTGCATAGAAAATTTGCATCGTAGTTACTTGGAGGGACGGTTTATGTAATTTCATAAATTACACTTCAGTCCATCCTTCGTATAAAGGGAGTCGGGATCAAATTAAATGTAATTTTTGAAATTACACAAACACTTCCTCCGATACTCGGAGTAACTCCGGTGTAGATGTTTAAGTGTATCGATCAGTTCTCATATTTGTTTCATTCTACGCATTAAAGTAAACCATGAGACAAAAAAAGTCATCTTCAATTAAATATTCCGTATGTACGGTGGGTATTCCAAAGAAGTAAATTAAAATTTACAACCATCATTTGTTAATTTGAGTTTTTAGTTTAAAAAAATTGACTAGAAATTGATTTTTCTTGGATAAGACGACGACCACGACTCCTTACATTTTAACTTTTGGAAAATAAACACGAAACCAATATTATAGAAAAGATAAGACGGAAATTCTTTTTCTTTTTCTTGGTAATTCATCAGGTAAGAATTGTAATTGAAATTCAGTTCATACTTTATAAATAATTGACTGAAATGATTCTTTTGGATAAAACGACGACCACGTCGTACGACTCTTACATTGTAACTTTTGGAAAATAAACACGAAACCATTATAGAAAAGATAGACGGAAATTATTTTTCTTCTTCTTGGTAATTTATTCATCGGGAAAGAATTGTAATTGAAATTCAGTTTCACACTTCAAAAATAATTTGATTTCCGTTCTAGGTTAATTTATAAAAAGTTAGAAAGCTCTTCACGTTCATGATCATTCGTGAGAAATTTCCAAAATGAGATTTATTTGGCAATTATCTTTTCACTCGGTTCCTTTTCTGTCACATAAACTATTGAAAAATAGCAACCCTACTTTATCTTATATATTCCATAATCAACACGCAATTACACATTTGGCGATAGTTTTCGACTTATAACTAAAAAGTACATGTTTCATTTAAGTTTGTTAACTTGATAGTTCATACACGGTTTTGTTATTTGAATAAGATTTCGTGCATTCTTATGCCTACTTTTAATTAAAGTTTACATGTTATTTCTATCTATTAATCATGTTGTCATTATGTCATAGATTAGCTATATATTTGGACCTATAACCGTAACAGCATAATAACACGAGGGATAAATATTAATTAATCCGATTTATCTTTTTTTCATGTTAACTAACCTTCCTACATTTAAAATATAAACTTTTGATATTTTCTTCAAACTGATAACTTTTAGAAGCTAATTACTCCTCGCTCTTGCTAAATCTAAATTTTTTGATGTTCTTGTAATTATTTGGAATTATAGTGATTTTTTAAATTTTAAATACCAAAAAGTTAAGTAAATATCAAACCTTTCAAATTTAGCAAATTTGAAAAGAAAGTAATATATGAACCATTGATATATGGAAAAAGAAAAAAAGAGTATTACAATTTTAATTATGGTTTAAAGGTACATATATGTTTAGTCTTTTTTTTCTTTTTCGGTGAGTATATGTTTAGTCTTAACACCCAGAAAGCTCGACTTGCAACTTTTTCTTACTCTTATATATATCATGTTAAATATTCCTTTTAGTCTTATAATAATAATAATAATTATTATTATTATTAAAGTATCCATCTCAAATCTTTCCATTTGGCGCGACTTTATTTTCTCTGAAGGCTGGTTGATATTAGACATTAGAGTCCAAAAAGTGGATTAGCTAGCTAATTAATTATCAAAGATATTACTACGTATATATATGATCATTTTATAATTGATATTTCATTTTCTTGCACTAAAAATTTCGAAATGTATGCATGATGTTTTTTCTATCTTCAACATGTTGGACACCGTCGCAAAAACAATAAGAAAACCACACAAAGAGGACTTTGCAGTACAATTTCAGGGAATCGTTACAAATCATTTTTACTATCGTAAATAAGAGGGCATAATACAAAAGAATGAAGACTTAAACAAGATTAAGATTTTGTAAGTGACACGGCTTCAAATATTTAAGCAGAAATAACGCAAACAACCGCAACGATCTCTCTCGAGTCTCTATATTTATTAGACGTATCTCATTGACATGCTTTGATTGCGTCAAACCTTCTGATTAAAATTAAAGTTCTTTAAGACAAACATATATTGTGGCCAATTTTAACTAACAAATGTGTAAGTACTTAATCTAATACACTATTAGCCTGCAAACCGTGTTAAATATATGGGTCGGAGTTTATTGTATTAGTAAGGTGTAATTTGTGACATAAAATTAAGTTGATCAAAAAGTTGTAATAATATGGAAATGATCCATACACTATTAGCCAGCAAACCGTGTTAATTTTGTATTTGACTAATTTAGGGTACGTGATTGTATATCTTAAGATTTTATATTTGTATTTTAACTACATTCTTTCAATTATTATTGACTCTCTAGTCGCTACCCGACCCTTAGTTATTAATCCACTTTCCTCTTTCTTTTTTACACGAGAAATTCAAAATTTGTTTGCCTCTCATATGTGTAATGTGTTTGTAATATTGATCTTTGAGCAACCAATTAATTAAATCATGCAATATGATTATATATATATGAGACATGGGTCTCACATGCATTTTATCAAATGGAAAATATTAAATATTATTGGCGCATAATTATTTTACATAAATTCCTGGGATGCTAGATGTACGTATTTGTTAAATTCTGGAAAAGACTATGAATTGTTTCCTTCACAACAGTATTTTTTTCATTTTTCTGACAATGCATGGGTGGACAATTTCTTTTCTTTTTTGAATACAAAAGTTCAAATAGAAGTATGAATTATTGTCTACAACACTAACAGTCTATTAGCATACAAAAGATAAAGCAGCAGTTTAAAATCTGATTTTCTGGACTCTTGTAATTAATTAGTTGTTTCGACAAAAATATGACCTAGAAAGTTATAAAAATAACCCGATTAACAAGACAAACTGTAGTTGTTGTACACATAAATCTTCCGTCTAATTTTTTGTTAGTCTTTTCTTTATTTTTCTTTTATATATATCACTTGATTTTAAATAATTTGTTCTTTAATTTCGTCTAAAATTTAGTCAGACCGAGAGATAGATGTGTGAATCTGCAGGCTATGGCCGGACTATCCCTTTTGCGGGGCTTTAGTTACTGGCTTTTGATCTCAGTTTTTTTTTTTTAATCACTTTCCATCTCAGTTGAGTGTTTTTATTTACGGCAAAATAGTGTACGTGGAAAATTGTTTTCACCAATAATATGTTGTTTTTAATTTCTTTGGTTTCTTATTAATGAGACGACTTATCATGCAATTGTTTTGTTTAAACAATATTTTTATTATTTGCTATTTTATAAAACATTCATGTTTCTACTCTATAACATAAATTGAGCTTGCTTGTAACTTAAGTTAATCTAATAAGATGGATGATTTCTTGGGAAATTTCGCCATCGGCCAGAGTATAAATTAATCAGTTATATAAGATGTAGGAATGTAGAGGGCCTATTAATATTAATTCTAACTTAATCCGTAAAATAAATAGTAAGACGGATTAAGCCGGGTTAATAAAATTTAAATGTCAACTCAACTCAACCCAATCCGTTACAATTAAAATTCCAACCCACTTCAACCCAATCCACAAAATAAATTGCAGGTTGAGGCAGGTTGGGTTGAGATTGATTCTTAAATTTTTATTTTGGTAATGTATTTTTTATAGTTTGCATAATTAATCTAAATTTTAAAATAAATTAAATTTTTCAAAGAGAAATATAAATTAAAACCAATCAAAATATGTTCAGAACATTCGCGAACAAATAATAAAACTAAAATATAACAAAAATGAAAGGTTGATATATTGAAATACACGCAATATATATATATATATATATATATATGGGTTGGAACGGATTAACCCGCGGTTTGGAAACTTCAATCCTAACTCAACCCGCAAAATATATAGCGGATTGGGGCGATCCGGATTGATTTTTTTGGACACTCAACCCGCCCCAGTCCGTACGGATTGGGTTATGAACTGGGTTTACGGATTTTTTTTCCCACCCCTAATAAGATGGATGATTTCTTGGGAAATCAGTATAATTGTACTATATAAATTAATCAGTTACTATATAAGATGGATATAACTGTACTAGATGTAGACATCGAGGACAAAATTTGAACAATTAGTAGACGTGCTATGTTATCACGGTATATATATATGAAGAGGGACTATTTGCCCAGTGTCCAATTGATACAAATACGCTATATGAGTATAAAATAATAGTATCTTTGTAATGTAACTCTTGTAAAAAAACTAAAAAAGTACTAACGTTATGTTCAATGTGGAAAATATTGTATAGTATATGGAGGTAATTCGTTATATCATTCTTATCATATGGAAAATTAAAAGTAGATATTTCTTTTGTCTCAACATGCATCACCTTTGTATCCTCAACTCAAACCAAAAGTCAAAACACCCCTTAATTTACAAATTTGTCAATTTCATTCCCAAAGTTTGATGAGTTGTGAATTAAGCCAATTTACCATACTTTTAACGATTTTGCCTTGAAATGTTTTTGTTTCTGAATGATTATATTATGCCACAATTGTACTTAATTACATTTTTGAAATTTTACCTATTCCGCATATTACTAAGTCATATTTTAGGACAAAATGTGTCAAACTATATATATTTTTGGTATAGTTAGGCTCATACTACTTTGTCCTTATGTTAATAAAAAAATAAAATATTTAAAGAAATGGTCCTACAAAATAAAAAAAACAGTACAAACGCAATTCTCTTTCTGACTTTCTTTCTCCCGCCTCTGCGCTACCTGGTAGGATTTTATAGTAAGAATTGAATATATATAATCATATCTTGATTTGGAACATTTTTATAAAAAAATGTTAATTTGAGTGTTTTTTATGTTGTTTATATATCATCCCTATATATATATATATATATACATCTCATAAAAAAAAAAACAAGACGCATATTTGTGTTCCCGTCGTGAAACCGTGGAAATTTGTATTAATTAAATCTTGATTTGGAGCGTTTTTGAAAAAAATGTCCATTTGGATGTTTTTAATGGTGTTCATGTATCCTCCCCATATTAAAAATTCAAAACACGTCATTATACATCTCAGGAAAAAAAACAAGACGCATATTTGTGTTTCCGTCGTGAAACCATTGAAATTTGCATTAACCAAATCTTGATTTGGAGCGTTTTTACGAAAAAGTGTCTAGTTGGATGTTTTTCATGATGTTCGTATAGCCTATATATATATATATCATATCTATTCCGCTGCATATATATCTAAGTTTGTATACGTGTAGTTTTAATCTATATATTCTATACAAGTAACCCAAGCTGTTTTATTAAACTGAAGGAAAGTTTAAAAAGCAGTCAAATATATTTACCCCCGTAGGTTTGCCATCAGATTCAACAAGACTCAAAACAATCAAGCTGCAATTAAAAAGAGATGATCATAACATATTTGAACAAACCAATCTACATAAAAATAACTTCAAAATAATAATTAAAAAAAACTACTTATCTTCATTTTTCTGCATTTTTCTGAAGGTTTAAAACTAAGATTACCAAGACTCAAAAGTGTATCCATAATTTATGATGTATCACTAGTTTTGAAACTCTATCGTAGGTATATGTAGTCGCTCTCTTCTATGGTAAAAATGAGCTAAGCTATTCTCAAAGCTTACTTCTTCCCTTGGAAATCCCACCTTCATTTTGCATTACTACAAAACTATATATTTTGCATTACTACAAAACTATATATGCTTTGTTGTGTTTTTAAGTTAATAATAAAGAAAACATCATGTTATCCCAGTATATATTGTTTTTCCAAGTTGGAAAACAAAAAATTACAACATAGGGATTATTTCTCCACATATCTAATGCTCCCATAACTTATGATTACCCAAATATGTAAATATTCTTCTTAACTGTGGTACCATGTTATGCAATAAAAGTTGAGTGCTCGACACAAAAGAGTAAAGACACAAATATTTTATAAGTCACAAACAAACTAGCATTAAATTGGTACATAGTTATATCCATACCTAAATGTATTTCAAGTACACCAATTCAGTCTAATATCATCTCGAAGCCATATTCACTTCTAGTCGTCTCATAAAGTACGAGTAGATCAGAGTGGTTTGTTTGGAATTTTTCCAATATCTCCACGATATCTCCTTATTCCTAATGGTAATGACACCATATTAGAAATATCTCTCATATAGGTTTGATAAGTAACTGACATCGGTATAAATAAAAAAAGAGTTGCGTTAATTCGAGTAACGAACGGGGTAGGTACACTCTATGATGTAAATGAGATTAACAAGCCTCTTTTCCATAGTACCTTTAAGGTAACGGAAAATGTCTTTAATGCCATTTCGGCGGCAGTGTGTTAGCACGATGTTGTGTCGAGCTATACCATGCATAGCTGATGAGATGTTTGTACTAGCATATTAGACCAAGTACAATGATGTGCTTATTGTACTTAGATGTAAACATCATAGTTCAATATGTCTTCATCGTCACATCAGCGACGGAATGGGACTATATCAATGTATGGTGATCGAACGATCATGGGAGAATCTGACGACTTAGCAACATGATGACTAAAGTGTCATGACACTTTACAGGTGTAGTCAGAATCATGGACATAGATTCTATCATTATGGAACTCGATCATCAGGTCGAGCCACTACCATGACTTCCCAAGATCCTTCATCTCGAAGGGCAAATCCAAAGCGTGGATTGCTTCAAAACATGCAAGGGCATAATACTTGTTCAAGTTTCCCAAACTGATCAAGTACTCACTTAGGAGTCGGATTATATTAATCCATATAGTGAACGTCTCACTCAATTGATAACGTGTTTCATGGTCAACAACTACTTGATTCAAGCACATAAAGTCACACAGAGACCTTCATTTATATCTCTTGTCTAAATCACCATAGAGATAAAACATGACCACATTCATGACTGCATACTAAGTTTTTCAAAAACTACTAAACTAGTAAAGTAGGAGACCGTTTTAACGCCCATTACGAGAAAATAAACCATCTCGTAATCAATTCCAAGATGTGCGAGAAGTCGTGCGCTATAAGGCGAGCAATGTACATTCTCATCACGCTTCATTACGAATACCCAAAGAAACAACTCGTTTAACATTGGGCAGTGTTGGAGCTACAAATCCGAACACTCTTTCACTAAGGAATTCTACTTGTATTGTTAGTTTTCATAAGGCTAGTCTATTCTTCGTTGACTTTAAGCAACTGTATGTGGTTCTCTGTCATCATTTGCTCATATTATCAATCGTCACCAAATATATGAACAAGTAAGAAATGACAATCTCATTTTGCTTCAATATCGTCTAAGATATCATGATCGATAGATATTGCGAGATTCTCAAGATGAGGAGGAATCACACATCTCCTTGATCTTTTATAATCTTGTACAACAAACGAGTTTCAGTTCACCACTTCAGGACCGAAATAATTAAGAAACTGGTCAACTTCCTTGTTACTTGGGAAGGACTATAGACTGACGGCCGGCGACAGCGTCTTTTGCTTGGCGGGATCGACCAAAGCAGCGTGTTTCTACAGGAACACGGCGTCCAACAGGGACAACTATCCTTGCAAGCAATTTGCAGCTGCTATATATATATATGATATCGTGACATTTCATAAATTATCAAATGTGCCTCACACGTATTTAAACTTAGTGAAGTCTATGCACTTACTTATCGCTTAGTGCAATTTTGGGGATCAAGCTAATACTGAGTGGGTTATGGCACGTTACTTCATGTCGTTCCTTATCAACTGTAACGTGCAAATCTTCCCCTAATGATGGGGAGTACAGTCTTAGCAATATCTTTCGCATGTAATGCGGTAAAGAGATGGTTTGTCAACGTAATTCTATCAAATGATATGCATGGGATACATAATCGACTTATTTCCCCTTCAGAGGTCTATATTTTGAACGCTTTTTTGGTTCAATCAAAATATTAATCAAGCACTCAAAAATGCATGTATATGAGGCATCTGGCTCATAACCAACTATCAACTGGTACGCATTCAGTGTTTTTGAGTGACTATGGACCTTAGACGGACCAATGCAACAATATGAATTACATCATAACCCCACACATAAACATAATTTTGGGTGCAAAACCAAAACATGTGTGCGACCATTTGCAATCCCTTACTCAAGGTTTATGTGAGTCCATTTTGTTAGGGTGAACAGAGTCTGATCCGTGTTCAATTTTAATTCCCAAAGTCATTTAAGAACATCGAGTTTCAATGTAAAGTCATGGCATTATCAAGTCACATAGACTCTATTACGATAATCTGGAGGATGAGCCATCAATCCAAAGATTGGGCAATGAGTTTGGGAAATACTGTATTTATGTGGACAACAATAAAATGTGACCATATTGTCGATGCATAAACCATAAGCATAAATATTTAATGGTCCGTAGTATGGTTGGATAACTTCACAAATATATCCTTCAGTTCTTTCCAAGAATTCTGCGAGACTATTTTGGTGATCTTTACACACACTTGTCTTTCAAACAGAGCATTTGTGTCATATGGGTTTCGAATCAATCACGAAATTATCTCCTCAAAGAGAATCCCAATGCGATGCGATTACAAATCAAAACATCGTCTTTTGACACAAAAATATCGAATCTGTTCAATGCCACAATATCAAAATGCTCTTATCAATCACAACAGATGAATGATAATATAGATAATCATGTCTCAGCATCTAGTATCTCTTATCAATCGATGACAGGCGAATTATAAGATAACTTTCAAATGCTTTAAAAACATGGTTAAACCACTTGAAAGACATCTCAACTCCTCATGAATACGCTTTTAGTCGTATTAAGTGGAGGATGTGTAAATAAATATCAATTTATTTTCATGATTTGTTTCCAGTTATCACTGGTTTTCTCGAATATTTTATTACTCAACAAGGTACGACAGGACCTACAGGAGTATAAGACCTCAATTTGATAAATCAATTTGGTTTTACCAAAAATTTCGATTTGAAGCGACAGGTACAAAATCGTTGTCATAGAGGGTTCTTTAGGCAAGTAGCTGGTGAAACACTAAATAGTACGAGTGGTCCAATGTTACTCACTTTAACCAGACAGCCAACTACCCCACGTGTATTGCCATAAATTATATGATAATTTAAATTTTGTTCACATTTTTAAAAGAATTTGCTCAAAAATACTTTAAATTATTTCGAGAAAGTTTTAAAAACAAACAAAACCTAATCCAAAAGAACAATCCAAATGGAAAAAACATAATTCAGATGAGCAACAATTCGGCTCAATGATTTATAACCATAAATAAAAAAAGGTACCAAACTGCATTTGAGCCACAAAACCGGGGGTCTCAAAAGTTTACTTTCAATTAGCTTTAACCACATTAGATCCGCTTTTCCACCCTTATAATAGTTGTAAATTATTCAAGAAGTAGCCGTGCATGAACTTTGTCATTTATATAGCAGACAATTTTATCATTGAGCATTGTCTCTTAATTTGGGACGACGGACCCAATTGTTCCTTCTAATGACTATTTTCGGGCCATATGCGTTCGGTTTGGACTATTGTCTAAAGCTTGGCTAGACGAGCGTCAGACTCGTGAAAGCTCATTGGTCATCGAGACTGCTAACTCTGATCTCGGTTCTTAATTCTGATAACTAGGTCCACGAATAGTATTAGCATCACGCATAAAAATTTTCATAAACTCAATAGGATTAAAAATTGCTCATCAAATGAGGCTATTTTTTATCCAGTAACAAATGGCAACTAAAGGAATATGATGAATATAAATTTACAATGCTGCTTTTGGAATAGGTTTTCCAAACTAGTATTTCTAGTGAAAGATCACTCCAATTTGTCAATTTTAGACAATTGTTCACCATAGACGTCATCACATCTAACGTGTGGCGACAGAATAACATCAACGCCTTAGTTTTCATCTTGTGAGTAACAACAAACTCGTGTTTTACTCATCAATGATGGCATCCAAAACAAATTTGGACATAACATGTTCACAAATCAGGGTGACTAACATGTGCTAGCTAAAAATAGCTCGCCTAAATATTAATTTTGCATGTATGATTTGCAATTTTCCTCATCATAGATGGAATACAACATGTGTTGAGAGTTCTGGATTAGTTACCATATAAAACGACAGTTTTATATTTTTATGGTTTGAACAAGCACAAACTTTGTTTCGAAACGACCGGTTCGAAAAACACTAGTTTTGCTTTTAAGGTGAATAGGTTCTCATTGATCGAACGACAGGCCGATACCGATATACCAATTCGGTAAAAATACACCTATATAGACACACTCAGGGAACTTATTATTTACTCAATCTCTTTGGTAGCTCTACTTGAACATGACTAGCAAAGACGGTGAGGGTGAAGGACACAAATGCCACTTAAAACCTAACCCCATTAGGATTCTGACATCCGCTTATATCTTTCCTAGACATCGTATCCAAATAGGTGAGTCTATTTAGAAAATATTCATAATTATTCCAACTTAAATGTGAATATATACCGGTTTCGCAATTTTTTTTGCAAAATTTTAAGCTCACACATTCTATTCGTTAAATAAGCATAGGCTTAAAAATTAATAATTAACACAATTATAATAGTCACGGGGATGTCCAACGTTACATGCATGAATTTGGACTAACTAATAATAAGTTAACTAACTTATAACACTAAGTTATAATTAACTAAATTTTGAACCGTGTACTAATAGCATATCATAACTAATCAAATCGCAAGGGCACATGCAATATTTAATGACATTTAGAATTTTACAAGTCATGTGCAATAATCATATTCACCCATGTATTATCAAAATCTTATTCAACGCAGGCTAAATTTATTTTAACCGTGGCTAATATAAGGGTGTTCGCATAGGTGTTTTCAATTTAATCAAATTCTAAGATACAATCCTATCGAATATTAAGTATAATTCACACATGTTTGCACATTAACGGTATCATATATTAGCAAAGTTAACATGCGAGTTAGATAAATTATATGATAATAGACATGTAAGTAGTCTAAACACATGATTTTAAATTACAAAATATTTAGTGATTTACACATGTAACTTACATTTGTTAGTATCGTTAAACATTAATTACTATTTACTAGTAAACTAAGTCATAATTGCAATTTTCTTTTATAACTCTTAAGCATTTACTAGCGATTAATTTATTAATAATTTAATGTTACAAATTCATACCACACAAATATTAATGGTCATAATCAAGATAATAATGATTTTATTTACATATTTTAGAAACTAATCAGTTTTGGGTTTACCATTATAACATGCAAATTCCGTTTCTAAATAAATAACTATGTATAATTTGACCAAAAATGAGCAAATTAATACACATGCTATTTTTGTGTAAAGGGGATAACTACAGAGACTACAAGTGTAAATACAGGAAACTATATGCAGTTTAAGGATATTTACATATCTGGTCCTATTCTCTCTGGTGCGTTACAGAGCTGTCCTAAAGTTTCATAAAATTACAACATGGTCCTGAATTGTTCTATAAGTGACAGTTTTGGTCCAACAGATTCATATGTCTAACTATACAAGTTTTAACTCGTTTTTTAAGTGACAGACATGGGTTATAATAGCCATTTTTCATCAAAATAAACCATCTATCATGTGATACACATCCTAAATATGAAAATTTTGGCTTTATTCTTGATTAATCATGCAATTTTATACGTTTTATACAAATAATAAGTATGTACCATTCTCATAGTATGTTGGTGAAGGTCGATAGAACAAATTAAACAAAACTTTTAAAAGTTTTATACTCAATCACCACGATTGATATCCCGATCTCCGAGCAAAAAATCTCAATATTCAAGCGAGAAATGGTCCAAATGCTCCGTCTAAACGATTTATTTTTGGCTTTTTTTCAAGCAGAGTGCCGATAACATGTTGTAAGCGAATTAACTCAACGGTAAAGTATAAATGCGACAACCAATATAATATGTAGAGGAAAGTATAGAGCGAGAATAGAGCTCATTGTATTTGTATATATAATATGTGTGTGTTTGATCGAAAGAGCAGGCTCAAAGTTTATATAGTGATAGGTTGAGACCGTTACAAGTATTACATAATGGCAAGAAAGCAAACGGTCGTAACCGCTAAAGCTACTAATTACATTCATAAAGTCTCATAAAAATCCACACAATATAAGTTACAACACATGTTTTTTTTTAATATCTTTGGATTTACAATATCTAGAGGAGAAAAACTATTGTATTAAAATTACTTTCAACTTGTTCTGTTTGTCAACTCATGATTGAGGATAAATCATATATAACTAATGGTACTCAAACATAATAAACCCTTAATATTGGTGTGAATAAAAATTAATATTAGTACTACATAATATTTGCGTTTTTTTTATATAAATGCTACTAATAAAGTGTACATTTGATGGTACTAAAACTAAAATTTTGTAGTTGACGATATATACTGAACGATAAATCATACTCTATCCGTTCTTATTTAATTGTCAATTACAAAACTATAATTTTGATACAAGTTGTTGACCGATAAAAAAACGATGAAGTTAGTTTGATAGCTTAAGAGTTAAATAAATGATAACTGAGCTACTGAATTACATAAAATAGTAGTTGTTTTTTTTGAGTAACCTTAGCACAAAGTATATATCACTTTGAGTTAGTTTTCAGTTTTTCAGCTTTGTTGGGCAAAATGGCAAAAGCTGTTTGTTCTCAAATTCTTCACTTTTCCATTAATAACTCACAAATTCCTCAACACTTATTTAACCTCCCACACTTTATCTCTATTCATTCTCCCAATTTTCTCAGTTACAACAAAATAAAAAGTAACAACAACAAAAATAAGTTGAAGCAGCTCACACATGTTTACTCAGGTGCCTCCGAGTCGATGCCGCCTCAGCTCGCTGTTTTACTCGAAGTCGAAGGGTATTTTTTATTTTTATTTTTATTTATAATTATATCCCTATTTCTCATTACAGTTATTTATATTATTACCGTACTGTTTTACTGTTATTTATGTTACACATTGATAGTCTAGCTTCTGATAAGAGAAATTATTGTAACAAGAATTATTATTCTTATTATTATCCAGTGTTTTAAAAAAATCAAAATCTTAGCTAAAGCGTTTTTGTAAGAGATATGCTAACAGCGTAACAAGCTTAAGCTTTTAGTGGCCTAGAAAGCTTAATAGCTAGCTTTTTAAGCTTTGAATCGAGCTTTTTTACTGCAAAGCGCGCTTTTTTAAAACAGTGTTATTATCATACCTTATTAAATACTGCTTGGGCTATATTCGAAAATCAAAAACCGAAGTCGAAGGATATTTTTTTCAAAAACCGAAGTCGAAGGGTTTTTGACTTTGCCTCCCTCAACTTATGTCATGATGAATGACAAGTGACCGATCAGTGATCTTTCTTTTTTAACTGTTTTTAGGATGAGGAAATTGGTGGCGAAATTTTAACGGGAAATGATAGTCTAGCTTCTGATAAGGAAATTATTGGAACAATAATAATAATAATAACTAATACTATTATGGCTTATATTTAAAAATGATACAGCCTAACTAGCGATGAAGCCGATAGGAGGGCCGAAATTCACATGATTAGTAATATCATGTGAAAATTGTAATTGTAAGGAAATTATTGGAATAAGGATTATTATTAGTATCATCGTACCTTATTATTTGAAATGGTGCAGCCTAACTAGCGGTGAAGCCGATAGGAGGGCCTGTATTCACATGAATAATAATAATAATATCAAGGGAAGATTATAATTGTAAGGGTGCTAGATCACTATTTTCAACAAGTTATAGTAAGAATACATAGCAAAAAAATTAAAAAGTAAACAACGTAGTACTGTGTTTTGAGAGCAGAGAGGGAAGTATTATTTAGCTTCAGATGTTTTCGGTTTGATCTGTACCATCTTAAGACTTATTAGGCCGTGTTTCCAAATTTGTTGATTTTGTATAGTAATATTGTTGTTTTGTGTCTTATTGCGATTGCAACTTGTTAAGGGAACTTCATTTTTTATGCTGTATTGTGTTAATTTCCCAAATGAGGTCCTTGGTGTGTGGTAATACCGTCATTTAGTGCACTTACTAATATGGTGGGACGTAGCCAGACTTGAAAAAACTTTCTAATTTAGTTTTTGTGGTGTTACGAGCTAATCTATTGATGTGACACTATTCATAATGGGAACCAAACTGTCCACATTGATGAGACCGAGGCAAACCAAACAAAAACCGATATCAAACTGAGTAATTGATTAACAATTTCTTTTTCAGGCTAAAAACTTGAAACACAATTTTTAGCACTAATAATTAAAACCACTAACTACGGTAGTCGATAGCTATCTCATTTCATGTATCACCTGGCACACCACTACCACTTCCGTTACCTACTATTTGCGAATTCCAGTAGTAGTATATATAGCTTTTGATATCAATTTTATGATTTCTCATGAAGCCTTGTTATAACCAAAAGTCTCCGTCTTTACTGACATGCTTAGCTCCTCTGTCTTCAGCATCTAGCATCCCTCCTTCAAACCCACACTTGCCTTTTCTTTGGCTGATTTTCAATACAAAATAGCATCCTGGAAATTCCTATTAAGTGCCCTATAAACTCAGTTTTGTCTCTTTTGGTGGAAAACCAATACTCACTTCTTTGAACCATTCAATTTCTTCTGGACATCATTGTACTGTCTTATGCGTTGTAAAGGGGAGAAGAGAAGGTATAGTAATTATTCTGAAATTTGATGAAGCTAAAAAACTTTAGAGTTTCAATAACAATACTTTCCTCTTCACAATGTGGTTTGAATCTCTTTTGCTTGCATTTTTATTTTTATTTCTCACCTCATGATTTGTTATTGTATTCAGGGTCTTAATGGATGTGTATCGCTTGGATATCCGTCAAGCCTTCAATGTAGGTGCGAAGGAGGAAAAATTATAAATGAACAAAGCATATTAAGGTCTTACAGCTAAATCACATAATTGCAGTTGTACATGTTAGGACTTGACACCTTTCCTCTTTCATGATGTCAGCCTTTCGGAAGCTTGATTTGGACTGCGCAAACTGGACTGAACCTATATATATAGACCTTGTGAGGTAAGATCAAACCTGTGAGGCTGTGACTATTTTCATCAGTTTTGGTACAGGATGATATAGGACAAAGTTTAATTGATGTACTTCTCAGTTGTGGTTTTGTGAGTTGGGATCTGAAATTGCATTCTAACTTTTTATTTGTTGAATTAGTATTTCTGTTTCTAGCCCAACTGTACCTATGAAAATATTATCATACAATAGTTTTATTGGTTGTGAACTTCACAGGGGTTCATTGAGCGAGTAGTTTATTTTAATTGTTTGTGTTAATTTCCTCTTCTGGTCACCGGTGTTTTTTTAACTTCTAACTTATTTTTAAGCCTTACCAAGTAAGCATAGTTCTTACTCCATGTAGCATACATTACTTTCTGTAAATTACATCTATGTTGGCCATGGCCTGATATTATCATACTATGCATTTATCTTTTTCAGGAAGAGTGCTGGTGATGAGGAGCAGATGTTGACTTTGTTTTTCGACAGGGTGAGCTACTTGAATTTTTTAGATTAAGGATATCCCTAAAAACTTACTCTTTTTACCCACTGAAATTATGCGTTTCGTTTGTGCAGATAGGTTGGCCATCTTCGCTACCTACGAGTGAGAAGGGAACATTTATGAAAAGTGTTCTTCGAGAAAAAGTATGGCCGATCATATTACTTGATAATAAACCTTTTACTTCAAAATTTTGCATTAACGTGTTCTTTGTGTCTGGGAAAAGTTGACCTTCTTATACAGTATAGTTTAGTAAATATGAGAGCAAACTCTTTTTACTAGGCGTAAAAAAAACGTTATAGAGAATTAGCATATACGCCTTACAGATTCTGAAATAGAAAACTGATTTTGTTTTGTTGTTGGCAGAAAAAAGCAATGGATGATTTGGTTCTTTCAAGAAGTTCAACTCTTAGACCTGGTGTTGAAGAGTGAGTCAGGCTACTGTTCACTGATTAATCTTTTTTGATCTGATTACTTATTTTTGCAACTTAATGTGTTGTTTTAAGGCTCGAAAGAAGCGAGCACCTTTTATACGAACTTGTCATTCAAAATGGCGAGTTTTTTTTACGCATATTTTGTTTTTTTTCAGCCTTTGTCTTCAAATTCCATAGCATGAACAAAAAATCCTTGGTTATCTTATCTGATGAATCAAACTTTTCTGTTAGTTGTTTTCATATTTTTTGAATGGGTAGTATCAGGGCAGGGCATGGGTATATAATTGATATGCTTTTACTAATCTACGGATCAGGTATAATTAATTTTAATTGGCACGAATGCGGAAGATAACTGACAAATTGGCTAATAGCTTTTTTAAATTAAGTAAAATAAGGAACATGTGTTCTACATTAACTCCAAAGTGAGCTACAGCAATTATAATATGTATAATATGGATAGCACTAGAATGTGAATCTTTTGGTGTGTACGTTTCTGATGTCGTACTCAATACAAGTCTTTGTGATTTGGACAATCCACTAAGATATTTGACAGCTATCTAATTCCCCTTTACTCTTCTCCATAAAACCTTTTAAAGGAGAAAATGTAAATAACTTGAAGTCTTGAGGAGGTTGTGAAGCACAGATAGGATAGAAGGAGGTGAACATGATATGCTTGTTAAATTACCCCCTTTTCACCCATATACACCGAGTTGTTCTCACTTATTCTTCTCATAAATGTTGTCAGTTTGTTTATTTATCTGTCCTTGAATTTGCAGGTTTATTGATGATGCATGTAAGGAAGGCATACCAGTGGTCGTCCTAACCGCAAATAGCAAAAGCGGTGAGCTACTGGCGCGGTAAGCTACGTATCTTAAAATTTGCATTTGTTGGAAATGAAAAGTATTTAGTTGAGGAAACGGAGACATTGGTATTGGTCTTCTTAATATATTGGGCAATAAAGGAAATTCAAAAAACATTACTAGGCATAACTGGAAGTGCAGCTATGGTCCTATACTCATGTACTTTTGGCAGCAAATTCATAAAACCTTATATTTTAATGTGAATATCTGAGCATTCATGAGGTAAAAGAACACCTTGTGTCTGCGCCAAGGCCTGTGCAGTTTTCTTAAACAGTAAAACTCAAATGAGAGTTTTTTTTTTTTGTTTATCTTTTTAAACAAAACAAGGTCCTACATCATGCTGTTCTTTTTTATTTTTTGACATTTTTGTTAATGCTATTTTATTTTCTTTCAAACTTCCATAAATTATAATTGTTTCTTTTTATGCCTGATCAGTGATCGCTTGGTGAATATTGTATTTTTTATTTTATTTTACCCTTTTCCTGTTTGTGATATTCTACTAGATCGATTGTTGAAAAGCTTGGTGATGAAAGAATCTCTACGATAAAGGTAGTTGGGAACAGTGAGATGGAAAAGAGCCTGTATGGCCGATTAGTGCTTGGGGAAGGAGTTTCTTCTAGTTTAGACGAGCAACTGGCAAAAGAAGCAAGAAAGGCAGGTAAACCTATTTCGAGGCAGTTTTCAAATTGATTTAACTACCACCTTCTTTCCAAAAAGAAGAAAGGAATAAAACTTTAGTTTGAAAGGCCAGTGTTCTTTTTTCATCAGCTACTGCTGAGAAACGAAGAATGGCAGAGGAGGTAGCCTCGATGCTCAATTTAAATGTCACGATTGACAGTAGCTCAGCTGAGAAGTGAGATTCATTTTCTTATATTTTTTATCTTTTCATATTGCATCATTCTGTTCTCCATATATTGGGTACATAGAGGATAGTATTTACTGTTAATACGCATTGTCCTTCGTTGTAATGCGAATGTCCACCTTCCTAGTCACACTTGTTCTCTTATTGTTGGTAAAATAGTGAGTGTCTAATTCTCATTTCGAAAATTTTGGTTGACAAGGTTTTAAACTCAAATAATGTCAAATAATGCGAATTGTAAAGCTTTACTGAATTACCACCTCTATAGAATGTCGTGGTTCTACTGCAGACAAAAAGTGCCTCAACTCGAAAACTGATGTTTATATTGTAATTACTGACGCAAATGCATCACTAAACAATTCCCGACAAGACTACTATTTACTTTTTTGAGTTATAGATAATCTATGTAAAAGATGAACAAAGTACTTCCTCTCTTAGATGTTAACGTCTTAGCAATACTCGATCCTTCAATGAAGGCAGCCTATCAATCTTGTACGTATGCATTGGATAAGTTCTTTTTCCCATGGGATTTCCTTAAATTTGATATATTCAAGGTCCTAATCTACGATGTCGTTCGAATCAGTATTTTCTTTAGTTATCAGTGTTGTGTTTGACCAGCTTCCAAAACTTTGTTATTCTATACTTAATAAAATCTTGCTTGGTTTTGTTATTACAAGTAGGCAGGCTATATTACAACTTTACCCAACCCCAAAGTTTTAAAAATGTATTGTAAGTCATAAAATAACTATTTATTTAGTTGGTGTTTTTTTTTTTGCTAGTTTGTTTATGCAGTTCTCTCTGTTATCAGATTGAAGTTTGCTTGTCCATCTCTTGAAATTAGTAGCTCGCCACACACACACACACACACACACACACACATACCCCTAATAATGCTATACTATAATATATGACAATGCAGCTTAGAGAAGGATGTGGCTATATTGAGAGCTGGAGCTGAGTATGCCGGTGTTCCCGTTCGGAATTGTGTTCTTGTAGCAGGAACCCAGTCTGGAGTTGCTGCTGCTGGAACAATAGCAATGCCTTGTGTCGTTTTTCGTAGCAGGTACTTTGTATATATTCTCACATTAATTTCAAGGCTTATATTACTCTGTCAGACTACCCGAGTAGATTCTCCTCTCGAAGTGGCTCTTAAATTCATTTCAACCGACTGTAAAACAGAGTAATATACAGTTAATGATGCGGCACTTGCAATTTATCAGGCAGTTCATATGTGAATAACTATAACTTGCCCTAGAATTAGGTAGTGGCTGTCTTTAATTGCCAAAAGATTATTTCTTTTTTGGGATGTGTATAGTCCTTTTAACTAAACAATAACACTGATGTCATCTATTTAAGCATATCGAAGATCACTAGCTCCTATGATTTGAAAACATCAATTCTCAACCCCATCTATGGTTGATTGACTGTTTTTATTTCACAAACAAATGTGATCAGAGTTGATCACTTATTTACAGTTGGCCTATGTCCGTTTGAAAAGTTCTAAGCTAGTTCTTTTCTTTTCAACCAACGCACTACTACTTTTTCAACCAAAATTCAGTTTTGAAGTATCTGTTTTGTTTTTGCAAATGTTTAAGCGTGACCGTAAGACATAATTATCTTTTTTAATCTAGAGCGGCAATTTATCCTTTTAGTTTTTTATTTCTTACTTAATACCACGGAGAGTATGTGGTTGGCGAGGAATTCCCTAAACTGTTTGTGGAAATTACCTTGGAATTGGTCCATTTCTAACTTTTCATGTATTTTTTGTTTTGCTTGCAAACGAACATAACAAAATATGGCTTTTCCAGAAAGTACTTGTTGTAACAATTGGAACTCAATTAGAAACTGAAAATATGAAACAAAACCAAATAAATTCTTTTGTAAATATACTTTTGACCTTATTAGCTGCTGACTCTTTGCATTCCTTGTTACTGATATAATTTTTGTGTATCTATATAGTTTGACATCGAGGGCAGAGTTTCCTTCGGCAACTGCAGTAGTGGATGGATTTGGTGGTGCCGACCTCACAATTTCTAGTCTACGCAACAAACTATGGACATAAATATACCATCAACTCTCATTTTCAATGATTCTTGTTGTATTGCCTTTTGAATTCCTGAAAAAAAGTCACCAATTGATCGTTTAATAAATATTTTCCATTCCAACACTTCATTCACGCAAGTAAAGTAAAAGTTAAAGATGTATACGAGATTTCAATGTATGTTCCCTTGGATTTTTTTCTTATCATGTTCAAACCCTCTGTGTTATCTTTTCTAATTATCTTTTTTGTTGGTGAAATCAGCATCAGTTTTCTTTAGACATATTGATGTTGCAGTAGCTACAAATGTTGTGTTTGTAAATGTTATGAATTTTAAAAGAATACAGTGCACAACTTTTATGTATCCTCAATTTACTGTTGAATAATGTTTTCTGTACAGGTTTTAACATTTTGCAATACAGAACTTCACAAGTATGTATTTGTCAGATAAAGAGGATGATATGGATGTTTTAAAGCAAATCTGACCAACTTGCGTGGATAACATATTTAAAAATAACACAATTTACGTTTGACAATTTTACTTTCTAAAGTATTACTACTATATAAATGGTATGGATAAAGCTTTTGACTCTTAGCATTTCTCTTACAATACAGATCAATCCATAAGACGAGGCCTGCAACATTTAGAATGACAAGAAGAAATGAAAAAACTAAATTGATGACTCGACGAAAAATAACCTTTTATTCTCTAATTATTAGTATTAGTAATGTCATGATTAAGCTTTCAGTAACTAAATCATATACTAATTCCAGGGGTGTACATAAACCGAACCAAACCGATTACTTATTGGTTTGATTTGGTTTGAAATTTGATAAACCGATTTCAGTTTGCGGTTTCAGTGGTTTTCAAACCGAACCGAACCGAACCGAATCGAACCGATTATTTTTATTCATATATAAAACTGTTGTGTGACATATTAGCTCAGTATATATATATATATATATATATATATATATATATATATATATATATACATATGTATAGATATAGATATATATATATATATATATATACGAGAGACAAGACGACGTGTTTATTCATTAATATCATACATCAAAAGACTCTGACCTTTTTATATAATAGAGTATAGAGTTACATATATTAGGAAAGCTCTAAGCCCAATAGAGTAAGGCCCAAGATGACCAATAATATCTTACAACAAAAACAATATAATATAGATAAATAAGTTGAGATATGATGTTTTACTTGCTATTTTTATTTATTAATAATATATTTTGTTAAATCATTTATAAATTTACTTGTTATTCGATTTTTGGTTTAAAGTTGCAAATGAAATATAAGCGAAAACTTTACGAAATTAGTGTAATTTTGAATATTGTATTTTTTATTTGTTAAAGTTTAAACCGAACCAAACCAAACCGATTATGATTGGTTCGGTTCCAGAGATTATTTTGTTTAAAACCGAACTGAACCGATTATTTTTGATTGGTTTGCTTCACATTTTACTAAAAAACGAAACGAATCGTGGACAGCCCTAGTCAAGACCATTCTATAGCTAAGACACCCATAGGGGAGGTCAAACAAAAAGGGAGGTTCAACATTGAAATAAATGTAACAATAAGGACGTAACAAAACTGATTCTATCATGCAGGAGAAACTTTTCTACAAACCTTATATATATTTTTTGTAAGACTGTGCTGACCAATACAATAAATTAGTTTGAATTTTAAATTAAATTTAGTATATTTATTTTTGGTTTATCACATATGTGTTGAGTTTTTTATGGTTACCACACTCATATTTTTAATAGACCCGAAATACCACAATGGTCTGCAATAGTGTTACTCAACGTGTAGGAATGCATAACAAAAATGATTGGTCTAAGTGTTTGGTATCCAAATATAACACACTCACTATTAGGGTTCGATATCTTACGTCAGCCAAATATGTTATTTACAAACAAGAGTTATTAATTAAAAAAAAAAAAGGTGCAGGGATGCAAAGTGGGACATGTAAAACAAATAGGTAAATAAAATAGTATTAAAACCCAAGTAAAAGGGAAAAAAATACATTCATTACTCCAACTTACCACCTCTTAACAATTTGGTTACGAAGGTATTACCACCTTCACCTCTTACAACTTTGAAACCAATTATCACGTAGTTTAGATAACCCTGTATCCGTTTAAGTCAATAATGGTAGGCAAAACAAATATTGTTGTGTCGAATAGGAGAAAAACTTACATGAATCATGTTCAACAATTTAATGTGCCAAACAAATCAAATCTTTAGTATTTTTTTTAATTAAGTTTAAGGGTAATTACCATTAGGATTTAGAGTAAGTGTTGGTTGTTAATTGCTTTGGCATAGTAAAAAACAATAGATCATGTTCACTCAAGAATTACTCTGGCGATAGAAAGTTACGAGTATTAATTGTTGATAGATTAATACCCAAAATGTGAACGCTGATTTATGCAACGTGTCAACAACGGGTAAGTTGGTATAGTAAACATCGTTTCTCTCTCAGTGACAGAACCAAGAATTCTAGATGGGAGTGACCGATATTCTATATAATTTCTTGATCAAATAACATAGAAAACTTTATTTCTATATATTCTAAATGGGATGCTTATATTTGTATATTTCTTGATCAAAAAACATAGAAAATTTTATTTTTAAAATAAATACTTCCATTAACAATAAAATAAGAGGATCAATTATGAAATAATAAGAAAAATATAGGGGAAAATGAAAATGTCAAAAAATGTAAACGTGTTGAAAGTGGAAACTCAACCTTCATCTTTCTTTTTGTCAAACCAAACCAAACACTGTTTTGTTTCCATTACAATTCTATATAAACAAAAATAATAAATAAAAAAACAGTGATTTGTGAAAAATATCAAAATTTTAATCACAGACAGAGAATTAATCATATGGCAACCACCGCAAACAAAAACATTAACGCTAAATTGGTCCGTACACTTTTTTACCCTTTTATCTTATTTTCATTTTGATCAATTATTTTCTTATTATTTAATTGTCTTATTTTTTTAGGAAATAATTCCCCTATTGATTTTTGGTTTTTGGAATTTTTGTTAGCTACCCAATTTTGACTTTGCTGTTTCCTTTATTGGGTGTTTATTAGATTTAAAAAAATATAAATTTGTGATGGAGTAATGTGAAAGTAATTTGAATTTCAACACTTGGGTTGAAGAAATGGTTTTTTGATTTTTTTCTTCAATTTTTTTAGTAGATTAGATATCTTGTGTAAATGAAAAGTTTCCATATTAATTGTTGGTTTTTTGAATTTTTGTTAGCTACCCAATTTTGACTTTGCTTTTTCCTCTATTGGGTGTTTATTAGATTTTTAAAACAAAAGGTTTATGATGGAGTAATATAAATGTAATTTGGATTTCAACAGTTGGGTTGAAGAAATGGTTTTAGGATTTTTTTTTTCCAATTTTTTTAGGAGTTTAGATATCTTGTGTAAATGAAGATATTTGGCAGGTGTGATTGTCGATTTTACGGTCTTTTAAGCTTAGATGATCTCGGCTTTTTTTGTCTAAGACTTAATAAAATCTGGCTAAGTTAATAATTTCTTCACATCTTATGAGTTATGATCTGATTTATACTAAAGCTTGTAACTTTTTGTGTGTTAAATATGCTAAAGCTTGTAACTTTAATCGTTTTCTGTTGTTTGCGAATATTTAAGCTTGATCTTCGGGAGTTCCTACTTTAGGTCTTACATAAGTAGTAGTTTATAAAAGAGGCCTAAGTTTTTTTTTATTTAAGTTTTTTTTGGATATTTAGCATCTGCATACTCTGTTATCGAGTTAGAGAAATCTTTATATGCTATTCCAGAAGGGAAGATCCGATTCTCCTATTTTTGATGTCCATGTAGTTTCATGTCGATAATGAGCTGCAGCATATGTTTATAATACTTTGTCGGAAGCTTCTTTTCGCTTTCTTTCTTGTGTCAGTGATGAAGATAATTTAACTCACTAAACTCCCTGCTAAACTCCTCTACGCTATAAATCCTATGTTACAGGGTTAAGTATAAAATATATAGTTTGATTTAATGTCATTTCAGTCCCTCATAGGATTTATAATGGAACAGAGTTATAGTGTTTGTCAACGGAGTAAAGTACCTGTTTCAGTTACGTAGTATCTGTCTGGTTAATAATCTTGCATTTCCTGCGTAAATAGATTTAGAACAGTTCATACATCTAGTTGAAGAACACTTTTATGATTATTTATGATTTGATACTTTTAGGGCATTTTATCGTTGTGGTTGTTTGCAATTGCAATAGAGTTCTCTCTTGTCTATGACAACATGATAACTCAAAACAGTGTTCGGTTCTATATCGACATTCTTCTTGTTCAGAGCTTCAGTTTCGTTTTTGCTCCTGTTTTCCTTTATGATAATTTCTTTTGTACTTTTAGTTGCTTTCTTGTGTAGAAGGACTAAGTAATTTTCATTCTAAGCTTAATCTAACATATTCTATGATTATGAACATTAGGCCATGTCAGCTGACAATTAGCAGTCTTGTCTTTATTTATTCTTTTCATACGTAATTTGGAATGGCTATAGACCACTTTCTGTTTGCTCATCTTCTAGTAAATCATAAATTTTTCCACCTTTAATTTTTTTTTTGACTAAATTTTCTTCCAGGTGCTTCTCGGAGATGTTGGAGCTGGGAAATCTAGTTTAGTATTGCGTTTTGTTAAAGGCCAATATGTTGAATTTCAGGTTAGTACTTTTGGAAACTGATAATGCTTTGTAAGTAAAAGAATCTTTAAATAATTTTCTTTAAAGATGATGAAGTAAGCATCAACCCTCCGTAACAATCATTATTAAATAATGGCCCCCATTTTTTCATTTGTCACCCACAGATTTGTTTAATTGTGAGATTCTCTTAACTTTTTTTGCAGGAATCAACCATTGGTGCTGCTTTTTTCTCACAAACTTTAGCGGTAAATGATGCAACTGTAAAATTCGAAATATGGGATACAGCTGGTCAAGAAAGATACCATAGCTTAGCTCCAATGTATTATAGAGGTGCTGCGGCCGCCATTATCGTTTACGATATTACTAATGAAGTGAGTATTTGTTGACATATTCTTTTTTTAAGTGTTTCGCAAGGCTTTGCAAATTTGAAGGTGCTTTCTGTAACTTCATCTAGCAAATGATAAGCTCCTGAGCTTCACATATTGCCCAACTACCTTGAATTCACAAAACTAGAGCAGTATAACATATTTTTCTCTCTGTTAAAAGTAATAGCCTTTCAAATTGTTGTAATTAACTAGTAAACTAATACACTAAGAAGAATCTACTGGTCTGATTTGGAGTTTAAGTTACAAGAAAAGGGGATACCTTGATATAATGTTGTTTGATTATGTGCTTGCAATGGATTTTATTTGTTGTTGTTCCAAAATAGAGTCCATGAATTTTTAGTAGTTAAGACTTTTTTGATGGCTTTGTCTAGCATAGTTGAAAACTGAGGTACTATGTGCTGTCAGCCGTGATACTTAAACCAAAACTTTCTCATATTATTTTGAATTGTTTAGTTGACCAAGCATGTATGCGCTGGTATGCATGTGCTGATATCTACAGCACACTAGTTGAATTACTCTTGTTTCTTGTTTATGGACCATATCTCAAGTTTTATGCATTTCTTGCTACTTTTTGGAACTCAATTTGATTTATTTCCATACTCTTTAAACGTCAATAGCTTGTTAGTTGTGCTCTCCTTCACGTTTTAACTTAAGTGGGGTTGTATTAACAGTTGCTTGTCTCTGAAGATTTTATTTCTTTAAACATTTTAGTTGTTGAATAAGGTTACCAATCTAACCTCACGTCCTTCTTGTAGGCCTCATTTGAAAAAGCCAAAAAATGGGTTAAAGAGCTGCAAGCGCAAGGTAATTTACTTTGTTCAGAAAGTTCATTCATTGGAGTGGGATCTTTCTATTTCATAAGCTACTTTGTTCCATCATATTGTTTGTGAATAAGAATATAAGATACTCGAATGAAATTGATATTCATGGCGAAGTCACAAATAAAAAGTTCGTCTATTTATCCTACACCCCATTTTAAACGCCACGCCTATGTATGCATGTTGCCTTGTCATTTTTCTTAAAATCTTAAGTTCTTCTAGTGATATGCAATAAAAGTGTTGATCACTGGTCTTATACTAAACTTTTTATATAACTACAACCCCCAATTTTAGAGGCTTGAAACTGGTAGGGCACCTCATAGTAATTAGTAGATTTTCAATTTTCAAACGAAATGTTTAGTTCTTCGATAGATTAAGAAGGTTTATTGTTACTGCTTTGTACCCCAAAGAACATCTAAAAGTCTCCTCGACCTATTACCATTTGAACACTAAATATCCCTCTTTATCTCTTGGTTTCCTCGTTACTGTGTTTGCATTTTTGTCTGTTCTCCTTTTTATTTGATATTTTATCCTACACATTGATGTTTTAAGTTCATTTTTTTCTTTAAAACCAACTCTGATCTGCATATTGGGTGGCAAAGATTGTTTTGTGTTATGAACAAAATATTGTCTTGTTTCTTGTCTATTTGTTTGCTGTAATGACCTAGCTACCAACTATAATGGAATGTGTTGGATAACAAACATTACACAACTTTTTTGAGTTCTACTATTTATCAATCCGGGCTCATCGAAGAATGGGAGACAATGCTATTAGTCACAAACTTTAGTGTCATTGCCATGTGACGACTATATTTTCATAGTAAACGGAACTCCAGAACTTCTAACATCATTTGAAAATTGCAATAATCTTCATGGTTTTAATGTGGCATACCATACTTGTATCATTCCCTCACTGCGAAATTGAATTCTTCTAGTTTGTATCTCTTTTTTATATCCTTGTGGCACATGAATTTTTCATTTTTTTTTTAATTTAATATTTTAGAACTCTGTTTTATGGTAGGTAATCCAAATATGGTTACTGCTCTTGCTGGGAATAAAGCTGATTTGATAGAGGCAAGGACAGTGCCAGCAGAGGCAAGTATATAAATTTGCTGTCCATTGTTTTTTTTTCGTTGCCATCAATTTGTTTTCTTTTCCATAAATTTTTCCCGGTACCTTTTTTCTCAGCTGTAGTGATTGTTTTCCAAGAAAAACGTGTTACCTTTTGGTTGCTTTCAGGGTGCAATGTAATGCCCTAAATAGGCATTGCTGTTTCGTTTTGCAGGTCTTGATTTAAATAGTTACAACTTACAATTTGCAATTATAATAGTACAAATCTGTGCCTTAAGAAGGTACAATTACAATCGATAATAACATTTCTACCATCTAAGGGAGACCTTTTGTTCTAGACGTTCACTTTGCCGTTGTGATTTCTTTGATTGATTAGATACTTCCTTAATCTATCATTGCTTGCTTAGATATATCTGATACTAAAGTTGTAATAAAGAGGACTATTTCGGCTTGAGATTTTAAAGAAAACCTTGAATTCCAGCATGAAAGTTCTTTAGTCTAGTTTTTAGGAATAAAAAAAACTTTAAAAAAATAAAAACTAGCAGTCTGTTTAAGTGATGATTGCACATCATGTGATATCTGGATAAAAACATTTTAACGACCTCATAGCTGAAGGGTTGAGTATTGAGATACCAGGAAATGAAGTTAAATTTTTACTAGTTAAGAATTCATCTAAGTTGTATAATTTATTGTAAATTAATGCTGGCATCAGTAGTCATATATTGCTTCTTTCTTTGCAGGAGGCACAAGCCTACGCACAGGAAAATGGCCTTTTCTTCATGGAAACTTCTGCGAAAGCTGCTACAAATGTTAATGACATTTTTAATGAAATAGGTATGTTTTGAAATGTCATTTTTTGTTAACAAATAGTTACGGGTATAAGTCATGCTAAAGCGGTTGCATTGGGCTTTGAATGTATTCCGCATATCTTATTGCGTAATGAATCAGGATTCATTAGTTACAAATGAAATATTTTTTTTTCCCCTTTACTTTTTGCGAAAAAAAGAAGAGGATTTAAGGATTGAGAGTGAGTTTCTACCCTCAAGATTCAAACCCACGGCCACATATATGAGAGTGTGAGTTCTGTCCCCGAGGCTAGCCCTAGTGGTTACAAATGAGAAATTGATTGAAATAAGTATTTTCCTAGTTTCGGTTTTTTACATCCCTGTGTATGTGGGCTTTTGAATTCAGCACTTGTATTTGGATACAACTAGACCCAAGCTTTGTAGGAAAATAATTTTTGATGAAAAATCCACTTGGACTTGTTTTCAGTAAGGTATCTAGCTGACTGATTGGCTCAGATCAATGCTCTGAGATATTTGGAAATTGTTCTTTTTTTATGAGTACATTAATTCTCCTAAACAGGAGTTGCTCCTCATGCCTCTGAAGTATTGATATTATTCTGTTTTAAAGTAAACAAACTTTTGAAGTTAGGAAATCGGTACCTTTAAGTAAGAGCCAAATCTAGAAAATTCTCCTGGATAATAGGATTAGGTTACTTGAAGGCAAGGTATTTGCTGTATTGTCATTTTCAAAAGAATTTGATTTCATTTGTGTTTATATATGCACAGCAAAAAGACTGCCACGAGTGCAGCCATCGGCGAATCCATCTGGCATGGTTCTTACGGATCGACCAGTAGGAGATAGAATAGCATCTGCTTCTTGCTGCTCTTGAACTTATTCGATATTGCCGCTTTTGTAAATTTTCTTAATGTTACTATTTGTTTGCACAATATGTTCACCAATTGTAAAATAAGGTATTCATGTAGACGATGTTAAATATTCACTTCCTTTGGTGTAAATGTACTTATGATACTGTATTGTTAACTAAATAATTACATTTTCCCGAGATCGTATATAATGACTCTTAGCTTGATTGAATAATTAAAATTCTGCTTGTTAGTCTAGCTCTAGTGGTCTGATTATGCATTTTTGCTTTGCGAGGGCATTGTATTTGCCAATTAGTTATTCATAATGATTACATATTTTAGAGACCCTTGATTATGGTAGGTTGAACTGCACATAAAGGATATAACGGAGTATACTTTAGAGTTTGATGAGCTTCGATAATAAAGATGACATTGCAACTCTGGAGCTATCTAAGTGGTCTGTTTCTATCGATTGAAGCTATGAACTTTCACTCTTATTTTCTAAAAGAATCTGCTCATGTTACGATTCAAACTGTATATATCAAGGATGATTTTGCAAAACATTTTTTTGTAAGATTAAACCGACCAGTATATTAATAAGAGGTAAAGCCCAAACGGAAAAGTAACATACAAACTATAAACTTAAAGCGATTAGTCAGCCACAAACTTGGGGCTTAGTCGTCAAATGCTAACAATTAAGGAACCTGTCTCTCAGGAAAAAAATTTTCAAATTTATTCATATAATTGATAACATAAAATTCAATTAATTTAAAAACATTTTTGGGACTTGAATATGTCCCTTCGTACCCTCTTAAAAAAATTCTCTCCAAATCCAATACACCGTTAAAGAAAAGAGAGTTCTATCTAAACAAGCGGAAGCAGACTTCCCTTTAAAGATGTCCGATATCCACTTCATCCACTCATTTCACAAGTTGCAATAACCTATAAACCCAGACTTTGCACGACTCAAAGACCAAACTATTCTTAAAAACTCACAACTAAACAACGAAGGATCAATGTTCTTCTTATTTTTAAAACAAAGTGGGCAATCATTTACACCAATTATACTATACTTTTAAAGTCTATTATCGACAACCAATTCAAAATAACTAATTAATATAATATAAAACTACACTTTGGAGAAACGGAAGTTGTCCTAAACATTATACAACTACAAATGGGCAAGTTAATTTTGTTGTGTTTATTTTATTATGAAATAAAAAAAAATTATCCAGACAAGAAGTGGTGGCCGTTACATTTTAAATAAATAATATTATGATTTTCTAATCATTCGATTACTTCTATTGGCGGCGGATCCATTAGTGTGTAATGTTAAGTGTCACATTCCATTAGTCTCATTTTAATATTCTTAGCAAAGTACAATTTATGAGTTGTTAAAACCTAGTATTCTGGTAACATGATAACTGGTGATCTAATTTTTAATGGATTTATTATTTTAATTACTGAAAAGAATGTATGATTAATTACCAGTTATGGAAAAAAAAAAAGGCCATGCGAGAATGCTATTTTGTCACAAAACGGCCAACAAAGATGCTCCAATAAACAATTTAATTTTTCAGACACAAAATGTGGGGTTTAATTAATCTCATCGACTTTTTGTTATCAAACCAGTTGTAGGGTTTAAATAACGTATATGTGGTTTAGTGCAGCATAATTAAGCCACTACTATATCTTATCAACATCACACACAAAAAATAAATATTATTGTGCTTTGTTATTGAAAATTGAATACCTTAGTATTTGTCATAGCTAGAGAATCAAGAAAATAATCAATCATTGTCTTACTTTTGATGTCTTTTAAATTCTGGATGATTAATTGCCTATAGGCTATAGCCAATAAACTTTTAACTATACTTAATACTTCCTTCAAATAAATCAATAAGTCGAAGATTTTTTAGTACAGTAATCTATTAAAATATTAGCAGAAAATATAGTATATATTTCTATATATATATCAATAACTTATAGAGATATTATTTGTATATACCAGTTTTATTGTGTTAGTTAAGTATATACCAGATATTATTAGTATATACCAGTTTTATTGCGCGAGAAATGAAATGAAAATAAATTCAGTAAAAATCCAAATATTATGTCTATTTTAATTTCTACAACTAGACACTCGATAACATTTTCATGATTCATATTTCGTAGTTTTGTACATAGTACACTACTTGTAGCTCGCATTTGTAAACAGCTACGTATATATATAGAAGAGTCCCCAAAAAAGAAAATTAAGGTTTTATTTTACTGGATGTATGGTTTTAATTTCAAGCTTACATTTTTTTCATGCATCATATCACAAATTATAAAGAGATAAAAAGGATCCGCACAAACAAATACATACTCAAACGGGTGACCTGGTCAGTTTTTGTTGTTTTATAAAAAAATTATACGAATTGAAGACGGATCCTCGACTTTATTTGGATCCCCAACGACTATTGTCTAACAGCATATTTGGAATACGAAAGTAGTTAAAGAAAAAATTATGTTTATTTACAAAGTGAAATTTTTGTCTTGTAACTCTTGTTGGTGATGATACAAAAGAAAGAGAAAAAAAGTCAAGAGGAAAATGCCCAGAAAATCAAAACGTTGCAATTATTTGCGTCGTAACATTACCAGTTAAGTAGCTCATACGCATACATATTGCTAACTTGGTATAAATAAATAAAAGAAAGTGAACAAAATAGACCACAACCACAAGCAACTCATTTAATTTGTTATCGATAATTGGCTACTTGATTTCTTTGATGATTGTCTCTGATTAAACAAAAAAAAGTAGCATTTTTTAATCTATACCACAAACAAATATAAAGATATAACTCAGCATATACACAAAATAACCAGATACATGTCGGTTATTTTGATAGTTCACGAAATCGCTTTCACATCTCTTATTATTTGCTCATAAGTCACATGCAAGCTACTAAAAGTTAAAAAAAAAAAACATTTAAATTAATTGCTACCGCAAAACAAGGTACTGAGCGAGCGCATTTGGTAGCAAGAAACTAATTATAAAATGCATCAACTTTTCTTCTTTCAATATCCATGCAACATATGTTGGCTTTTGACAAGAAACCCTAGTTTGAGATCAACTATTTTACAACTATTTTACAACTATATATAATACCCAAATGGACTCTATAAAAATACAACAATTCTGAAAACCTAACACACTACAAAGTATAAGTCATTATAGCAAACGAAATGACAAAAAAATTATTCACCCTTCTTCTACTCTCATTGCTCAATCTACCATTACAATATTATGCAAAACAAACCAAGACTCACTCATTGATCCTTGGTTTAACACACTCAAGATCCATTCTTCCATATCCTAAATCCTCACTTGACTCGACAAATATACCAAACGAATCAGAAGACATGATGGAGCCCTTGAGAGAGACTAGGGATGGGTACCTAATCTCGCTCACCTTTGGGTCACCCCCACAAGTCATCCCAATGTACATGGACACAGGGAGTGATCTAACTTGGGTCCCCTGTGGGAACCTATCTTTCGATTGTATAAAATGCGAGGACTACAGAACAAACAA
Organism: Primula veris; assembly: GCA_963682055.1. NCBI lineage: Eukaryota > Viridiplantae > Streptophyta > Magnoliopsida > Ericales > Primulaceae > Primula > Primula veris. Next base: position 24,462,821 of record OY821748.1, on the reverse strand, counting down.
GTTAATACCCACTTTCTCTCCTTCCCATTCGTCAACTTCTTCAAGAGACTCTTGTTCAAGCGCTTTTTGTATAGACGTTCATAGCTCGGATAACTCATATGATCCTTGCACCGTCTCCGGGTGCTCACTTTCCACCCTTCTAAAAGGTACTTGCTCTAGACCATGCCCTTCATTTGCTTATACTTATGGTGAAGGTATTGTCATTGGGTCACTCACTAGGGATATCCTAAGGGTTCATGGGACTAGTCCTAATTCGACTCGTGAAATTCCCAACTTTTGTTTTGGGTGTGTTGGATCAACTTACAAAGAGCCTATAGGCATTGTAGGGTTTGGAAAGGGTCCTCTTTCATTCCCTTCCCAACTAGGGTTCATTGGAAAAGGTTTTTCTCATTGCTTTTTCTCATTTACATTTGCAAATAACCCTAACGTGTCGAGCACACTGGTTATTGGGGAAACCGCAATTTCTTCGAAAAGTGATAGGAAATTCACTCCAATGTTGAATAACCCTAGTTATCCTAACTACTACTATATCGGTTTAGAAGCCATAACTGTTGGTAGTAATACTAGTTCAGCTTTGGTTCCTTTAAATTTGAGGGAATTTGATTCAAATGGAAATGGGGGAATGTTGATAGACTCGGGTACAACTTATACACACCTACCAGATTCCCTATATTATCAACTTATATCGAATCTGGAGAAGTTCATATCTTACCCTAGAGCCGAAGATATGGAAGATAAGACCGGGTTCGATCTATGCTATAGGGTCCCTTGCCCAAACAATACTTTCTCCGACGATATTCTCCCCACAATAACTTTACATTTTTTGAATAATGTGAGCCTTATTCTGCCAAAAGGGAACACTTTTTATGCGATGGGGGCGCCGAATAACTTCACAGCCACTAAATGCTTGTTGTTACGAAGCATGGGCGATGGCGAGGAGGGGCCAGCTGGCGTGTTCGGTAGCTTCCAACAACAAAATGTAGAGGTTGTTTATGACTTGGAAAAAGGGAGAATTGGGTTTCAACCTATGGATTGTGCTAATAATGCTGCAATTCATGGTCTTCAAAAATCATGATTGTGATTATCCAATCAATAAAATTCAAGTTATGAAATTGGTGTCAGTTTGTTTTTATAAAAGTTGAAAATAAACTTTCAATGTTCTAGGCTTGATAAATTTTCAAGGTTTCTAAATTTCCTGGGTTGTTTAATTGTTCCTTCTGATGTTTTCCTTTTCTTTTGCAAAAGTCATTTAATTTCCTGGACGAAGTGTTTTAATAAAATAAAATGAAAACAATTCAGAATTATATATGATATGTCCATCTTGTTTATTTTAGGTAGATGGTTGCGACTATCAGTTAAAATCATTTCATTATTACTTCTATTGAACAGCTAGAGTGCCAATTCTTTGATTAATAAAACTGCACCTTGGTTGCAACATACTGGTGTTTTCAGTAAATCAAGCTAAAGGCCAAATGTTTATTTTAAAATTTAATAAATTCTACTGTTCTATATTATTTTTTTCAAAGCCTACGTAATTTTGTCTCTGAGGCTAAGAATAAGAAACAACATATTAATTTTTTTTAAAAGTCAATAATCTGTGTAGTAGCCTGAGTTGTGCTATATAGAACACATTGCCACGATCAACTTGACCAAATAATATATAATGAAATAAATAAATAAAACTCAATTTAGAAAAGAGTACAGAAAAACCCTTGAATTAACACCATTGGAGTAGATGAAAATATGAGCCACAACAATGAAAATTTACAACATTAAGATTTCTCTTCAAGTCAGCAAACAAAATTAGCTTTTCTTCCACTTTTATCTTTTTATGACACTAATCTATACACAAAACAGAGACGTATACAACTAGACAATCGGGTGCACCCTTTCTATGGCAACTAAAATTGCAAGGTAGCATGGTTTTACATTAAAGCTTCTTTGCCAAAATCTTCTTCAACCCCTTGAGAATCTTGCCAAACCATATTATGTTCATAGTACCAAGTGCAGAAGGTACAATAAACACTATTAGGAAACCAACCGTATGCATCTGGTGTACCTGCCATGTTATACAGACACATTCAGCCACTCAGCCAATTTGACAAAAGACACAACATGTTTATCCGAGTTACGACAGCAACCATTCTAAGTGTATAAAACAATGCTATTAATTGTTGGATCAGCTACCTCTGAAGTATACCATGCATTACGACATGTATGTTAAAACTGCTATCACATTTCGACAACAACAAATTTCAATCTAAGCATTAGTTCTACCACTTTTAAGTTCAGAGCAAATGAGGAATTTTATCTATTCAAGCCAGTCCTATAGAGATATCATAACAAGAGAGTATGATGCAATATCCACTACTGTGAGATTAAAACAGGGCAGAATAACTTGAACAAGAACAAGAACAAGATCCTATCTACAAGTGTTACTTAGGTAATAATGAAAATAACAACTAAACAATTAACTGTTCAAACATATCATCACCCCTAAAACGAGCAAATAAGTATATCAAGAAAGGTACGTGTGGATCACCTGGTCATAGTGCAGGTAAACATGGTAAAACATGTAAGCGAACAGCAAAATTCTTGCAAACTGCATAGAGAAAGAATGAGATTTTATAAACATAACTGCTGGATAACTTTATAAAATCCAGTGAAAAACCCAGCGAAGTTGCAAAATTGAGCAAATGGAAGTACTAAAAATTGCCCAGGCATGCCATGTGAAGCAACATAACTCAGATAAAATACACAAATTTCGGTACAGAAATCAAAAGAATATGTTCTCCTGTAGGATCATCCTACATTGAGTTAGTTGGAACAAAATATAAAGATGTAAGTTATTGTGTCCATGAAGTTTTCGGCTGGTGAAACCCACTAAGGTTTAGAAATTGCATAAGATTTTCTTAACACATGTTTTCTTTTCTAGGGATATTTTATTAGAAATGTTATATGAAAAATTCCCCCTCAAATCAGAATAGGCGCAGATCAATCCATCACTCTCAATAAAAAAACATCCGCAAATCTAATATTTTTAAAAGGAACATATTTCCTTTCTTAAACTAAAAAGATAATCTACTCAATATTTCCAAGTCAAAACAAAATTTCTCCCCTCATTGAATGGACAACTAATTGATGGTAGCAGTACGATCTTGCAAGTGTAAACTCTAAAAAGGACATGAGACAAAATTTTAGTTTTGAAATGTAAAATGGTAAGCATGTAAACTTGATAATGGACGACTAACTCACCAGCCAAGCAAAAAATATTATGACACCATTAATCAGATATGCATTTGACCTCTTCAAACCAGCAGTGTCAAGATACCTGCATAAAAAGAATAGTGACTAGTCGATAGAAATCAACAGCTTCTAAAAAACTACCCAGATTTTTTTTCCGAATGTTACCATCTCATGTTGATTTCTGGAGTAGTGATCTCAGAAATTAATGACATAAAGGTGTAAAGCTGTCCTTCTGCAGTAAACATCGAATATGAAACTGCAATTGTGGAGAGAGAGTGATGAACGACCTGCCAATTTGAGCAGTAATTAAAAATAGCATGTGACATCTCAAGCATTCATTTTTCTTTTGTTAAATGTACACCATATAAAGATTACTACGAGTCTATGACACGACCCCCTATCATCAAACGAGTCCGTATTGTTTATTGCCACCTAAATAAGAGGCTGGTTATCACACTGATGTCCCACCAGGCGAAACTTTTTATTCGGAAAGTATAACTGGTAAAAGTTTCAAAAAATGTTTGAGCCAAAAAATCAAATTTCGGCTAAAACTTTCAGATATTAACGAGAATGATAATAAAAAAAAATGTGTAAAAAAACCTTTCAAGATAGAGCAGAAACACAGGACACGAGAATGATAGTAAAAAACGAGGGCATAGAAACAGGAGAAACGATTTGAGCAAAAAGAAAATAAAAATAGACGGAAAGATATAATCCTATCAAAACAAAAACTCCTAACAAAATTCCCCCGTCTTCCAATTGTAGTTGTTAACAACAAATTAGAAAAAAAAAAGTACGGGAACGTCTTGTTAGTGTACTTACATACTCTAGGCCACCAAGAGATGGATACAGCCAAAAAATCAGTCCAAGATCAGCAATGAAATAACCTACAGTAACCTGTTCAATGTATATTCAGACTAACTTCTGTCAAAAAGGAATGGAACTTCAGTCTGAAAAAGGGATTCAGAAGAATTAAAAGACAATCCAACAAGATACTATTTTCACAGGATTAGAGAAAGCAATATTGTCTCAAGTGTACTCGTTTCTATTGGGTCGTTATTTTTCTCTTGTTCAATGAAAGAACTCTTTGCACGAGCTTAGGAAGAGTTACAATGTAATCGTAAAAGGTATAAGGTCAAGGGTAGGATCTAAAATGTCAGTATTACAAGTTATCACAAAATGACTTATTACTCCATGATATACTGCAGAAGTGGCACTCCGTCAAGTATTTGAAAACAGAATGACACATGTAGCCGGTCTTTTTTTGGGAATAAAGTGAAGATCGTATTTTTTCCTGGTTAATGTACAATAAGGCTTGGCCAAATCAAAAAAAAAAACTTCTTTTGCACGATGAAAGGTTTGAATTGAATCATGAATCTTCATTTTTTTGTTCCAAGTTTAACCTTGAAGTAGAACAGTGTCGTTTTTCTGTTTGCTGGGTAGGAAAACAAGGACAAGCGGTGGATTATCATTTGTCTAGTGCCCAAAATGACATTTTCTTTTCCATAAAAGGTATTCAACCTCCATCAGAAACTCACACGATTCACTATAACAAACATGGAGTTTTTAAAAATATGACACCACCAATTACTCAAGAATGACATGTGAAAGAACTAATTTGCATGCTACTAAAACTATAGGTAACAGCCAATGCTCTAAAAGTCACTGGATATGGTCGAAGCTGGAGCCTAGGCGGTAATACGGCATCTACATTGAGTTTTACTTTTTGGATTCTAATGTAATCTATGCATCCTCAATTCTCTCATCTTCAGACATATATCATAACTCCCTCCAAGCTACTCCCTCCTTTGGGTTTCTTATAAATCTTTAGTCATACTATATCCAACAACCATTGTTAGCTATGATTTCCCACGTTATTCCAAGCAAAAAGATACCGCCTAGGGCCAGGAGGGTGGCAGGTGTCTAGAGCCTGGGCGGCTGTTTTTTGGGGGATTTTCAGAACATATATTAGAATTCAGTATTTAACAATAGAAAGATTCAGCATTGAGAGAATCTGGAAATATTGTCTAGTAGTGTTGTGTACTTATAGCCAACCCAAAATTATTGGAAATAGGGCGTAGCTCGGTGATGACGATAACGAGCGTTGTGTATTTAAGTTTATTTGATACTTGCGTCATTACAACTATAGTATCATAATCTTAAAAAGATGAGTACTACTAATATGTTGTTAGGGGAATCGGTAAAAGAACCACAATTCCAATTGTTCAGATAGTATGCGACTCAACTCACTCCAGGATCCATAGGTTCCATAAAAATTTACCCTCCTTAAGAGTATGGAGAAAATAGCCTCATACTATCCGAATCCCGTACATGTCATAAACATGATCGTAGCAAGCAGATCAACAACAGGCCATAACGATGGGGTTCCCATACATGTCATACACATAAACACAGGAAACATCTACACTTCAACAGTCAATAAGCTTCATTTCCAGTTCATTACTACTCTAGATATATTCGGTAAACTAAAGGTTTCACAAATATAAGTAAGAACATGTATTGGCTTTCTGTTTAAATTAAGAAAAAACAACCACGTACTGCATTAACAATTTTTAGACACCCGAATGAGAAAGAGAGAAGGGCAGGAAAACATTAGACTTACCCCTAAAGCAAATGTTGATAACTGTGAGCTTCGAAAAGTAAATACGCCAGTACCCTGATGATCAGAGTAGAAATCTGACCAGAAAACGAAGTACAATGAAAACGCTCCAATGAAAAGTGCATGAACGGTAGATATAGCTCTGCAAAATTATTCAGAAAAATGATTATAACGCTATAAAGTAAAGTTAAACAAATATACAAACTAAGTATGGGCACTAACCTATTGTTCCACTCAATTCGCTGTATCTTAGTCAGTGAAGAATAGGTAGTAAAGTACAGCATGCTCAACACCTTAGAAAGGTCATATACCTGCAGAAATATAGAGTGGTAAGACAACTAGGGATACATGAACTTCTTAGCATAAACGAACAAAAATAATTTAATAATTATATTTACAAAATTACCAGTTTGAAAGCCAAAATTCCGCCAATGATAGACGTATAAGGAATAAAGGCATCGGCAAGTAGATAGTCCTTAACCAAAACACCTGCCTGGCTTTGGTAAGATTGTAGTGTCATAACAGTTCTGTTAGGAACTCTCATCTTGTTTACTCTTTATACCATATCTGTAATTACTCTTCCAATTACCGTATAACCTTAGAACCCACAAGGAGACCTGCAAAAGAAGTCCAAATAGAAAAATTCATTTATTGTTGTGTTTGGATGAAAGGTTTTCGAGAAAATGATTTCATATCACGCCCTTGTCAATGTACGACGACATGAATTTGCAAGATATCATAGGTTAACAGTTAACTAACAATACATACATTGATACAAATTAATCAAAGATGCAGTAATATATAGCAATCTTAATTCAACTTAGATGTAAGAAGGCTCCAAAGTACTAGAATAAACAAGTAGCCAATTAGGGCTCTTCATCAGTATTCAATACCAACTATTATTTCTTCTTGTTCAATTCGACTGGCAGTTAAAAACATTAGCCAAAGTAAGTAGTCAAGGTTGATCATTGTATCATATAATTAATCTTTTCGGGCGTTGAGAATAAATTATTCAAAACGTGGCATTTTCAATGGGAACTTTATTTAGCATGCCAGTTTTTATGCTGATGCAATTTAATTGTTAAAAGTGTCAAGTGAGTCTTTTATATCTTCAGATAATGAAATAAACAACAATAATGACTATTTGAACAGCAATTGTTGAAAATGCTTAACATGGTCGAAAAAAATCAAGTCAGCTTAAATAAAAATACTACCCCCTCTCAAAAATGCAACCCCTTGTAAAAAACAAAACAATGAGATACAGAAGGAGGTAACAGATTACGAGACTTAAGTAAAAGACCTCACCAAAACCAAAAACTCCATTACCACATTCTTAAAAAAACCTAACTACCAGTACATAGCTTTCTCACACAATACATTATAACACTGAAAAAAAAGCAGCAAATTAAATTCTGTAAACTATAGTCAACTTAAATAAGTTTACCTAATTCAAGATTTGACGAAATAAAAAACAATATTCAATAATATGTTATAATAACTGGGCAATCCAGTTTCAGACCTTAATCCTATAACATTACAGAACCCATAAATCGCCAGATGTAAATTAATTTACAAAAAAAAAAAATACTTATTATTATGACAAAATCATGCCCTGATATGATATTATACCTATAAAATACATTCAAGTATTATTTCTCCAACTTTTGCAAAATGTTGCACATAAGAAACAAATGTGGAAAAACAAACAAACAAAAAGGTACCTTTAAAATTAAAATAATATCACAAATAAGAAGGCCCCAAGCCTAAATCTCACACAAAGGGAAAATCAATAACCAAATTTTAATTATTTTTTAAAATCTTAAAAAACCTCAAGAATATACAACTACATTATATATCATATGACAATGCAATAAAATTAGTACTAAATTAGTAAATAAATAAATTAGGACAATGTATTGCCTTTAAGATCCAATCCCATCATACCCATTTCATAAAAACCCAATCTTTACAAGAAAAAAAAAATACAATTTAATTAAATAACTCAGATAATAACAAAACCCAGAAACCAGAAAAAAAAAAAAAACAATTATATAGAAAAGAAAAAAGAAAAAATGTGAGATTTAAAGAAAGGGAAAATAATACCTTAAGAAATGCAGAAATGTGTTTGTAGAGAGAGAAAGAGAAAACAGAACACAAGAAACGTAGGGTGTTTATTTATTTCTCTTTTATTTTCTCTGTGTTTCTTAAAATGTAAATCTAACTAAGCTTATTTTTATGACATAAATAAAAATTAAGAAATGGTGACGACACCCAGAAATTGTGAAATATTAAAGTTTTTTTATTGAACTGTTATATGTTGTATCTTCTACGTTTTTTTTTGTTTTTTTTGTTTGGTGGAATATGTATAATATATTTTTGATGGTACTATAACTGTAATTTGTTACTTTTATGGGCGAAGTCATCATTGGTGTACGAATGTGCCAAAGTTTAGAATATAAAAACGAGCGACGTTAAATCATTATTTTTAACAAATTTTAATTAAATACGTGGTTAAAAATTAAAAAAATCAAGTTTGAAATTACGAGGTGTCCTCATTGGTTTACACTTGGTTCTCCCAAGTTACCTTTTTTTTAAAGTCACTTTGTTACTTTATTTAAAATGAGAAGATAACAAAGCCATGTTTGGTGACAATTTTGAAGTCAATAAACTCTAGTATTTTATTTTCTCTGTGTTTTTAATGTAAATCTAACGAAGCTTATTTATGAAGTCATGTTATTATTATGACAAAAATAAAAAATAAGAAATGGTGACGACGACACAGAGAAATTGTGCAATATGAAAGTTTTTTTAATTAATGAACTGTTTGTAGTATCTTTTAGTACATTTTTCTTGTTTTTTAAAGTTTTGATTTTGTTTGATGAATAGATACAAAATTTATTTGACGGTGTAACTGTATTTTGTTATTCCTTTGTTTAAAATGAGATAAAAAAAAAAATTCATGTTTTGTGACAAATTTTCAAGTAAATATAAATTAACAAAATATATTACTTTTAAATCTAAATTAACAAAAACATATGCAAAAATTTCTAATTAACAAAATCATAACTAAAAATTCATAGTATATTTCATACTGTTATTCCAAAAGTTCATACACTTATTTTAAAAATCCATACACTAATTTGTATTTTTCATACCCTTGTTCCAAAAGTTCATGTCCTCATTTGTATTTTTCATACACTTATTCCAAAAATCCATACCATAATTTCAAAAGTCCATACCCTAATTTATATTTTTCATACTTTTATTTCAAAAGTTTATACTCTTATTTCAAAAGTTTATATCCTGGTTTGTAGAGTTCACCTTTATTTTCAAAATTCATACCCCAATTTACATAATTCATATACACAATTTTCAACTCAATACACTTAATTCACGTAATTCATACAATTATTTTTCAACATTATACACTAATTAACAAATCCAACTCTTACCCGTCCTCCGATCTCGAACTATCACGTCGTCGCCGTGGGCCAATTTTTCGACGACCGCATCTCCGTTGATATCAATATCGAGTTTTCGACCTCACTGTACACACTCGACGCCTATTAGGATAGATGTGTTCGTCTCAATCTCCACGGAAGAGACAGATGGAGGAGAAAAAAAGATCGAAAAAATAGAGTAAGCATGATAACAGAGATCGGAAAGATAGATAAAGGATGACAGATCGGAAAAAGTGACAAGGACGAACAAAGAGATAGAAGGAGGAGATAGATATTGGAGAGAATGTGAGAGGATGAGAGAGAAAAAATAGATTGGGAGGCATGAATCAGCTTTTTTATTTTTTATTAATTATTAATTTAATGTATATTTTTGATAATTTAACTTTTGAATGTATATTTTTATTAATATAATAGGTGTAGTGTATGTTTATATTAATTTACTCTAATATTTTATTTGAACATAGAAAAACTACGATAATCACTCTAAAATAATATTTTCTTACTGTCCCGACTTGGTCAAGTTCAATAGTTTAGTTTAATTAGTTTGATACAATAATAAGTTTTATACAAATCCTCTTACAAATATAAATATGTGGTCCCATCGATATTTTATTTGAACATGGAAAAAACTACACTAATCCCTCTAAAATAATATTTCTTTACTGTCCCAACTTGATCTATTTGAACATGGAAAAAATTACAGTAATCCCTCTAAAATAATATTTTCTTACTGTCCCGACTTGGTCAAGTTCAATAGTTTAGTTTAATTAGTAAGATACAATAATAAGTTTTATACAAATCCTCTTACAAATATAAATAGGTGGTCCCATCGATATACATGATTAATAATTATCTATTATTACAAACATATTTTGGACCATTTAGTATAATACATGATTCTACCGTTGTTTATTTTTTTTTGAAATTTAGATCTAGTTGAATTTCGTCCCTAATTTTTCTTTTCGGCATCCAAAAATTCCCTAATTTACTAATATTATACGATGAATATAATTAAAAACAAATAGTTCACGATTTGGCTCGCTAAGCTATTTGTTGGCATTTGCCCATTTATACAAGATCGTGCACAAGTCTTGGTTGCGTCCTAATTGGTTAACCATGGCCTACCCAACGGTGGTTTTATAATAGTAAGTACAAAACCTTGTGGTCTTTTATTTATTTTTACATATTTAATTCGTCCTTATTTGACACTGGAGCAAAAAAGTAAATTACTATGGAACAGTCAGACTATATGACTGGTTCACAAACCGTTTGCATAAAAATGTGTGTCAAATTGATAAAAAAAAATTTGATTTTGATTAATATTTAAGTTTAGGTTAGGCCTCTATAGAGTTTTATATTTTTATTTGGGCTTTTAGTGTGTTGTACAATTTGTTTTTAATTGTACAAATTTTAATTTGTTGAAAATAGAAAAAATAAATTAGTTATTAAAAAACATATTCATTTTCTAATCTAACGGTGGTTAAACTGAATATAACATAAACAGTCAAATGAGATGATTGTTTCAAATAGTCACTCCAAAAAAATAAAACAGTGGAGTTACTACTTACTAGCAAGGATAACTATTTGAAAGAAAAAAGGACAAAGCTCTTTGTTTATTAATTTAGACCTAGTAAAAAAAAAAGGAGAATATTGATACCTAAATGTAAGATTTGGAATAACCAAATAGTACTCGCTAAGCTATTTATTGGCATTGGTCCATTTATACAAGATCGTGCACAAGTCTTTCAAATTAACTGACCTAATATCAACCGATACTAGCGAACCTGTCAACGCGATGAGTTGGTTTGACTGTAACATATATTCATAGATGCTAATTAAATCGAATATAAACTTGACAACCATAAAATTGAAATCATATAAATTAATAGCAATAATATTATTGAAAAAAATTAAGTTTTCATACCTGTAATAGTAAAAAAATTGGAAAGATAGGGACAGAAGAGGAGAGAGAAACCTACAAATGAATTTGAAAGTGGGATGACAGTTAAGGTTTCATAAGTAAGTGGGATGAGTTGGTTTAACGTAAAATAACAGTGATTTTTTTATAAATACTTGTTTTAAGGTTTCATAAGTAAGAGATGTTTACATAAATTAATAGCATAGATTAAAAATCGGTTCTTTTTCAATTTGATTGGCCCTAACCATGACCTACCCAACGAGTAGGGTGGGTTTATATTATAATCAGTACAAAACCTTTGCCTTTTATTTTATTTTACATATATAATTCGTCCTTTGTTTGTGAAAAAGTAGTGGAGGTACTACTTACAACAAAGGATAACTGTTTAAAAGAAAAAGGACAAAGCTCTTATACTAATTGTCTATTAAACCACTTCTCCTTACAGTTTCGCATTTTACTAGATTTATTATTTTAATTATTTGCGCAAGTAAACAAGAAAGTAGTGGTGGTTCCCGGAAAACCAAGAAATATCGTGTGTCCACCATCATATTTTCTCATTGGTTGGTCACACTAATTTTTAGTATTATATGACTCACTCACTAGAACTCTGCTCACACAATGATACACCCCATGAAAGTCTTATCTATTTATGCGACCTACACCACTTTTCCGGCATCATTCGCTATTACAAATAATTGTCACGATATATATGAGGCAAACATAGTCCAACATATCGCAAACATACGAGCTAGTTAACATGAGCTTGTAACCAAGTGACGCATGAAAATTGTTGAAATGTATAATGACTATAATACAACAAGGTAGGCTATGTTTGTTACTCTATGCAAATTAATTTGGTGTGACCAACTCAACATGAGTTGGATAGTTACGAACTACAAGTACTGGTTTCTGCTTTTGAAGTGTAGGTGGTTAGGGAGGCCAGGATTTTTTTGTTTAGGCTTAATATTAAAATTAAGGATAAATTTTCAAAATATACTACTTTTGAAACTAAATTAACAAAAAAATATATCCAAAAATTTCTAATTAACAAAAACATACTTAAAATTTCATAACCTAATTTGTATATTTCATACATTTATTTCAAAAGTTCATACAATTATTTCGAAAGTTCATACCCTAATTTGAATATTTCATACATTTATTTCAAAAGTTAATACCCTTATTTCAAACGTTCATACCATAATTTGTATTTTTCATACCCTTATTCCAAAAGTTCATACCGTTATTTCAAAAGTTCATATAATAATTTGTATATTTCATACACTTATTCCAAAAGTTTATACCATTATTTTAAAAGTTCATACCTAATTTGTATATTTCATAACATTATTTCAAAAATTCATACCGTTATTTCAAAAGTTCATATCATTATTTCAAAAGTTCATACACTTATTTTAAAAGTTCATACCATATTTTGTATATTTCATACACTTATTTCAAAAGTTAATACAATTATTTCAAAAGTTCATACACTTATTTTAAAAGTTCATACCATTATTTTAAAAGTTCATACCTAATTTGTATATTTCATAATTTTATTCCAAAAGTTCATACCGTTATTTCAAAATTTCATACACTAATTTGTATTTTTCATATACTTATTACAAAAATTCATACCCTTATTTTAAAAATTTATATCGTGATTTGTATAGTTCATTTTTATTTTCAAAATTTATACCCCAATTTAAATAATTCATATACTTACTTACATAATTCATATACATAATTTTCAACTTTATACCATTAATTCAGGTAATTCATACACTTATTTTTTTAACATTATACACTAATTAACAAATACAACACTTACCCGTCCTCTGATCTCGAACTATCACGTCGTCGTCGTGACTTCTCCTTCGACGATCGCATCTCCGTCGACATCAAACTCGAGTTTTCGATCTCGCTCTATATCCTCGCCGTCCGTTCTTACAGATGTGTACGTCTCAATCTCCACGAAAGAGAGAGATCGGAGAAAGATGAAGGAGAAGAAAAAGATAAAAAAAAATAAAATAGAGTAATGCTAGAGAGATATCGAAAAGACAGAGCAAACAAGTATGAGAGATCGAATAGAGTGAGAATGAGGACAAAAGAGATTGGAGGGAAAAAGAAGAAGGAGAGAGAGATTGGAGAAATTGTGAGAGGATGGAAGATTGAAAGAAGGAGAGACGGATGAAAGAGATTGAGAGTAATGAATCAGTTTTTTTATTTTTTATTAATTATTAATTAAAATTATATTTTTGATAATTTAATTTTTGATTATACATTTTTATTAATATAATAGGTATATGATAGGTTGATGTTAATTAACTTTTAAATTAAGTTGACATAATTTTCTTGAATATGAAAAGTTGTATGTGATAATCAAGGTAAATATAAATGTTGACAAACCACTTTACTAAAACCAAACAAGGAAGCGTGACAACATCCTATATTGTCATTACAAATTTACAAATTTACAAAATACAAAATACAAAATAATTCCATCTTATTCTGACAATTGTCTACAGAGTTATCACTATCTTACCTCTTCTTCTCTTTTTCCCTTTTGCAATTGGGTTCCGGGCCAAGCTAAGTGCATATTACTATGCATTTTCACTAAAAATATACATTTAAAACCATGTATTGTGTTCAAGTGCCTAATTTTAATTACTATTTAGTTGTAGCTTCCATGAACCAACATTTAATGTTCTTTCAAGTTAGATCTAATCAATCAATTATTTATCCAATTTTCATAGAATAATCTGTACTTGACTTGGTCATTTATTGCTTTTTTATCTGTTGTTTTTAGTCCTCAATGAAGCTGCTCACTACCAACATAACCATTTTTATTTGTTTTTCAATTTCAAGTTGTAATTTTCATTCTTCTCCACATTTTGACGTCAACTAATGCAATTTGCCCTTATTCTACTAAATAATGAGGTAACACTTGATCAGCTAATCTCTATAAAGTAAACTTTCCTAGTTTCTTCACTCTTACACTCTTTTCTTCCTAATAATTTTTAAGATCAGGCATTTTATTCAATCCCATTTGGATTTTCAGGTTTCCAATATTTTTGTTATAACTTTTTGAATTATTCACTTCCGTTCTTCCTTGAACATTTAGAGTAGCATAACTCTTCTACCGAAAGATATCAGATATGTGCTTAGGAAGACCTTCTAAATAAACATCAATGATTATTTTCCTAGTTGTGATGATGATGAATGGAAATATGTATTTAGAAAGTCCTTCAAGAAAACAAAATTGGGCCAAAAAAGGATCTTTTTTCAAGTTTCGTGCACTGGTCAATGGAGAGGTGCGCCTAGCAAGTATTTGGTGATAAACCAATTTCGGGCCAAGTGAGGTTTTCGGTTTGTTTTGTCAAGTTTTGAAGTTGTATCAATGGATAAGTGTGTTTAATCAGCTCTTCAATATAAACCGGTTCAGGAGGAGAAAGGATTCAAAATTTGAGGATTAAAACGATGAAGGTATGTGGTTAGAAGGCCCTACAAAGAAGTCGAAACAAATAACGATTTATTTTTATTTCTCAAGTTTTGAAAATTGATCAATGGAGATTTCAGCAGAACTATCATCACCAGTGAGCTTTACTTCACCTTCTCAACTATCAAACGAATCGAATAGCTTCAATAATAATATACCAGCATCTGCTTTAGACACAGATTCCGATCCCGAGATAATCGGTTTAACCAAGCTTAGCTCTAGCTTAGAACAACTTCTACTTGATTTGGGAACCAATTACAGTGATGCTACAATTACTGTCGAGGACATTCCTATAAGTATACACAGGTGTATATTAGCTGCTCGCAGTACATTTTTCAATAAACTGTTTATGAGAGAGGAAGGTGTTAGCGAGAGGGAAGAGAAACCGAATTATTTGATGAGTGAGATGTTACCTTATGGAAGGGTTGGGTATGAGGCCTTTGTTCTTTTCTTGAGTTATTTATATACTGGGAAATTGAAGCCTTTTCCTCATGAGGTGTCGATTTGTGTTGATAATCAGTGTGTTCACGATGCGTGTAGACCCGCGATTGATTTTGTTGTTGAACTAATGTACGCGTCTTCGATTTTCCAGGTGCCGGAGCTGGCTTCAGTTTTTCAGGTTTGTTTAGTTCTTCTATTTTGTTTTCGGTTTTAGGAATTCAAAAGTATAGAATATTGACGGTGTTTTTTCTTGATGCAACTTGCAAGTAGGAATGGTTTCTACCTGCTACATCAATTTTCACAATTTCTTACAGATAAATTGGTTTTAGAGGCCTTAAGATGGTTTCTTGTGTTGGTTCAAGAACACATGTTTATAACCCGAAAATAAAGTTACTTTTACCAAACTGCATCGACCTAAATTGTGGAACTATGAAAAGATAATTAAAAGCAGGTTCGAAATCTGTCCAAACACAAAAACTGAGAGTGCTAGAACTAGAAGTAGGATTTCTAAACTCCGGAAAACCATTAAACTTTTTTTTAATGAAAAGATAACAAGACGGGATTTTCTAGATATGATTTGTTCATCAAATTGAGATGCATAATTTTTTTTTGCTATGAACATCTCATAGACTGATCCAGAAACAATTGATATTGCCTAAAGTAACTAGTTAGCCTACAGTCGTCGTTGAGTGAGGGCCCCAGTGACGGAACCATGATTGTAAAACGGGGTGGCTGATTTTCAATTAAAAAAAAAGTATACCTTATATAAGTTATTTTACGGAATGAGGGTGGCTGAAACACTAAAATTTTAAAGTTTTGATCAAAATACATAGGAAAAATGTATTTTTTCATCAATTTTTTTTCAAGGGGGTAGTCCCCGACTGTCCCTACCTAGTTCCTTCCCCGAGTGAGGCCTGAGTTAATTTAATAGTTTCAAGTGGCTTTCTTTGAAATAATTCGTCTAAATTTTTAGGAGCTTGAATGAACAAATTGTCAGCTTCTCTTTCCAAGTGTTTTGAAGTCTTTTCTCTTGGACTATGGATTTTTAGTACTGTATATATTGGACTATTTTAATTAATATTTACTGTTTCTCTAAGAAAAAAAGCAGACCTTTACCTTTCTTTACAATTCTTGGATAGTGTGCTGCATCGATTGTAAAAGTTTCCTGATGTGTAACGAGAACTAGTACACATTCAACTTCAAGAATCATACTTTAAAAATCTCCTATAATTCTTAAAATAGGTATTGTTATTATTTTTGCAATTTTGCAGAGGCGCCTTCAGCATTTTGTACCCAAAGCTCTTGCCGAGGATTTACTTTCGATCCTCTTATTCGCTTTTCATTGTGAAGAAAATGACCTCCTCTCCTCTTGTGTCGAAAGAATAGCAAAATCCGACCTAGACACCATCTCAATAGAAAAAGAACTCCCTTACAAAATCTCCGAATATATCAAACACCTCAGAATTACTGATAAAGATACGCTTTCAGACCCCTTATTTAAAAAAAGAGTGGAAAGAATACACAAAGCGTTAGACTCGGACGATGTTGAACTCCTGAAGCTTTTATTAACCGAGTCGAATTTAACCTTAGACGAAGCCTATGCTCTTCATTATGCTGTATCTTATTGTGATCCTAAAGTTGTATCTGAGGTTCTTGATTTAAATTGTGCGGATGTCAATCTACGATGTAATCGAGGATACACCGTTCTTCATGTAGGTGCTATGAGAAAAGAGCCTTATATTATATTGGCATTATTGACAAAAGGGGCACGGGCGTCTGAGTTGACTTTAGATGGAACAAGTGCGATGAGAATATGTAGGAGATTAACTAGGCCAAAAGATTATAATGCGAACACTGAAAAAGGACAAGAGGCGAATAACGATCGGATATGTATAGACATATTAGAGAGAGAGATGTGGAGGAATCCGATTGGTGGAGATGTGTCAATGTCTTCACCAGTGATTGATGATGACTTACATATGAAGCTGTTGTATCTAGAAAATCGAGGTCAGAAATTTTTAAGGACAATACTTGGGTTGTTAATTTTGTTGGTTTAGAAGTTGGAATTATATTGTAGTCCCATGGTAAAGAGTCGAATACTATTCGGTTAGGTGAGGCTATCTCAAAGCTTTCTTAAATTTCCGTAGATCAGTGGACTCTTATGTGTCTTTTAAGTCATAATTGGCTTAAACTAAGTTACGAATATCTGCTAGAAACTTGATGTTTTACTGTCTACTTTTTATTGTCTACTTATATTCTATACTCCCATTGTATTTGAATGAGCAATGCATCGAAAAGAACTTCTGCATACGCATGTTTTCTGTTCAAGCTACTGAACCCTACATACTTATGTTTAAAAGTAAGAAAAGACAAATGGCATGGATTTGTAGTTTTTCAACAACAAAAGAATTAATGCGCATGAATTTAAGAAATCCAAAAAAAACGTGTCAATTCCTTTGTCTCGAGTCCTTGACAGCTCGAAACTTAGCCTGAAAAAATGAACATGTAGTTCTTTTGGCTTGTTATCCATTCCAATCTAAAATACTGAATTTCAAAGGAAACCATGAAACTGTTATTTTCTTCTCTGATCCGGTTATTAGTTTCTCATAACAAACTTTTCTTATTGGAAAACAGTTGCATTTGCTCGGTTGTTATTCCCCGTGGAAGCAAAACTAGCTATGAAGAGTGCACAAGCTGATGCAACTTTCCAGTATTATGGTCGTTTAGGATCAAAAACTTCAAGTGGTGATTTGAGAGAAGTTGATCTGAATGAAACACCCATTATGCAGAACAAAAGACTCCTCTCTAGAATCGAAGCTCTCTCAAAAACAGGTACTATTCATGTCTGATAATTTTTCAAGGCCTTCTTAATTTCTCAGTTTTTATCATATAAATTGGTTAAGCTGCTTGATCTCTAAGAAAGTTGAGAGTTATGTTTTTTTATAAAAAGTGCTATATCTCAATTATAAAGTATTCTTGAGTATTTTATTTTGTTGCGTAAGTGCATTTGGTTACTCAAAAGCATGTGTTATCGGGAAAATCTAGGGAAGCTCGTTGCATTTTCCTAACTCTGAGTAGCCAAAACTAGCACAGGAAAGTCACGAATGAAAAATTTCTGTAATACTAATTACTAAATAAGCAAGATCATAACTAATTAACTCAATAATGCCTTAAAGCTGTTTATACTTTTCCTTCCGAGTATTTGTCTTGATTCATATCTGTAACTTTACTTTTTTAATTATTATTATTTGACATTTTTGAAGTGATACCATATATATTTTATTCCATCATCTATAACATCATTGTATCCTGTTTCCCTTATTTCTGCTTCTGTTATCTGTAATCTGACCGTTTTCCGGTGCCTAAGTTGGCACTTTGTCAACTATACTCAAAACTTTTTAAAGCTAAGGCTAGTATGATTTGAGTCAAGATCAATGCTTAAAGCTAACCAAGGCCCTTTGAACTCTGTTACACTGCCACATTTTCCATAAATTAACTCATTTCCTTAAACGAGTGATCTTTCAGTGGAGAGGGGTCGGCGTTTCTTCCCACATTGTGCACAAGTGTTAGACAAGTTAGTCGATGACGACTTGCCTGATCTGTTTTATCTAGAAAGGGGTTCTTCCGAGGAACAAAATATTAAGAGGACCCGTTTTATGGAGCTTAAAGATGATGTTCACAAGGCGTTTAATAAAGACAAAGCTGAGTTCCACCGAGCTGAATTTTCATCTGAATCATCGTCTTCTATAAAACATTCTGTAAAACGCAAGGTTAGAAAGCTGTGACATTACTGTTTTGTTCTTCAAATGCACACACTTTACATGGATCTGAAAAGGAAAATGATTGGCATACGAGGTTATTTATTTTATGTAGTAATGGCTTGTGGTAATTTTGCAATTTTAAGGCATGGGATTGAAATGTTTTCTTTATAAATTAATGGCTTGCAGACTAGACTGTTTGGAGTTGCTGTTAGAAAATCTTGTATAATTTGTATTTTAGATAACATTTTTCTTCTGAAAACAGTCAGCATTGCGTCTGCTTGTGTACTATTTTAATGAGTGAAAGTTCTCAAAACTTACTGTAGAATGGAAACTTCACTAGAGTTTTGTCACGAGTATAACTGTATAAGTTTTGATATTCAAAATATTGCAACAATATTGTTCACCAGTCTTTTGGCTTAATATTTTCAGAATGTAGATGAACATCATTAGGTACCTTTTTTTGTAAATATATAATGGCAACAAAAAATTGCTATCATATCCTAATAGAGATGACTGATGATCGGCTCATGCTTAATTTAAATATTGGCAAATGGTAAGGAAACGCTTTAAACTTCATATTGAAAGAACTCTACTAAACTCCTCACTTGAATGGGTCTAAGTTGTGATAGAAAACTCATCTGAAATCCTCTCAGTGGCGATTCTGTATATACGGACACTACCGGTTGATTTTATTCAACTTTTGAATTGAGTAAATGCCACGCAATCAACGCATAGGCAATCTTCCAAAAACAAAATCACCGATTCACCGGATAGGCAGTAGCTTATAGGGGTCAGGCAAAGAATCAGAATCATGAATGGGAAAGTGAAACATACCAGAAAAGGATCTTTTGATTTAGTAAAATAGAAACACAATGAGAAGATAAGTAACTTAAGAATAATTAAGCTGTTTACATTTAAGTAACTTGTTCGGCTGCTGCCCTAAACAAATAAGCTTGACTTATTTGAAATTGAGAATAATAATGATTATTCATTTCAGCTTATAACTTCTACTTATTTTCAGAAAATCCCAAAAGAAATTAATTTAAATGTTTCTTCACTAATTCTATTGAGTTTGAGTTAATGAGCTCCATCAAAATTCTCCAGTTTTTTTTTTACCTTTTGTATAATAGTACATGTAGGAATTTATTTTGACCTTTTCACTTATGGAAATACAAAACATAGACAATACTAGCTAACAAGAACAACAAAGATAATGAACACTGATAAAATCCTTAAAACGTTAATCAGCAAGAGCATACAAACATAGTGGTTTGGGACCAAAAACAAATGTTACATATTAGTTTCCGCTTAGTTACTAATTACTTTATTTTGGATTTTTAATGACGGTAATTACAAAGACCTAAGCCCTGATCAAAATGTATTACTACAAAAGACAATTGGAGTAAGATGAAGCATATGCATGATATCTAGCAAAACCGTGTCTAAATACCAAAGTTTCAAAAATATGTTAGTATCGCTAAAGCGTTTTTGCAAGAATCTCAAGAAAGCGTGAGCCTTATTTTTAGCATAAAAAGTATAAGCTTTTTTGAATTTTTTCACAAAATATTTCAAAGCGTTTTGAGTTTCAAATATTGCAAAGTACTAACATAAACTCTCTCTCTTTTGGGGTTCAAGTTGGTCATGTTAGATAGGTCAAGTTTTATTCATGTTATCGGGTTTTTTTTTTTTTAAATCAACTTACTTTTGTATTTCTAAAATGTTGTTAAAAAAAACTGTAAATTTTGACCTTTTATATATTTTTTATGTTTAATTGTTTATTTGATAATTTATAATGTAGTAATATTAATAAATAAATAAATAATATTAAATATCAATTTTTACGGATTTTTTTGAACAAACACCTTAGAAATAAAATAGTATGAAAAAAAAAAAAAAAAAAACCCTGAGAATCTCATCAAAATTAATCATGCCAATTTGAGTAAATTTGAACTCATATTATTGATGAAAAAAGAAAACATATGAGGAAAAATACAAAACAAAGGGGAAAATCGAAACACATTTCATGACTTTGAGGTTATTAATTATTTATAAGCTGGCGCCCTCAATTTTCGTTTGTATGAATTTCCGAGTTGGTCCACAAATCTGCTACCACAACAAACAACCATTTCTTTTAATTTCTTTTTACTAAAAATTTACACTTCAATTATCACAAACTGGGTTTTTTTTTTTGTAATTTTGTTCACTATACTATGCACTTTTTATGATTTTGTACAACATACTATCAGATTATTTAATTAGTACACCAAAACTATTTAAAATTATCAGGGACCACTAGCTTTTTAAAATTATTGTAGTTTTTTTTTTTGGGACATTACTTGTTACTAGTTAAATTATATATACCAAATTGGATGTTTTAAAACTATCGGGGACCGGTTCGGTAATAAACTAAAATATTGGAGGAGCTATGGCGTGGCATGTAATTTAAGAAGCTAAATGGGGGTATTTCGGTCAAAGACTAATTTCCATTAGAAAAAATAACCCACAAAATCCACGAATATGTCCCTAAACAAAACAAATGTCTCATACGAAAATACATGCAACTTTTACCGATAATATTTTCATATTTACATTGTCGAAAAAAATTATTTAAAAAGTTAATCACGTAGTTAATGGTTAGAACTATACGATGTAATTTTCAATTTTTTCATTTCGGTAATTTTGATATGAAAAAATTAATAGTTAAAGTTGCACATATTTTCGTAGGAAACATTTATTTAGGAACGAATGGATTAGTTTTATATACTAATTAAATAATATTATAGTATGGTGTAAACAATCGTAAAAAAAAAAAATGTATAATATAATATACAAAACTGTAAAGAAAAAACCTCACAACCTTGCACTTATCATAGAATATGCATACACCAATTTCCAAGGAAAAACCAGCTGTTGTGTTTGGACCATACAACTCAACCTAGAATTTATCCATCCAATCATCTCATAGCCTTGGATTTCTCTTGTTCATAAAAAAGTTGATCTATCGATATCATCTTGTCAAAATCTAATCTTTGTATACCAATTCATGCCAAACAATATTGACATACTAGGACTATCATGCTCATGCATAGCTTATATTAAGAGCAATATCACTAAATTTATATACTAGATCACCAAACCACTTTCTATTTATTTTGGCCATATAAATTACCTTTGCATGTATGTATCTATGTGTGGGCTCTACTATATGCAGAAAAAGTACTAGTGCTAACAGTTTTACAATTAGTACAAAAAAACTGCTTTCTATTTAAGACTAAGATATTTACTTCAATTTATTTACTCTAAAACTTGTATATTTTTCATGACAAAATACAATCAAAACTTCAAATCTCAAGCGTCAAACTAATAAAGACAAAAAAAGAAAACATCAAAACTGTCAACAAAGAAACCAAATCTAATGAAATATTTTTTTGATAATTGCGGTCCATAGGTTGTCTTGGTTCTTTGGTCCCTAAAAATATTATTTTTGGGACCAGTAAAGAAGGCCAACCATCATTTTACAGAATTAATCTTCCAAAAAAATCATTTTACACTGACTTGATAAGTAGAGATTTTTTCTTGATAAATAGAGATTGCTAACCAAAATGATAAACATATATATAGTATACTTAGCTGTTGCAAAACAATATCAATAAAAAGAAAAACTAATGCGCATATTAAAAAAAAATAGGTCACACCGGAATTAACTTGTTTGATGGTCAAGCGATTCATTTATTGTCACGAGAAAAAAAAAATTGTACTTAGTTTTCTCAACATCAAAAATTTAATTTTCTTCCAAACCTCCACACTGTAATTTATCCAAATATAGGATAATCCATATCGATATATATACACTGCAAAAAAGTGTTAGAACAACAACATTTTTTTTTTTGAACCTATTATCAAAGGTTTTTATTAGTAATGACGACCTTGTAACTGCTCTTTGCCTTTTAGTATAAACATGTGATTTGTTAGTAATTTATTCCTTAAAAATCTATCAATACAAGTAATTTATTTTTCATTAAGGGCCTTTTACACAATTGTTATACCAAACGAATGTTTGCCATACACTCCTACTTACTGAAAACATTTATAGTCCTGACATTGAGACGTACTATTTTTTTCTCAAAGTTATCAAAATTAATAAGAAAAATCACGACTTGTATAATATATGCCATTAACTGAGCTCACTTTTTAAATTTAAGCATATAGACAAATAAAATTGACTAGGTCCGTGACTTCATGCAATCAAAGTGGTATATATTGGAAAAAAAGAAAGAGACAAAATTAAGTTAGTTTCAAGTTCAGTTTAACTGTACGGCTGGGTTCATAGAAGAATAACTAAACTAAAAGTAAAACAAGGAAAATATACTTCTCTTAAAAAAAAAAAAATACTGATATCATTATGTGATAATTGATTGTTAAAAGAATTAAGAATTCTATTTCTCACTGACCATACTGTACCAAAACTGCAAAAACATTACTAATAAATTATATAACCGGAAGTACGTAGTAATAATAAAATGATCTTGTTTAAATTAATTGCCATATTATTCTATTATATGTATACTGTATATACTATATGTAAATATATATTTCATTCTGAAAGCAAAAGCTTAACAAGGTAAAATTTGCATATATGATTTAACGTTACACTTGACTAATATTCTAAGGTCAAAAAATAGAACAATGGATTTGAGAACACGCCTGCCTAGCTATGAATATGATAGGTCATAATAAGCATAAATAATTGCATAAACAAACAAACAAAATGAATTTGATGGAAAGATAGGGAAGAAATTGAAATGAAATGGAATTCATATATATTATGTTAATTATGAGAAAAAGAGAGCAAAAATATAATAATAACCTTCTATATCCTTCTTCCTGCAAATTTTACCCACTAAATATCACTCCCTCCGTTCTTACGAAACTAGGTGCAATTTTAACCGGTTTATAACTTATATCAAAATTGTCGAAATGATTTTTTTTAAAATCTAATCATAAAATTTAACATTTAAACTATATGATCAACTTTTAAAAATTTTAATTCCGATAATTTTGATACAAGTTATTAATCGGTCAAAATTACACGTAATTTCATAATGAACAATTAAATAGAAACTAGGAAGTAGATTATAGAATGAATATTAATGTTATAGCCACCCGAAAATCTTACCCAAAAATCTTACCCGCTGATATGGCGGATTATGTGGACCAATTGTAATTTAAATAAAAATATATTTTCAATATCAAAACAAAACTAATTGGTACACATGTGCGGATAAATTTTTTGGATAAATTTTTTGAATAACAATATGATTTATCTTATAGAATACAAAAGGCAACGTGGTAGCCCATAAATGGTAAAATTTCGGTAGCTAAAAGAAGAAATTTCCTCTATTCTATCGCTTTGTAACGCAGTATATAATATTGTTAGTCACATTCTATATATTATGGAATGTAAAAAAAATAATGGATTTAGTTGTGTTGTTGAGAGGAACTCACATGTCATTTTCTTGTCTATATTTTCCTGTAGTTTGCTCCATATTAGCTGTAATTTACATATTCACCAAATTTAAATGAAATAATGCGTATTTTTAAAGAAAATCAAGCTTGATAAAAAGCCTACAGGCTATAGAATCTCAAATAAAAAAGATTGTAGCAGTAAATGGGATGGGTAATTAAAAAGTTTAGAACTTTAATAAAATGTGAAAGTTTAAAGCAAAATTCAGCGTTGATTAAAATGAAATAATCACAATATGCAACTCACAATCTCTTACTATTTCTCAAGGTAAGTTTTAACGCTTTTGGCTAGTTCATTTAAAATAGAGTGACCAGTTTTATTCATAAGAATAATGATGGTGTTTCTCACATTTAATATATTGAACCTTGTCACAACTCATCAAGACTCACAACCATGAGTTTCTTGGGAAATAAATTTAAGAAATTTGGATTGAATTGTTAATTAATTTGTTTTACTATAGCATTTGTCAAATCATATATATGAATTACGTACTGGGATCGCATGGTTGTAGTTATAATTAAAGTTGGATACCAATTCAACAACATATGTGCATAAATATTAACACCAAAAAAATATTATGATCAAGTTCCGAATCAGATGTGGTATTAATCCTTTGGTAAAGAGTTTTATTTTTTATTCAGATTGTGAAATAAGAGCCTCTCTATTAAAGCATATAATCTTTTTAAGAATGCATGCATTAGTTTCTTTATTGAACTTGCAAAATTGGACCCGTCAATTCTCATCAAATGAATATATTAAACAAATTAATTAATCTTACACAGTCAGGGGCTAAACCATTTTTTTTAGCTACAACTTTAAAAAAATATCAATGATCAAGTTCCTTACTCATGATTCATAAAAAGATTGGGTACATTAGCTAAAGTTGAAAAAATTGAGTTTTTCGCCTCAAATATAATATGTGATACGGTATGAAAATAATACATGATAAGTTATAGTTATCAATGACCCGACCCGCATGTTTTTAATGGATATCCATCACATCAAGTAGAGAAAGTATAATTAGTATGAGTATATGATGGTTTTTTCCTTTAAAAAGTAGGAAAAATAATTACTGACCGTAACTATAATGGAAGTTTTCAAATTTGTCTTTTTAATATACATTTTCTTTAAAAATTTGTCTTTACTTGAGATGCAAATAATTCGTAACTATAATGCTAAAAAGATAAATTTGAAAACTTCCATTTAGTCAAATTAAATTTGCTTCTATGAAAATTATGCAATCCAAAATACAGGTATTTTCAGGATGGACAGTTAATATGGAATAAATTGAGGAATATTGGAAAAATAATTAAAAATGAAACTTCCTCATTATCTCATTCAAATTAAACCACCAAAATTCCAACCTCAATAAATTACAACCCAAGAATTGTATCAATTTCAGTGTTTTTCATATCTTGTCATCCCTGTCTTTTTTGTTATCTTTTAGCACCTCAAAAAAACAAACAATGTCTACTAATCTTTTATCACACTTTTATTCATCACTCTCATTTTGTCACAAAACAAAATGACATCTCTGCAAAAACTTCTCATAGATGAAGGCTTCACAAAAAGTCACAAAAATGTAAGATTTTGTGAGATAAAAAAGAGTAATTCACATACCCCAGATCATGAATTCACTGCTTTGTTGCCTATATATATTTGCCAAGACCGAAAGAGCTTCGATAACAAAACTAGTTCAAGAAAAGGCTCCTCTGTTGTATCGTCGAAAAAATCGAATTCGTTGGGCGAACCCGCTATTGATGAGGTGGCGGTGAAAGCAGTGGTCACTATTCTTAGTGGGTATATTGGCAGGTTCGTAAAAGACGAAGATTTTCGAGAGTTTTTGCGCAAAAAGTGCTACTCTGTTTTGAAAACTGAGGAAAACAGGGGACTCAAAAGTGAGATTTTTATGAAATTTGAGTCCGGTATCGAGAGCATCGAGAGACTAGTTGAGAAGCAAGGCGAAAAAAAGGAAATTAGGATGAAACTTTTGCAAAATTCTATTAGTCTATTGACTGTTGTCGCGTCGTTGAATACGAAAACGACGAAGAAAAGCTCAACTTGTGGTGTTCCGAATTCTCAACTCTCGGCTTGTGCACAGTTATACTTATCGATAGTTTATAAAATTGAGAAAAACGATAGAATTTCATCCAGGCATTTGCTACAAGTGTTTTGCGATTCGCCTTTCTTGGCGCGTGCCCACTTGCTCCCGGACTTATGGGAGCATTTCTTTCTACCTCATCTCTTGCATCTTAAGATTTGGTATACGAAAGAAATAGAATTTTTATCCGAATTGGAATTCGAAGAGAAGGAAAAGAAAATTAAGTGTTTGAACAAGGTGTATAATGAGCAAATGGATTCGGGTACGGTTAAATTTGCGACTTACTACAAAAATTGGCTCAAAGTCGGTTGCCAATCTCTTTCGGTTCCTATTATTCCATTGCCTTCAAGACCCGAATATAAACATTCAAAAAAATTATCTTCGGGTTCACTCACTCCTCCTAACTCCATGAATGAGTCCTTGTAAGTGGAACATATTCGCAATTTTTTTTCTTTTACAGTTAGTAAGTAATGTTTTTATTAATTTAACTTGGTTGGGTTTTTAAAAATAAATATTAGTTTTTAGGAATTTTGAAACACTTAGTGTTAAGTTACTGGTATGATTTGTTTGGCCTATCACAAAACAAAAGTCTTGTTTGGTAATAGTTCTTAAGTTCAGCCTTTTTTACGAAAGCTGGGATGCATTTGTGAGATTAGCTTAGAAGTTAAAAAGTCTAGAAGCTTTAAGGTAAACGAACCTGGTTTCTGAACCTCGGAAAGTTAATCAAATTTGCTTAAAAGCTGCAACCAAGCAAAGCAAGCCTTATATTGCCTTGGACTTGACTGTTATTATAATTATTATCCCCCTCGCTCGTGGCCCGATATTTCAAGGGTCCTCTGAGCGGACATATTAAATGGTTGGAGCTGAACCCAACATCGCTATGCCCGTTTTGATACCATATTATAGTCCATATTCCTTTACTATTAAAAGGTCTCGTAATGGTAATGATGGATATATCTTTATAAACCACAAACTCGATTATTATCTAGATGATGTGGGATAATTACTCTAACAACTGTTTTCTACGGATTATTAGTCCCTAAACTAAGTTTCATCACCATTTTCCGTTGTAGTATATGATGGCCTTTGTTTTTTTTAGCTTTTGTGTTTTTGCTTTAATATTGCCTATTATCTGTAGATACCGAACGGTATTTGGTCCGACGCGGCCTGAGAGAAGGTCTATGGATTTTAATAATAAAAATCAAGCTTCAACGAACACATGGGAGTTTAAAGAAGTAGAGAAAACAGATTTATACGAGAACAATTGTATCACGAATGAAAATTCTCAAGTAGGCACCCTTCTCTTCATAATTTATTTCTCTTCATAATTTGTTGAACTCTTGTTCATAGTCTCTAAAATGATTTTTTATCATATTTTAGCCTTCACAACATAAAATTGCGACTCATAGAAGAACAGCAAGCCAAACTTATAGAAGTCCTAAAGCTGAATTATGGCCAGAGACACAAAAATCAGATCGTTTTCGTTTCTTTTCTTGCCGAAGTGAACAAACTGATGTTGGTCCTAATAACTCAGTTAAGAGGATCGAGAAAAGGAATCGTTTTCCAAATGATTTTACAAAAGCGATCACTATTATTTGTTCTTCAGATATCCTACATGATTGCGAATTGTCGGTACGTGTAATAACCAAAACTTGGCTTGAATTAGACGGAGATGTTGATATAGAAAAAGCATTGTCTAAGGCACCAGTAATCGAGGGAATGTTAGAGATTCTATTTTCATCAAACGAGGATGAAATTTTGGAATTAACAATTTCAATACTAGTGGAACTTGTAACGAGAAACAAGGCTAATGGGGATATTATAACCAACTCAGATCCACATCTAGAAATTTTCATGAGACTAATGAGAAGTAGCAGCTTATTTCTAAAAGCTTCGATTTTGCTTTACTTAGTAAAACCAAAGGCAAGACAGATGATATCGATCGAGTGGGTCCCACTAGTACTTCGTGTGCTACAATTCGGTGATCAGTTGCAGATATTATTAAGTGTTCGTTGTAGCCCTTATACTACCGCTTATTACATTTTAGACCAACTTCTTACCGGTTTTGACGAGGATAAGAATTTAGAAAATGCTAGGCAACTTGTTAATATGGGGGGATTAGGATTGTTAGTGAAAAGATTCGAAAAAGGGGACGTGGATGAAAAGGCAAAAATTGTTTCGGTTATTTTTTGTTGTATACGAGCCGATGGGGGTTGTAGGCATTATTTGGCAACTAACTTAGATAAAGGGTCAATTGTTGAACTTCTTGTTTCGTGGAAATTGAAGAATGTAAGTTCGCTAGGATTCGAATTGCTAAATGAATTACTTTGTCTCAGCAGGTACAATTTCCCGTTTTTTCTTTAATTTTTTCGCTACATATTGTACATTATCGAACACGTTAAGACTTTCTTTCAAAATATATCTTTGTAAATGCTTCACAGTTACTCTTACAAGTTGGTTTATCCAAGACAAATAACTCCCCGGATTACTTCTATTGCAGCCTTTGTTTTCTCGACAATTTTGGGAAAATACTTAAATTGCTTACCAAACAACTGATTACTATTATGGGTACAACTTTTGTAAAGAAAGCTTATTAATTTTTCCAGAAAGTAGTTTTCTGGTTGGATTTGGTTTTGGTTTTGCTTCTCAAAGAAGATATATTGTTGAAATTTAAAAGCCTGCTTGGGAGATTGGTTTTAGAAACAGCTGATGGAGATGATTTCTTCTGTGAACCAACTACAAGTTGGGACCTTATGAAACTTATTCCCAAAGTTATTATCGTAGCAAAATTTATATACACAGGAAACGCAGAAGTATATGAAATTTAAGTTTTTCAAGTTTCAGCACCATTTAAACTAAGAATGATATTTAATCTCCGAGAGAACAACCAAACAGACCGTTGATAACAACATTTCCCAAAAAATTAACTACCTTACTAAAATTACAAACACTGGCCTACTGTATTAAGTTCATTGCGATTGTTGCAGAAGAACCGAGGCATTAAGATTCTTAAAAGAGCTTTTAAATGGATGGCGTAACATAAACACTATGCATATCTTGTTTTCCTATCTCCAAAAGGCAGACCCCGAAGAACGTCCAATAGTCGCAGCCATGTTATTTCAGCTAGATCTTTTGGTAACTTAATATTCTTTCTTCAAATTTCATACTTAACATGTGCGTGTACGGTTATTTTGGTTATCTGTTATCGATTATTATGTTGCACATTGCAGGGAGATCCTATGAAGTGTAGTATATATAGAGAAGAAGTTATAGACACAATAATAGAGGGTCTTGAATGTGACAAATGTAATAAGAATGTACAAGAACAAGTAGCTCGAGCGTTATATATATTGGGTGGACGATTTTCCTATACTGGACAAGCAACGATTGAAAACTGGGTTTTGGAAGAATCTGGTTTTAATGAGACATTGGGATATTCATTTCAAAAGAAGGATGTCGTGCTAGCTGATTCCATACACTCGGTAAATTTTATTGTAAATTTTATTTCATCTTGAATATTTACTAAAATTAATCACATTTGTAATTTGTGGGCCATCTTGTTCCTGATAACTTGTTAATTTATATCCTATTCGCCTGGCAATACACTTTGGGATGTCATATTTATACTATTACTAATGTAATATCAATCTCTCCGTGAATACTTTTTCTCCTCATGATATACACTTCTGTGCACCGGTTCTGCGATTTGAAGGCAATATGTTGATAATTTGAGAAGCTCTCTCCTGAACTTCTAAGTTCTAAACAACCCTGGGCTCCAGAAACTATTTTCTCATTCAGAATAAGTCTCTACAAGACTGTATATGGAACAAACTTTTGACACGTGCTCTAAAAATGCAACATTTCTAGTTGATTATATTAGAAATAGAACAAAGAAAGCTCCATCACTGTAATAATGTGGTTTTATAGCTAAACAGCTGTTCATTCTCAACCTTTTTTTGTTCAATGAAGTTTCTTGTAGCCACTTGAACAGCTTTAGTTAGACTGGTTTTTTTTCAGAATATAGAAGAAGATGACGCAATGCAGAATTGGCAAATGAATACGGCTATAGCAATACTTACATGTGGCAAGAAGGGGTTTTTGTCTGCACTTTGCGATTGCATAGTCAATGCTATCCCATGTTTAGCACGAGCAAGCCTTATAACTATCGCTTGGACAAGCTGTTATATTGACAAAATCGCAGATAAAAATTATCAATATATAGCATGTTCTGTCCTTGTTCCGCATTTGGTACAGTCATTGGATCATGATAGAGTTATTGAAGAGAGGGTGATTGCTTCATTTGCCTTGCTCAGTCTAGCAAAGTGTACAGGTAAATAAGATTTGAGTGTTTCTTAAAACTGTTTTTGGGTTTTAAGAAAACAAATTTTCATTGTCAGACCCTCTCAGACAATTGTTTTTTTGGGGTTCCTTTTATCACTACATATGATAATATGAGTTCAGAGTTCTAATTTCTTTGC
The DNA here is from genome assembly GCA_963682055.1 of Primula veris. Taxonomy (NCBI): domain Eukaryota; kingdom Viridiplantae; phylum Streptophyta; class Magnoliopsida; order Ericales; family Primulaceae; genus Primula; species Primula veris. Next base: position 24,431,772 of record OY821748.1, on the reverse strand, counting down.
AGGGGAACCGTTTCTAAAAATCCTCTTAATTTAGATCTTTCAGAAACTCAGTTTTTAGTGTAAATTGTAAATCCACAAATAATATTTGGTAAACTGATCCGCAAAATCTTCTTTCCAGGTTTTTGGTCCGAAATCTTACCTATGTATGAAAGGCGTTCAAGTCATCTGCAAGATTTATCCCAAGTTACATGGACAGCTCGAGAACTTATTTCTCTCATTAGAAGAACCTCAAAGAGAACATCAATATCAGGAGTTTGATTATAAATCAAGTGATTCTCCAAATTATAATGTCACTGCGACTTATGTCCAGCTTAGTGCTGCCAAGTCTTGAAGCAGGTTGAGGTTGTGTTTTATGTGCGAGGTGTGTGAAATTCATCTGGAAATATAGTCTTTGTTTCTTGTAAATTTTATTTTGTATCCCATGTAAGTATTATTTAAAAAAAAATGTGAAATAAGTTATGTTGGGTTCACAATACAAAATTAAACCACAAGAATCTTTCCCGCAACAAATTTTGTTAGTCTGAGAAAGGAACGAGTAAACAGACATGGTCTGAAAATGTCCGACGGGTCACCAATATTTGGGATCGAATATGAAGATGGAATAAGGACGCCTAACAAAGTCTAAAAAAGTAACAAGTTCTATCATCACCAATTGTAACTTAGAATTTGTGATGAATAAACGTGTCCTTGTTCCATAAAAACTACTCTATTAAAGTAAGAATATGTTACGCTTTGGATCCACGTTTACACAAGTAACACGACACTTTCGACACGCTTATATCATGGTCAAGTAGAGATGGATTACGACAGAGGACTAAATTGGACTTAAAAAAAGTAATAAGGGAGTGAATTTCAGTTTCTTCCAAGATTTTGAAATATACAAGTAGTAAACTGAGAAAACACACATCATATTCGCAATTTTGCTATACCAAAACCTTTTTATTTTGTGGGCACATAAATCTACTACTATATAGAAACAGCAAAGGTTCGATATTAGATGGCCCTCACAGTTTTAGTTATAGTAATATTTAGTATTCCTGGATTTAGTTGCTACACGAATACCCCACAATACATCTAAACATGGTTACCATTTTGTGAAACATGATTTTTATTCCCTAGCTCGAGTATCCCGCTTTTCATTCATGCTTTATGCTCTTATGTAGTTTGCATTTGCGGCTTCTTTGTGAAACATGAGATAGCATTTGTTTTATGGTTACTTCTATTGCTCAGTATCGTTCTAAATTAAATGTCGTATAATTCATAATCCAGTAGTTATATACCCCAAATCTTCAACAAAGCAATTTAGAATATTACTGCCAAAGCTATAAGAAAAATATTACGCAACCTTCGATAAAACTAGATAATCCGACATTAATGTAAGCACTGCACAGGCTGAACGGTACACGTAACTTTCAAATTTTATAAGTTCGTGACCATTAAATCTAGTAAAATAATCTTATGTAACAAATTTATCCAGTTAAGTACTTTGTTGTCGCAAAGCTGCATATAATTTTTTTTACTAAAGTTGGAAACTTTTGATCATACAATACATGAAGAAAAGTCGCTATACCACTAGCCCATAATTAAATATTAGGAGCTGCATTTTAACTTAGATATGGGAAGCATTTTTTTATTTTTATTTTTATTTTAAATGAAAGATATGGGAAGTATGAGATTATGGTTTAACTCAAGACACCCCATTTGTAAAGGAAAAATAACCCAAAATAGAACATAAAAACATTTCACAATCTTATTCAATATTAGAACGACTAAAGCCTGACAATTTCTACTTCCTCCTATAATATAAATTATAATATTTACTTCGTGACTCCAACAAAATTTATGGGTTCAAATAAATTTATTCGTAATTAATCACACATTCTAGTATATACTATACTATACAATCTTATGGTTTTAAACACATTTTCTGAAACATCAAGAAAAGACCCCATGTCTTGCAAGAGGCACCTTTACTAGTACCAACAAAAGCAAAATATATAGACATAATTTGATTTACCAAACATAACTGCATCTCTTTCAAAAAAAACATAACCGCATCAAAAATAAAAACTTCAAATAGTCATTAAACGCAAACATAATGTCGAGCCTTCACAACCATTAACACACAGAAATCCAAATCAGAAGTAGAAACATTTAACAAAGACCAACACACAAGGTCTATAAACAAACCAGTCTAAATGAAATAGAAAAACTGAAAACAAAAGTACCCATTAGATTCACGCACAAACCCCTTCGAAAAGGAGATTTGTCATGCGTTTGCTGGGCCCTGTCTTGACACAAAAACAGCTAATTCTTCCCTTTATCGTCTGTGATGGTAAATGCTTCCAAACCCATGTAAAAGAATTTGTGTATGGGGGGAGTTTTACTGCTTTCCTCGATGAAGAAGAACAGGGAAAAAACTCCATACACAAAATCTATACAAAAAAGGAACCACAAAATTACCATCAGCAACACAGAAAGATTAGCCGACCTTTTTTAGGCCTTCAAACAAAAAACATCTTGTTTATAAGCTCCGGGTGGAGCTGATAGAGCAGATTATCAGGTGACGAAGCAGTCGACGACCCCATCATCGCCATCACCTCATGATGCATTCTCCCTCTATATGCGACAAGATCCGCGTAATAAACAGGCGGAACCAAAGAAACTGGTTTGGTGCACCGAGTAAAAGTGAAACACAAGTCGTAACAAAGCTTCTGGATCAGATCAGAAGTGAAATTATGATCATCATAAAGAACGTAGTAATGGGTCGGTTTGCTCGTCCCTATTCCTCCGTAATGAGAACAGAGGTAAAAATCAAACTCAAACGGGTGAGTGATAACTGTATCCACAACGGTGCCAGGTGGCACGTTCCCGGTTGGACCACCGTCCTCCATGTTCATGGGAAACAGACGGGTTTGGTGCCGTTTTTGCGCCACAACAAGAGTAATAGTCGGACGGTAATTTGCATCATATATAGCATTTTTAAAATCTAAAAGCTCCTCATTAAGAACCATTTCGAATTGACCGTCACTGACACCGTCCCGGAAAATGATAATCCTCTGAGGCTTAACCTTGTTGACACGTTCATAAGCCTCGATAAGCGCCTTACACATAGTCCCAAAATTCAGAATCCTTTCAGTTTTACCGTGCTGGGCTACTACACGAGTGGCGTACTGATTAGCGGCAGGCCAGTTCATCGTGCCGACAACAGCCGATATAGAAGGGGGAGCGTTTTCGTCTGAACGAGAATTATTATTTTGCGGGCTCGGGTGATTGACGTCGGCCCCGATAAACATAGCGGGCCCCTCTCCGGGGAAAGTGGAGAAATCATGAATGAGCTCCATGTTGCTACCACCAAGTTTAGCATTGATCTTCATAGCGAGATTTGTTAGATACTGATCCTTGCCTTCATTAGCAGGACCTGATAGAAGACATTGAGTCACAACACCTAATTTGGTCTCAGATAGATGCTTAATGGACTTATAGCCAGGATCCTGTGCGCTCATCGAGCAAAAAATTATTTGCAACGGAGCCTTTTGCTTCTCACCAGCTTCTTTGATAACATCTTTAAATAGTTTTTCTAGCGTATTATAACTAGAAAGTGAGTTCATATCTGTAAAGCGAAAAACAAGGGGGGCCTCTACACGCATCCCTAGCCCTTGACAACGGTTTGTGATATTGTCTGCGAATGTGTAGGCATCGAGTCTGAGGTTTGGGTACTTGTGTTTTGAGCTGAAATCTATTATGGCCCAGCGATCGAGCGATTTGCCTTCGACAACTGATTTACCAACCAGATTCCATTGACACTTTTCCTGGTCAACAGTGACTAAACCAGAACCACCAACCTTTAACTGAGGTGGGCGGATGACACGTGCTTCAACTTTCGTCATTTCCTGGACAACTTGAAGGCCGAAGTTCTGTAAAACGTCACCCCTGTTGATGTATTACAAATAAAACACATTAGTAATCAACTTTAGAAGATTGTCAAATATGAATGTAACACAAAAACACAGCATTTCAGGAAAAGTAAATAACTGAAGTAAAAAAATTATAATGTCGGTATTCATTCAAATTCTACATGCGCTGAACACCGCAATCGTTCCTTCCTATATCGAGAGTGGCAAATCCTCTCTAGCCAACTGAAAACTCAACACACACTTAACACACATAAATACTTACTTAAGTCAAAGGTAACCTAGTAGAAGCAAAAACTAACTAAAAGTTAACTATAAGTAACAAGTAACTTATTAGTCAAGCACAACATATGAGTAAAGCTAAAAGCATCATCTTATACGTAAAAAGTAACTAATAATGATTTTCCACATGTGATTTACATGTGATATTTCGAATAATACAAGTTAAAAAAAACTTAAAAGTAAAACATAGAATACACACAAAAAGTAACTTGTAAGTTAAAAAATAACTTAAAAGCAAAATATCAACCTACTAGTGTTACTGGGGAATTTTTATTTTTTTAGTGTAAACAACTAGTGACAAGAAACTAATCAGTAAAAAGCAGTAACATATAAAAAAGCGCAGGAAAATAATTTCTCTATATGGAATTATAAGAGAAATTTTTGACCAAAAAGAATTTACAGAAAAATGTCACACTAATTTAAACAATCAAGAAGATGAACGGATATTCTACGGCCCAAACAATCAACGTCTAGAAATGCCAAGCCAACCAAATGTCTATACCAAATTAATTTTTGAACAAAAAAGTTACAAAATGACAGCTCAAGAAACACATACCCAGAAGGTCCATCACCAGCTTTCACCATTTCACAAATAACGTTCCTTCTAATATGTGGCTTCACAAGAGACATACTCTTCAAAGCTCTTTCACCATCTTTTCCCAGGTCCTCCTTCGGATACCTTTGCCCCTCAACCAACACACAAAACTCCATTGGTACATAGTTTTTCCTATTATTCTTTCCCAAATCCAAACAACGAATATCCTGATGCACAATTTTTTTACCGTATTTTTCCCTATAATATTCGACAATGCTAACTTTCCGCACTCCCCCCGGTTCCTCAATATCAAAATAAGTATTTCGTGTACTTTTTTCCGTAAGACCAGCAACAATAAACTTCTGTTTAGTAACACGATGAGTCACGTTAACTTTCAGTCCCTTTAAAGCACCAATGATATCCCTGTCTGATATTTGGCTAATGGCACTATTGTCTTTATTGGGTCCGATAAAGTGTTCTAAAAGGAAATCTATAACCGGCAATCGCTTACGAAATGCCAAAACTGTATAGTCCAAGCACATAGCGAGACCTTGGGAGGTGGATTTTAGACTATGTTGAATACCTTTGGATGCAGTGATACCCCACCTAAGATCGTCTTCTCTTTTGTTCTCAAAAGGAAAATAGCACCGGCCTAGAGAGATTCGGCAGCGTGATGGATTCTCTTTCATCACCAGATTCATCCCTTGAAGTACCTGATGTGTAACAGCAAAAAAATTGGTACACATCATATAAATTTTGAAAGCAATCCCTTTAAATGTTATTAAAGGAAAATTAACCATTTACCAAATAGATATTTTGTAAAATTATCAAACTCTCTTCGAATTCTTATAGCTTAATGATGGGAGTTATATGAGTTAAAACTATGAATGCATAAAAATATATAATTAATGGGATGAGTTTCGGTTTACTTTATTGTCTTCCTTGTGTTTTTTGCTGCAGTCATGTTCTGATCATACTAATCTTAAAGAACATATCGTTAGAACCTTAATCCACAAAAAAGTACACAATCTTTAAACTGAAGACAGACTACTATTAAAATCGAAGTAAAATGTACCAACTATTAAGACTAGATTAAAATATAAAAAAACTGTCTCATTAGTCATTATTAAAGAACCAGAGAAATTAAAAACGAGATTAATAATTTGCATCGTACCTCACGTGGTACAATCAGGACTTTCCCCTCCAAATAATTCTTCAGCTTAGAAAGCTTCAATCTATTCACCTCCTTAACAGAAACCACATAGGTACTAGTTCTCATATCTTCTGCTATAGAGAATTCAACTATAAAGTTACCCGTGGGCAGTTGAACTGCGCTGTAAATGTTATTTTCACCATCATAAGCAGTCCGTGATGGAGGAAAATCTGAAGAATTCTCCAAGAATAGTTTTTCCTTAATCAAGCGGAGTTCAGATTTCATAATCTTTGAGTTACGACCCATTGGCGGATTTTTGAATTTTATATCAATATCATAATGTATGATCGTAGAATTTGCATCGAACTTCACTGGAAAATGATTTACCAGGAGTCTAGGGGACTTAATGGTCAACTGGCCACCTCCGTCGGGTCTTTTAACAGGAAATAAATTTATCTTCGCATCTTTAGGGCAAGACGGGACAGGCATATTTTCCGTTATCTTTAGCAACTGCATATCTGTACACAAAAACAATAAATAAACCATATAAACTATTACTCCCCAAAAACAAATAGAGGAAGGTAAAATAAAGATAACATACAAAATTTAACACTTTTAACTGGACTTGAAACAAACAAGTGACAAGTGACAAGTGACAAGTGACAAGTGACAAGAAACAGAAACATAATACTGATTAATGATAGTGTTAATGTGAAATATTATACCTAATTTGTACACTATACTATATATTTTTGACAATTGGAACTTGAATTGTAACTTTTACAGATTTACCATGCAATAATAAATTTTCCAGATTTTACTTCATTTTTCACGATTTATTTATGCCTTATATGATCGTTTCCTTTTGAATTAGGCCTTATACTATCAATTTCTTAATTTAGGCTTTCTACGGTATATTTATACTAATACAAACATTTACACATACTTAAAAAGTTAAAAAACACACATTGATTCACTATCAAATCCAATAAATACAATACCAAATTGGTCTAATTTTGACTGTACGGAGCCATAATTAGGAATTTTCAAGGTTGAGGGTACCGATGGTTAAAAGTTCATAATTGGGTATTTCCCAATCAAATAGGTGAATAACCACTAACGATATAATAACTAGAGTCTAAGATTTTAAATTTAAGTTGTTTTTTCTTTTTCACACGTCAAAATCCCTGGTGGCAAGTAATCAAGCACTCATATTGTCACTCAAGAGTCAAGACTAAGAAAAAAAAATGTACTGTTGAGTAATTGGAAATCACAAACACAAAACAGCAAGAATTATGACGAAAATAAGGAGAGGTCAAAAACACAAAACAAAGAGACATGGGCGCTTATAGAGAAACAAGAAGATACCATCTTTAGTAAAAATCCTATCGTCTATAAAACCAGAGACAGGGCATGTACACATTTAAAGAAAGAGCAACTATAAGATTGTGAGTGAAGATACCGCCGTCTATATAAATGGGTGACAGAAAAGCAGAATAATGCATGACAATTTATGAACAAATGTACTACATAACCGTCAAGGATCTCGAGATTAATTTAAGTCCAAAAATCACAAATGTACTGCATCAACTAATTCAATATTTCACCTCAAAAAGAAGGAAAACTTAATAACTTCTCAAAGGGAAGCTTGATGGGATCTCTTGTAAACAAAATCTAAACAAAACAATTTCTGACACGAACACGCAGACAGTTATTCCATTAATAAAAGCTAAGTCTAAGATGGTATGACTACAATACTCCAAGCATCTTCTATTTGTGCAATCACTACTATTTTTACAAATCACTCGTTCCATAACAAGAATATCTACCAAACTTGTTTAACTAGTTCTAACTAAAGAGGAATGGTTAAACTATCGAAAACTGAAACACAGCTTTAATCAGGATATAACCAAGGAAAAAGCTTAAATACAGGAACCGCATACTAGAATCCGAACTGCCAACCTCAATTAATAAGTAAGGCTGCGACACAACAAACTAGGATCGCCATTTACTACTGAATGATCCAAATAATTCAAAATACCCTGAGAAAAATATAGCAAAAATCCAGCAAAGTAGCATGCTTTCCAGAAGTACAGTTAAATCCTAGCTATCATGATTAGAACACATACACCTACTTTACTCTAGATACATCTTGCAAGACATCTCTGGGAACAATTTAAGGTTAAAAGGATAGTTTTTTTAAATTGTTGGAGCGGTCAAACTTCAAATAAACATTTTTATTGTTGTTATGCAGGCTGATAGGCTAAAACCAATATTTTCAATTTAATTACATAGTTATGCAGGCCTAATTAGCTTACTTGTAGGTGAACCCTAGAGACATTAAAATACCAATTCAACTCCAAATCAAACTAATAATGAATGGATTTCATCTTATAGCAAATCAACAACAAATCTAACAAAAACAACAACACATTAAACAACAAATATTACAAAATGAAAAAACAAAATAGCAAAATATGATCCATACCAGGAATAGGCTGAGAAGACCTCTGTGAACCTCTCCCTTGCCCTCCCCCTCTCCCTCTACTTGGACCGCCACCCCTAGCTCCACCATCACCACCATATCCTCCTCTACCACCTCCGCTATTATTTCCCCTACCACCACCATAACCACCTCTAGCGCCTCCATCATCACCACTATTTCCACTCCTACCACCGCCATAGCTTCCCCTACCGCCTCTATCACCACCACCATAACCACCCCTAGCACCTCCATCACCATATCCGCCCCTTCCACCGCCATTACCACCTTGATATCCCCTTTTACCACCATCATCGCCTTGATAACCGCCACCATTTCCACCTTGATATCCGGCCCTAGCTCCTCCCTCACCGCCACTATTGCCTCCCCTACCGTCATCGCCATATCCACCCCTACCTCCTTGATATCCGCCTCTAGCACCACCCCTATTATCACCATCGCCTCCATAACCGCCACCACTACCGCCATAACCACTCCTACCACCGACATATCCTCCCCTACCACCATCACCATATCCGCTCCTACCACCATCACCGCCTTGATATCCTCCCCTACCACCCCTACCGCCTCTACCACCACCTAAATTCCTCTCCGAAGACCTCTGATCACCGCCAGATCGTCCACCATGGCCAGATCGTCCTCCGCCACGATTGTTTCCATAGTACCCACCCTCCATTTCTCTCTCTCTCTCTCTCTCTCTAAAACTATATGTATATATATATATTATGATTAATGAAATTGGTGAGAAATTTAGAGGGTGAGTAGGGGGGTATATATAGGAGAGAGAGTGGGAGAGTGAAAAGTGGTTTATTACGATTATGCCACTTAACTTGCTCACTAAGTGTACTACAGTGACATTACTATTAAGGATCTATATTTAGTGCTATTGCACTAAATTCCCTTTTTTTATTTTTGATTTTTTAAACTAGTCCTATGATTTGTGATTTTTGTTTTTATATCACCCGAAATCTGTGTTTATTTAGTTTTGAATTTTTATGTGTACATAGTTTACAACTTTGTGTTTTAAGAACGACGATTGTGTTGTGTTTGGACTGGATTGAAATGTTATAAAAAAGGGAGACTATTTTGTTACTACCTCAAAGTGTACGAAATTTATTCATGAATCAAAAAAGTTCATGCATCGAAGAAGTTCATGTATCTACACTTAGTTGGATGTATTCGACCACCGCAAATGTAGAAACTTTTGCATAAGGCATAAATGTGAATATCATGAAACCGAGTTTTCGGACATCTTGCATTAATATAACTAGCATAAGTAGATCTTGGTACACGAAGGTTAATGCGTCTGCATCTAGACTTGTCTTTATGAATGTGAATATCATGAAGCTAAGTTTTCGTACATCTCGTATTAATATAAGTAGCATAAGTATAAGATCTTGGTACTCAGAATTTAATGTGTCTGCATCTGGACTTGTCTTTATGAATGTTTCGTACATCTCGTATTAGTATAACTAGCATAAGTATAAGATTTTGGTACTCAGTGGTTGGTGTGTTTGGATTTGCACTTGTCTTTATGAATGTGAATACAATGAAACTAAGTTTTCGTACAACTGGTATTAGTATAACTAGCATTGCATCTGGATTTGTCTTTATGAATATGAATATCATGAAACTAAGTTTTCGTACTTCATGCATAGTATAACTAGCATAAGTATAAGATCTTGATATATTAAAGGACTTGTTTTTCGTATATATCGTATTATTATCGCTGTAATCATTCAATAGCGTGAATACGCACAAGAATAAAACTAAATGCCATTGTCTGTTATTGAAACATACTATTCGATTATATGATCAAATTACAATTAATACAAAAATTAATCTGACAAGAAACTGTTATTGAGTTATTGATAAAGCCATAACTTTGGTCGGTCGCGTTAGGCTTTTCAATAATGATATAATAGTAAATCAACCGTGAATAAAGGACACTTCCTGATCTTTATTATTGCTCGGATTATTATCCTTGTTCGGACTATTACACTTGCTCGGACTAGTATTTCGGTTTTGACAATTGTGCTCGATATGACTATTTAATCTCTCGTCTTGATCTTTCTCCCCTTTTATTCGGTGCTCGGCTGTCTTTTCTCGGTTTATTTCTAGAAGTGGTGTGCGTTGGTTAGTTTCTCTCTTTTCTCAACTTCTCTCTATATTTTTTGGATAGATTTTCTGGTCCTTTTCTAGGAGGGGTAGTTGGCTATTTATAGGCAACTGCGCCTTCTAGGATATTGACAAATGTCTTCATCCCAGGGATTTTTCAGACATGTGTCCCCCTTTGATTGGGCTTGGGCTTTTAATAGTAACACCTCAATTCCTATAAAAAGTATGAGACGATCCATTTAAGCGTTGGATACCCATTTATAAAGTGGGTTGATTATTACCCAAATAGAATATTCGGGTCTAATTTTTATGTTCTATCAAGTGCTGACTTCCTCGGCGTGGTTTCCATGTCGGGGGAGTCATGCTCGGTTTGTCGAGAACGTTACTTCGGTCTTGTTTTTCCCAATGCTTCATCGAGAAACGCAATAGACTCATGACGGTTCCCAGGGGGGCACATTTAATGTTTCCTATCCTAATATCTTTTTTCGAGGAAAACTCCTATAAAGGGGTGTGCTCCCTCCATAATTAGGCATTTTACTACTAATTTGCCCGTGACATAATGGCTTCTTCTGGTTCTACTGGTGAGAGCTCCTTTAATTATATTTCATATTTAGAAACGGAAATCAAGAAATCTCGTACCGCGAATAAGAAACTCGTGGCCAAGGTTTCAGACTACAAGAAAAGGTTGTCTGACATGGATTCTGATCATCATGTGACGATGGCCGATCGGGATTTGGCTTACGAGCATATAAAGAAGCTCGAGGCTAATCTGGCTAAGCAGAAGGCAGCAAAAAGGGCCTATAAGCTTGCCTTCAAGGAGTTGCATGCTCGGTCTAAACCGAGTTCGGATGACGATGAAGAAGGCTCTTCCTCGAAATAATTAGTCTTTTGTAATTTCTGTCGTAATTTCTCTTGAATGGGGAGTCTTCTCCTCAGTTGTAATCGAAGTTTTTGAAGTTAATAAAATATTTCCCTTTCCTTGTTCCTGTCTGTTTATCTTCTTGATGTCTTTTTGGATGACTTTAATTGGATTTGGAACTGTGGTTAATTTGCCGTAAATGCTCTTGGGAAGTTCACGAGGTTGTATTTCTTCGAGATGACCTTTGATCTACTCCTTGTTTCTTCCTATAAAAGGACTGTCCCAGTATTCTTTATGTAATTCATTCTTTATTAACGACCAAATGGCTTTTCCTCTTGAAAACTATGGTGACAACCTTCCTGAATACGTTGCTCGTCTTAAAGAGGAAGTTCAGAAGGTGCGTTATCTAGAGAAGAGGGTTGCCAGGTTGTCGGTGGAAGCTCGTCGGGCCGCCGAACTAGACGAGCGATTGGATGCCCTGGAGAAGGAGCATCAGAGGTCTTTGCTCGACAGTATTCGCGCTCGTGCTCGGATCAAAGAGCTCGAGGCCTCCAGAGATAGGCAACTTGCTTCCAAGAGGGCTTACAAACTGGCCCTTAAGGAAGTGTATGCTCGGTCGAAGGGGAAACCAAATGACGAAGCGGGCCCTTCCACGAAATGATTTTATTGTTTTTTCATTGTATTTCCTTTTATTGCTTCTTCTGTAACGAAGTACCAATCAATCAATAAAGACATCTTTCTCTTGTTTATATCTGAATTACTTTTCCGATGCAATTTATTTTGACTGCGCACGCTTATGGCCTCATCAATGCTTTTTCTTGGGCCTAGCGTTTGACCTTATCCAGTGGACCTTCTTACTCTTTATATCTGGGGACCAATAGGATTTCTTGAGCCCTGTGCATAAAAATCTTATTCACCAGAGTTTTCTTGATCTCTGTGCAAAAGATCTTAGATATTTATTTGAGCCTAATGCCTTTCCCCAGAAATGACGCGTGTTTCAATGCCATTATTACTTGCCCTCTTTAAATATTGGTAAGAATCCAAGCGTTTTGTGAACAAGAGTGGCTTTTAATTACTCACGCTTTTTTAGAACCTTTGGGGAATTCAAACGTTCTTTCTTGAACAGACATCTTTTAATTGCCATCGCTTCTTAGTACCCATTGGCGAACGGTTGCGACTCTCAATACCAGCCCTCATCTAATTGATCTATAAATACCTGCTTACAGCATGGTTACATCCACAATTCTCATCATATTATTTTCCCCCATATATAGACCCTCATCTTATAATTTCCCTAAGATGTCTGGTCCTTTCACTCCATCAATATTAGCTTTGCAAGTCGAGGCTTTTGAAGCCTCTTATAGCCATGTACAAAGGCTGTTGAGGGATGCCGAGGAGGAACTGAAGGTGATGCGTTATCACCATACCGAGATGGTTCGGGAATTAACTTGGCTAAGATCCGAACTGGCTTATAGCCGACGTGCTCGTCAGGCTCTAGTCGAAGAGAATGAGGTGCTAAGGGGGAACCCGATACTGAGGGACAGGGATGTCTCTACCGGGCCCTCTCATCGATACCAATCGACTTTCCCCTAACCTTCCCCCTTCTTTTTTTTATCTCTCTCTGCTTTTCCCCATCTTTTCCCATCTCTTTTCTTTCTATACTTTTTCAGTCTCTCTTCTCTCTATCCTCCATTTTCTTCTTACTATCTTTTCCTAGGTCTTTCTTTTTCTTCTTTTTGTTTTGTTTCTTTTACGTCCTTTTTATTTGTCTGTTTCCTTCATTTCTTCTTTCTCTGCTCTTTCTCTTTCTTTTTTCTTCATCTTTTTTTTTTGCACCACTACGATGTAACAATCAGCCCTGTGATCCTAAGGGTTTTGTGTTACATCTAGGGTTTTTGTCGTTTTTCTTTTCCTCTTCTTGCTTTTCACTTCTGTTCCCTCCACTTTCTTCACCTTTTGTTCTCTTGCACTCTTCTTCTTTTCCTTTCTCTTTCTTCTTACTATCTTTTCCTAGGTCTTTGTTTTTCTTCTTTTCATTTCTCAGTTTCCCTCATTTCTTCCTCTTCTTCTTATCTGTTTTTCTTCTGTGCCTCCTCTTTCTTTTTCTTCATCTTCTCTCCCATCACTCTTTTTCTTTTTCTTCTTTTTTGCACCACTATGATGTAACAATCAGCCCTGTGATCCTAAGGGTTTTGTGTTACATCTAGGGTTTTTGTCATTTCTCTTTTCGACTCTTCTTTCTTATCACTTCGTTTCTTGCACTCTTCTTCTTTTCCTTTCTCTTTCTTCTTACTTTTTCTTTTTGGCGTTTCCTGCTCACTTGGTCAGCTGACATAGTCGATCTTCTTTGCCTGATCTTCTGTACTAGCTCTTCTCGGATGTAATAGGTCTTTATCTCGGATGTAACAGATTTTCTTTTCGGATGTAATAGACCTTGATGTAATAGACCTCGATGTAATATTGTCCTTTGATGTAATGAACAATGATGTATTCCATCTTCATTAATGAAAAGTATTTTTGCCCCTTTATTTTTGCACTTTTTTTTTTTTTATATTGCGCCTATGGTTTGTTGTTTGTCTGGAAGCTAGATCTTTGAATATCTCATCTTTATTTCCTTCTGTATTGTCGTATCAGATATCAGTAGACGTCCCCATCACTGTCGAATATAGGTGCATGCTCCCTAGTAGGTCAGGAATATGCATGCTCCCTCCGTTCTATAAGTACTTTTCTTTTCTTTGGTAGTTTATCATCTCTTTTTTCTTTTTGCTTCTCTCCCCCTCAGCCCTTTATTTCTTCCGTACTATAACAATTTCCCAGAATGTCTGGATCTGTGGTTAGATATCATGCTCAGATGAAGGGCTTGGACACTGAGGTATCTCGGGTCCGCCGTCGGATGGCAATGCTTGAGAAAGAGTATGGCGTTCTAGCCTTGAGCTTGTTCGGCTCTTTTCCCGAAGAGACGGTGAAGTGGACCGAGATTTCGGCACTGAGTCGCCAGCTCGATCACTTGTTACAGAGAAACCATCTGGCCAACTCCTGGTATGATGCCGAGGAGATTTGGGACCATTCTCAAGATGAGTTTGACGACTCTCCTCAAGGCCTAGCTAGCATAATGGTAAAGAATGCTCGGCTCGTGGAGCGCGTCAGGGTTTTTACTACGGAAAACAACAGGCTCTCCTCGGAGAATGACAATTTGGTCGCCGTGAACGATTCCTACCAAGCTTGGTTGAATTGTTCTGCTCGTTTTGCTTTCTCTCGGTCTGGCAGTTCGGTTTTTCCACCCATTGATCCTTAGATTGGGCTGGTTTTCTTATGTATTTCCCCTTTTGCAATTTGTTTTATCTTCTGTATTTGATGAATCAGTTGTATCTTTTCGTATCTCGTGCCTGTCTTGTGAACCATTGTAACGCTTCGTACTTTATGCCTTTTGATTCTCTATAAATGCTCCCTATTGCCTGTATCTGATTACCATTTTCTACCTCTCTCTTGTTTTATAATTTGCTTCTAGCTTGCTTTTGCGTGAGATGGCTCCCATCACTAGGTCTGCCTCCAAAAAGAAAGCCCTTATGGAAGAGGAGCCTACCTTTTTGCTACCTTGTCCCCCTGGCTTTGGGGAGGAGGATTTGACTCATCTTCAACTAAAAGAAATTGAGATGTCATGGCTGAAACATGATCTCATGTGTGCTCGGACTGAAGCGAGGAGGTTTAAACAATATTGGGACGAGGAGGGCACTGCTCGTTTCAAGGCCGAGCAAAAATGCGAGTCTCAGTCTTACGCCTTGAAACAGGCTGAGATGGCGATTTCTTGTTTGGTTAGGGAGAAGGAGCGTCTGGAGGAACTTTTGGCGAAGAGGGATGTTGCTATGGGGGATAGTTCGAAAAAGTAGGATGGGTGTATTTTCTTTTTCTGTTGTATTGTTTGTGTTTCCCCCTTTGTGGATGAATAAAACTTGTCTTGCACTTGATTCTGTCCTATTTTATTTCCTGTTTGCTTCACTCTTTTATGTTGATATCATTTGATGTCCCTCAGCATACACCGAACAATATGCCCGGTTATCCCCCCGGAGAGCATTGGTAGACTTGATGCTCCCTACCGTCAAGCTAGAAACGGTCTTCGTCCACCTTGTTCGGTGTGCCCTTTGGGTAGGAATTGGTTTGGCGTCGAGGAACTTTAATCAGGGGACATTCTCGGTGTGATAATAGTGGTAGCGTATGTGGGAAGCTTTTCGTGGTAGGGTCCACTGGCCGTTTATTTAGGTGTAATGATGTGAACTGCCTTGGGTAGTGGGATACGCGCTGACGTGGCGAAATCTGGAGCGTTTATATGTTAAAAATAGCAGCGGTTGTTGACTTTTGTATGGTTGGAAAAAAGGTAAACCTCTGTTATACGAAAGGACGGTTATTATTTTATTCTTTTTGTGACTCCACTCCTTTCTACTGTGCCAAGTAATCCTTTTTTATTTTTATCACAGAATTTGCTGAAGAAAATATCTCTCTCTAAAGCATATTCTTCCCGTCAAAAAGGAAAAGAGTTCGGCCGCTTGATCTAGGGTTTCGTGGTTTTGTTGGAAGACTAGCTGCGGTTCGCGCTTGCTTGCTCATAATGATTACTGTAAGTGATTTTTCGTTCTCCCCCCTTCCCTTTTTTAGGAGTTGTATTTGATTTGTCGTTGTGGTCATAGGTGTGGCGTTGGTATATGGTTCAGGTTATCTCTATATGTCTGATGATTCTTATGTATCTGGTTAATGCGAGTGGGGGGGGGGGGGGTGTGGTGGCGCTCGTTATATTGATGTGGTTCTTGTTTGTGTATTTGGTTAGTATATTGATGGACTTTTGATGATGTTTGGATAGGAAATTCTGAGCCAAAGTGTGGCCCAAGTTGGCACATTCGTAGAAAAGGATTTTAAGGAGCTTGCCGGAATACCTGACAACATACATATCCGGCTTCCTATTTCTGACAAGGAGGTGCTGGGATTTGTTCCTGCCGGCGAGGTGGCCGTGCGCTCTTCGGCATTTTTTACTGGGGGTCTTCGACTTCCTTTTACAAACTGGGTGGCTTCGTTCTTTGAGGCCGTCCAGATTGCTCCAGCCCAACTGGCCTTGAATGGTTACCGTACGCTGAACGGTATTCAAAGGTTATCGGAGTTGGCCGGAATACCGATTGAATTGAAGGACGTCTTCGGAGTCTACAGTCTGAGCTTTGAGCATCGCAGCTCGTATCTGAAAACCCAGCGTACCTATTGCCGGCTTGTTATCGGTTTGCCGGATACCAACAAATAGCGCAATCTTGGTATCGTGATAGCTTCTGGTGAATGGGGCTGTCCGGGACACCAGATTCCTGGACCGGCCACCAACGCTCCCCCTATGCCCGACCTCGGCGCTCCCAATGTGGAGGCTCTGTTAGCTCTTTAGAAATGGTGGGGGCCGGGACCGACGCCGGATCCGGCGAGTCGTACTGCTCCGGTGCTGCTCGGGTACCCTATGGGGTCGGTGACCAAGGGGAATCCTGCGCCCGAGATCCCCAAAGAGCCCGAGGAAGAGTTCTTGAAAGTGGTCCGGGCTCGAAGTGCTGCTCGGCTCGGGAAGAAGCTCGTTCGGTCTAAGCGTCATGCGTCTGACCCTGTTGGTGGAGTAACGAAGAGGGCCAGGGGAACCGATACATCGGTTACCGAGGAGGCTGATATCGTTGGCTCGGGCGAGGGGGCGGTTGCTGCCGCCGAAGGGGATACCGCCGAGGATGCCTCTGCGCCGGGCGAGGTATGTGTATATGTATTATGATTTTCTTGTCTTTTGGTTATCGGTTTGTTCGCTAGTGCTTTGCTTTATTAGTTATCTTGTTTCAGCTACTGACTTCTCCATTGGTTACCCTCGCGCTTGCCCGGTCGATGGGTATTGTTGTGTTTCAGGGGTCGGTCGATAGCCTATTCGGACATATCAACATGCTGGTGGCTATGGGGAAGGAGACGATGACCCTGCCTGCGGTCTCACCTGTCCTTGCCGAGGCCGCGTTGAACCTGTCTGGTATCTCGCCCAGCCGTACAGAGGATGTAATCGAACGCAGGACCCCTGAGACTAATGCTCCAGAGGAGGAGGCGGTCGAGGAAGTGGATATGGAAGGCGGCGAAGAGAGTGCCGATGATGTTGTGACGGGTGGCGAGGATGAGGCTCTCGATGGATCCGAGAAGGTGTTGGTTGACGGGGTTGCAATGACCCGTTACATTGACCGATGTAGGGGTGAGCTGCTGGAGCAACCGCGAATCTTGAAGATGGGGTATACGGCTCTGAAACCCCTTGCGTTCAAGGATGCAGAAAGACTAGCTGTTCAACCTACAATGTCGGTTATAGAGCAGGCCCACGCGGATGCGCTGAGGGTACGTGGGGCTCGTATTTCGCTATATAGGTATGGTACTTGTATTCTGTTTAGAATCTAATGTTTTGAAGTGCAGATTGCTTTGAGTACCGTGGCGCTACGGGATCAGCTGGGAGCTCTAGGGGCTGAGAAAGAGAAGCTGGTGGCCGAGAAGAACGCCATAGTCGAGGAGAACGAGCAGAAGATAAAGGATCTGCTTGCGGCTTTCGAGGTCGAGAAAGAGAAATTGGTCGCCGCGAATAAAACCCTGGGCAAGAATTATGACAAGCTGTCGGTGGACTTTCTGCACCTGACCGAGGATGTCGATAAATTGAGGGCAGAAAAAGAGTGCATGGTCGTTAAGTACGGCGAACTAGAGGAAGAGAACTTGCTCCTGGCAGAGGACGTGGAAGCCGAAAAGGCTAAGGTGACTGCCCTGAAAACGGCACACGCGGAGGAGCGGACAAAGTTAGCAATGATGGCCAACTTCTCTGTATACTGTGCTCATGTGCGGGTGCTCAATTTTGCGAATGTTCCTTTGTCGGATAGGGCGTGGTCGGAGTTGGTGCATCCGTGTCCGCATGGTGCACCGCCGAAACCCTTGGACTGGGCGAATCTTCGTGAAGAAGAGCTTCCTCGGCTACCGGGACAGACAATTTCGACAGCGCTGCGTCCTCACTCTATGTCGGACCCGTCCACTCCTCGACCGGATGCTACTGTTGTGCCCCCACCAGTATCTCCTCAGGTGGAACCTTGACTATCTTTCTAGCAGTATGTATTTTTTTTTTTTTTGGTCTCTTGTGTATCTAGAAACAGATTCTTTTGGGGAAGTGATAACATAGGTACTGTGTTTTATTTCTGTTGGGCTTTCTTGGGTTAATTTCTTTTGATGGTCGTCATATTTTGAAGGATGTGAAAACAAAATATTGTCAGGTACCAAATAACCCCCTTGCCATGGTGGTCTGGACCTCGCCTAGTCGTAGTGTAGGTGACGTAATAGAAGATTTGGAAAGATCGAAGGCGTCCCTTACTGCGAAATTGACTTGTGCTTGTCAGGAAATCGAGGGTCTGAATATTCATATTTCCAACTTGGCGATTCGGTTACGTGATTTGGGAGAGAAATTTAGTAAAAAGACCGCCCATTATACGACAAACAAGGGTAAAGCGAAGGAACTTCTCGGTGCCCTACGACGTTCTCGTGATGAAGCCCGAGGTCGTGTGACGAGCTTGAACTTGGTCCTTGGGGCCGTTTTCGAGGACGCGGACCTGCTGCTATCCTTTGCCAAAGCGTATTGGGCCCGAGCTCGCGCTTTAGAGGTGCTTGAGCATATAAAAGGAATGAGTGGTGTATCCCGGGCAGAGCGCATGGTTGATGCGAAGGCCGGGGTAACTGAAACCACTGTCGCCCTGAACCGAATCGAGGCGGTCATTCGTGAGCGTTTGGGGACGCAAATTAATTCATTGCGAGATATTCATTTTGCCGATGTAGTAGAGACTTCGGCGTCTGTTGAGGGGTTGTCGGAGTAATAAAGTAGCTTGTTTTGTCGTTTTCTTTGTAGCTTGTATAAAAAATTCTCTCTTTTTTTTTTTTTTTTGTAGCTTTTTTTTTTTTTTTGTATATTCATCTCTTCTCGTTCTTCTCACCCCCCTCTTTTTTTTTTATAGGCACATGCTACTATGTCGCACCAGGCTGGTTCTCCATGCCTAGTTAACCCGGGGTTAGGACCTACTGGTGCTGTCCGGGACGAGGTCTCATCTGGTGCGGCTAGTGAGGTGCCTGACAGGTGGCCCTACATTGTTTTGATGAGCAAAAATGTCAAATTGACCGACCAATGTGCTCGACTGCGGACCAAGCTGAAAACCCAGGCGGCCTTTTTTCGAGAATACGTTCGCCGTGCCGAGCATACTGTTGAGGTTCAGGAGCGTCGTTTGGATCGATATTGGCGTGCAAAGGACAAGTACTTCGGCAAATTAAAGTTGCTTGTGACCAAGGCCAACGTGTTGGTGAAGTATTTCCGTTTGTCCCGTGCCAGATACGATGCTTCCGCAGCTATGATCGAAGCTCGCCGTAACCTCTCCTTTGACGATGATCGCCGTAAAGCGGCCTCGGATGCTCACGAGTTCGCGAAAGAAGCCGAGTTCAACGCGCGGCTTCAGACGCTGACTTGTGTTGGGGCTCATACGACCAATTTTGATGCCCTTATTTCTGAGGAGCGTTTTGATGGTGATGAGTCTGATGGGTACACAACGACGGATGACGAAGAGATTGAGCTCGGTCAATTACCGTCGTGCTCCTCCTGCAATAGCTCTTCTTAAATGAATCTCTTTAGTGTCGATGATCTTCTTGTTGCCTCCGTAATGCGGGCGAGGACTATTTATGTTATTTCTTTGTTCCTGTTTTGTACCTTTCCATTGCCGTATTGCTATTTGATTGATTGGATCGATTTTTCCTTGCTAAATCATTTGTTATTTCGTTATTCCTGTTTTGGAGATGCTTCTTGTTGATATTTCGTTGTTTAGATTGATTCTCCTTCATTGTTTTATCCAATTTGTATTGTATCGCCGCCGTAATGTGAACCTGAATAATTCCTTGCATTGTACCTGCATATGAATTTCATAGTATTCCTAGGCGTTCCTTTGAAAACACGCCATGTTGGGAATTTCATAGTATTCCTAGGCACTTCGGCCATGTTGGGAATTTCATAGTATTCCTAGGCGTTCCTTCGGTAACACGCCATGTTGGGAATTTCATAGTATTCCTAGGCGTTCCTTCGGTAACACGCCATGTTGGGAATTTCATAGTATTCCTAGGCACTTCGGCCATGTTGGGAATTTCATAGTATTCCTAGGCGTTCCTTCGGTAACACGCCATTTACGGAATTTCATAGTATTCCTAGGCACTTCGGCCATGTTGGGAATTTCATAGTATTCCTAGGCGTTCCTTCGGTAACACGCCATGTTGGGAATTTCATAGTATTCCTAGGCACTTCGGCCATGTTGGGAATTTCATAGTATTCCTAGGCGTTCCTTCGGTAACACGCCATTTACGGAATTTCATAGTATTCCTAGGCACTTCGGCCATGTTGGGAATTTCATAGTATTCCTAGGCGTTCCTTCGGTAACACGCCATTTACGGAATTTCATAGTATTCCTAGGCACTTCGGCCATGTTGGGAATTTCATAGTATTAGTAGACAACATGATAATATATTTTATTCATTCAAAAGAAGAAAGATAATGCCATTAAGCAAGAAGGGTAAGGTAGCACCTGTACTTGTATTCGGAGGATTGCCTATATGTAGTACTTCTTTAGGTTAGCCACATTCCAAGAATTCTTTTCCCCTCGGCTGTTGGCAAACAGGACGCTTTTGATTTTGTAAGAGACTGGACTTGTTTGCTTGACGATTTCGTATGGGCCTTCCCAGGTAGGGCTTAGCTTGCCATGTATTTCGTTGCGGGTATAGAGCGTCACTCGTCGCAGCACCAGTTCTCCTACCATGAATTCTTTGGACCCTTTTACTCTCTTGTCATAGGTTTGCTTCACGCTTTGTTGGTACTTAGCTAGGGTAAGGGCCGCTATCTCTCGTTTCTCGTATATCATGTCGAGCTCTTCTCTCATTCGTTGTTCATTGTTTCCCTGCTCGACCAACGTCGTTCGGAGCGTGGGTAGCCCGATCTCTGTCGGTATGATGGCCTCAACACCGTATGCTAAGCTAAACGGGGTTTCCTTGGTGCCCGTCTTGGGTGTAGTTCGGCACGACCATAAAACGTTGAGTAGCCGCTCGGGCCACCTCCCCTTTGCCTGTTCAAGGGTGGTCTTGATGCCGTCTAATATTGTTCGGTTTGACACTTCGGCTTGCCCGTTTCCTTGTGGGTATGTCGGCGTCGAATAGAATTTTCGGATACCGAGTTCCTCGTACCACAGCTGTAAAT
This sequence comes from Primula veris, assembly GCA_963682055.1. NCBI lineage: Eukaryota > Viridiplantae > Streptophyta > Magnoliopsida > Ericales > Primulaceae > Primula > Primula veris. The sequence continues at coordinate 24,410,126 of OY821748.1, read as the reverse complement.
TGGCATCTTTGAATTGGGTTCCGTTGTCGGCGACTATAGCGTACGGTATACCGAACCTAGTTATGATGTATTCCCAAACGAATTGTTTGACGTTGCTGGCTTTGATTTCTCGGAGGGGTTTGGCTTCGACCCATTTGGTGAAATAATCAGTCGCAACGATCAGATATTCCACATTCCCAGGTGCTCTTGGGAGTTTACCGACCAAATCAATTGCCCATTGAGCGAACGGCCATGGTGCCGATACCGGGGTCATCATAGATGAAGGGAGCCGTGGTATCTTGGCGAATCGTTGGCACTTATCGCATCGTTGGACGTACGCATCGGCGTCTCGCTTGATATAGGGCCACCAATATCCTTGGGTCACTGCCTTGTTTGCAAGGGATCGTCCTTTGATGTGTGCTCCGCAAGATCCTTCGTGGATTTCCTCCAAGACCGGCAGTTGTAGCTCGGTCGGGACGCACAGTAGATGGGGTCCCCGGTAACTGTATTTGTATAGTTTATCGTCCTCGGATAGCCAGAAGCGAGGAGCTTTTCTTGTAATTTTCAGCGCTTTTATCTTGTCGGCCGGAAGCGTTCCACTTCGCAGATAATGGGTCATGTCCTCCATCCAACCTAGTTCGTACTGTATCGACGTCACCCGGCCTACCCTTTTTATTATGCTCGGGGTCGGCAGTAGTTTCACTATGATCGACCGGGTGTCGGTCAATGTTAATGTCGAGGCTAGGGTAGCCAAGGCATCGGCATGTGCATTTTCGGTGCGATTGATTCTTACTAATTCGCACTGTTCGAAGGTTGCCATCAAGCTTTGGACTTTCTCTTGGTAGAGGATCATTCTATCATCTTTCGCTTGGTACTCGCCGATGGCTTGATTGACGATGAGCATGGAGTCTGAGCTTGCAATTAAGTGGGAGCATCCGAGGGACCGGGCAATAAGCATGCCATTTATCATGGCCTCGTATTCTGCCTCATTGTTGGTAGCTCGGAAGCCCAGTTTTATGCTTTTTTCGATGATTGCTCCCTCTCTAGACTTTAGGACGATCCCTGCTCCTGATCCGTCCTTGGTGGCTGATCCGTCGACATGTATCTGCCAGTGTGATTGTGGAGAGAGTGCCAAAGGCTCGTCATAGCCTTCGGTGAATTCTGCGACGAAATCGGCCAGGACTTGTCCCTTTATGGCATGACGGGGTGCGAACTCGATATGAAATTGGGATAGCTCGACCCCCCAGGCGGCAACTCGGCCGCTAATGTCCGTCCGTCGAAGTGACTCTTTGATATGAAATTTTGTGTATACCTGGACCTGATGAGCTATGAAATAGTGTGGCAACTTTCTGGTTGCGACGACCAATGCCAGACACAGCTTTTCCAAGGGTAGATAACGTGTTTCGGCTTCGACCAGAGTCTTGCTGACGAAGTAGATCGGAAATTGTTCGCGACCTTCTTCTCTTAGGATAACTGCGCTCACAGCTGTAGTGGAAACTGCTAGGTAGCATGCCAGAATGTCTCATTTGTTCGGCCTTACTAGCAGTGGCAGTGTCCTCAAGTACTCTTTGAGATTGTTGAATGAGACTTCACATTCCGGGTCCCAGACGAATTTTCTATCCTTCTTGAGTGATTCGAAAAATGGCCGTCCCTTATCTGCGGATCGGCTAATGAACCTGCTCAGCGCGGCCATCATTCCCGTGAGCTCTTGTACCTGTTTCTTATTCTTGGGCGCTGCTAGGTTTCGTAGAGCCGTTATTTGATTGGGATTAGCCTCTATTCCTTGTCGGCTAACCATATGCCCCAAGAATTTCCCTTTGCTGACGCCAAATGCACACTTGCTCGCATTGAGTTTCAGTTTGTGCTCGCCCAGCATTCGGAAAACGTCCCTGATATCTTGAAGGTGGGATGTGGCTCTTTCGCTCTTGACGACCATGTCGTCTATGTATACCTCCATCGTCTTCCCTATATGATCTCGACATACCCTTGTTATCATCCTTTGGTATGTTGCTCCCGCATTGCGTAGGCCGAACGGCATTACCGTATAGCAATAATTTCCCAAAGGTGATATAAACGAAGTCTTTTCTTGATCTTCGCGGGCGAGGGGAATTTGATGGTATCCTGAATATGCGTCAAGGAAGGTCATCCGTTCTGCCCCCGCAGTTGCGTCCACCAGTTGATCAATCATTGGAAGGGGAAAGTGGTCCCTCGGACAGGCTTTGTTGAGGTTTGTGAAGTCTATACATACTCTCTCCTTTCCGTTCTTCTTAGGGACGATGACCGGGTTGGACAACCATTTTGGATAGTAAACCTCTCTTATGGCTCCAGCCTCCAATAACTTTTGTACTTCAGCGATTATAGCTGCTCTATGCTGTACAGACACTTTCCTGCTCCTCTGTGCTATTGGCTTGTACTCGGTGTTTACACTTAGGTGGTGGCATGCTGTATTGGGGTCTAGGCCCGGCATATCTTTAGGGCTCCAGGCGAATTTATCAGTGTTGCTGAGAAGGAATGCTTTCAACTCTTCGGATTCCTGTTTTGGAAGGTTGTCGCCGAGGAGGAAGTAATGCTCCTCGTCCATATCTGGTATATACACCTTCCTGAGTGTCTCTCATACTTGTTCTTCGACAACCCTTTCGGCTTTGGATATTTGGTTGATCAGCTTCTTGGTGCTGGTGGGTTGTTCCACCATGCTTCGTTGTTTTTGGAGAGTCGCGGTGATTTCCTCGCAGCGTCTTGAATCCTCTTGACATCCTCTGGCTGTCTCGATCTCTCCCATGTCATTTGGGTATTTGACCTTTTGGTGATAGGTCGAGGGTATGGTCTTCATGGCATGTAACCAAGGTCGGCCCAATATTGCATTGTGACCAGAGTGGTCATTAACCACTAAGAACTCCACGGGAACCGACACGGACCCGGTTGTGACACTGAGGACGATCTTACCCAACGGTTTAGTCGTTTCGGAGATGAATCCGATCAGTGTGACGTCAGTAGGCCGTAGATCTTGCAGCTTGAGTTCCATTTTGTCGAAGAGCTCCCTGTACATGATATCACAAGAGGCTCCTTGGTCGACAAGTACCCTGCTGACCGTGTCTAGGCCAATTTGAACTCGGAGGTTAATGGCGTCTCCATGGGGGTAAATCACCCCTTCTTCGTCAAGATCCGAGAAAGAAATGGGCGGATGTCGTCGTTGTGTGCATTGTCGTTTAGAGGTCGACGCCTGTGATGCCTTGGATACTTGGCCAAAGTGGGCCATCTGCCGTTGTCGCGATCGTTCCCCGCCTGGACCCTTGGATCTTGTCATATGAACGACGTTGATCGTTTTGCCTTGCCGGTTGTCGGATCCTTCGATGGCCAGTTGTTTGCCTTTATTCCCAGCTCCTTTGATGAATTTGGCTAGGTATCCTGCATCGCCCCACTGGTTCATTCTCCATCGCAGGTTACGGCAATGCTCAGTGAGATGGCCGTGATCCTCATGATATGCGCAGAAGAGCTTGGAATCTCTCTGATTGGGGGGAGTGTTGATCGGTTGCGGTCAGGAATACCAACTTTCCCTGCATATATCCTTGAGGATATCTTCAGCAGACAAGTCGAAAGTGTATCGCAGCTCGACCGATCCGAAAGTATTTCGGTGTTCCCTTTCTTGGGGCCGACCTTGTTGAAACGGCTTGGGTGGCATTGGGTAGGTGAGCTGGAGCGGTTTATGTTCGTTGGTCGGTGTTGGGTATGCGATCTGGAGTGGTTTGGGCTCTAATGCTCGTGGTCGCTCTACCCTGCTATGGACCTCGGGCTCTTTGCTCTTTCTGGTCGGTTGGAATGCTTCTCCCTGGTTATTCCTAACTCTTTTGCGACCCACCTGTGCCTCGCGGACCGACTCTCTTCTCGGTAGAGTTCGTTTGAGGAAACGCAGTTCGTCGTTTTTATCGGTGAGGTGGGTACAATAGGCTAGCAGGGAATCAGTGGTCGGGAAGTTTTTGCCTATGAACTTCCTTCTCGCCCAATAGCCATTAGGGATGGAATTGATAAAGTTTTGAATGGCTATATTATTGGCATATCGTGGAATCTGGTTTGCTACGTCGATAAAACGTATGCAGTAATCGTTGAGCCTTTCATTTGGCATCATCGCCATTTTAAGAAGGGTTTCGATACTAACCTTCTTTTTCCGATGAGCAGCGTACCGGGTGGAGTATGCTCTTAGCAATTCTGCCCAGTCTCTAATGGAGCCCCGTGGTAAGTTGTGATACCATGACGAAGCCTCTTGACCCAAGCTGTTTTTGAAAAATTTGCACATCAGTGCATGGTCATCACTCCACAGTTCCATCTTCGTCTTGTAGTGCCTCAGATGGTCGATAGGGCAACTCTTCCCATCATAGAGCCTGAATTCGGGGATGACGAATCCCATAGGATTGCGGTACCGCGTGATCTGTTCAGCACACGGGGTTTCTTGGCATACGTTCCAAGCCTGTTGGAACGCGTCATCCGTGACTTGGTAGGGGGGAGGGTATCCTCCCTGATGTGGTGGTGGGCCATATCCTTCCCCGATCCTGTATTCGAGATATCTACCGTCCTTCGTGTTTGTGTGGACACGTTCCATATGAGTGTTCGGATGGACGATAGTTATTGGGACATTGCCCCCTTGGTGGGGGATTCTTGTATCGGGTCGCCGACCCGCTGCCTCCAGGGCTGCCCTGTAGGCAGAATCTTCCACTTCATGGCATGGGTCTTTGTCGGGTTGGATAACTGGCAATACGATGCCGGCCGCTGTCATGGCCGTCATGCATGCCGCCAGCTGAGCTTGTAGCTGGGCGTAGTTCCTTTCATCGGCTAACGGAACAACATGTTGTACCTCCACCGTGGGTGGTGTAATCATCCTCGGAGAATTAGTCGGTAGTCGGGACGACTGTCCGAGTACATGATCCTCGGGCATGCCAAACTGATGAGCTTCGTCCGTTTGTAAACGAGCACCGGAGTTGACCGAGGCTGTAGGCAAAGGGACTCTTGAGCTCGGCACTGCTTGGGACCCGGTTAAGCGTCTTTGTGCACGCCTTAATACGGGCACGTCTTGTTCGTCCTCCAAGGACGAAGGGTGTTCGTCGACAATCCCTTCGATGAAATGTCGGGGTGGTTCGACCGGTTGTTCTTGGTTGACGTAGGAGGTTGTTGGTTGGTTTCCGGATTGGATAGCTTCATATCTGTCGCGGATGGCGAGTAGATCGTCGAGGTCTTGTTGGCTAATTTGCGTGTTTTGGTTATTGGTTTCTATTATCTCGGGATGGGTTTCCTCTACATTGGTAACCATTGTCGCTCGTCTGGCAGAGTATTGGTATTCGAATTCTAAACTAGTTGGGAACTAGATGATTCCCGGAGACGGCGCCATTTGATAAAGCCATAACTTTGGTCGGTCGCGGTAGGCTTTTCAACAATGATATAATAGTAAATCAACCGTGAATAAAGGACACTTCCTGATCTTTATTATTGCTCGGATTATTATCCTTGTTCGGACTATTACACTTGCTCGGACTAGTATTTCGGTTTTGACAATTGTGCTCGATATGACTATTTAATCTCTCGTCTTGATCTTTCTCCCCTTTTATTCGGTGCTCGGCTGTCTTTTCTCGGTTTATTTCTAGAAGTGGTGTGCGTTGGTTAGTTTCTCTCTTTTCTCAACTTCTCTCTATATTTTTTGGATAGATTTTCTGGTCCTTTTCTAGGAGGGGTAGTTGGCTATTTATAGGCAACTGCGCCTTCTAGGATATTGACAAATGTCTTCATCCCAGGTATTTTTCAGACATGGGTCCCCCTTTGATTGGGCTTGGGCTTTTAATAGTAACACCTCAATTCCTATAAAAAGTATGAGACGACCCATTTAAGCGTTGGATACCCATTTATAAAGTGGGTTGATTATTACCCAAATAGAATATTCGGGTCTAATTTTTATGTTCTATCAGTTATATTCAACCACTCCAGGTCTATAAAGTTTTACATAAGGCGTAAATTTAATCTCATGAAACTAAGTATTCATGCATATCGTATTAATATAAATAGCGCAAATACGGTGAAAAGGGGTTAACGTGCCTACATCTGTACTTGTTTTTATAATCATTCAATAATGTGAATGCATCAAGATTAAAACTAAAGTCAGTGTCCGTTATTCATACAAACTATTGGATCATTTCGTAACTTTTTTTAATGGTTTTGCTAACAAATGATTCGGGGCAATGGTTAAGTATTATCCATAAATTAAATGCATATATATTATATCTATAGATAGTGATCAATCATTAAATCATATTTATTCTTTAACATGCATGCATTTAATCTATTTATGGTAAACTTTATTAAGAAAACATTGGTTGTTCTTAGCAATACACTAATTAAAAGTTAATGCCTTAAAAATGTTATTGCTAAGCATGGTAGTTGTTAATCAAATTTACATGGGCATTGGATAACTTTTCCCTTTCTTTTTTTTGTATTATCAAAAGAATTTCACAAATATATTTTCAAATCTTTGACATTACTATTTACAATCCTGTTAAGAACAATTTCCTTTTAAAAGACATTGCCATATTGGTAATTATCCATATTATTATTTATTATTTTTAACTTCTGCTTGTATTTTATGCAGTCATCTATTTAAAGTATCATTCGACTTTATCTCATAGGTTTAATGTTTTTTATTCACGTTTTACACTTCAGTTTCTTGTATTGAAAACTTTTGATCAAATTGTTGGAGTTTTTAGGCAATTATCGAAACATTAGTATGTGGGGAGTGAACTTATCAAGTTTACATTATTGGAACTGCAATTTAACAACATTAATTAATATGGTGTCAAATGCAAGAAAGCATATACTTGAGAAATAAGAAAGGGCAAAGTATGTCATTTTAGTTTTTAACAAGGTTCCAGAATGTTCGATGAAACCACAGGTAAGTATGATAGGAAAGAGGGGCATCATATTTTCCCATTTTGGGTGAGTTAAGTGCATATTTCCATTTTCACGATTCGGAATGATTTTTTTTTTTTATCAATGTTTTGTTTTATTTCGAAACTATTTGTTTAAAAAAATACATTAAATTTTAGTTTTCATACATTTTTTTTGTTTAATTGTTTATTTGACAAATTATAATTTAGTAATACCGTAAAATACAAAATAAAATATAAAAGCTAAAGTTTTACAGATTTTTTTTACAAACAATTTCAAAATAAAATAAAACGTTGATTTAAAAAATAATAAAACAAAAAAATCATTATGGGTAGTAAAAACGGAGAGGAGTCCCGATAACTCCCCCAGATAGAGTCTGTGTCCCTCCTCCGTAAAACAGTACTCTGGCTTAAAAATGCTAAAGCCTATACGTGTACACACTGTGTATTTGATATTTACCTTTAACTTATAAAGAAAGATTTGTACCCAAAATAAATTAAATATATTATAATTAGTTAGAAAATTTATTTATTTGCATATTATTATTACTAGACCTGTTTTTTCCAGCAGCAAACTAAAAAACAACAGCTGATTATTTTAGAAGTTATGCATGTTCAAGTTCTGAAGAGTATAGGAACATAAACTGTGCAATGAGGGGAGGTTGTAAATATGCACGAATTAGGTCAAAGTTGTAGGTGAAAGTGTTATCACTTATGCATGGCTAACACATATTTCATAAAAAAAAATAAAAAAAATACATTATTCCATAAACTACAAACATTTCTCGTTATAAAATAATGTTTGATTTATTGAGAGTCAAAAGTTGTTACAAACATGTCGTAAATTGACTAAACTGTTACAAAACCGTCACAAAAACCGTCGTTAATAAGTTCGTAATAAAAAATAACATCACTAATTCCGTCGCTATTTGCGTAATTTTTTTTTATTTTTTTTATATAGTGTTATGGTCCATCTACATAGTGTATATGCACGTTTCTCATCTATGATACTATATATCTTCCATAAACTACAAGTACATGATATATATCTCTATATGTTAAAAATAGACTACAATATCATAATTTATAATAGTGTTATTATTATAAGTTTAACACATTCTCCTACCAAGCTGCATGGATTGCCAAAATGTGAATATAGATAAAAATATTTATAAAGTCGCAGATCGATACGGAAGTTAATGTATAGTTTTATTTATAATTAGTTTTCATTGCTATTATTGGAAAGATGCAAGATATCTAAAATATTGAAAACAGGAAAAGATTACAAGAAATTATTCAGAAGCTAAAGATTATTATAGACGTTCAAGCTTAGTTTTTGAATATTAATCTTGTTTCGTTACCAATCTCTTATATATCTTCTATCATTCACTTCGAATGAGTTGCACCATATCTAAAAGACACAGAAAAGATTACCATAAGATACCCAGAAGCTAAAGACTATCGGTTCAAGATTAATTTTTGATTTTTTTTTTGTTTTAAATTTTTTGTTTCTTTATCTTTAATCAATATCATCTAATCTTTATAATTTAGATACTCTTGATATGATTTTAAGTTTATGAACTAGTTCCCGTAGTCCAAATCTGTTATTCAAAAATATTCAAAAAATACTACTATTACAATTAGACATGATCAATACGTTACAACTTTTTTTTTGGATCTGCATATAAATATTGTTACAAACATCCCAATTAAAGGCAAAAACCAACAAATGATGCATAATTAAGAAAATATACTATCAAATGAGAAATTTGTATAGTTAAAATTTTCCCCAATGAATTTTTTCCCCTACCCTAACAGAAACCACATGAACACTAGAAAAACTCAAGCTTTTCCAATTGGAACAAATTCTAGCCAATTAAATTCAATTATGTTCAATTAAAAACTCAAAATTTGTTGAGATAAACCACCAATTTCTTTCGGATTTACTTTCGCGGAGATCTCATCGGAGATACGGAAGAACGTAGTGAGAGAGGGCTAAAAAAGAAAAAGGAGAGAGACGAATTGCAAGTGAGGCGTTTTTCATTAATGGATGAGGGAGAGGGAAGCGGATGACGCGGCCAAAAGATTTAACTGAAAATATTTTGGAATGAGTTGTGTTTTTGCTAATTAAGTCTACTAATTTGCCCTGTAATTTTTTTAAATAGCCCAAAAACTAGAGGCCTAGAACGAACCAATTTCTTCGAGGTCCAAATCTCAAGTTTCGACCATTTTGGGCTAAAACCGGGCATGTCGTCATTAGACTACAACTTTAAAAGTTATATTTACTGCATGAAGGGACTTTCTGCACCCGCTTCGACACCAACCCTGATCTGAAGAGGGGCCAACAAATCAAACAGCACAACATTGACAGCGGCATTGCAAACTTGCTAGCTAACCTCCGTTATATTTCACCCGCAACAATGGGTCTAAAGCAGCCATCCTTCGCGGCAAAAAGGGACAATTGGGGCGCTAAAGACCCCATTGAGTTAGAAACGAAGGAACTTGTCAATCGAAAGAAAAAAATCATGAAACCTATTAAATCGCCCTGCTAGATAGATGATATGTTATTTGTACTTTTAAAATTAATGTGTTTTCAGTGTGTTATTATTAATAATACGATAGTGTTAAGTCGTGTATTGTTAGTATATATGCAAGTGTTTTTGCCTTTTAATTATTAGTGTATTTCATGTAAGTAGTGGATGAGAGTTGTATATATTTGTGTAAAGGTACTTAGTACGTCAATGAAACGGGTACAAATATTCTATAGGGTTCGTTTTCATTTACTTATTTTATCTAAAAAAAACTTTAAAAAAATTGTACAATTACTATAATACATGTATTAATACATTATAATAATTATTTTTAAAATAAAATCCACACGCAATTTATTTTGAAATAAATGTATAAATTAGTGTAAATTAAACATTAAATCTTACAAAAATTGTCTAAAATAATATTATGTCAAAATGTTTTAAAATTTTAATACAATATAATATAAAATCTTATAAACTTGCAGAAAAAGTTATAAAAATTTAAAATTTGAACGAAATTAAGTAAATGAACACGAAACACGATAAAAAATAGCGGTAAAAGATTTGTAGTCCAAACTATTTTTTTTTCCCCTCAGGTGTCTACTTATTTTCTTCTTTCTAAAGTCTACTGTCATGGTCTCTTCCTTCTTGTTCTTTCTTCCTTTTTTTTCTTTTCTCATTCCTTACGCGTTATAGTTGATACCTACGTACATAAATTTTGGACTTCAAAATAAATTTTTTTGGACTCAAAATCTAACTTTTAGACACATAATTTGAATTTTTTTTGTCTTCAAATACAATTTCATACGTATATAAGGAGACAATTAAATTCCGTCCAAAAAAATATTTAGAGACAAATTTTAATTGTCTGCTTATGTTCGTATATGATTGTTTTGAAGACAAAAAAAATTCAAATTATGTATCTAAAATTTAGATTTGAGGAAAAAAAAATTATTTTTGTCTCAAAAATTTATTATTTTGAGACAAAATTTAATTGTCTCTATAAATATTGTTCCTAATTTTTAAGTTTGTTATAGTGCCAGCAGAACCGTGCGATGGAAGCGAGTCAGCGACGTAACCCGATATAAACAACTATCCAAGGTCGGGGCGGAACGAGTGAGGGACAAGGGGTGCCAACGCCACCCCAAAATATTTAAAAATAATTTTTTTATATAGAAAAATTCAGATATTTAAGATTTTATAAATTAATATCCCCATATTAAACAAATAGTAAATTAGTTCAAATGGTAAACATAAAATTTTTGTGTCCACACGTTCTCTAATTCGAATTTTATGGTTATTTATTTTTTCTTAATTTAATTAACATTAACTTACTATTTAACTTCTCCATTAATTAATGATATCTTTAATGTAGTAGTATTACAATATTTTATAAATAAATATTTTTATTTAGTTTCATGGGTATATTACAAAAAAATTTAAACTAATAAATTCGTATTTGTAGTCAATTTGTATGCATCGTTTGAAATTTTTGCACAAGTCAGCTAAATTTTAACCTTCAAGTTTATTTGGTTTTTTATACCGTTTATTGTTATTATACTAAAAGAAAAAAAACTCAGCTCCCCTTCTAAAAATTGAATATCGATTCCGCCACTGTATCCACGGACAATTTAGATATCGGATTACTGACCAAAGCCTACTATAATTCGAATTCGCTACTATGGGTCACGTTCCCACGTCCCACCTGTCCCAGCCGTTTTATTTTTTTAATTTAATGCTCCAAAAATATTTAAGTAGTAGGTTACAGCCTTGATTTAGTTGAGCACATGTGAAGGGAAAACGATGGACCTCATAAATTTTGTATTACTGCTTATATAAGGATAATGAACAAAACTTTCACGCAACAATATTATTAAAGTTCTTTGAAAATAACTCCAACTGTTACTGAATTTCTATTCAGCTTTTATTTAAATCCCAATTATTTTACTTGGTTTACTTATAACTTGCTCATTCTTTACTGGTTTGTTAAGTTGAAGATACTAAACCAAAATTCGTACATAATTATAAACAACTTAAATGTTTATGTTTTTATACGGATGACGGGATGAGGTAGGATTTGGATAATTAATTCCTACTGTATGAGCTCATAATTAGCAAAGCTTAATGAATGTATTATGTACTTTTGGTTATGTCACACTTTCAGATAAATAATAGAGTTACTTGAATATGTTTTTTCATGATGAAGGTTTAAGAGTTTTTAGATTTTAACTTAACAAATTAAAATTACTGATAAAATGTGACGATTATCTTTCCTGTCCATAAATAAAGCCTGTTAAATGCAATAAATTCAGTAATAAACGAAAATTCATTTTGTGACCCCATTTATATCGTATATCTTATTTTCACTCACTTCCCTCTCCTCCCCACTTCTTCATTAAATTCTCAACAAAAAAAAAGAAAAACATATTTTGGCTTTATGCATGGTGTTCTTTTAGATTATTTTACGTAAAAGGTCCACATATTATGGAACAAATTTGGTCCCCAGTCTTAGTGGGAGTAGTACATTATCTCATCACGGTTCATTTAATAATTCATTAGTTGGCTTATAAAAAAAAATTCATTAGTTTGTTATGTTGTAATTTTGTATTCCGTTAATATTTGCAATTGAAAGCCTCAACTTTGGAAATACAAGAACAAAGTTAGAGTCACCTACTATTGTAGTTTGTGCAAAAACTAATTTATAATAAGTTCATGGTCATTCATCTCCTGTCACACAGTTTCAATCGATTTGTGCAAGATCTCGTTTTTGTTGTATTTTAGACTCACGATTGTTTTTTCAAATCTGGAAATACCATACACCCTCAAAGTGCGTGAGGATAATGGGTCCGAATCGAATATCTATTGGATCAGTTAAATGCAAAACGAGGTTGTTAGAACTTAAATTGACTTGTTAAAGTTACTTAATTTGTTGTCGTATTGGAATATACCAAAATATTTGTATGTTAAAGAAAGGTAATTATCTTTCTAAACTATGAGCGATTTATTTTTAAGAAGATATTATATTATGAAAATTTTTGTACTGATTAGTTATTGATTTCCTGAGTATAAGTTTGAATCATGTTAGGAGATATATTGTTCCATATATAAATCTATCAAAAAAGGTTGTCTCGTGTGAATCTTTTTGAATAAATATATTATCTCTTATTTCAAGATATACACTACCTTATATTAACAGATTTAATTAGATTTGTTTGTGCTGAAATTATGTGAATTATAGACAAGATATCTTGAAAATTGGAAAGAGTTTATCTTCTAAAAGAAAGTCAAATAAAACTCTTGTTACAAGCTAAGTCAGCCGAATTTCCTAAGAAGATTTGGAGTCAAAATAGGCATGAGATCCTAACAAGATTTATATCTAATTATCTTGTAAAGATGGCGATCAAATTTTCATTCAATGTGCAGCGAGATTCTTGAAGATAATTGAAAACCAAAGATAGTTGTTCACTTATTAATAAAGTGTTAGTTATTTATTTAAAGTACGTGTTCTAAACTTAGAAAGAACTTATTTTAGAGAGAATACACGTGAGTTAAAAAATACGAGAGTAACAATGACAGGATGTTATTGTTTATAAGTGATAGTTATTTAGTAATAGCAATATAGTGATAGGCAGAAAATCAAGAGGGAGTCTGTGAGTTTTCATAAGTCTCAAGTCCTACATTGTAAGCTTGAAATAGTATCATAAATCTGGGTGAGTAACTCAGAGACGTAGCCCAAAGTTCTGGGTGAACTCTGTTTAAAAACGTGCGTGTGAATTTACTTTAGGTATGTTTTTATTCTGAGTTATATCCATCTTTAAAGTTCGGTTAGAACCGTGGTTCCAACTGCAGTTATAACCACAGTTCTAACTGCACAGCGTAACAGCAACCAGAACAATGAAGTCAGAATTTCAATTGGTATCAGAGCTTCACACCAGACCCTACTTGGTGTGGATCCTGTGTTCTAGTCAAGATGGACATGATGAGGGAAGGAAACACTAGCAACAGACCTCCACTGCTTGAAGGAGGTGGAAATTATGGGGTATGGAAAATTCGGATGATGTCACACATCAAACGACAAGATGAGCTGGCTTGGAAATTGATTCTGAATGGATGGGAGGTCCCTATGGTATCTGATGGTGATGGAGAATTGGTACTAGTACCTGAAGAAAGTTGGAGTGAAGATGAAAACCGACTTGCAAGAGCAAATTCCATAGCCATCGATCTAATCTTTGCTGGAGTCACATTAAGCATCTTTAGGTATATCTCTCACTGTGAAATAGCTAGACAAGCTTGGGATATTTTAAGAGTCACTTTTGAAGGAACCGCTAAAGTTAAGGCCTCTAAACTTCAACAATTACAAACTAAATTTGAGAATCTTAAGAGGAAAGAAGATGAAACTATTGAAAAGTTTAATGGCAGAATTTGTGAAGTGGCTTATGATGCTTTAGTCTTAGGAAAAAGATATAGTGATACAAAACTGGTTAAAAAGGCTCTTAGATCTCTTCCTGATAGGTTTGAAATGAAAGTAACTGCTATTGAAGAATCAACTGATCTTGAAAGTTTAAAACTTGAGAAATTAATCGGAAACCTTATGTCTCATGAACAAAAATTTCAAAAAACTAAGAAAATTGAACAATGTGTAGCTTTTCAAGCCAAGAAAACTAAAACTCTTATTTTTTATGATAGTAACAATGAAGAACAATTAGCCTTCTTTGCTAAGAAAATATACAAGAAATTTAAAAATAAGAAAGCTTTTGAAACTGGAAACTCTAAATCGTATGTCAAAAAGGAAACCCTGTCTAATAATTATGAGAATAAAATGCATGAAAAATGGGGATCTAATGAGAAAGAGTTTAAAAACAAAATTAGTAATATCCAATGTAGAGAATGTAGAGGATTTGATCATATACAAGCTGAATGCGCTAATACTTTGAAAAAGAACAAATCTGCTCTAACGGTTACTCACAATGATAACACTAATTCTGATGATGAGGATAGTTATAGTTACTTTTCTACAGAAAACGCTTTTATGATTAAAATCAATAGTGATAATCAGTCAGTTACAACCACAGTTAGAACTGAACTTAAAACCGACTCTGAAAGTGAGGAAGAAGAAGTTTCTAAAGAACAAATTGAAAAGCAATATATCTGTTTATATGAAAAGTACAAGGCTCTCGGTAAAAAGTCTCTCTCTATGAATAAACTGAATGAGTATTTAACTAATCAAGTAAAAGATCTTAATGAAAAACTTTCTAGGAAACAAGTTGAGTTAAATGAAACCAAAAGAAAGATAAAACTGTTAAACGCCTCTGCCACTGAAAAACTTGATGAAATGCTATCATACTCTAGGGCCTCAAAAGATAATAGTGGATTAGGTTAATATTGGTTTCGAAGAAAAAAGGAAAACTGTTTTTGTTAAATCTTTAAAAATACCCAAACTGAATATGGTTAAAAGTAAAGTTACAACTACGGTTGTAACTAGTCAGAACAGGAGCTGTAAAAGCAGCTTTACTAATAACAAGTCTGTTTTTAAAAATTATAATTTTTGTAATAATTCAGATCACTTTGAAAGAGAATGTTATTTGAAATTACACAAAAATTCTATTGCCCATGATATCAATGCTAAATTGAGTCTTAATCAAAAATTCAAATGAATTTGGGTACCTAAAAGGAAAAATGACAAGGCTCAATGTATCTCTGCATCTATTACTACTTTAAAAGTTACATCATCTAATGCCTGGTATTTTGATAGTGGTTGTTTTAGACACATGACAGGTAATGCAGAACTTCTCAAAGATATTTGTAAAGCTCTAGGTAAAACTGTTACTTTTGGTAGTGGAGATACAAGTAAAATAATTGGTAAATGTATATTGAACAAACCTGGATTGCCTGAACTTAATGATGTATTTCTTATGGATGGGTTAAAGACTAATTTACTAAGTATAAGTCAATTGTGTGATAATAATCTGCATGTTAGTTTTAATATAGAAAAATGCCTTATTACTGATAAAAATGGTAACTTGATTATGACCGGTGTTAGATCTGCTGATAGTTGTTATATTTATGATGAATCGAACACTGAATCTACAAAAAATACTTGCAATCAAGTTGTCACTGATAATACTGAGATTTGGCACAAGAAATTAGGGCATGTGAATTACAAAACTCTAAATAAATTAGTCAATATGGATCTTGTTAGAGATATTTCTAAGCTGAGCTTTAAAAATAATGTTACTTGTCGTGATTGTGCTAAAGGAAAACAGACTAAGAGTGTTCACAAAGATACTAATCAAATTTATACCAAACAAGTACTTGAATTGCTTCATATTGATCTTATGGGCCCAATACAAACTGAAAGCATAGGCGGTAAAAGATATATTCTTGTTGTTGTTGATGATTTTTCTAGATTTACATTTACATTAGTTGCTTTTTTAAGGGAAAAATCAGATGCTTTTATACCTTTTCGAGAATTGTGTAAAAAACTTCAAATAGAGAAAGACTCTACAATTGGTAAAATTATGAAGATAAGAAGTGACCATGGAACTAAATTTGAAAATAGTAAGTTTAAAGATTTATGTGATACTCTTGGTATAAAACATGAATTTTCTAATCCTAAAACTCCACAACAATACGGTGTAGTAGAAATAAAGAATAGAACTATTCAAGAGATGGCTAGAGTCATGTTAAATTCTAAGAAATTAGCTAAAAGATTATGGGCTGAAGCCATTAGTACTGCATGCTATATTGTGAATAGTGTTGAACGTCGTTCTTCGAATCGATTATTTTGATGATAACAATATTTGTAAAACATGATAAAAGCCCGTTTTGCGTACTAATCATTTATCGAGTGTGTTAAAGGTTCAAAATGATTGTATACGTAATTACGAAGCCAATGGTTCAAGCGGAACCTCAATCGGATTTGAAACGAATTAGTTACGGGGTTTCGAAGTTGTCGAGAAAACCGAAACATTCCCAGAAACACAAAAACAACTGTTCACAGCTAAAAACGATCGATCATTTAAGTATTGATTTCTTCCAGTGAGCAAAGAACAAAAACTACCGATCGCCAGCTTCAACGACCGATCATTTCAGTGTTGAATTCTTCCAGTGAGCCAAGATGAAAAACGACCGATCGTTTTACAGAAACGACCGATCGTTTCTGTAATATTTCAAATTCCAGCTTTTAAGCCTTTCCTGAAAATTGGGCGAACAACTGATAAACCAGCATTCAATTCACCCAACAACCAGCAACGGTCTGAAATTAAATGCTGAACTTTTGCTTCTTCTTATAAGCCACAAATCCATTGAAGAAACATACAACATCTACACTCAACTATTAAGCAATTCTTACAAAGCAATTCTTCAAGCTTATACTTCCAATTTCTCACTTGTACTTATAAATATTCTCGAAAGTATTATTCTTGTAATTTTATAAACTTCGAGATATCATTTGTTAGTGAGTGATCCATTATTGTAAAAGAGTATTTTATAAACTCATTAGTGAGCGATTGATCGGGTAGAAGCTTTTCAAGCAAGTGTAGCTTAAAAGTTCTAGGCTTTTCATTCGGGATACTCATTAAGTGAGGGGGAGCTAAATCGGTTGATTAAGCTCGTTAGGTTGTAACCTTGATCCAATATATTAGTGAAACACTCGGAAGTGAAACTACCGAGGAGAGGACGTAGGCGCGTTTTGCCGAACCTCTATATATCTTGCGTTATTTCTTTTCCCTTAACTATTACTTTTCGCAAGTTATTTATTGCTTATATTCATTGCTTACATAGATTAACTTAGCACTTATTTGTTAACAAAATTGTTTTTAGTCATAAAAACCGCTAATTTGCTTAGTTAATAACACATAGATTTTATTCCGCGAAAAACGTACAAAACCTTATTCACCCCCCCCCCCCTCTAAGGTTTAGACACCTACGGACCAACAATTGGTATCAGAGCCTAGCTATTCTATTTGCAAAAATCTAACGATTTTATAGTTTAAAGATCCGCTATGTCTTCGTACGCCGACTCTAAATCCATAACTAGGCCACCATTCTTTGACGGTACTAACTATCCCTATTGGAGAGACCTTATGAAAAATTTTCTATGTGGTTTTGAGATAGACCAATAGATAAGTATTAGTAAAGGCTATAAAACGCCTAGGAGAAATGGCGAAGATAAACTTGTAGAGGAACTCGATTCCGATGAACGCCTTGCGTTTTCCCTAAATTGTAGGGCTATGACTTCCATCACTTGTGCGCTCTCGCCTAGTGAATATGATAAGATTTCCGGATGTGACACCGCTAAGCAAATGTGGGATAAGCTAGCTATTATGCATGAAGGAACTAGTCAAGTAAAGGACTCTAAAATTAGCATGCTTATTCATGATTATGAATTGTTTAAAGTCGATGATGACGAGTCTATTGCTTCCATGTACACTCGTTTTACTAAGATTACTAATGATCTTAAAAGACTTGAAAAGGTTTATTCTAGCAAGGAGATGGTGACAAAAATCCTACGAAGTCTTCCGAGGAAATGGGAATCGAAAGTGATGGCTATACAAGAAGCCAAGGACATGAACACACTCTCTCTCGACAACCTCATAGGATCCTTGAGCACCCATGAGCTAGATATGACGACTCGAAAACATGAGGATGACTCGAAAAAGAAGAAAGGCATCTCTTTCAAATGCACAACAAATAACGATAGCGACAACGATTCCTCTAGTGAGGATGATGAAATGGCACTTTTCGCCAAACGCTACAACAAGTTTCTAAGTTGGAAAAAGAAGGGTGGACAACGATTTAGGAAAAAGGAGTATAAGGGAGAGCCTTCCGACAAATCGAACAAAAAGGACGAGATCATTTGCTATAAATGTCACAAACCCGGACATATGCAAAACGAATGTCCCTTGAAGAAAAAGGACAAGTTCGGAAAGAAAAAGGAATCCAAGAAGGCATTCTTAGCCGCATGGGGGAGTGATGATGATAGCTCCGATAGCGACAATGAAGAAGTCGCAAATCTATGTCTCATGGCTAGAGACGACGATACCGAGGATGTAAGCTATCACTCCTCTAACTCTTCTATTTCTAGTGAGGATTATTTTGATATAAATGATGTATTAGCTTCATTAGAAAAAGCTAGAGGTAAAAACAAATCATTTAGAAAAATGCTAATTACTTTACAAGATGAACTTGAAAACTTAGCTTTAAAAAATGACTCACTCACCTCTAAAAATGCCGAACTTACCATAGAAAATGATAAGTTAGTTAAAGACCTTAGTTCTTGTAAAATTAAGGCGGATAGCGCCGAACTTACTCTCGCTAAATTCACTAAAGGAAGTAAAATGCTAAGTACTATATTAGCTTCTCAACAAGGCGCATATGATAAAACCGGTGTAGGATACAACCCACTCTTAGCGGCAAAATATAAAAATCTATTTACCAAACAAGTGGCGAAAAATAAAAATAGACCACCAAGTTACTCCCATAAGAACAACTCGTATAAAAAGAAATTAGTTTATAATCGTTTTGTTAAACCTATCTCGCATGATAAATGTATCACTTGTAACCGTAGTGACCACTATGAGGATTATATATATTGCCCTTATAGGTATAAAGTAAATAGAGATGATTTGGTTTGGATTCCAAAGGGTCAAGACTCTAACCCTCAAGGACCCAAAAATGGATTAGGGTACCAATGATCGTTTTGTCTTGTAGGTATGCTTGAGATAAAAAATAAACGAGGACAAGTGGTTCTTGGATAGCGGATGCTCAAGACATATGACGGGAGACAAAACAAAATTTACTACTCTTGCACTTAAAGACGGAGGATTTGTGACCTTCGGGGATAATAGCAAGGGCAAAATCATCGGTATTGGTAGTATCTCTAAACCATCTAATGTTGTTATTGATAATGTATTGCTTGTAGATGGTCTTAAACATAACTTGCTAAGTATAAATCAACTTTGTGATTTGGATCACAAAGTCATTTTTGAAAAATCGCATTGCATCATTCATTGTATTTCGGATAATAAAACTATTCTCATGGGTCAAAGACAAAATAATGTCTATATGATTGATTTGAATAGTTCGGTGGATAATGAAGTTAAGTGTCTTGTTACTATCAACGACAATGGTTGGTTGTGGCATAGACGACTTGGTCATGCAAGTCTTGATTTACTTGCTAAACTTTCTAGTAAAGATTTGGTAATAGGTTTACCAAAAGCTCCTTATATAAAGGACAAACTTTGTCACGCTTGCCAATTAGGCAAACAAACAAAGATTTCTTTTAAGTCTAAAAATATTATTTCTACTACTCGTTGTTTGGAGCTCATTCATATGGACTTAGTTGGCCCTTCCCGGACACTTAGTCTTGGCGGGCGTGCATATGCTTTCGTCATGGTTGACGATTATAGTCGCTTTACTTGGGTATTGTTTTTAACTCATAAGCATGAAGCATTTAGAGAATTCTCTATTATTTGCAAAAAGCTCCAAACACGAAAGGGTTATATGATCAAGAGTATCCGAACCGATCATGGTAAGGAATTTGAAAATACTCCATTTCAAACTTATTGTGATGAAAATGGTATTGATCATAATTTTTCGGCCCCTCGTACGCCCCAACAAAATGGGGTAGTTGAGAGGAAGAATAGAACCCTAGAGGAAATGGCACGGACCATGCTTTGCGAAAATAATTTGCCAAAGTATTTTTGGGCCGAAGCCGTAAATTCCGCTTGTTATATTTTAAATAGAGCCTTAATTAGGCCCATATTGAAAAAGACACCTTACGAATTATGGAATGAGCGAAAGCCCAATATTTCTTATTTACGTGCATTTGGTTGTAAATGTTATGTTCATAATAATGGTAAGGATAATCTAGGAAAATTCGATGCTAAGTCCGATGAAGGAATTTTCATCGGATATGCAATATCGAGTAAAGCTTATCGTATTTTTAATAAAAGAACTCTATTGGTGGAAGAGTCGGTACATGTTTCGTTTGATGAGAATTTACCGACGATTGATAAGCCTTTAATTGTTCATAATATTAATGATGATATTTTTCATAAAGCATCTTCTTCTAATCATGTTACATCTAGCTTAGAGTCTACGCCTAGTATAGAGGTTAAACCCGTTGTTGATGAAGTCACTATAGAGAGACTTCAAAAGGACTTAGAATCTAGCGTACACATTCATGAGGATTTGCCTCAAGAATGGCGATTTGCCAATCACCATCCGCAAAATTTAATTTTGGGTAACCCGGGAGAAAGAGTGCATACACGTTCTTCATTAAGAAATATAGTTAATCATTTTGCATTTTTGTCTCAATTAGAGCCCAAGAACATTCATGAAGCGGAACTCGATGAGAGTTGGGTATTAGCTATGCATGACGAATTAAATCAATTCGAGCGTAGTAACGTATGGACTTTAGTACCTAGACCGCGTGAGAAAACCATTATAGGTACGAAATGGATATTTCGAAATAAGATGGATGAATCCGGGGTAGTCATTAGAAATAAGGCTAGACTAGTAGCTCAA
Organism: Primula veris; assembly: GCA_963682055.1. Lineage (NCBI taxonomy): Eukaryota > Viridiplantae > Streptophyta > Magnoliopsida > Ericales > Primulaceae > Primula > Primula veris. Next base: position 24,389,167 of record OY821748.1, on the reverse strand, counting down.
GGGTATAACCAAGAAGAAGGCATCGATTTCGATGAAACTTACGCACCCGTAGCTAGACTAGAAGCCATTAGAATGTTGCTTGCTTATGCTTCTTTTAAACGTTTTAAATTGTTTCAAATGGATGTTAAAAGTGCATTTTTAAACGGTTTTATAAATGAGGAAGTTTACGTAAAACAACCACCCGGTTTTGAAAATCACGAGTTTCCTAATCATGTTTACAAACTTCGAAAAACACTTTATGGTTTAAAACAAGCACCCCGGGCTTGGTATGAAAGACTTAGTAAATTTTTGATTAAAAAGGGTTTTTCTCGTGGTACTTTAGATACTACTCTTTTTATTAAAAAGGATGGAAAAGATATGCTTTTAATTCAAATTTATGTTGATGATATTATTTTCGGTGCTACTAATGCTCGCATGTGCGAGGAGTTTTCTAAGTGTATGCAAGGTGAATTCGAGATGAGCATGATGGGTGAACTCACCTACTTCCTTGGATTGCAAATCAAACAAACAAAGGACGGAATTTTCGTCAATCAAGCCAAATACACAAGGGACTTGCTCAAACGATTCAACATGAGCGATGCAAAGCCGCTAGGAACTCCAATGAGTCCGGCAACAAAACTAGACAAGGATGAATCGGGTAAAAGCGTGGACCAAAAGCTCTATAGAGGTATGATTGGATCCCTCTTATATTTAACCGCAAGTAGACCCGATATCATGTTTAGTGTTTGCTTGTGTGCTAGGTATCAATCTTGCCCTAAGGAATCGCATGTTATAGCCGTTAAGCGCATATTTAGATATCTTGTAGGTACTTGCAATTTAGGATTGTTTTATCCACATGATACTTCTTTTGAATTGCTTGGCTATTCCGACGCCGAATTTTCCGGTTGTCGATTAGATAGAAAAAGTACTAGTGGCACTTGCCATTTTTTAGGAAACGCCTTAGTTTCTTGGCATAGCAAGAAACAAAACTCGGTTGCGCTTTCTACGGCGGAAGCGGAATACGTCGCCGCGGGTAGTTGTTGCGCACAAATCCTTTGGATGCGTCAACAACTAAACGACTTTGAATTATCTTTTGATAGTGTGCCTATTTTATGCGATAATACTAGTGCAATAAATCTTTCGAAAAATCCGATCCAACACTCTCGCACTAAACATATTAATTTACGTCATCATTTTTTGAGGGATCATGTTCAAAAAGGGGATATTACACTTGAATATATTAGTACCGATAGACAATTAGCCGATATTTTTACAAAACCCCTTAACGAGGAACAATTTTGTTTTATTCGACGAGAGTTAGGCATGTTTGATGTGTGAAATATACATATATTCATATATATATTTGATTGATTTTACATATATGTAAGTATTGTTATACTTTTTATGCCAAATCAGTATCGAAATGTGCAAAAAACTCCTGTTCTGTAACCAACTTACAGTCGATCGATTGTCTTTAAAAACGACCGATCGTTTTTATAACAGACGACCGATCGTTTTTTAGGCATGCTCTCGGGATTTTTTTTTCAGTTCTAATTCGACCGATCGCACACAAAAACGACCGATCGTTTTTGTGGTTTTCAGCTTTTTTAAACTCTTTCAAAACCCTAATTTCTATTCATAATCAACAAAACCAACTCTCTCTCTCCTATAAAATTCGCCTCCTTCTCAAAATCACCCACAAATCCCAATCTTCTATCCAAATTCAATCAAAAATGGTTCGTACGAAGAGGGCCTCACTCAACCTCGTTGATGAACATGAGGACGAAATCATACCTCCGCCCCCTCGCCGTTCGGTCATTCCTCGCGCTCGGCGCACCGGTTCCTCCTCCGCTCCCGGTGCCTCTTCCGGCCCTCTTCCTCCTCTCTACCCACCCGAGATGGGTCAAAGAGGTATATTGTCTAACTTCACTCTAGACATGCCTCTTTTCCGTGAACGCTTTCCCGCTCTTATGATAGATTTAAGTTTTCACAAACTCGATACTATTCTCACTCTTAAAGAACCTTTTTACAAAGAAAATGTCTATGAATTTTATCATCACCTAGTTCTCGATAGGGATAATGATGACGCACTCCGCTTGCGTTCATCGTTTAACGGACAACCTTTCGTTTACGGTATAGACCGTTTACGAAACTTATTACGCCTAGATAACGACGGCGTCCATGATTCGAGTGACGACCTTTGCGACACACTCGAGATCGAAAATTTTAATGATCTTAAAAATGAAAATTTTCATCCCGCCCATAATAATCGCTCCAACAAAGCCCATGGCCTACTCTTTCGAAACAAACTAGCCTACCACACCCTCTCTCACATAGTCCTCCCTCACACATCAAACTTTACGGATGTTATTAATGAGTACATCTTTCTTCTCGGGTGCATCCATCGCCGAGTCAAACTCGACTTTGCGACCCTCATTTACTTTAAGATGGATTCGCTAAAAACGAAATCCAAGAATGGGCTACCTTACGGTGCCTTGATTTCGGCCATCTTAAAGGACCTTAATCTCGTTCCCGGTGGAACGTTGTTCAAAAATAAGGACAAACACGTTTGGGACACTTCCTACCTCTCCCAAATGTCGATTAAATTCCATAATACCGACAAGTCTATCACTTGGTCCGGTAAGCGGGTGTCCGGCCCCGACTATACCCCTCTTTCCCCCGAAGAGGAAGAGTATGTCGGTCCTAAGCCAACACCGCGAGCTTCTCATGAGGACGTAGCTATCTCCTCCGAGTCTCTTCCCCCCACCGATATCCCTACCTCCTCTCGTCCCTCTAGAGTTCGGGGCAAAGGAAAAGCCCAAGTCGGATCCTACAACCCTCCATCGCGAACCGACGAATTCTACAACGCCCTTTATATCAACCAATATCGCAATGCTCAAGTGACCCGTCGGATGTTTCGATTCATGAACCCGGGTCAAGAAGAACTCGAAGAACTTGATCGAATGAGCGCCGAACAACGGGCCGAGTTCAGTGGCTTCTTTCCCAACCTTGCCGGGCCCAACATCAACAACGACGACGACGACGATGAAGATGATGCGACTTCCCACCGCGACTAGGCGGATATATTTTTTTCATGTTTTTGATGATGTCAAAGGGGGAGAAATACCTCTCTTTTTGTTTTTCCGTTGTATTTCTACTATTTCCATTTCCGTTGAACAAGTTGTTTTTTTTTGATGTAATAAGTAGAAAACGGTTTTACTTTGATATTCTGATGTGTTTCTTCTTATATTGCTCTTGTTTATATGGAATTGTGTGATTGCAACTTTAAATATGCGTTTGTATCTTATTTGATGTTATTGCATTTGGTGCACATAGATTGCTAGTTGATTGGGTTATATATATTGTTTTTCATTTGTGGCGATTGACCTTTTTAGGCAAAACTATGGCCAAATTTTCGCTTGCATATAGATCTTCGTAATCCCTAATCGTTTAGCTTTGTTTTAACGTTTTTTTTAATCGGATGTTATGACATTTACTTGCTTTTTCTCTAAAAACTTTATTCAAGTAAAACGTCATCTACACATATCGGTTATTCTTGTTTAAGCAAAAAGAGCTTATAGTATGTTGAAGTCAATATTTTGTCATCATCAAAAAGGGAGAGATTGTTGAACGTCGTTCTTCGAATCGATTATTTTGATGATAACAATATTTGTAAAACATGATAAAAGCCCGTTTTGCGTACTAATCATTTATCGAGTGTGTTAAAGGTTCAAAATGATAGTATACGTAATTACGAAGCCAATGGTTCAAGCGGAACCTCAATCGGATTTGAGACGAATTAGTTACGGGGTTTCGAAGTTGTCGAGAAAACCGAAACATTCCCAGAAACACAAAAACGACTGTTCACAGCTAAAAACGATCGATCATTTAAGTATTGATTTCTTCCAGTGAGCAAAGAACAAAAACGACCGATCGCCAGCTTCAATGACCGATCGTTTTAGTGTTGAATTCTTCCAGTGAGCCAAGATGAAAAACGACCGATCGTTTTACAGAAACGACCGATCGTTTCTGTAATATTTCAAATTCCAGCTTTTAAGCCTTTCCTGAAAATTGGGCGAACAACTGATAAACCAGCATTCAATTCACCCAACAACCAGCAACGGTCTGAAATTAAATGCTGAACTTTTGCTTCTTCTTATAAGCCACAAATCCATTGAAGAAACATACAACATCTACACTCAACTATTAAGCAATTCTTACAAAGCAATTCTTCAAGCTTATACTTCCAATTTCTCACTTGTACTTATAAATATTCTCGAAAGTATTATTCTTGTAATTTTATAAACTTCGAGATATCATTTGTTAGTGAGTGATCCATTCTTGTAAAAGAGTATTTTATAAACTCATTAGTGAGCGATTGATCGGGTAGAAGCTTTTCAAGCAAGTGTAGCTTAAAAGTTCTAGGCTTTTCATTCGGGATACTCATTAAGTGAGGGGGAGCTAAATCGGTTGATTAAGCTCGTTAGGTTGTAACCTTGATCCAAGATATTAGTGAAACACTCGGAAGTGAAACTATCGAGGAGAGGACGTAGGCGCGTTTTGCCGAACCTCTATATATCTTGCATTATTTCTTTTCCATTAACTATTACTTTTCGCAAGTTATTTATTGCTTATATTCATTGCTTACATAGATTAACTTAGTACTTATTTGTTAACAAAATTGTTTTTAGTCATAAAAACCGCTAATTTGCTTAGTTAATAACACATAGATTTTATTCCGCGAAAAACGTACAAAACCTCACCCCTCCCCCCCCCCCCCCCCCCCCCCCCCCCCCCCCCCCCCCCCCCCTCCCCCTTCTAAGGTTTAGACACCTACGGACCAACAAATAGGGTCTATCTAACAAAACGAACTAATAAGACTCCCTATGAAATCTGAAAAGGTAGAATACCTAATGTTAAATATTTTCATGTGTTTGGTTGTGTTTGCTATATTATAAAAGATAGAGAACACCTTGAGAAATTTGATGCTAAAATTGATGAAGGAATATTTCTTGGTTATGCTAAAAACAGTAGAGCTTTTCGAGTATTTAATTTAAGAACAAACACTGTTATGGAGTCATATAATGTTGTGTTTGATGAATCTAAGAATATCTCTGAGATCACAGGTGATGAAGATGAGCGTTGGAACATGGAACAAACAGGGAAGAAAAGCAAGGATAAGATTCCAGACATGGTTACAAGTCCAGTTACAACCACAGTTGTAACCGAGAGTGAAGAGGCAGCAGAAACTGATCAAAAGGCTATAGTTCAACCTGAAAGGAGACCTCAATATGTAAGAACACAAACAAATCACTCTCTGAATGATGTCATAGGTGATGTCAATGAAGGTATGAAAACTAGACACAAAAATTCAGATGTGGTTAATTTTGCTTGTTACATCTCTCAAATTGAACCCAAAAACATTAAAAAAGCTTTAAATAATAGTGAATGGATCTTAGCTATGCAAGAAGAACTTTCACAATTTGAACGAAATGATGTTTGGACTTTGGTGTCTAGGCCTACTAATAAAAATATTATAGGAACAAAGTGAGTTTTTAAAAACAAAAGCAATGAAGATGGAATAATTGTGAGAAATAAAGGTAAGGTTGGTAGCTCAGAGTTATACACAAATTGAGGGAATTGACTTTGATGAAACCTTTGCTCCTGTAGCTAGAATTGAATCTATTAGAATGCTAATCTCTCTTGCATGTCTGTATGATTTTAAATTATTTCAACTTGACATTAAGAGTGCTTTTTCTGAATGGTGTGATTAATGAAGAAGTTTATGTTTGTCAACCTAAGGGATTTGAAGATCCAAATTTTCCTGAACATGTTTATTTTTTGAAAAAGGCCTTGCATGGATTGAAACAAGCTCCTAGAGCTTGGTATGAAAAATTAACTAAATTCCTTATTAAGAAATGATATAATAGAGGGGGAGTTGACAAAACTTTATTTACTAAGAAAACTCTAAAAGATATAATTATAGCTCAGATTTATGTCGATGATATTGTGTTTGGATCTACCTCTGAACTTAAAATTACTGAGTTTATAACTGATATGAAAAATGAGTTTGAAATGAGTGGTGGAGGAGAATTACCTTACTTTTTAGGACTTCAAGTTAAACAGAATGAAAATGGTATTTTTCTTTGTCAAAGTAAGTATGCTGAGAATCTGGTTAAGAAGTTTGGTTTGTTTGATGCTAAGGAAAAGAGAACGCCAATGAGTACTACTTTGAAATTAAGAAAAAATGATAAAAGCAAATCTGTGTGCCCCACATTATATAGATATATGATTGGCAGCTTACTTTATTTGACTGCTAGTAGGCCTGATATATGCTTAAGCATTGAAATTTGTGCTAGATATCAGGCTAATCATCTTGAAACTCACTTGTTAGCTGTTAAAAGAATTATTAAATATGTCAAATGGACAATTAATTTGGGTTTGTGGTATACTAAAGACACCAATAAGTTTATAGTGGGATATTGTGACGTTGATTGGGCTAGAAATATTGATGATAGAAAAAGTACATCCGGGGGTGTTTTTATTTTGGTAATCATCTGGTTTCTTAGTTTAGTAAAAAACAAAATAATATTTCTTTATCAACTGCTGAAGCAGAATATATCGCTGCAGGAAGTGGATGTACCCAACTTTTATGGATGAGACAAATGCTTTGCGATTATAATATAAAACAAGAAATTCTAACTCTTTTTTGTGATAATAAGAGCGCTATAGATTTAGCTTATAATCCTGTTCAACATTCCATAACTAAGCACATTGATCTAAGACATCATTTTATTAGAGAATTGGTTGAAGAAAAGAGTTTGATTCTAAAACATGTCTCTGCTGAAAGACAATTAGCAGATATTTTTACAAAACCCCTTGATACTAATAAATTTGAAACTTTGAGAAGTGACATTGGGGTATGTCCTTATGAATTTAATTGATTATATTTGCATTTTATGCAGATTTGTGAGGAACATGAGTAGTGTTTATGGGATCAAGAGTAATTCTTATTGAGTTTAAAAATATTTTTATCTTGAAAAAGCCACTGGTTAATGACCATAAAAGATGTGAATTAAGTACAAAAGAAAAATTGAATCTGAAAACTCTTTCGAATGCACTAAGTGATAGTACACAAAAAGTAAAATGGTTATAAGTGTGGTTGCAACTACAGTTGTAACCTAAGTCTTTTTATCAGAACTGGTCTAAGTGCGTAAGTGGTGTTCACTCAATTTCCTAGCCAATATTTTGAAATAGACCTTTTATGGATCAGGTATCATTTTGATATTCTTAGTATACCCAGCAATTTTTAATGGGAGTCCATAACACACGCTATTGATTATATACTATATGAGTAATATTGTTTCCAAGCTCTCTTAAAACTTATTAATCTTACCTTTTGAGTTATTAAAAAGTATTTGTGTAGAGTAAATGTAAGTTTTTTTCTCAATGTTAAGTGTCTCGGTGCATAAAATTACTCTGTGAATCCTCACAATAAGCATATTTGTAAAAATAAATTATTATTTTCTGTTTTTTGGCAATCTATATATATATATATATATATATATATATATATTCTGTGCTACTTTTAATTGACACATGTTTAAATCTCCTATATTTCTTCAGCTTTATGAAAACCAAAAATTTCGATCAGCATTGTTTAAAATTGGAATGTTTCATTGGTTTATTTGGTATAATTCTATGTCTATTAATATGATTGATAAAATTTCAAAGATTCATATCTTGCTAAAAATTCTGTTTTAAAAATGGTCATATTTTTAAAAAAGATATTGCAAAAATTGGGTATATCTATATTTTAAAAGTGGTTATATTTTGATTTGGTAAAAAATATTTTTGTTAAAATATTATTACCAATTTTTTGAACCACGTATATACCAGTCGCCTAACTGATGCACCAAATGTACTAAAATGGCAGAAACTCTTTTTTGTCATCGGTGTGATAAATAGGTGGAGAAGATTATGCGAGTTTATATTTACTGTCTTAATTCTTATTTATGTGAGTTTATATTTACTATCTTAATTCTTATATTTCATATATGAATTTTGCAATACTAATGTGGAGGGAGAGTAAACTATTAAACTACAAGTATTTGTCAAATCCAATGACAAAGGGGGAGATTGTTAGAACTTAAATTGACTTGTTAAAGTTACTTAATTTGTTGTCGTATTGGATTATACCCAAAATATTTGTGTGTTAAAGAAAGGTAATTATATTTCCAAACTATGATGGATTTATTTTTAAGAAGATATTATCTTATGAAAAAATTTGTTCTATTTCTTAAAATTTGGAAAATAAAATCTTTTCTTATTCTATCTTATACGAACGATTAGTTATTGATTTGCTGAGTATAAGTTTGAATCGTGTTAGGAGATATATTGTTACATATATAAATCTATCAAAAAGATTGTCTTGTGTGTGAATCTTTTTGAATAAATATATTATCTCTTGTTTCAAGATATACAGATTTGATTAGATTTGTTTGTGATGGAATTATGTGAATTATAGACAAGATATCTTGAAGATTGGAAAGAGTTTATCTTCTAAAAGAAAGCCAAATAAAACTCCTTGTTACAAGCTAACTCAGCCGAATTTTCTAAGAAAATTTGGAGTCAAAATAGGCATGACATCCTAACAAGACTTATCTCTAATTATCTTGTAAAGATGGCGATCAAATCTTCATTCAATGGGCAGCGATATTCTTGAAGATAATTGAAGACCGAAGATAGTTGTTGCCTTATAAATAAAGTGTTAGTTATTTATGTAAAGTACGTGTTCTAAACGTATAAAGAACTTATCTTAGAGAGAATACACGTGGGCTAAAAAATACGAGAATAACAATGACGGAATTGTTGTAAGATTATTGGACTCTTATTGGGCTTTTACTTATTGGGCCCAGATGGGCTTTTAACCCTACCACTCTATCTATATAAAGAGGGCTAGGGGTCTTGTACTTGATCACACATTCATATTCATTCATAAATAAAGATCATACTGTTCTCCCCTCTCTCTACTTCTGTCTCCCTAAATACCTACCTAATAGTTGTATTACAACACGTTATCAGCACTGCTCCCGGAGATCGAAGTACGGATTATAGATTCAATAAACCTTGAGGTTTATCCGGGTTTATTAGGTTATTGCTATATCGACCTTCACCAACATACCGTGCGAAAGGTACCGATTTTTTTAAAACTAAATTTATACCGTAACAATAGTGTAACCATACGTTATATATTAATGTAATCACGAATTGCATATGTCTGTACTGTTACTGTGATCATGTTGAATTAATTGATCATGTTGAATTAGTATAGCATGTTTCTATGCTACTGTTACTGTGATCATGTTGAATTAATTGATCATGTTGAATTACTATAGCATGTTTCTATGCTAGTGTCATGTTACAAATTTGTAAATTAAAATTGAAACATTAGGATATTGCTACTGCCATCTTGCGTAGGTTCTTTTTAAAAAAAATAAAAAAATAAAAAAAAAAAAATCTTATGCTACTGGTACTGAGTATATAATACATAACAAATGAAATTATTTTTTTTGCTTTTGATTGCTTCACTGTTTACATGTAATTAACAAACAACGTGTTTGCTATTTTCCTGTGAACACATATGTAAATTGGTAGTGTAGAAAACACACATATACCCGGAAAACATGTATTAATCTGAAAGATTAAATCTGCAACAAACTGAAACGTATGTACTGAATTGTAATTCTCTGAAAGCTGTAAAATTACTCAAGGACTAAACTGAAACTTGTCTGAAATTCTGGACTGTATATGTAATAATGCTGTAAATAGATATATAGTTTGCTGTAATTACACGCATGGTCCTGTAGTATAATACTTATACGAAAACAGTACATATGATTGATAAAGATACAATATTTGGTAAATATACACACACATGCATATAAAATTTTTTTAAAAGGCAAGCGTATAAAAATTGCATGTTAATTGAATAAATTGATATGTTTCCATGTAAATTTAACCCATTTGCATGTTAAAATATTTTTTTTACCATATATAGAATTGATTGGTAAATTAAAAATATATTGTTTGCTTGCATGTTAAAACTACCATGTATAGAATTATTAATATGGCGATAAACATAGATAATTGATTTGATATGTTAGAATCTTCATGGATTAATTGATAATCTTAAATAGATTTGATTTGATATGTTAGAATCTTCATGAATTGATTGATAATATTAAATTGATTTGATTTGATATGATATGTTAGAATCTTTATGAATTGATTGATAATCTTAAATAGATTTGATTTGATATGTTAGAATCTTTATAGATTGATTGATAATCTTAAATTGATAACACCAAATCTACTGCATGATTAAATAGATTCTAAAATATATTTACTGCATGTTTATATATGTGTAATTAATCTAGATAGATATTCTCTATGTTTAATATTATTGCCATACATAAAATGCGAAAATCGTATATATTCACATTTAAGTTGGAAAAATTATGAATCTTCCCCAAATAGGCTCACCTATTTGGATACGATGTCTAGAAAAGATAAAGGCGGAAGTCGTTCTCCTAATGAGGTCGGTTTTTAAGAGGCATTCGTGCCCACCCCCCTCACCGTCTTTCCTGGTCGTGTTCAAATAGAGCTACCGAAAGGGGTTGAGTAAATAATAATTTCCCCGAATGTGCCTATATAGATATGTATTCGCCGAATTGGTGTCTCAGGATCGACCTGTCGTTCGATCAAAGAGAACCTCTTCACTTAAAAGCAAAACTTGTTTTTCGAACCTGTCGTTTCGAAATAAAGTTTGTGCTTATACAAACCATAAACATATAAACCAGTTGTTTTATATGATGACTAATCCAGTCTTTATTTTCTTTTCTCCTGTTGTAGAAAAATGTCAATCAAGCTTGACTTTCCAATTTTGGATGCTGCCGGCAAGAACTACTTGGATTGGAGTCAGGATATCCAAAACCATTTAGATGCCCAAGGCTTATTGGATGTCATATATGATGAGGAGGAGCGTGAAATGGAAGTAACGCGTGAAATGAGTGCTCGGGCGATGATTCTGTTTCGCCGCCACTTATCAAACGCCATGAAATCTGAGTTCATAGCGACCACCTCACCAAAGGCATTATGGGACTCTCTGAAAGAGCGTTTCGACCACCAAAAGACCATTTGGCTTCCTCAAGCCCGCCGTGATTGGCTGAATCTGCGATTTCAGGACTTTGAAAGCGTTGAAAAATATAACGCTGAAGTATGCAGAATTCGTGCTACTCTCCAATACTGTGGTGAAACGCTCACCGACAGTGACTTATTGGAGAAAACGTACACCACATTTCCTAGTTCTGACATCTTGCTCCAAAAGCAATATCGTCAGTCTAAATTCACCAAATTTCCCGAGCTTATCACCCAGTTGTTATTGGACGAGAAGAATAGTCTCATTTTAATGATGAACAGTAATTCTCGTCCTGCTGGTTCAAAGGCAATTCCAATGCTTGATGCTAATGCTGTTCGTGGACCTCGTCCACGATATGGGAAACGAGAAAAGGGCCAGTCGTCCCGTCAGCCAAGGAACAGGGATGAGCGTAATGCTCATCAAGCCAAGCGAGGTTTGGACAATCGTCCGAACCGAGGACCTGTGGCTCCTCCTAGGCAGTCTCGTGGTGGTAGGAACAATCGGGCCAGTCGTCCCAAAGCAAGAGATCCGGCCGCTATGCCAACTCTGTGTTATAAATGTGGTGGAAATGGTCATATGCAAAGGACTTGTAGGGCAACTCCCCAAGAAGTCGAAAACTACCACAAGGGTAGAAGGGTCGAAACCAACATGATTGAAGCTAGTGCAAAAGAAACCCTTGAGACCCCTGACTTTGAGGCTCACATGGAAGAATAAAGTTTTTTTTCTTCGTTTCTTTTAATAATTGAGCTGTTTTGCTCCTGGATTATGTTATTTCAATTCCATTTCGGATTATGTTTTTTCCTTTGGATATTGTTCATTTCTTTTGGATTATGGTTTGTTTTATGGATAATGTTTTGAACATTTCTCGTATAATTTAAAGTTATTTCATTGAGCAATTCCTTTTATTCGTGTGACCGACTTTAAATTATCTTACTTTTAGGCATGTATTGTGGGGCAGTTGATTGTCTGGTTGATAGTGGCACTACACATACTATCTTAAAAGATAAATCGTTTTTTATCAACTTTACGCCTAAAGTAACCTCAGTAACAACAATTTCGGGCCCGTCGACCCTTGTTGAAGGCTTTGGTAAAGCTAAATTCACGTTGTCAAATGGTACTCCTGTTGAAGTATCTGAGGCCTTATATTCTCCGAGGTCCAGTCGTACCTTGTTGAGCTTTAAGGATATACGAGAAAATAAGTTTCATCTTGAAACTGCTCGTGAAAATGGTATTGAATACCTTCACATTACCTCCACTCAATACGACCAAAAGCGTATTCTGGAGAAGTTGAGATGTCTTTCAAGTGGTTTGTATGTTACTACAATCCAAAACTTTGAAAGCAATCTAATCATTCGGCGGGCGCCGATTGATGAGAGCACTTTTATGCTATGGCATGACCGACTGGGACACCCGTGTCAAAATACGATGCTTCGAACGATGAACGCATCTCATGGGCATCCTCTTGGAGGAAAGAATTTCGTGATTAATCCGAAAAGCCTATGCCAAGCATGCTCGATTGGAAAGACTAATCTCAAACCAATTCGTGTGAAACCTACGAAATTGGTTTCCCAATTCCTTGAAAGAATTCAAGGAGATATTTGTGGACCTATCCAACCAACTTGCGGACCATTTAAATATTTCATGGTTTTGGTTGATGCATCGACAAGATGGTCACACGTAGCTTTGTTGTCCACAAGAAACGCAGCATTTCCAAAACTCCTAGCCCAGATCATTAAATTGAGGGCTCATCATCCGGATTATCCGATAAAGTCTATTAGACTTGATAATGCCGCGGAGTTTACATCGAAAACTTTCGATGACTATTGCATGACTTTGGGAATTAATCTTGAACACCCAGTTGCGTATGTTCATACCCAAAACGGCCTTGCAGAAGCTTTCATTAAGCGATTGAAAATGATTGCTAGGACTTTGGTTATGCGCACCAAACTTCCTATTTCTGCGTGGGGCTATGCCATTTTGCATGCTGCTGCGTTGGTCCGTCTGAGGCCCATGGCCACCCAACCACTATCTGCGTACCAGTTGGTAACTGGATATGAGCCCGATGTCTCACATTTACGCGTGTTTGGGTGTTTAGTCAATGTTCCAATTGAGCCGCCTAAGCGTTCCAAATTTGGACCTCAGAAACGATGAGGCATATATGTCGGTTATGAATCCCCGTCCATAATACGCTATTTAGAGCCCTTGACAGGCGATCTCTTTACCGCTAGACATGCGGATTGTGACTTTGATGAGACACTCTTCCCGTCGTTAGGGGGAGAAATGCACGTTAACGTTGATAAGGAACGACGTGAATTAACGTGGTATGTACCCACTATGTCTCATCTAGATCCCCCAACTGCACATAGTGATAAGGAAGTGCAGAGAATCCTAGGTCTGCAAAATGTTGCAAATCAAATGCCAGACGCATTTAATGACCTAGCGAATGTCACGAGATCACATATACCTGCTGCAAATGTGCCTGCAAGGATAGACGTCCCAGTGAGACGCCGTGTTCCGGTTGAACACGTTGCTCCGGTTGTACCCACCGAGCAAAGAACGCTGCCGTTGGCCGTTCAGTCCGCCGCCCTTCCGAAAAAAAGAGGAAGGCCGTCCGGTTCCAAGGATGTTCTGCCTCGAAAGAGGAGAAATCCTGTCGCATCTGTTTTGCCACACGAGATCATTAAGGATCACGGTGATGTATTAGAGGAGCGTGTTCCAGATGAAACACCAGTTCCTAATCATCATGATAACCTCGAAATATCTGTCGATTATACTAGTTTAGACGATATTTTGAAGCGAAACGAGACTGTCAATCAATATCTATTTTGAAGCGAAAATGACGGAATGTTATTGTTTATAAGTGATATCTATTTCAGCAATAAGGATCAAAATGTATATCAAACCAAGCAATATAAAATGTCGTCCTCAACTTTTAAACGTCATGATTATTTTTTTCCTTTTGAATTTGCGTACACCAGACTCCCTTAACACTATTTGAAATAGATAATTGCTAATAGCATCCACAATAGTTGTGTTAAATTTTTATTGTTAACTAGTGACACGTCATCATTTAAAAAGCTATTAAATGACACATATGCATATTAACTTAAACACCCACATTAGTTTTAACTTTTACAAAATTATCTATTTTAACTAAAAATTAATTATTCAAAATATAGTACTATAGATAGGTGCTGGGAGAATGGATAGGTGCTGGGAGAAAATAAATAGCAGTATGATAGAGATATAAAAGATATACGTGAGAATAACAGTTAATTGTTGGTGTGCATAGACTTTTTTTGCCATGTCATCAAGTAATAACAATTAAAAACATTGTTATCTTTAACAATGTTTTTAATATCTATAAAATTAACACACAATTTAACACAACTAATGGAGAGATAAAATTGCATTGTTAGCTAACATTTTTAGTTAACAATGGAGATAACAACACTATTGTAGATGCTCTAATAGCAATCGACCAATCGCTCATCGAGACTGATAAAGAATAGTCATTTTGAACTTATGAACCACCGTTGTAAATCATTTTAGTTATAATAACCGAACTTTGAAAATGGAGAAGAATAATCTGTACAAAATGTCCCGTTCTTTACCTTCTATTAGTTCTAAGCGTCATGTTCATTTTTTTCGAGTCCGTCCATAGCAATTATCATGCGCCTTTAATGTCGTCAAAGGATAACTATAAGTAGTGGTTAGCTCGGAGCTCAATCTTTCTTGACACCGGAAAGAATAGTTATCATCAACCTAATATATAACCATTGATGTAAGTTATTTCAAATATAAGGATCAAAAGTTAAGGAAAAGTTATTATTTAAGTACATTCTTAATTTCAGACTTAATTATTAAAACCCGAATTTGTGAATTTTGTTTCAAATTTGGTACATATCAACGTAGTATCAAAATTAAAAAACAACGAGTTAATAGAAGTAGCATAATTGAGCATCCGTATCTAATTTTAAAAGAAATTTTTTGTTAGTCCCAAAAATAAATATGTACTAAATGAACAAATATGTACTCCAAGATTGGAACCAAATTAAATATGCACTCACATAGAGGACCATTAAAGTTAGCCATTAAATATACAATCACAAATGTTATATTTATGATTCCAAATGTATATATTTTATCTATTTTTAGATGAGTTGTCAAAGATTCTCACGCGGTTCTATTTGTTTGTTTGCTTTACCATATTCAGGAAACTTCACCCTTTTATTTCCCCTATATTTTCCTTTCCTATATTTATATCTATTTATTGCAAATTTATATTTATATTTATTTATTTATATAACATCATAAACCCGATCTGTCCCACCTTTTAAATCTGATTTTTGTCAGAGATTTGGTCATCTTATTACCAGTTTTAGATTCATCGTACCCCTTTCTCAGTTTCAACTGTTAAGGTACATTTTGTGGACCCTCTTGTTTTTTTTTTTATCTACTTTTCCATTATTTCTTTTTTTTTTTTTCTACTTTTCCATTATTTCTTTTTTTTTTTTTTCAAGAAACAAGTTTTTTTTTTTTTTTAAATCAAAATATTGAAATTTGTTTCATTCTGTGGAAGTCCTTATGGTATTTCTTTTTCTAATCTAAATTTATTTTTTGTGTTTTTTAATTTTTATTTCTGGCAGGGTTGACTCAAAAAAGTTCATAATAAAGGAAGAGCTAGTTCAGGTGAAAATTTGATAGTAATCTTGTTAATTTAAATTCTATAGCAAATTATACTTTTTGGGTATTAGGAAAGTAGAGGTTTTTATCATCATGTAGAGTTGGATTGGAAGTTGAAATTTTTGTGAGAAATATGGTTTAAGTTTCTGGGTATTATTCTACTAATTAGATTGGGAAGATGAAGAAATTTATAATAAGCTCCATTATTTATTTTCAATAATTTTTAATGGAATTGTTGAATGCCAATATGATGAGAGTTTTCCATTTCAACTCTCTCACATGCAAGTGTGTTGCCTTGATTGCCATTGTACTTGTCCTAAGAGCCATTTTACTATCCGATTTTTCTTCTGGGATGGTATCACCAGATCAGTTAGTAATAATAAATAACCGATCTTCGTTCACGAGCATGGAGATTAAAAATATTAGATTTTTAGAGGTTCCACAAATTGTATGGGGATTAAATAATCAAAAGATCGCTTTTGCGCGGGCTTGCTTAACCGCTAGGATGATGAACCGGACACTTTTGATGCCTAGTTTAAGCGCCTCGTTGTTTTACAAAGAGCTTGATCAATTACGGCCTATTGAGTTTGAGAAAGTCTTTAAATTCGATGAGTTTAATTCACGTTGCAAGGGTTTCGTCCAATTGGGCCGATATTCGGATATATCAAATAAAACTGATGTTGTTGAGCTCGAAAAAGGTAGTGGAAGAAAATGGACGGTGGATAGAGATTTAGATCAATTGAGGGGATTTAGCCGATGCCCATTCGAGGGGCATGAGATAATTAGGATTATTGGGAAAAATCCGTTTTTGTGGCACGATCATTGGCCGGTTGAGGATTATGCTAAAGTATTCGAGTGTTTGGTTTTGGTGGATGAGATATCGAAAGAAGCGGATAAAGTTGTGTCGAAGATTAGAAAAATTGGACATGGTTTAAAAGGGGAAATTAATTCAGAAAAAGTTCCCTATATCGCTGTTCATATGAGGATAGAAAACGACTGGATGATACATTGTAAGAAAATGGAAAAAAGAGCAAACATTAGTGAGATTTGTAGTAGTAAGAGTGAGATTATGGAAAGAGTTGGGAATATACAAGGATTGAAAACCCCTTTGGTTGTTTATTTAGCCGTAGCTGATAGTCTTCTCGAAGATAATTCACTTTTTAACGGTTGGAAAGAGGGTTTAATCCCGTTGGAGAAAAAGAAATTAGGAGTAATGGGGATTTACGAAAAATACCCCTATCTGATTAAATCGGCTATTGATTATGAGGTAAGCTTAAGGGCAGATATATTTGTTGGGAACAGTTTTTCGACCTTTTCGAATCTCATTGTTCTTGACCGAACGCAAAAAATGAAGAAAATGGGTGTTATGAGTTCATGTCATATAGATGTGAGGTGGCCTTCTTATGCCTATAACATATTAGGAGAAAATAATGGTCCGAAAAATTGGATGACAAATATGTCAGCGCCTAATTTGCAAGCGATTAGTTATGGTTCGAATGAGGTTTCATGTTGAAAATTTTGTAATTCCAGCTATAAAATCTTTGATTGATGAGGTTTAGGTTGTAGTTTCCGGATTTTTACTTTTATTTTTTCTGTTATTGGTTGGTATATGTTGAGGCAATTCTTTGTGTAAAGAGATCCAAAAAGAAGATCTATAAACATCAGAATTTGCATGTTTTTGTAAAAAGAAAAATGTTCAGGCTCTTTCGGTTTGAGGATTCTAGCTCTTCTGTTGTTTTCACTTTTACACTCATTTGTGAAATGCTTTAGAATACTTTCAAACACAATGATGCTACAAATCTTTATATAAATTGCAGTGTAATTGGTAAGTTACGTGTTCCATGTAAATTAGAATGTTCATATAGCTTTTGTATCACACTTTAACAATAGACTATTTTACTTTTACTGTCATATGTTATGTCCTTTGAATTCTGCTGATATGATCCTATATTCCTATTTTTGCTTTCATTTCTGAAATAGTCTGCCAATTGGTTGGAAAAGAGTTAGTAACATAATTTTTTTTTAAGCTTTGAAGCTCATTTGGTTGGTCTGCCAATTTTAATGAACTTTTGTACTCGGTGGCGGAGCCAAGATCAGTATATGGGGGATGAATTTAAAAAAAATCAATATGAGGGGGCTAAATCGCTATTTTCATTAAAAATAATAATTCTTCGGATTGTAAAAAATTGTTTTTCGAAACATAAGGGGGGATATTGTCCCCGCCCGCCCCTACCCACCTACTCCCTTGTTTGTACTATACTTTTTGTTTCGTTTTGTAAAAATCAAATACTATTACTTTTGTTTTAAGGCACTGATAAGCCAACACGAACAACTATATATATTGGTAACTAAAAATCCTAACTTTGGAGGCGTTATGGATTGAAGCTTGCAGATGAACTTGCAAATACTAAGACCATAACCACTCGAGAAAACCGACATGCTATTATAAGCCAACAAATATGCAAGTAAAGAAATTCATTATCGAGCTTCTAAGACACTCAAACAAGCCCATGATTGACAAACAACCTTGCACTTTTCCTTTATGCAAAATGTTTCTTTTATGAGAAAGTTTTCCACCATCTGCCACAAGAAAATAACAAAATATGATCATTTCAAATAAAAGAAAAAATAACAAAATAAGATGGGTATGCATATACATAAAAAAAGAAGTAAAGATTAATGTTGATGTAGTATTTTTAGTATATCCATTATTTTAATTTTACCATTAGAAACTTAAGAAAATTATTCATACCTTCTATTTTTCTCACTTTTGACAGATTTTCAATTTACATTTTTTTTTTTCATGAACAGGATTTCTCCCCAAAGGAGAATGTTTTTATATTAAATTTGTTAAAGAAGAAGTGAGGCATTTATTGGTTTATAATTGAAATGCACTGCTTGCTTCTTTGATACCCCTACACTATTATGTATACAGACTTTATCTGCAACAGTTTACTACCCATCATTGACTTTGGAGTATACAAAACAAAAGCACTACATCTGGTCATCTACATATATATATATATATATATATATGTAGTGTCGATGTCAACATCAAGAGCCAATTATATGAAGTATTAATGTCATAAAACATTTATATCAGAATACTACATTGTACAATGGGTCAATAAGCTATAATAAAAGGGGAGAGATTGTAACAAATCTAGACATATAGTAGTACTGTAGCATATATTTATCGACAAGAATGTGTTTTTTTACATATTTAAAACATCAAGTGGGAATGAAAAGTCTTAAAATCTCGATTATTATCATTAGAAATGCGGTGAAAATGTTGGCCCCTAGATATATAGCTCGACATGAATGAATCTATGTTTCGGGTTATAATAAACCTTAGTTGCAGGGTACTCCAACATAGGTGCCCCTCCGGTGTCGGGAAGGCGTTCCCGTGCTCTGGACGCTGGGAATGCACACCCAACAGACCGGAACTCGTACCGGTGTTGGAAAAGGTCTTTTGGTTAATTAAATGTGAATTCAAAGTGTGACTTATATTTCAAGAAACACAAAGAAGAATCAAAGGATTCTTAGCTTATTTGGTTTACAATTGAAGCAAGACATAATTAATGAGAAATTGTGTAACTATTCCATGTACTACAGGTGTATTTCTAATATTTGATAAACAATACAACCACAAGAGAATGAGTGCTCAAGATTAAATCAAAATTTATATGGCAAATTGCTCAAAATCAAATTAAGTCTTATATTCTTCAAGATAAAATTATATATGTCTAAAAATAAGACAAAATATATACATAAATAATTTTTTCTCTAGACACTCCGAATGACTCTCCCGCACTTTTATAATCGTTCGCTCCCGCACACCCGCTCCCGTTCCCGCCCACGCACCCGTTTCGTGCAACTAAGCATTAAACACCTGCTATACTCCTACTGGTCTACATACTTTTTCAAGAGACATGCACGAGTGTATATGTATTCCCACACTTAATCAAGTATTTCTCGCTCACCGGGAATTTGGAAAGGAGTAGCACATTTGTAAACGATCATTGTCCGATAAGCATACCCCACTAAGAAATAAGGATGTATAAAACCAATGTAAAAAAATTATTCAAAGAAGATCTATGCAAAAAAGGGCTCGTCAGATGTCAATCTTGCTGGAAAGGCATTTGAATAAAAACAAGAGACAGAAAGGCTTTTTTCCTAGAGCCAATTAGAGCTCGTTTGGTTGCAACTTTTTTTGTCCAACTTATCTGCTTGTGAACTGCAATACATCTGGCAAACCAGCTTCTGCCCAATAATGGGATATTGATTACTATCGGTTTCAATACATCATAGATTTCGAACCGAGATATTCAACCTGTTAGAAGTTGAAAACAAGCCATCCCTTTATAGTAAAACTTAAAACAGACCGAGTGCAACAATTCTCTTGCCTCAAGTAGCGAAATTCAAGTTAAAGTACCCGTGAACAGTTTAAACAAAACCAAAAGTAATCCTAGAAGAAAATAAAATAAAACTGGAGTGAGAGCGAGGGACTCTTTCCAACTCCCCCAAGCAATTTAATGAAGCATATAATAAAAGCTTCTTCCATGCCAATCTTCTAACCATGTAAACATCATCACTGCATATAATCTTCGTAGTAGTTATCGCTAATAACCGAGACAAACCTTTCAAGCCAAGGGAGCTGATGAATATCTTTCATAGGATCAACATAAGAATCTGTACACTGAGGTGCCGAATCGTTAGGTGGATGATCGCTCAAACTAAATCCACCATTTAGGAACCGTTGGATTAGAGCTAATTGAGAACGTTCTTGTTCTGAATAAGCATCCATTATCATGGGGAGTGAGTCGAATGAGTCCCATGCCCATTGTTCACATTGTTGGATTGGATTATTTATTGGGAAATCAGGGTTATTGCTCTCGTCCCAGAATATGCATTGGCATGCTTGTTGGCCATTATCGTAACCAACTCCACATGAATAGCAGAACTCATGCCCACACCTGCAAGAAGTTTATCGTCATTTATGAACAAACCAGAAATGTTGGACTTAACCTTTAACCACTTCAGATATCTTTTAAAAAGTATTAAAGGGAGATAGTAACCAAAGATAATGTAAAAGGAAACAAAAATGATTTTTTTTTTCAATTTAACTATTAAACCTATTGGAAAATATTTATTCATCATTCCACAAGACTTGTGATGTATTGTTTAAAAATGCTAAGAATAGACGAACATAACAATGGTTTTCTGAAAAGTTACTGTTTATACTCAATAATTCTCTAGTAACAGTTACTATAACAAAATGATGGAATATATCTCAGCAGGCCAACCCTCGTCCTCAAGGTTTTTAGTGAGATGGAGAAAGGGTTTAATGTATATCTCGAAACTCGTTCGAATTTAGCTTAAAAGGAGTTTGATCACTCTCAGTTCTCCTGTGGGTTAATTTGCTGCATATGATCTTCAGCGAAGAAAGGCTCAGGCTTTGGATCTTACAGTCTGTGGACCCCACTGTTGATCCAATGGTTCCACAGAGGAGAGTTTTCCAGACTCCCCCTCTCTGTTTTTTAAAGGTCAAAGCTAACAGGTACAATTTGCATAACAAATAATACAGAAATAAAGCAGTTGCATGGCTTTAGTTTGTACTTGGTACTATGATTCACACTATTACTTAACCTGGTCTGAAAGCTTTAATAGAAATAATAAAATCTGAAACCCAAAGCATTTGAGAGAAACAAATTATAAGGAGTCTTGTGATTAAAAAACATATAGACAATTGAGCTCCTAGAACCTAGGATCTTCATGCCCGTACTCAGAAAAAAGAACCTAAAGAGTCCCCATGCCCATTAGCACATACGATATGGGTCCATAGCTTAATATTTTTTACGTACGATATGGGTCCATAGCTTAATATTTTTTACGTCAATCTAAGGATGTGAAACACATTACTAATAGTGTTTGGAAAAAATAAATTAACAAGTGAAGTGTGAAAAAGGCGACTGATTAATTGAATAATCAATGTGCTGAATGCCAGAGATGCTAAATGCTATCACCATGTAATGATATTGAAACACAACCAACCACATCTACTCCTATCCCTCTCACCATCACAAACCAACCACCACCAAACAAATTATAATTATAAGATTAACACTGATGATAAATAAAATCCCACCACTGCTCTTCTCCTACCACACCCACCCAGTCCTAAACAAACATATACTCCATATTGAAGACTGCCAAATGGAGGTTCCTCTCTCTTTTCCCCACCTTCCACCTAAATATTCTTCTCTTAGAATTCTCTAATGGTTTTACAAGAATTGTTTATAAGCTAACAGTTCACGTTTTCTTTAAAACAAAACTATATTTGTGTGCTACTTTCAGACCAATTAAGCGTCCCCCTCTTCAAATATCCGTGTCTATTTAACAACAATGAATCACCCTTAAACAACATACTCGTTACCATGTAGTTACTTCTCCTTGAAGTCGTCTAATAAATTCAAACAACATAGATTCACATAACTCAGCACTTAGGCCACTACGAGCCTATGCTAAGTAGAAAATTTACGTCTATCAAAACGCTAATAAACATTCCAAAATGCAGCCTCCTATCTCTCCTGATTTGGTACTAAAGGAAACTTGAAGTCAGACACTTTACTTTCCACGTCTTTTATACAAATGCAGAACTTCCAGCTTTGGCAAAATTTTACATGCCACTATTGAATTTATTGTTTCTGTTAGCACATATTATCTCTGACGGCTTTAATATTAACTAAAATGTGGTTCTCCGTTTATTAGATACTTCTATAAAAAAGCTAAACGGGATCAGAGCAGAACAATGATCTTGGTTTCTACCTCCGATTCGCTTATCGTATCCACTTTCTGGCATCTCACATCGCTTACGCACTGATCTTTCATGTAGTTAATAAATAATTCTACTTTTTTATAAAAGGTCCTCTAATAGGTAAAATATTTGTGCTCTTAAAAAGATGTCTTCGCACACACACTTTAATGACAAAAGTATAGCAAAGACACTACATGAAGTTCCATAGTCAAACAAATTCTTAGTTATTCAAATTCTTAAGAAACTAGAAAAGCACACAAAACGTATATTATACTACTATATAAATAGTATTATATATTAATATTCAGATAAAAAAACAATAACCTCAAGACAAAGCGCTCTTACCAGCAAGTCATATGATAGCATCCATGTGCCAGCTCAATCATCTGCCTACACTCTTGGCAACGCCTCCATTTCTTATTCTGCGCTAAGCGATGAAGAGTGATATCACCAGCTTCTCTCTCTAAAAGAGGCAAATCCCGATACTCCTCGCAGCTCATCGAAGTATGCCAAGGAACCACACACTCAACACAAATAAATCTACTACAATCAGGACATTCGACACAACCATTCTCCGATTGACTTGAAGAACTTGCCCTTGTTGATAAACACTCTAGAGGGTCGAGAACCACAGAGCAATCAGGGAAAGGGCAATATATTTTCTCTGAATATAAAACATTTAATTCTGTAAAAACCCTCTCTAACATCTCATAGGAGGCATTTGGGAGAAAAGATTTACATAAAGCGGCGGTGAGATTATACTTGCATTCCAATTCGGGACACTTAATAGGGACTTGAGAAGATTCTACGTTTGTTTCGACATAAGTTTTCATACAATGAGAACAAAACTTGTGAGTACAACTCATTGTAATCATCATCTGTACTGATTTGTCCTCACAACATATGGAACAGTTATCTACGGTTTCTTTATCGACCTCGTTAGAGAGAGAAATAATTCCTATTGCAATTTGAGCCAAGCGTAATGGCCTTTCAAGGTTGACTCTGGGAACAAATTTAAGAATAAAGGACTTGAAATCTCCGACGTGTTCTAGGACCCTTTGCCTCAGTGCTAGAGCTAGAGGGTTATCGAGGTTCTCCCCGTTAGTAATCTGTCAGATAAAAGTGTGTCAGTTTCACAAATATCTTCGGACACAAGATTGGTGGATTTCGGTAAAGATAAAATTAAAGAGTGTGCATTCCTACAAATTCTAGATGTACAAATGGTTTTAAAGATTGTAGTAGTGAACTATAAGGAACTTCCATGTCTATCATTTACGATCCACCAAAGAACCGTATCCTATTTTGAAAACATTGCAGAAGAGTGCTAAAAATCTTAGGTTTTGCAGTTACATAGCATTATATTAGGGGGAAAAAACCAATAAAAAAGCATGACCCCATGCTTGGTGTAAGCACATCCATGATTCTTAAAACGTAAGTATGATGATAGATTGATTTATTTAAAACAAAGAATCTGATCGAGATTGCAGTTCAATTTTGTATTTCAAAAATCACATGTTTATCAGTAACATAATAATTCAATATTTTCAAAACAGACTTTGTTTGCAATTACAGCTCAATAAAATATATCTAGGAAGGCATTTTTTTATATAGAACACTTGATACTTGTTCGACGACTGGTTGTTATGGGAAACAGATATGCCCAATTGATTACATAAAGAACTACACGGAATCAAAAGCAAACTACTTTGGATACAATTTAGATACCATCACTCAAAACAAGACTGAAAATACAATTATATAAGTAAGAACCAAAAAATTGACACAAAAAAGATAGAAACTCACCTGATTATACAATAACTCGGAATCAGTGAACGCAAATACACGTGTGATTTTATTCTGTATAGCCTCCAACAAACCATCCATCAACGCTAAATAATCAGCTACAGATTCATCTACAAAAAAGTCGAGCTTTTTTTGCACTTGAATAAAAGGCGTATCTGCCAATCTTTCCATTACAACACCAATCCCCGAAAGCCCAGCACCACACTCTCCAACCCCAGAAAAAGATACGCCCTTAAAGTACATATATATGGAATCCTCATCCAAATTCTTTTTCATTGGTTCTTCTTTTTCATTCAATTCATTTTCATCTCCACAACAACTCTGAAAATCCTCTTCATCCTCTTCACGTTTTACACCATGTGCTTGCGTTAGAGCGAAATTGAAATGTTCTTCCATTTTCATAAATTCCAGAGCAAACTAAACTACTTTGAAAAGATACTATATATCATAATCCAAGGTTCAACAATCCATCAGCATAATTAAGCTGCAAAAGGTTCAAGAAATTCTTCTTCAGTCAGTGAAAACAGCAAGTTAATACAATCAGTATAAAGTAATAAAGATTATATTGTACTCAACTGAAGATAAGGAAAAAAAATCAAATATTTGTATACAATCAACATAATTAAGCTGCAAAAATATTCAAGACTTCTTCTTCAGCCAGAGGAAACATCAAGTAATACAATTAATATAAAAAATAAGTTTAACTCGATTGGAGATAAGGAAAAAAATCAAGTCTTTGTATATAATCAACATATGCTGCAGAAATATTCAAGACTTCTTCGTCAGCCAAAGAAAACATAAAGTAATACAATTAGTTTAAAAAATAGTATGTTTAACTCAATTGAATATAATAAAAAAACAAGTCTTTTGATACAAAATATGCATCAATGCCAAAAAAACACTTTTTTTAAAAAGCACGCTTCATAGTAAAAAAGCTCGACTCAAGACTTTACAAAAAGCTTGGTTTTCTTCATTTTAGGCTGTTAAAAGTTCACACTTTTTATGCTTTTTCCGCTTTTAGCGTGGCTCTTGCCAAAACGATTTAGCTAAGATTTTGGTTTTTAAAACGCTGCAAAAAAATTTATAACTAAATCCAGAAGAATTAGACAAAATCAAAACACAGAAACTCTAACTATTACCCATTTTATAAAATAAGTTTCCAACCCATAAAAACTGAAGAAATGGTAATTTCAACATACCTTGACTACTAAAGAGCAGAAAAAGGTAAAATTATAAATTCATATAAAATGAAAATAGAGAATTCAAAAAGCATACAACTTTGTACCTATCTAACAATCTTAACAATAAACCATACATTTATAAACTTAAATTTAATAAAAAAAAAGGATTAAAATATAAAAACCCATAAATAGAAAGTTCCATACCATGAGTGATCTGAATTTCAATCTCTGTCTCTATAAAAAAAAAACCATAAACACTGAAACTCAAACTATTACCCATTTTATAAAATGTACAAGTTTCCAACCCATAAGAACTGAAAAAAGGTAAATTTCAACACACCTTGAGTATTAAAGAGCAGAAAAAGGTAATAAAATAAAATTAGATATTCAACTTGCACCCAAAATCCAAAAAGTAAACAACTTTGTACCCTATCTAACTATCTTACCAACAACCATACATTTATTAAATTTAATAAAAAAAAAGGGATTAAAAAAAAAACCCCAGAAATAGAAAGTTCCATACCATGAGTAATCTGAATTTTAATCTCTCTCTAAACCTGACAATTGCCAGTCTTGCCTCCTACTGTAGAGAGAGAGAGAGAGAGAGAGAGAGAGAGAGAAGTAATTATGAGATAATGTTTTAGTGCGTTAATGGCGTAAGAAGAAAGTTATAAATAATAATTTATTGAATTTTAGTAATATTATACTATTATTGCTGTCTTGGCATTCCTATTTTACACTCACCAATGTAGTTTTTTCAAATGGTTCCCATAGTTTTCATAATTTCTTAATTGAACATTTTATAAAAAAGTTTATCAAGTATTGAAACATTATACTTTTTTGGTACAAAGTTTTGGAAATTTGATAGTTTTGGCCTTTCTATTCATGTTATTTGTCTCATTTGTGTGTCTTTCGAATTTGATATGTTCTCGTTTTTGGAGATAAATACCATATCTGTAATGTGTACTGTCTCCGTTCCTAATTAATTGTCATCTACGAAATTACGTACAATTTTGAACGGTTTATAACCTATATCAAAATTGTCGAAATGAAAAATTTCAAAACTAAATCATATAATTTAATGTTTGAACTATATGATTAATTTTTGAAAAATTTTATTCCGACAATTTTGATAAAAGTTATTGGACGATTAAAATTACACGTAATTTCGTAGTTAACAATTAATTGGAAACGGATGGAGTAAAAGGTATTGACATGTCGCCCATTTGGAAGGATGTGTGACACATTTGTAGTCTTTAGATCATTGAGATGAATTGTTGCTAGAGTCGGTTTGTATTTCTTGTGAAATAGTGTGTATGGTTATATAATATATAGATGTAGATCATGTAGTTTTGTTCATCAGAAGATCATTGTAACTATGTCCGTCACAACATGAAACAAAAGGTATATTACGTTAATGGTAAGGTAATATTAGAACGGTATCATGTGATATGGATTAAATGATAGTGACACATTAGGTATAAAATAATAATATCGCTCTAAGGTATCATGAAAGGGTCAATCTATCGATCAAATACTAAACCACCTCTCTCTCACGCTTTGAAACATTGGAACATTTCTATATCAATTGAAAGTTTGGGGATGATGGATTTTTTTACTCCTTAAACTGTGTGGACCATTGTTGTAAATGATCATAAAATCATTGACCAAGTTTTGATGGTGAGTGGGTCCCATTTGTCAGTTATATTTTTTTTCCGGTGAAAATGTTTCAATCTGTGACGTGTCACATTTGGGATTCGCCAAATACCAAAAAAAAAAAAAACAGTACCGATAACCGAACCGAAAAATACCGAAACCGAAAAAGACAGAAAAACCGAAAAAGACAAAAAAAAACCGAAAAAAGACGGAAAAAAAACCGGAAAACAGAAAAAACCCGAAACTGGATCGAAAAAAACCGGTCCGGTTTGGTCTAAAAAATAAAAAGTCCGAAACCGAAAAAAACCGAACCAAAAAATATGCTCGGTTTCGGTTTTGCTAAAAACCGAACCGAACCCAGGTCTAGTTTCATCTGTTGCACAATGTATTAGTACTTCCCCCGGGCGAAAAACTGCGAAAAACGAACCCAACTGATAACTGAAGAATACCGAAACTGAAAAATCGAAAAAAATTTGGGTCGATTTCGGTTTTTAGTAAAACCGAACCGAAAAAGCCCGAAACCTAAAAAACCAAAAAAGACCGAAAAAGAACAAAAAACCTGAAAAAGACAGAAAAATAACCAAAACTGGACCGAAAAAACCGGTCCGGTTCGGTCTAAAAAAATAAAAAGACCGAAACCAAAAAAATATGTATTAGTAGTATGCGGTGAATTGGAATTTTGAGTGATACTATTTTTTTTTCCGGTAAATTTGAGTGACGTAAGTGAAAAGGATACAAGGTTTGTCAACCAAATTAAAATTCTATGTATAATCAGTAACAACTTGAAAACTATTGAAAAAAGTAGTCCAAAATAATAGATGTACATTTAAAAAATTGTATAATGTTATGAATGTTTTCCCAAATCAAGTATTAGTAACAAAAAAATGCTAAATATTAAAATATTAACAATAATTAAAAAATAATTAGTTAGACCCTGAACCTTTTTATACAAGAATATATGCTACAAGAAAATATACAGGATAGCAATGAAACAACATTGTTGCTAAATTTCAGTAGCCACTACAAAATAATGTTTGATTTAATGAGAGTCAAAAGCTGTCACAAGTCTGTCACTAATTTAAAAAGCTGTCACAAATCTGTCGCAAATTGACTAAACTGTCACAAAACCGTCACAAAAACTGTCGCTAATAAGCTCGTAACAAAAAATACCGTCACTAATATCTTTTTGGGTATTTTTTTTATAGTGAGCGATTGATACAGTGTCATGCCAATTGTTGCTAAACTCAGATACTTCCTTATAGTGATTAACCAGTGGCCATAGGAAGTATGTAAAAAAATAAGAACACCCAAAAAGGACTGTATAGTAAGAAAACTAAGAGCACTCAAAAGGGTAGTACTATATTAATCTGATACTTAGATTACCAACAGATTCGATTATATCACATTAGTATTCCATTTGCTTAATGGAAAAAATTTGAAATCATTATTGAACTCCCTCTTGGTTGTCACTTGCCATTATAGGTGTAGTTGGTTGGTTGTTATAATAATAAAGAAGCTAGGCTAGGAAAAAATGAATTCGGAGACAATTATGTATCATTGGCCTGCTCTATCTGTAAGCTATTAATTCCAAAACAGAATATTAAATTAAATGTTGGTTCAAGTGCGCATGTAGCAAAGCATGATAAAATAATCGACAATGACTTGTAGAAAAATGTTGGTTAATTTCTTGAAATTGTGTAGTGTCCTTGTGAAACCAATAAGTAGCTATAGCTAGCTCCAATAACCCAAATATATATATGAACTTAATTACTTATTTATTTAAGTTAATAAAAGGATGTTTCTTTCCCTAGAATCATATTCGATTTAAGCTTTTCTAAAAGTTGTAAAATTATTCCAACTTTGAGTGGAACTCTAAAATACATAAATTTTTCTAGAAATCACCACCTAGACTTTTTATTGAAATTGCTTTTGTGCGTCGAAGCACCGGATACTCGGATAGTGACGATATAGTCTTTTAGTTGCTCCGCCATCTTGCCTTTTGGAGCAATAACTCTAATTGTACATGTGGTGATCCCACATAGGATCCAGCCGGTTTTACTATGTAATTACAAAATTGTGATTATTGCCCTGAGATTAAGGAGACATGTTGTTTTCAACCCAAAAATTAATTCCCAAGATATTGAAGAAAAAAATAATTACACATATCAATATTTGTATTTTTCTTTGTACATATAATACTAGACATATATATAGCATAAATATAAATGTATATATATGTGTTGGGTTTTTGTTTCGTCAAGTCAGCTTGTTTGACGGGACAATATTGGGTAACATAAAATATATTCAAATCTATTTTAATTAATACTAAAATTTAGGATAGTTTTAATTAGGACTATGTATATTTATTTAGGGTTTTTATTGTGTTTAAAAGTTAGATTTTAATTTATCAAATAATAATTTATCAAATAATAATTTATCTTTGATGGACTTGAATAATAGGCTTTGATGGACTTGATGAACTGACTTTTTGTTCTGTAAATTAAGGAGAAGAGAATTGTAATATGAATATTACCAAATGGGGTCTAGTGGCATATCACGCGGGATAGATATTGGGACATATAGTCTCACTGCTTTTGGAGACCCAACCATCTAGCCTTTCCTAATTAATTAGCAAACACTTTTCATAAGTCTGCTCTAATATTACATATAATTTGGTTTCAAAGTGCACATAGTTAGGGCGGAGTCCCGCTAATGCACCTTGTCCGAGTTTAAAAACGTTCGGTTGCCTCAAATTATATATTTTTATATAAAAAAATATATGGGAAGGAGAATTGAACCCATAACTATTAAGTATATAAACACTATCAATTTTATTATTAACCACCTAACCATTAACACTTATAACAATATTTATTGAATTAATTTTTACTATTATAATAATTGTGGTGTAATACAACTATTAGCTACGTATTTAGGGAGACAGAAGTAGAGAGAGAGGTATCGTCTTTATTATGAATGAATGTGAATGAATGTGAAATACAAGACCCCTAACACTCTTTATATAGATAGAGGAGTAGGGTTACAAGCCCACTTGGGCCTATAAAGTACAAGCCCAAGAGTCCAATAATATTCTATAACACTCCCCCTTTGGACGTCTTGAATTCTTCGCCTTCATGCAGTCGATCTGAGTCGAGTTCATTCGCAGTGCTAAACACATAAAAACCTTAGTGACGGAAAACCCAGTGTGGGACAAAACCAGTACCTAGGAGAAACTGTGTAGCCGAATGATATAGGCCGAAATTCTATATAATTAACTAATCACAAAACAGTGTGCCTCATCAAAACCTTGCCGGAGCAAACCCAATGGAAAAATCTCCGATCGAAGGAAAAAAGAGTGCAACAGTGGTAGTAGTAGGGGATCAACCACAAAATAGGTGTCTCATCAAAACCTTGCTAGAGTAAAACCCAGTGGAAAAAAATCTCTAGTCGAAGGACAAAAGAATACACAGTGGTAAGAAATATACAACAGGATACTCTTCCTAATTTCGAAAATCTTAAATGAGATATGATGGGAATGTGTCTTGCTAAAAACATTGCCAAGGAAAACCCAGTGTGAAAAAACTTTGGTCTAAGGACAAAAAGAGTACACGAGCATATGACTGGATGCTCCCCTTCACTTGCACACGACAGGGTGCGAGAATTTCGACTAAGTAGTAATTAGTACAATAAGCATTCACTTGGATGCTCACCCTCACTTGCACACGACTAGGTGCAATGATTTCATATTCGAATAAAGAGTACGAGCATTCGACTGGATGCCTCATTTACTTACACACGACTGTATGCAAGAAAATATAACGTGGAATAAATCGAGTATTCGACAGGATGCTCTTAAACTTCATATGTGAAGATTTATTTCAGCAAGAAATGCTAAATAGCATAATCAAGTCATGTCTTTTTTAATTGATAACAAGAAGTTGTCCTCAAATAAGAAAAGTGTTTTATCTGGATCGTGAGACAGAGCATATGTAATTCAAATATGGCTAATACGAGCTCGAAGCCATATACACTCTCTAGTCATCTCATAGAGCACGAGTAGATCAGAGTGATTCGTTTGGAGTCATTCCAAGACCTCCAAGATATTGCCTTATTCCTAATGATAAAGACAGACCATGTTAGGAATATCCCTTATGCGGGTTTGATAAGTAACCGATATCGGTATAACCCAAAAAGGGTTGCATTAATTCGCGTACCGAATGGGGTAGGTACACTCGATGACGCAAATGAGATAAACTAGCCCACTTCCAAAATTACCATAAGGTAAGGGAATGTGTCTTTAGTGCCATTTCGATGGCAGCGTGTTAGCGCGATGCTGTGTCGAACTATACCATTCACAGCATACGAGATGTTCGTCCTAGCACATTAGACCATGTACAGTGATGTGCTTATTGTACTTAGATATGAACATGATGGTTCAATATATCTTCATCATTTCATCATGGACGGACTAAGTCTATATCAATGTCTAGTGATCGAACGATCATGGAAGAATCTGACGACTTAGCGTCATGATGACTAAAAACGTCATAACACCTTCTGGGTGTAGTCTGAATCATGGACTTAGATTCAATCTTTACGGAACTCGATCATCAGGCCGAGTCACTACCGTTTCTTTCCAAGATCCTTCATCTCGAAGGAAAATCCAAATGTGGATCGCATAATAAAACACGCAAGGGCATAATACTTGTTCAAATATCCCAAGCTGATTAAGTACTCACTTAGGCGGTATACCATATCCGCTCAGATTATATTAATCCATATAGTGAACGTCTCAGTCAATTGAGATCGTGTTCCGTGGTCATGAACTACTTGATTTAAGCACATGAAGTCACACAGGGACCTTCATCTATACCTCTTTGTCTAAATTCTCATAGAGATAAAACAGTGACCACAATCACATGCTGCATAATCAGTTTTTGGGAAACTACTAAACTGATAAAGTAGGGGACCGTTATAACGTCCATTACGAGGAAATCAACCATCTCGTAATCAATTCCAAGATGTGAGAGAAGTCTTGCTCTACTAGGCGAGCATTCTACAATCTCATTATTCTCATCACTTTTCCTTACGAATAACCAAATAAACGAACTCGTTTAACATTGGTGGTGTTGGAGCTACAGGTCCGAACACACTTTCGCTAAGTAGTCTACTTGGATTGCAAGTTTCCATTAGTCCAGTCAATTCTACGTTGACTTAGGCAACGGTACATGGTTCCCTGTCATAATTTTCTCATATTATCAGTCGTCACTGAATATATGAACAAGTAATCAATGAAAGTTTCGTTTTGCTTCAATATCGTCTAAGATATCATGATCGACAGATATTTTGAGATTCTTAGGATGAGAAGGAAATCACACATCTCCTTGCTCCTTTATAATCTCGTGCGACAAACGAGTTTCAGTTCACAACCTCTGGGGCTGAACGAATTTGGAACCGGTCAATTTCCTCGTATCTTGGGAAGGACGACAGACTGACGGCCGACGACAGCGTCCTTTGCTTGGCGGGTTCGGCCAAAGCAACATGTTACGACAGGAACACGGCGTCCGACAGAGACGTCTATCCTTGTAAGCATTTTACAGCAGGTATAAATGATCTCGTGACATCTCATAAATGATCAAGCTAAGACTGAGTGGGTTATGCCATGTTACTTTATGTCGTTCCTTATCAACGTTAACGTGCAAATCTCCCCCTAACGATGGGGAGAACAGTCTTAGCGATGTCACTTTCAGTAAACACGCGTTAATATGAGACTTCTGATTCATAACCAGTAACCAGCTGGTGCGCATATGGTGTTTCAGTGTCTATGGGCCTCATTACGGACCAATGCAGCAAAATAACATAACCCCACACGGAAATATAAATCTTGGTGCGCAAGACCAAGAAATGCTTGCAATCATTTGCATTCGGATCATCAAACTTTCCGTGAGTCCATTTGGGTCTGAACATAATCGATATGATGTTCAATTTCAATTTCCAAACTCAAGTAATTCAAATCGAAATTTCAATTTTTACTCTTCGGAATTATCAAGTCGACTAGACTTTTCAGGATAATCCGGATCATGAGCCATCAATTTAATGATAGGGCTAAAAGTTTGGGAAATGCTGCATTTCTGTGGACAACAATAATCATGTGATCTTATTGTCGATGAATCAACCATAACCATTTATATTTATGGTCCGTCTTATGGTTGGATAAGTCCACAATAACTCCTTCAATTCTTTACAAGAATTCTACGAGTTCATTTCGTGATCTTTACACATACTAGTCTTTCAAAGTGAGCATTAGTGGCATGAATTTCGGATTAATCACGAAATATATTCTGAGAGAGAATCCAAATGCGATGCGATTATAAATCAAGCATCGTCTTTTGACCCGGGAATATCTCATCCGATCAATGCCATAATATCAAAATGCTTTGATCAATCGATGACAGGCGAATGATAGTATAGACAATCATGTCTTAGCATCTAAATCCTTTATCAATCGACGACAGGCGAAATGATAAGTTAACTTTAAATGCTTTTAAAAAAAATTTGTGGTAGCAACCACTTGAAAGACATTTCAACTCCTCTGAAATACGCTTTTGGTCGTATTGAATGGAGGCTATGTAAAAAAATTTCAATTCTTTCATGAGCTATTAGCAAATAACACTGGTTTTCTCGAATATTTTATAAATCAACAAGGTACGGCAGAACCTACATGAGTATAAGACCTCATATTTGACAGATCAATTTGGTTTTACCAAACATTTTGATTTGGAACGACAGGTCCAGAATTGTTGTCACTGAGTAAGGCAAGTAGTTGGTGAAATTATATGGTACACGGTTACCCACTATTTCCAAAAAAAAATCAACTATTCACAAGTATTGCCTAAAATTTCATAATTTAAAGTTTGGTCACATTTGTCAAAAAAATTTGCTCAAAACACTTTAAATTAATTCGAGAAATTTCGTAAACAGGCAAATCATAATCCAAAAGTATGTCCAAATGGAAAAATCAAAATCCAAATGGAAAAACATAATCCAGATGAGCGAAAAAATGGCTCAATGATTTATCAAAATCAATAAAGAAAGGTACCAAACTTATTTGAGCCACAAAACCGAGGGTCTCAAGAGTTTCCTTTCAGTTATCTTTAACCACATTAGCATCGGTTTTTTCACCTTTATAACAGTTTTGAACTATTTAAGGAGTAACCGTGCATGACATTTGTCTTTATAGCATAGAGTTGCCTCCTTGAGCATTATCTCTTGCTTTGTGACAACGGGCCATATTGTTCCTTTCAATTACTGTCTTGGAGCAACAGGTTTTCGATTTTGACGTTTGTCTAAAATTTCGCTTGGCTAAGTGAGTCATCGGGATCGCGACAGTTCGAGACATATAACACTTGTCTTAGTTCTCAATTCGTGGAAAAAAATGTACACGAATAGCATTAATATCAGGCAAACAATTCGCCATTGACCCAATAGGATTAAAATTACTCACCGGGGTAATTTTCCTATCTAATAACAGATGGGCAATAAAGGAACATGGTGAATATAAATTCACGATACTGCTTATAGAGTACAATTTCCAAGCTAGTATTATTGGTGAAGGATTGCTCCAATATGTCAATTTCAGAAATTTGTTCACCATAGACGTCATCACGTCTCAAATGTGGCGGCGGAATAAAATCAACGCCTTAACATTCATCATGAGGGTAACAACAAACTCGTGTTTTACTCATCAAAGATGGCATCCAAAAAAAATTAGGCATCATATTTTCACACATCAGGGTGACTAACATGTGGTGACGGAATAACATCAACGTCTAAATAGTCGTAAGTATATTTTACGATTTTTCTCATCATAGATGGCATCCAACATGTGTTGGGAGTTCTGGATTATTTTTCATATAAAACGACTGGTTTATATGTTTATGGTTTGCACAAACATAAAATTTATTTCGAAATGACAGGTTCGAAAAATAGTTTTGCTTTTAATGTGAATAGGTTCTCATTGATCGAACGACAAGTCGATACAGAGACACCAATTCGGCGAAACATACATCACTATATAAACACACTCGGGGAAATTATTATTTAGTCAACCCCTTTCGGTAGCTCTACTTGAAAAACGACTAGGAAAGACGGTGAGGCTGGAGGGCACGAATGCCACTTAAAACCCGACCTCATTAGGATATCGGCTTCCGCCTATATCTTTTCTAGACATCGTATCCAAATATGTGAGCCTATTTGGGAAAGGTTCATAATTTTTCCAACTTAAATGTGAATATATATGATTTCGTAAATTCATATATTGTAAACATGGTAGTGATAAATATTTAGATTGTACCTGTTGCCATGATTAATAATTCTAAAATGGTAGCACATATTGCTAATAAGGAAATTAATTAAGGTTATCAATCTAAATCTACCAAGTTACACTAGCAAGATATAACTCAATCTTTTATTAGATCTATTTCTATTTGTGTAAGTTCTATTTGCTAGTTTTTTGAATTAACATGTATGGTTTTACAGGTTTATACACGTGAGATATGTTTTTTTTTTCTTTTAAACACGTCAGAGCTGTAAGTACACGGGTAGTATATTTAAATCAATTCAATTAAACTTTACCCTGTAAACAAAATAGCAACATGACATGCAATATTGCTCTCTAACAAGACCAATTACAGGTTTCTTTATTAAAAAAATAAAATATGCAGCTTGTTCTCATGGATGATTTACACGTATGCAATTTGAATGTAGGTATTTACCACTACAAGCGGGTAAAGGAATTGACTACTTTTTATTTG
Organism: Primula veris; assembly: GCA_963682055.1. Taxonomy (NCBI): domain Eukaryota; kingdom Viridiplantae; phylum Streptophyta; class Magnoliopsida; order Ericales; family Primulaceae; genus Primula; species Primula veris. The sequence goes on along the minus strand of OY821748.1, from coordinate 24,353,032 downwards.
AATTGCATGTAGCAGTACGTTATGGCCTGATGGTATAATTATTATACACATGCAGTTTTGTTCTTTGTGATAGTTTACGCGTATAACATACGTACCTGTTACTATAAGTGTTCACCGGAACATGCAATTGTTACATTAGGTACGGGAAAAAATATTAAAAATTATATATCGTACTCCGAGTATTTTGGTGAAGGTCGGTATATTATAACCCAATTAAACCCGGATAAACCTCAAGTTTTATAGATACCCAATATTTGTGCGTTTTACCAAAATCTCCATTATCCGCGAGCGTATATCTTAGTCCCCACGAGCATCGTGCTGATAACGTGGTGTAATACAACTATTAACTACGTATTTAGGGAGACAGAAGTAGAGAGAGGGGTATCGTCTTTATTATGAATGAATGTGAAATACAAGATTTCTAACTCTTTTTATATAGATAGAGGGATAGGGTTACAAGACCAAAAATCTAATAATATCCTACAACAAATTGGATATTTGGACTTACGAGATTTCTTTTTAAAAAGTTTTTGGGCTTGTTGCCCAAACATTCAATCTTAGTGAACCGCCACTGCATAGTTTGGTTCAGTTGCATGCTTACAGTTAATGTAACGCTGCTTCAAAATGCATGTGATTATGTTTCATGAGCTATGTAACTTAGACGCAGTCACTGAATTGGTGCAAAAAAAATGGTTTTTTTTGTTTTTTGCTTTTTGCATACTAAAGTCACTTAGACACCCCTACAATATATTTTGTGTAATGTAAAATGTAATATTTTATTTTACTACGACATGACTTGAAAATTATAATGAAATTATTTTACTTAAGCATGGCATAAATTCTCGAACAAAGTTAAAAAAAAGGCCAAAGAAATTATACAGGTTTACGTGTAAAAAGGCATCGGTCATGTTAACCAGCAAATATTTTAGTTTGAACTTCATGTGGGTCGTTTTAACTCTTCAGAGTTTACAAAAAATAGTGAAATACACCAATATAATTCCATCATTCCAATATTTTTCATACTTGTTCTATGAAATCCTCTTAGCGAGGAAGAAAGCCATTTGATAGAAACAAAATTATCAATTAAAATTTTCGTTGATGATTTGTTGATTACAAGCCCTTCTTTGAAAAAGTGTTCTGTGCACATGACCCGAAAACGCTCAAGAAGGTCGAATATAACATCACGCAAAAAATGAATCATTACAAACACCATATTCATTGGCATCCACAGTCAAAAACCTAAAACAACTTGATGCAAGGTTTAACTTTTTATCAAGATGCAATGTTAATTTTTTCAGGTCGTCCGTCAAATGCACTCACTTGGAATATATGCCTTACATAGCTTGTTCAGCTGTACTTAATCCATTTCACGTTTCTTTGTTTGTATGTTTCGGTAGGATATACCGAATAACTAATGTAGAAAAATAAATCGAGAGAATTGCAACAACAACAAAAATTTGGAATCATCTCAGGATTTTTTTCTTCATATATCTGGATAACTTGAAGATATTTCACTAACCAATTCTAGTCCCTACAGTTTTATATTGCATTTAAGGAAGAGAAATCGAGAAAAAAATGAAGCGAAATAACATCATGAATGTCAAAGCTTAAGCTTCCATTTATCTTCTAATGCTTTAGCCTTTGCTTTTCCAATTTCACTCAGACCAAACTATTTTACATTGTTTTATTCTTATTCTTATTTGTTTAGAAAAAAAGCCCTACGTTTGGCAGTAGGTTCTTAAGTTCTTAGAGATGCATCTTCACTACATTTTTTTTTTATCCAATGCAAAAATGGGAACTTCTAGTTTTAAATGGCGTTCGGGTAGGGTTTGAGGGTTCTTTGAGGCATGTTTGGTATCAAAGCAAAAAGTGGAGCTCAATGAGAACTTTTTGAAGAATACGAAGCAATGTGTTCTTTAACATATTAACAGTTGGAGAAAAGTAATTGTAAACCATTCACTTTGACAATTTAATTGGCAGTCCTGCTGAATAAACAAGGAAATGATTTCAGAATTAAGATCGTCTGCATTTTGATACGCACTCAGAACCGCAGCGAAGGAGTAATCGGGCTAGGCAACCCAACCCGAAATACGATAAATAGGCATTGATGTTTATTAGCCTTTTATTGTTAGCGTTATTTAGTTTCTTCTAGAAGTTCTGTGGTAGGCAAGAAGTTTAAGCTAGATAGGATTAGTTCAAGTTAGAGGGAATACTAGTTAGACTAGGAAGTAAGTTAGAACGATAGGATTCCTATCCTAAGTTGGAGAAGGATCATCGTGCTTATATAAGTACAGCTAGTTAATGTTTTGAGTATCAATAAAGTATTTTTAGTATTTGCATCGTTAGCAAATCGGTTGTTGTGCACCGCAAGTATAACACGGATTCTATCGTTCACGCGATAGTATCTTCTGTCAATAATCATAGCGTTTCAATCGTTAGGCGATATAATCGTCTATCAATTGATATCAGAGCACGTATTTGATCTTCATTTACGCATTTTTTTTATCATGCCAGCAGGAGGAACAAACAAGGAGCGATTAGAATCACTAGAGAACAATATGCAGCAGGTCTTGGGATCGTTAACAAAAATAGAAGAGTTTAAGAGTCGTATAGACGAGCGCTTAAATCCCAAAGAACGATGACGAAACTCTGGACATAAAGGAAGAAAGAATAAAAGGCATGAGGGTCAGAGGGATACGCAAAGCGAAAGATCTGACTCGGGGTCTGAGGATAATAGTACGGAGGAGAGTGACGATTCATCTAGTGAGTCAGAGGAGGATCAAGAGAAACATCAACGAGATAAACCGTATTTTAAACCTATAAGGATTGATTTTCCTTGCTTTAGCGGATTAGATCCAGAAGTATGGCTGGATAGGGCTCGACAGTTTTTCATAATTCAGTCGGTGCAAACAAAGCAACAGATAGCTCTTGCATCTTTCAATCTTGAGGGTGACGCAAACGCGTGGTGGCAATGGTACTCTCGACAATGCAAAAAAGAAGGAAAAACAATTTCATGGAAGCATTTTGAAAAGGCTTTTCTAGCCCGGTTTGGGCCATCAGACTTTGAGGATTACGAGGAAAAATTACATAAAATAAAACAGACAGGCTCCTTTAATGATTACCTTAAGGAGTTTGAGAAGTTATCAGACCGAGTCAAGGGTTGGTCTCCCTGAGCATTGCGAGGAGCGTTTATGAGTTGGCTTAAGGATGAAATTGCATCAGTTGTTCAGATGCTATCTCCAAGAATATTGGCGAAGGCTATTGACCTAGCACGACGACGGAGCGAGCAACTTGAAGGGGAAAATCAAACAGCTCCAGTCATATCTAAGGGGAGTAGGATTAGACCATATTCTAATAATGGAGCCATGGTGGTGACTCCAACGCCATCTCCTCTTAAAACTGGTGGATCATCATTAATTAGGGTTCAAGCGGCTATCCTGGGAAGAGATGCAAAAGCGTAGAGCTCAAAACTTATGTTACAAATGCGATGAAAAGTTCACCTAAGGGCATCGATGCGCAAATAAACCGCAGGATTTTTTGATAGAATACGGCGATGGGAAAAGTGACGATCTTGAAGACATTGAACCACCACATGTTTTGGCACTAGAGAAGTGTCAAGAGGAGAGAGGCAACAACCAGGGCGACCCTTTGATTTCTGTGAACGCGTTAGCTGGAGGCGGAGAATGTCGTACTATGCATGTACACGCTGAGATAGCAGGGAAATGTCTCGTCGCTCTAATCGATAGCGGGTCAAGTCACAATTTTGTGAATCATAATCTGGGACCAAAGCTGGGGGTGTCAGTGACCCCAACCGTACCTTTTGGGGTGCGTATTGCAAGCGGTGAAAGGATTATGTGTTCAGAAAAGTATGAGAACGTGCCAATAACAATCCAGGGGTATGAGTTCACTACTACTTTGTACTCTTTGCCTTTGTCGGGATTGGATCTAGTACTTGGTGTTCAATGGTTGGCGAGTTTGGGATCTGTTGTGTCAGATTGGGGTGAGATGACCATGGAGTTTCACAATGGGGCTAAAGTCCATCGACTTCATGCATTGGCTACGGAGGAGTAGTGCGCCATAGACGTGAGTGGGTTGCTCTACGAATAAAGAGGAGGGGCAGATATGTTTTTTCTGCAACAAACCGAGTCCTTAAAACTGTCAAGGGCTGTTGTAAGTGAGCCCATAGAGGAAAAAATATATTTGTTACTTGATGAGTATAACGGGTTAATGATGGAGCCAAAGCAGTTTCCGCCACAAAGGAAGCATGATCACCAGATTACCTTAAAGGATGAGTTCCTACCTATTGATGTCGCTCCGTATCGGTACGCTCACTTTCAGATAAACAAAATCGAAAAGCAAGTGGATGAAATGTTACGGGCATGTTTGATACGACCGGGTATTAGTCCTTTTTCGTCTCCTGTGTTACTGGTAAGGAAGAAATATGGGGCTTGGAGATTTTGCACGGATTATCGTGCACTCAATAATGCAACTATAAAAGACCGTTTTCCAATACCGACTATAGATGACATGATCGACAAGATTTATGGTGCAATGTTCTTCTCGAAGTTAGACTTACGGGCTGGATATCATCAAATTCGAGTAAACCCAGACGATGTGCATAAAACTACTTTTCCTACTCACCAAGGACACTACGAGTACCTTGTAATGCCTTTTGGGTTGTGTAACGCGCCTTCTACTTTTCAAGCCGTGATGAATAATATTTTCAAGGTGCACTTAAGAAAGTTTGTTTTAGTTTGTTTTGACGATATCCTTGATTACAGTCGTAATGCCGATGAGCATGTCACTCATCTACGAAAAGTCTTTGAAATATTAAGGTCAAATGAGTTTTATATTAAACATTCAAAATGTGCCTTTGGAGAAAAAGAAATTGAATATCTGGGCCATTTCTTATCAGGTGAGGGGAGACGTACCGACCCACGGAAGATGGAAGCAATGATAAGATGGCTTGTACCAAAGAATGTTACTGGGCTGCGAGGTTTCCTTGTTCTTACGGGATACTATCGTAAATTTTTTCATCATTACGGAATGATTGCACAATCTTTAACACAACTGCTCAAGGAGGGACCGTTTCGGTGGACTTCGGAGGCTTCCGAGGCTTTTGAAAATTTGAAAAAAGCCATGACGACAACCCTAGTTCTGGAATTACCTAATTTCAATGAAGAATTTGTCATCGAAACTGATGCTTGCGCAACAGGGATGACCCATAGCGTATTTGAGTAAAGCTATTTCGCCAACTAAACGGGCATGGTCGATCTATGAGAAAGAGATGCTTGACCATATTTGTTGGGTCGGCGGTTTGTTATCCCTACTAATCAAAGAAGTTTGCGCTACTTATTAGAGCAAATAATTACAACTCCAGAACAACAAAAATGGATTGCCAAGCTCTTGGGGTTTGATTATACAATTGTATATCGAGCAGTCAAAGAAAATGATGTGGCTGATACTTTGTCGAGAAGAGTAGTAAATGGAGATGGAGATATGAAGGGTATACTTACTTTAATGAATTATGAGAGATTACACTATCACTACCAAATTCTAATATATGAGCAAGGATTAAGGAGCTCACTAATGTGGACTCACGATGCATAGCAGCCAATCAAACTCTTGGGTGGCCTAATAAAGAAGGACGTGGGACTAATTACGCATACTGCAAAGGCCGCATCATTGTTCCGATGGATAGTGACCTCAGGAGGGATATATTGTATGAGTTTCATTCAACGGCTATAGGAGAACACTCGGGATTTGAACAAACATTAAAACGATTGGCTCGTGTGTTTTATTGGGACGGAATGAAGGGCGATATTATCAAGTATGTACGTGAGTGTGACACGTGTCAACACAATAAAAACGATCAATGGTCTGTTGGGTGGATCAGACGAACAATGAGAAAGACAGAAAACTAAAACCGAGCACATAGTCTTTGATAACGGAGTTCACCCTAATTGGCTACGTCTCCGGACCGCTACACGTGGCACTTAATATTATTATAATGAGAATTACAATCGTAATCTAGCTCAATCACAAGCTATGGTTCTCTCACAAATAGAACTCTCTCTTTACAATATTCTCTCTTGAATATGTGATTGTGATGTGTAAAAGGTGTAATTAAATATACAAGATAGTAGGACATATATAGAACCCAAAGTGGGTTTTATTACAATTCCAAGCGATGTGGGATAATTAGAAAACATGGTCAAAACTCATTTGGCTCCACAACTCAACAATCTCCCACTTGGAGTCAAATGTCAAGTGCTTCAAGAGAATTCTGATTATCCCCGACCACCGAACTCACTGTGCTCCACCGAGCAGAATGCTCCCATCGGTATCCTTGTATAATAATTATTACTCTTCAGAGTTGCTCATTTTTCATGTAGCGGCGACCCTGAACCTCAAGCTCGGAGTCCTACTAAGGTTGCACACAGCCTCAGTTTGTCGATTGTAACAGTCTTCGTTAGCATATCGGCGGGGTTCTTAGCGCCCTCAATCTTTTCTAGCGCGAATATTCCATCTTCTAGAACATCCCGGATAAAATGGTAACGAATCTGTATGTGCTTGGTGCATGAATGGAATACAGGATTCTTAGCTAGCTGAACTGCACTTTGACTATCACAGTGCAGAACTCCCTTGTCGGTTTTCTGACCGAGCTTCTTTAAAAAACCTTGCAACCAAATCATCTCTTTGCTTGCTTCCGTCACCGCGACGTACTCAGCCTCTGTGGTCGACAATGCAACAATCTTTTATAACTTAGATGTCCAACTCACAGCAGTACCACAGTAGGTACAAACACATTCCGTTGTGCTCTTTCGGCTGTCCAGATCACCGGCCATGTCAGCATCCACATAGCCATGCAGGCCTTCCGTGCTTATATAAGTACTGTTGGAAAAACCATGTTTAACATGGTAGTTTCCGAATGGTCATGAGACCATCTTTGAGTCAAGATTCCAAGTGACAGCCGTTGTCTTTTGGCACCATACTCAAGACGGTTGAATAGATGGTATGACAAGGTTCGTAACAGTATGTCACATCACCTATTCGGAGAATGGGAGTGAATGAAAATTGGCGTCAAAGATTGGGATTGAGAAAGAGGAAAACTCTTAATGCTGAAAAATGGGTTTAATGAGGATAACTCATTGGGAATTGTCCCACATTGAAAAGTGAAGAGCTCCTCCTCGGGGAAAGAGCTCCTGCTCGGGAAAAGAGCTCCTCCTCGGGAAAAGAGCTCCTCCTCGGGGAAAGAGCTCCACCTCAGGAAAAGAGCTCCTCTTCGGGGAAAGAGCTCCAGCTCGGGAAAAGAGCTCTCCAGCTCGGGAAAAGAGCTCCAGTTCGGCCAACTCCAGCTCGAGAAAACGCGCCTGTTCGGGAAAAGCGTGCCTGTTCGGGAAAAGCTTCCAGCAAAGCTATAACTGTTGCAATAAATATGAATTTATTACAAAGTTAATACTGCAGTTTTCGAATTTCGAAAACTGACAATAGTAAAGTGACTTTAATGGCTGAGATACTCAGGCAGCCTATAAATAGGTAGACCCTCCACATGTTTTAAATACTGTCATGTTACTAGAAATAACTACAAGTCCAATAGCTTGTGGGCTAATGACAATGAGAATTGGACTAAAGTGGGGAATAACAAGAAACACTCAGCTAAGAAGGGTACTAGGATCTTTTTTCAAAGTAACATTGTTGGTAATGATAAAACTTCACTAGTTGAAGGAACTCCTACCTTTTAGTCTCTCTAATATTTTTGATAAACTGGATTTTACTACTAAGGATGTTTCTCCTAGAAAAGTTATTCAAATCAATTTGAATGCTAAGCATTATGATTCCCTAATGAGCATTATCAAAACCCCAGAGCACATTACTCCACTAATACCCATTTTTATGGACATAGTTGGGGCTAACTCTAATGGGAAAACAAACCAACTAGATGAATTTGTTGCTCTTTCAAATGATGGGGAATTACATGATAATACTTTGTTACAAGTACCCACTCAAGAGGTTGAGGAAGGCATTAAAATCTCAGGAAAAATATCTCAAGCTAATGTGAAGAACATTTTTACTAGAAGGGAAAAGAATAAGCTTAAGAAAATTAACAAAAAGAAGAAAAAAAAGCTTGTCCAGCTAGAAAGGCATAATAACAATTCTAGTGTTAAAACCCCCCAGAAATATTTGAAATGGCAACAGATCTTAATTCTATAGGATGGTGGAATATAAGAGGGTTAAATAAATCTGTTAAACAACAAACTGTTAGAAATCTAGTTTTTAACAACAATTTGTCTTGTGTTGGCATTCTAGAAACTAAAATTCCTTCCCACAAAGTTGGTCCTATTTATAGAACTACTTTTTCTGGGTGGAACTATGTAACTAACATTAACTCTGCTCCCTATGGCAGAATTATAGTGGCTTATAATAGTGCAGTTTGGAATTGCTCTGTTATCCATGCTATTACTCATCATATTCATTGTCTCTTACATCAACTCTTATGAGTGTTTTTTGGTCACTTTTGTGTATGCTTCTATTCACCATAAGAATAGATCCATTTTGTGGTAGGACTTAGTAGATTTCTCAACTAATACTCAAGGCTTATCTTGGGTGGTGATGGAAGATTTCAATGCACTAAGAAGCCATGTGGATAGAAAAAGGGGTAGCACTAGCTGGCCCCCTCAAATGATTTTCCTTTATGTATTGATAATGCTATGTTTGATGACTTGAATTATAAGGGTTTTAAATACACTTGGTGTAACAATTGGGATACCCTTATAATTCAAATAAAGATTGACAGAGTACTTATTAATGATGCTTGGATTACCTTATTTACCAACTCAGAGGCTACCTTTTTATCAAATGATATATCTTATTACACTCTAGTGATCATTAACTTTGGCAAGTTTTTCAAGGCTGGTCCTAAACCCTTTCGATTTTTCAATTACTGGTACAACATAGAGGGTTTTTTGGACATTGTTTGTAAAGCCCGAGAGCCTAGCCATATAGGCTCTAAGATGTTTAATGTGTGTAGAAAACTCCACTCCACCAAGCAAGCTTTAAAAAAGCTTTCTAACAGTAATGGTAAAGATATTAGATCTAATGCTACCAATGCTAGAGAGTTGCTCCACAATGCTCAAACTAAGTTTGATAATGGTGACACCTCAGTCTCCTTAGCTTCTATTCACACTGCTAAAAACAATTTTCTAAGTATTCTTGAGGATGAGGAAAGTTTTGCCAAACAAAAAAGTAGAATCAAGTGGCTTAAATAGAGAAACCAGAATACCTCCTTCTTCTTTAAAGCTATAAACCAAATGAATAATAGAAAGAGGATTTCCTCTCTTCATGATGCCAATGGTGACATTCTTACTAATCACTTTGATATTGTTTATAACATTGTTGGTTTTTATCAGAATTTGATTGGCTCTAAATGTGATAAAGATTATCCTGGTATAAATGCATTGAGAGCCTTTGTTAAACCTATAATCAGTTCTGATATGGTTAGCTTTATGAGTTCCATGGTTAGTGATAAGGAAATTGAGGATTGTATTTTCTCTTTCAACCCTAATAAGGCCCCTGGCTCCAATGGTTTCAATGGCTTCTTTTTTCAGAAAACTTGGCATATTATTGGCAAATATGTTACTCTTGCCATAAAAGATTTATTTAAATCAAATGCTCTGCTAAAAGAAGTTAATAATACATGCATATTCCTTATTCCTAAGAGTGAGATCCCCTTTGCTATAAAGGATTACAGACCTATCTCTTGTTGCAATTTTATATACAATTGCATTTCTAAACTAATTGCTAATAGAATCAAACTTTTTTTGGACAATATTATTTTAAAAAACCAGTCAACTTTTATCAAAGGTAGATCTATTAGTGAAAACCTAGAATCACTCTTAAAGTGGATTTAATGAAAGCTTTTGACTCTATTAGTTGGACTTTTATTAATGATACTTTGAATCTTAAGGGTTTTCCTTGCTTCATGAGAGATTGGATTAGAACTTGTATTTCTTCTCTTTCCTACCATGTCATGATTAATGGCAGTATGGAGGGTTATTTTAAAGGCAAAAAAGGTCTCAGACAGGGTAACCCCCTTTCCCCGTACATTTTTGTTATTTGCATGAATGTTCTCTATCTTATTTTAGAACAATTTACCAAGGATAAATCTTTTAATTTCCATAATAAGTGTAAGAAGTTAAAGCTTACTCACATTTTCTTTGCTGATGACCTACTCTAGTTTTGTAATGGAGACCAGAACTCTGTAAATGTTCTCTCTAGTGCAGTTAGTCTTTTCATCAAATTCTGATAAGAGTAGCTTGTTTGCTTATGGTATAGAGGAAAATATTGTCCATGATATCTCTAGTTTCATAGGCTTTAAGAAAGAGAACCTCCCTGTTACTTATTTGGGAGTGCCTTTGCTTACTACTAAACTTCAAGCTAGCCATTGCAAGATCTTGGTTAATAAGGCCACTTCTAGAATCTCTTCTTGGACTAGCAAATTCCTTGCCTATGCTGGTAGAATCAAACTTATAAACTCTGTTCTTTATAGCTTAACTATCTTTTGGTGTTCTCATTTTATCCTACCTGCTGCTGTTACCAAATAAATTGACCAAATCTTGGAAAAGTTTTTATGGATTAGTAGTGGGGCTAGGGTAGTTTGGAGTGATATTACCGTTCCTTGTAAGGAAGGTGGTCAGGGTTTCAAAGACATTAAAGTGTCGAATTAAGTTCTTATTGCTAAACTTTTCTGGAATATTTGCAATCTGTAACGATTCGGAAATTTCTATATTTATTATTTTCTATTAAAGATTTTGTTAGGGATGTTAATATATATTGGATTTAATGGTCTTTGGTGTGACTTGAAATAATGTATTAAAGTGTAATTATGTTAGGTGTTGTTTCTATAAATACTATTTATGTGGACTTGGATGCTAATTGAATTGAAACAAAAAACCTAAATACTAATATCTAAATACATATATACTTATATACATACACAGCCACACATATGTACAGATACATACGTATAGCGAATACATATATACATATATAAACAGAGAGATAGAGAGAGAAGACATGACAGAGAGAGAGTGACCGAAGTCAGCGAACTAGCGGCCCACTCCGATGACCAGTTTGTCGAGTATAGACAGCGGTGGTGGTGGCTTTATCAAGTTTAGGACAGCCACATTTCGGCTAATATCGGGTGCATTCGGATTCTTATTTTTCAATCCAATACATTTTCTTAACATACTCTTCGAGATCTATCTACATGTGTAAGCCTTCTTTTTTGATTTTCACTTTTATAAAATCAAGTTTTTTGGGGTTTTACCCTAACCCGAATTTACATTAATTATATTGATCTGTGTCTTGTTTTAATCGCATTTAGAGACAGTTTTAAGGGTAATAAAGTTGCTGTCTAGATCTGGTCTTTCTGTTTTGTCGGGTTTTTGGCTCCGTTTGGCGGTTTACAAACGAGCTCTCGTTTGGTTCGGTAATGGGGAAGAAACCGATTTTACTTTAATAGGTTTTATTTATGTGTTTGTTTGTTGTTTGTGTGTTTGCGTACTTGTGTAGAATATAACATGCGTCTGCTTATATTTCGTGATATTGGGTTCTACGTGAATTAATATTAAGGGTGAATTGTGATTATTAATTTTTGTAAAAATTTAAGTTTGATCTAAAATATTTTTAAGTGTTCAGTTGGGAAATTCTTGATACCATGAACAGTGTATGTGGTGATCTTGTGTGACTAAAGTGGTGAAACTGTGGACAGTTATATGTGATTAAAAGTGACTAGGTTAATTTGTAGCAAAGAAAAATTCCTAGAATTGTTTTATTCTAATTTTGGTATTTGTACCGTTCTCGAGAAAATACCAACCAATTTGGTATTAGCTTGAATTAATTTATTTTATCTTAATTCTTTTACAGAAACCAAGTTTTCTATACTTGGTGTTTTGTTCAAGAATATTCAAATACGCGTATAGTCTTTTGGTTGTCTTTTCAGAAACCGAAATATGACGAATGAGAATATCTCTGATCCTATTGTCCCTTCGGTGAGTTCGCATGACGTAGTGGTTGGTGGGAATGTCCATAACACTACGGGCGATGCAAATGTGGGGGCTGATGCTCAGGTGCATGCTACGGCGGCTACGGCCAAAGCTGCGGCTGTGGCTGCGGCCAAGGCTATGGCTGCGGCCAGGGGCAAGGTACCGATGCGTTCGGCTATGCCTGTTTTGCCAACCTCTCATCTGGAGAAGCCGGAAAAGTTTAGGAGTGACAACTTCAAACGTTGGCAGCAAAAGATGCTGTTTTATTTAACCACCCTAAACTTAACCCATTTTCTTAAGGAGACTGCTCCCGTCCTAAGCGAGGACGATCTGGACGAGCAGTCGTTCTCGGCGGTTGAGGCATGGAGACATGCCGACTACCTATGCTGGAACTATATCCTGTGTGCTCTAGATGACACCCTATTCAGTATCTTCGAGCCCAAAACAACTGCAAAGGAGCTTTGGGAGACTCTCAAAAAGAAGTACAAGGTGAATAATGCCGGCGCAAAGAAATTTGTCGTCACGGACTTTCACGAGTACATGATGACTGATAATAGGAGTGTCATTGAGCAGGTTGAGGAGCTACAACTCATATACCATCGACTTGATGCTGAAGGGCTAGTTATCAAGGAACCCTTCTAGGTGGCTCTCATGATTGAGAAACTGCCATCGTCATGGAAGGAGTTTCAGAACTACCTGAAGCACAAACGGAAGGCAATGAGTCTGGAGGGGCTCACAGAGAGGTTGAATATCGAGCAGAGCAACCGCAGTTCTGGAAAGAAAGGTGGTACTGCTAGTAGCTCGGTGAAAAAGGCCCATGTGATTGAGGCCACGCGTGTCAAGCGGAAACGCCCTGACAACGCAGGCAGTGCTGTTGTTGTAAAGAAATTTGCAGGAACCTGCTTTGTGTGTAACAAGACCGGTCATGGTACCGCGGACTGTTATGACAATAAACGCATTGCTAACCTCAAACCCCCACTGAGGAGCTTTAAGGGCAAGGGGAAGATGAGGGCTCCAGCTCAGGCCAATGTGGCCGAGGGAGTAGAGGATGACATGCATCTCTTTGAAGTGGTCTCCGAAGTGAACCTTGTGTGAAGCAAACCAAAGGAATGGTGGCTAGATACCGGCGCCATGAGCCACATCTGCTCCAACAAGTGGATGTTTAAGACCTACGAGGCAGTGGTTGGTGAGACCTGCTTCATGGGCAATTTTGCTACTTCCAAGGTGGAAGGAAAGGGGACAGTGGTGATGAACCTGACCTCAGGAAAAGAGCTCATGCTGACTAGGGTGCTCCATGTACCAGATATTCGCAAGAATCTGGTTTCAGGCTCGGTTATGGTGAAAAAGGGTTTTAAACTAGTTTTTCAATCCGATAAAGTTGTAATCACCAAGAATGGTATTTATGTAGGCCGTGGCTATATGACCAATGGCATGTTTAAGTTAAATGTAGGAACTCCAGCTCCTAAGACTGAGTTCGCTAATAAATGTGCTAAGGCTGAGGCCAGTACCAGTAATGTAATGACTGTTGCCAAGTTGGCCAATAATAATATTTCAGATTCTGCTTATATTTTTGAGTCATTTCATTTGTGGCATGGTAGATTAGGACATGTGAATTTTAATTCTATGAAGAAATTAATATCACTGCAACTAATACCAAACTTTGCCTTTAATAAACAACATAAATGTAAAATATGTGTATAAGCAAAGTTAACGAAATCATCGTTTCAACATGTTGAACGAGATAGTGAACCTCTTGGTTTGATTCACACAGATGTGTGTGATTTGAAATTTATTCAAACAAGAGGAGGTAAAAGATACTTCATAACTTTTATAGATGATTGTACTAGATACTGTTACGTTTACTTAATGAAAAGTAAAAGCGATGCAGTAGATATGTTCACTCTATATAAAACTGAAATAGAAAATCAACTCAATAAAAAGATTAAAATATTGAGGAGTGATAGAGGCGGTGAATATGAAGCGCCGTTCGCACAAATATGTGCGGAAAGTGGCATCATTCATCAGACCACAGCTCCATACTCCCCGGAGCAAAATGGAGTTGCGAAGCATAAAAATAGAACGCTCAAGGAAATGATGAATGCGATGTTGATAAGTTCTGGATTACCCCAGAACATGTGGGGGGAAGCATTGCTTTCCGCTAACTATGTTTTAAACAAGTTACCACATAAGAAGCGAGAGAAACCACCATACAAATTATGGAAAGGTCATCAACCTCGCTATAAGAACCTGAGGGTTTGGGTATGTCTCTCTAAGGTCCTAATATCCGCTCCTAAAAGGATGAGAATTGGTCCAAAGACAGTGGACTGCGTGTTCATTGGATATGCACAAAATAGCAGTGCGTATCGGTTTCTCGTACACAAGTCGGAAAATCCCGATGTGCACGTAGATACGATAATTGAAAGCCGAGAGGCTTCTTCCTTTGAGGACATCTTTCCCCGCAGAATGCTAACACCTGTACAGACTCAAGAGTTGAACAGTGATGGAAATGTGGGGGCAAGTGAACCGTCAGAGAAAGAAGAAGAGGAAGAGCCTTGACGAAGCAAAAGGGCAAGGAAGGAAACTTACTTTGGGCCTGATTTCGTAACCTTCATGATAGAAGGTGAACCGGTGACATATCAACAGGCTATGTCAACACCGAATTCCCAATATTGGGAAGAAGCAATCAATAATGAGATTGAATCGATTATGCAAAACCACACTTGGGAACTGGTGGATCTTCCGCAAGGATGCAAGCCCCTAGGTCACAAGTGGATCTTCAAGAGGAAGTTAAAGGTTGATGGCACGATCGAGAAGTACACGGCAAGACTTGTAGTCAAAGGCTTCAGGCAAACTGAAGGTGTCGATTATTTCGACACATACGCTCCTGTCTCCAGGAAAACGTCGATTCGGATCGTCATTGCTCTCGTGGCATTGTTTGATCTGGAAATACATTAGATGGATGTAAAAATGGCTTTTCTAAATGGAGAATTAGAAGAGGAGATTTATATGGAAGAACCTGAAGGGTTTGTGGTTCCAGGGAAAGAGCACATGGTGTGTAAACTTGTAAAGTCTCTATATGGACTCAAACAAGCACCCAAGCAATGGCACGAGAAATTTGATAGAATCATGCTATCAAATGGCTTTCGCATAAATGAGTGTGACAAATGTGTCTACATGAAAGGAAGTGAAAAAGACTGTGTAGTAGTCTGCCTTTATAATAGGGAGTACTGATAAGATCAACTCCACTAAGAAAATGTTGTCGCATCATTTCGATATGAAAGACCTGGGTATAGCTGACATTATACTTGGTATGAAAATCACCAAGACATCAGAGGGATATGCCTTTTCGCAAGGTCATTATGTTAGACAAACACTTGACAAATTTGACAGTGGTAGTAAGACAATGTCAAAAACTCCAATTGAGTTCAACTGTAGCTTGAAAAAGAATTTCGGGAAAAGTGTGAGACAATTGGAATTCTCTAGGATCATAGGCAGTCTCATGTATGTGATGAACTGTACTACACCTGATATAGCCAACTCAGTAAGCAGACTGAGCAGGTATACCAGTAATCCGAATGATGAGCACTGGAAGGCCATCATAAAGCTTCTCAGGTATATGAGATATACAGTCGATTATGGGCTGCACTATACAAGATATCCAGCGGTATTGGAAGGATATTCAGATGCCAACTGGATATCAGACTCCAACAGCACAAGATCCATGAGTGGATATGTGTTTGTAATGGGAGGTGCTGCCGTGTCTTGGAGATCCTCCAAACAAACTTGCATCGCAAGGTCAACTATGGAATCAGAATTCATAGCTTTGGACCTGGCGACTGAAGAGGCAGACTGGCTGAGGAGCTTCTTGGAAGTGATTCCAATGTGGCAAAAACCTGTTCCCGTGATAAGTATGCATTGCAATAGTCAATCAGCTATTGCGCGGGCTCAGGACCATATGTATAATGGAAAGTCTCGACACATACGTCGGAGACATAAATCCGTAAGAGAATTGTTAGCTAACGGTGTTGTATCCTTAGATTTTGTGAGATCAAAGGATAACATTGCGGATCCATTTACAAAGGGCTTGACTCAAGAGAGAGTCGAAGCGTCATCGAACAGAATGGGATTGAAGCCCATTAAATTGGTAGCCTCCCCATAGGCAACCCAACCCAGATGGGATTTACCTGCTGGGTTCAATGGGAAACTGAACTGTGGGGGCACCCGAACAAAGCACTCGGGAACCTGTAGTTCCCGGCCCAGTTTCGTGATGGCAGAGTGATAGACCTGTACCATAGTATGGGTGAGCATGAGGCTCTTAATGATTCAAGTATCTCAAAGGTCGAGTAAGGTGAGTCAGGACACCATCTACTTGGAACCACCTATAACGAGTGTGTAAGGCCGGTATCATGTGATGAGCGTAGGCTAAATCACTAGAGCACTCAGTTGAACGTGCCAAGGCAGTCCAGGCCAAATATGGACAACAACTAAAGGGCTTAGTACGTGGGTAGAGAGGACACTTTGCGGGTGCCATTCTTGGATACACAAAGCTTAATGGTTCAAGGCTTTACATATACCTAATAGCAGTATTCTGGGTGGTACTCCGCTACGGCAGGTTCAAGGCGCGCGCTACCTGACCTTAGACAGTGAACTTTTGCGGTTCTCTTGTTTGGATTTTAGGACATGGGCTTTTAAGCCAATTGCATTCATGTGGGGGATTGTTGGAAAAACCATGTTTAACATGGTAGTTTCCGAATGGTCACGAGACCATCTTTGAGTCAAGATTCCAAGTGACAGCCATTGTCTTTTGGCACCATACTCAAGACGGTTGAGTAGATGGTATGACAAGGTTCGTAACGGTATGCCACATGACCTATTCGGAGAATGAGAGTGAATGGAAATTGGCGTCAAAGATTGGGATTGAGAAAGAGGAAAACTCTTAATGCTGGAAAATGGGTTTAATGAGGATAACTCATTGGGAATTGTCCCACATTGAAAAGTGAAGAGCTCCTCCTCGTGGAAAGAGCTCCACCTCGGGAAAAGAGCTCCTCCTCGGAAAAAGAGCTCCTCCTCGGGGAAAGAGCTCCTCCTCGGGAAAAGAGCTCCTCCTTGGAAAAAGAGCTCCTACTCGGGGAAAGAGCTCCAGCTCGGGAAAAGAGCTCCAGCTCGAGGCAAGAGCTCCTCCTCGGGGAATAGAGCTCCTCCTCGGGGAAAGAGCTGCAGCTCGGGAAAAGAGCTCCAGCTCGGGAAAAGAGCTCCAGCTCGGGAAAACGCGCCTGTTCGGGAAAAGCGTGCCTGTTCGGGAAAAGCTTCCAGCAAAGCTATAACTGTTGCAATAAATATGAATTCATTGCAAAGTTAATACTGCAGTTTTGAATTTCGAAAACTGATAGTAGTAAAGTGACTTTAATGGCTGAGATACTCAACCAGCCTATAAATAGGCAGACCCCCCACATGTCAAACACATAACATTCTGAAATCAAACACAACAGCATATATCATCTCTCAAAATAAGCATTACATTTTAGTTAGAGAGATCCACCCACCAACAGCTCGACCTTGACTCGTCGCCAGTTTCCGGTGAGTCATCCGAGATGTTGTACCTTGGGATCGAAGCGCCAAACATAACCAGAAACCTCAAAGGTGGTTAGGCGAATATCGGTTAAGGGCAGACTGTTAAACAGTCGCCTCGTCTATTTATTTTCCTACATTTTTTATTCCGTCTTTATATTTCAGCAATTTTATATTATGTACTTTTCAATTATGTAATTTATTTTTCATGTTCTGTAATTTCATTTCAGTCCTTTTTCTTTTCTGTAATTTCTATTCTGTTCTGTAATTTACTTTCCAATTCTGTAATTTTATTTAATTCCAGAAACAGTCCTGCAGTTTAGTAATTATACTATTCTGTATGGCAGTTTCTTTTAATTAACAAACAGTCCAGCAGTTTAGTTTCATACTATTTTGTCTGACAGTTTCGTTTAATAACAAACCAGTCCAACAGTTTAATAACTTATATTATTCTGGCTGGAATTTTAATTAATTGCATTTACATTCTGTAAGTGTCGAAATTTTGTAATAGAGTCATATTCCATTATAGAAATAAAATTGTTTATTTCTTTTCAGTCCTTGCACTTTTAATTATTGATTTTACGTACATCAAAACCAACAAGTACAACTTGTTAACGTTTTGAGTATCAATAAAGTATTTTCGGCATTTGCATCGTTAGCAAATCGGTTGTTGTGCACCGCAAGTATAACAAGATTCTATCGTTCACGCGATAGTATCTTCTGTCAATAATCGTCTATCACATTTCTCTCCTTTAATGATAAAAATCCAGCATGCAAGTGGATAATGGTTGTTTTTAAATAAGACGACAGATTCCATTACAACCCTGTTTGGCTGTTTTTATTTAAATCTCAGTATTACAAAGATAAGAAATTTTTGTTTAAATTTGATTCCTAAAGTCAATTGTACTAAACCAAGAACTTCATATATCAAAGTTGTTAAATAGTCCATTTCTCCTTCAGAAAAAAGATAAACTTAAATATCGATGGGTGTTCTAAGTCATGGTAGTGAAATCACTGTTTTTTTAAAGCGCGCTTCGTAGGGAAGAAGTTCGAATTAAAGTTCAATTCCAAGCTTAAAAAGATCGATTTTCCTCTTTATAAGCCACTAAAAGCTTACATGTTTTATGCTTTTAACACATCTCTTACAAAAACACTTTAGCTAAGATTTGCCTTTTTAAAACGTGGGAATAATCAAAGTTAATATAGGTATAGTTGAACCTAAATCCATTGAACAAAAGTTAGATGACAGCTTGGGCAATGAGTCAAATATTAGCTCTGAACAACCACTTGGTTCTTTTGCGAAATCAAAAGCATATTAAGAAGAAGAATTGCCCGAAAGCATTGATTACCAAACCCTTGAGTCATCGAGTAACTATAACAATTATGTTACCATGTCGGAAGAAAATGATAGAGATATAACCTCGCTAAAGCGATAGATGTCGGATATACAAGAGTTAATTTATTCAATAGAATCTAAACTTGAAAAAATGTCTATTTTTGGAAGGGACTGAGCTGGTCGGAAAGGGGAGAAACTTGAAAATATTATGTCAAAAACTGCAGTAAAAGGGTGGAGGATGAATCTAGTAAGGGAAAAAAATTTGTATCCAAACGCTCCACATGCCAAAATTGGTATAATGTTGAAAGAACAGAATAAATTTAGTACCAAGAGTAAGTCCCAAGTCCCAAAATGTCCCCATGATTTTAATGAGATAAGTTCTATACTTCACACAAAACTCTCTTGGGGAATTAGTAAGGGGAACTGGGTTTCTTAGAGAACTAATTTTATTTTCAGAATAAAAGGTAACAAGGAGCTACGCTATCTTGGTTGCTGGTGAGGGGTGACATGTCAGTTATGGCTTTTTGAGATTCAGTATATATAGCCACAAAAGATTTCCATTTCTCAAAAACTAATATTTCTGTTTTTTTTCTTCTTCTCATTTATCTTTTGAGTAAAAGTGAATGAGTGTAACAATGTGAAAGAGCATCAACAGCAAGTGAAACAAACTAGAGCTGGACTCTGACACCATTAGTGGTACCAAAAACAAACTAGTCAAAGTTGGTGATGATGTGTTGATGCGACCATCAGACGAAAATACATCTTCATATGTGGCGTTTATGGAAAACATTTCCGGTGATAATCGTAACAACATCAACGTAAGAATGAGATGGTAATTTTATCAACCCGAAGAATCAACAAGTAGGATAGAACAATTCCATGGATCAAAAGAGTTGTTTTTATCGGAGTCATAATGATGTTAGAGTGCACACACAATTGAAGGAAAATGTTTTGTTAACTTTTCAAATGAATATACTAATCTTAATAAAATTGGGGACGAAGATTATTACCGTGGATTTGAGTATAAACTGTCCACCGGTGCTGTTAACCCTGACCGTGTTGCAATGTGAGTACTTGTTCCTTTTGTAATTGTCTAGCCATTGAATCTTGTTTGTGTTTACTGTCAAATCCCATGCAACGATCTCTCAAGGTCTCATAGAAAGAAAATTGATAATGGACAAATAACAAAATAATAATTAATTATTTAATAAGTCTTTGAGTTAACACCTTCTTTTTATAGCATTGTAACCCGCTTAAAGTTCGTTTCAAAGAAAGTACAAGAGAGGCACAATAGAAATCAAATACTAAACCAACTCGGAGTCGGTGTTAGGCAATAATGAATTCATAATTTATTTACGAAGTAACAACTAGTTCAATTTAATTTAAATTAGCTTTTGACTTTGTAGATACTGTAAGTATGAAAAGCCATATAATCCTGATGATTTGATGCATGACGCAATGTGAGGGTTATAGGGACTGGTACGAGTATTGCAATTTATCTTTATTATAGTTTTACTTGTTGATGTGTGCTTGAGAAGTGCATGATTTTCTAGCTATTACAATCTTAGTTTCTTATAAACTATTTATTTGATCAACGTTTGGTAATGAAGGATTAGCCAACGCCGAAGAAGGAAGCTGTTGTTCCGTAAACCCCCTTCGTGGATTTCGGTATGTTGGAAGATGGTTACAAAGGTCCGCGAATTCTGCGCCACTGCTGGTTCTACTGATCGGTAGTATTTTTACAAACAAGAAAAAAAAAAGAAAAAGAAGACCACCGCTGAGGGTGCTGCTAATGTGCAACCTTTCATGGAGCCGGTAATAGAAAAAAAAGCTAGTTCTGGCCCTAAAAAAGATCACCTTCGAACTTCGACTTTGAAGACGTGCCTGAGATGGTGACGTGGAAATTAACAGATGCATGTAACGATGACTGGATGCCATTTATAAAATGGTGTCAAATTCGACTAAGCTAGAATGAGATGCTGCAGTAGAGTCTGTCATATCTGGCACTAATTAGATAATTGTTAATTTCCCAAAGTTGGGGTGAATATTTCCAAAGTTCTTTAGATTGAAAGAATATTATCAAAAATTAGTCCTAAATTAAAGTAAACAATGAAAATTTTCATCTTTCTTAGAGGACTACCCTTCAAGCGGGCATTATAGTTTAGTTTTTCTTTATCTTTTTCTTTTTTCAGGCTAACATCATCTAAAATATTTAATTGTTGTGTATTGGATTTCTAATAGAGTGATTTTGTTTTTATGAATTAACAATTTAAAATTAAAAAAAGTTGTAGTGTATATCGCTTTTAGAAGGATCATATTTCAGTAAACGTAAATAGGATCCTTCTAAAAGCGAAATACAATACATATTTTTTTTAAGTTTTAAATTTTAAATTCATAAAAACAATACCATTCTTTTAGAAATTTAATGCACAACAATTAAAATTTTTAGATACCATTAGCATGAAAAAAGAAAGGGATAATAAAAACAAAAACATACTGCCGCTTGAAGGGTAGTTCTCTAAGAAAGATTAAAAATTACATTGTTTACTTCAGAGCTAACTTTTGATAATATTCTTTCAATCTAAAGAATTTTGGGAATATTTACCGCAACTTTGAGACATTAACATATATCTACTTAGTGCCAAATATGAGAGACTTAACTAAAGTATCTTATTCTTTTCTTAGTCGAACTGGACACCATTTTATAAATGGCGTCCAATCATTCTTACACGCATATGTTAATTTCCACGCCACCATCTCAGCTAGGTCTTCAAAGTCGAAGCTCGAAGGTTGATCTTTTTAGGGCCATAACTAGAATTTTTTCTATTATCGGGTCCATGGAAGGCCGCACATTAGTAGCAATCTCAGCAGAAGAAGTGGTCTTTTTTTTTTGGTTGTTTATAGAAAGTATATTACTTCTATCCCTGACCTCAAACTACATCTGAGGTTAGTTCAACATAATATAAATCGATAGAACCACCACTCGCACCGAACTCGCGGACTTTAGTAACCATCTTCCAACCTTCTGGAAGCCACAAATGGGTCTCCTCAACACCAACCTCCTTCTTCGGCGTCGGCGTATCCTGATCCTCCATTACCAATTGGTGCTCAAAGACACAGTTTATAAGACGCTAAGATTGTAATAACAAGAAAATCATGGACGGCTCAAACACACATCAACAAGTAAAACTACACTAAAGATAAAGTGTGATCCTAGTACTAGTCCCTGCAAACCTTACATTGCACAATGCATCAAATTATCAGGAGTATATATGGCTTTTCACACGTACAATACCTACAAAATAAAAAGCTAATTAAAACTGAACTAGTTGTTACTTCGTAAATACATGATGAACTCATTATTGCCTAACATCGACTCCGAGTTGGTTTAGCATTTGGTTTCTACCTTGCCTCTCTTGTTCTTTCTATGGAAGGAACTTAAAGCGGGTTACAATGCTATAAAAAGAAGGTGTTAACTAAAATTCTTATTAAACAATTAATTATTGCTTTGTTATTTGTCCATTATCAATTTTTTTTCTAGAGACCTTTATAGGTCATTGCATGGAATTTGACAATAAGCTCAAAAAAGATTCAATCACTAACCAATTACAAAAGGATCAAGTATTCACATTGCAACACGGTCAGGGTCGAAAGCACTGGTAGGCGGTTTATACTCAAATCTATGGTAATAATATTCGTCCATGATTTTATCAAGATTAGTATATTCGTTTATAGAGTGAACAAAACATTTTCCGTCAATAGTGTGTGTACTCTGAACATCATTATGATATGATAAAAACAACTCTTTTGATCCATGGAATTGTTCTATCCTACTTGTTGATTCTTTGGGTCGATAGAATTACCATCTCACCCTTGCGTTGATGTTTTTATGATTATGACCGTAAATGTTCTCTAAAAGAGCCACATATGAAGATGTATTTTCATGTGATGGTCACATCAACACATCATCTCCAACTTTGACTAGTTTGTTTTTTGGTATCTCTGATAGCGTAAGAGTCCAGCTCCTGTTTGTTTGGCTTGTTGTTAATATTTTTTTTCTCATTGTTACACTCATTCACTTTTACTCAAAAGACGATACAAATAAATTGAGCAATAACTATCGTTTGTGGAATTAACGAAGGTAAAGAAGAACAAGAACAGAAATCCAAAGAAATATAGCTTCTATTAATATTGAATTAAAAAAGAATTACAATATAGCTCTTTCACTCTCTACAATATCTCTCTAGAGCTATACAACTCGTATGTTCATAATGTTTTCTATGTATAGTTAAAAACTAAACATATACTCAAACAAAATAACTAGTATTGGGTTTTCTCCATCTTTCTATACTTAGGCCTAGCGTAATCATATCCCAAAACAATATGACTTATACTGTTTTTTCCGTCCTTTGAACTAACCCCAACCCCTTTATTCATAGACTAGGCATTAGTCCTAATTCTTATAGAAAACTATTTACACAAGTAAGTACTTCCTCAATCAATTAGGAGATAACTTCCTAATTCATTGATCAACAAGTAATCCATTAAGAAATTTCCTAACTAATAATCCCTTAATCTTTGGTTAACATGGAATCCTACTAAGGAATTATTTCATAAGTTTCTAGAAGGATACACCCGTACCATGGCTCCTCCTTTTAGAAACTTAAACTCCCATTTAATCATAAACGGAGCTGAGAGAACTCGATGGAACCCTCGTCTTTGGTGTCGCAAATTCCGTCTTCGTCCGAATCTCCTTCACTGTCTTCATCATTTGAATCCGGTGTTATCTTCTTTGGCTTTTCCGATTAAACTTCCTTCTTCCCATTCTTTAGGATGAATTCTGCCATACCCGAAAGAGTTGTACCCGTCGACTCAAATTTTTTCATGACTGCACCAAGCCAAGTTTTGTCATCTGTTTCATACATCCTCTTTATTCTTGATTTTCTAGAGTTTTTCTAAGAAACCAGAATCTTGCACAGTCTACTGTATTCCGATCGAGTTAGGACTATGCACCGCAGTAACCCTTGTAGAATCGATATGCTTTGATACCAACTTGATACAAATAAACTGAGCAAGAACTATCGTTTGCGGAATTAATGAAAGTAAAGAAGAAAAAGAACACAAATCAGAAGAAATATATCTTCTATTAATATTTAAGCAAAGAGAACTACAATATATCACTTTCTCCCTCTCTACAATATCTCTCTAAAGGGATACAACTCGTATGTTTTCAATGTTTTCTATTTCTAGTTAAAATCTAAACGTATACTAAAATGCAATAACCAATATTGGGTTTTCTCTTTCTCTCTATATTTTGGCCTAGGCTAAGCATACTATAAAACAATATGACTCATACTATTTTTTCTGTCCTTATAGGAAATTATTTATAAGACAGGCATTGGTCCTAATTCTTATAGTTATTTTCAGAAAGAAGTAATTCCTAAATCAATTAGTAGACAATTTCCTATTTCCTTAGTCAAGAAGGAATCCATTAAGGAATTTCCTAACTAATAATCCCTTAATTCTTGGTCAACAAGGAATCCTACTAATTAATTATTTTCTAAGTCAAGAAGGATACACCCGTACGTATCAAAAGATAACTGAGAAGAAGAAGAAAAGCAGAAAGATTGGTTTTTGAGAAAATAGAAATCTTTGGTGGCTATATATACTGAAACTCTATATTTGAGAGGCACATATTTTAAGACACTCAACTTACTGAAACTTTTCCACTCTCTTCTTGTACATAAACTTACTAATTCTTTAAGAGAGTTTTGTGTGACATATAGAGAATTTATCCCTCACTAAACTTTAGAGGCTATAACATTACTCCATTTAACTAAAATAATAATTTACAATATAGTCAAAGCGATTCAAACCCCTCTTTAAGATATTAAACTTTAACGAAAGTCGAAATTATACGAAAAAAGTGCATATTGTATCCTTATAAGCTATAACGAAAGATAGGTGATTAGAAAAAGAAATCTTATAATTTAATGTATTTTCCAGAAATCTATATCCAGATTTATGAGTTTGTACCGTATGAGAATCCATTAATTTGGGCTCTAATCTTCAAACACTCTCTATATAACACATGGGAACAAGAAATATAATATTAGGAAAAAAACAATTAAGTATAAACATGTACATGAAAGAATGAATGAAAGAAACACTTTTCCCGATTAAAAACTCATTTTCCCTCAAAAGAGTTGGATCAACAAAACCAAAACATATAGAGCGCAACATTCTGATAGTATTTTCTTCAAACCGAAAGAAGCACAAAAATAGACTAAATAACTTCAATAGACGAGATGGATATAAATTGCTATCCAATCCGTATATAAATGCGAGAAATGAATGAAAATGAAATAGTAATTAACAAGTTCTTTACTTTAATATGTTGTGCTTTAGTAATTTTGGAGATAGAATGTATTAGTGTAACATAAGAAGAAAGCACAACATATTAAAACAAAGAATTGTTACTTCTTCATTTTCGTTCATTTCTCTTATTTATATCCATGTCATCATCTATTGAAGTTGTTTAGTCTATTTTCGTGCTTCTTTCAACTTGAAGAAAAAACTATCGGAATGCTGCGCTTTATATTTTTTGTTTTTTTATGCAACTCCTTTGCGGGAAAATATGTTTCTGATGGGAAAAAGTGTTTCTTGAATACATCATGATTTTTGCATGTACATGTTTATTCTTAATTGTTACTTTCCTATTATATATCTTGTTCCCATGTGTTATATGGAGGTTGTTTGAAGATTAGAGCTCAAATCAATGGATTCTTATAAGGTACAAACACATATACATGCATATTTTTTTCTGACCAATATATAAAATAAATAATTTAGATGCGACTTTTGATCTATATTTATATTTATTGTACTCACACCGTAAATCCTTGGAAAATTTGGATAGATATATATTGGTTATATCCAAATTTACCAAGGATTTACGGTGTGAGTACAATAAATACAAGGGTGTATCCTTATAACGAGATACGTGATTAGAAAAAGAATTCTTAATCAAATTTCTTTCATCCCCCGCCCCATAGCCTAGCTTTTATCCTATTCTCCTTACATCCCTCGCCCCATATATCGTTTCCTCCAGGCTCCATATAAACACAGTTAAACAATTACGGAGCCGGTCGTAGTGCTCTAAAGACAACTACTCCCTTATCATCAATATTAATGGTAACAACTAAAGAGTTAAAGACAACTTTCATGCTTATAAATAGAAAGTTGGGTTGCTAGAGTTCATAAAATTCCCTTTAGAATGCCTTATAATACGTAGGTGAAGGACCCTTTTACAATTAATGGACGCAAGATACTTACACACCGCCATTTTAACAATTACAGTAAAACAGCTTATTAAAATGTGACACCCATATGGTACTATTCGACCCTAGGTTTCCCCATCAATAGTAACCACAATAAGGCCGAACAACTACACCCAATGAGGGAGTCACCTCGAACCAATCCCTTTTTAATAGTACCTTCTTAATTATAGTCCATGCACATGTCTAACAAATTACAAAATTATCCCCGTCAATTGCAATTCTGACAAGGCCACAAAACTAATGGAGCAGTCATCCTGAACAAACACAGTTCAATATCTTGTTATAGTTTCATGCATTTACCACTAAAAGACCTTATAGTGGTTCACCATGGGATAACCTTAAAGAAAGCTGACAAGATAATATGCTTATACGTACTACGATTAAGCATAGAGAGATAGAGCAAACTAGTATATATTTTAAAATAATTTTAGCCTTAACCTAGACATAGGTAGAAAGCATAGGACTTGTGTTGAGTTCAAGAATTAGATAGAGTTCATGAATCGTCCTGGTACTGTTTTGTATAATATTGTTATTTTGTTTAATTAAAATTGGGGATTGTCCACAATTTTTATTAACTTTTGAGTTTTAAATGGTCCTCCGACCTTATTACAAATATAATACCATCGCAAGGATGGAAAGCAAAATACTAAAATCTGAAAGTCCAAAATTGATAACTACGACAAGCCCTGTGAAGGGAAAATAAGCTCCTACATATATTGAGTTTTATGAGTTTATCATTACTTCATCTCAAAACTCTTACTCTTCACCCTTTAACCAATTGTAGCCAATACGAAGCCTTACCAGATAGACACCTCTACCTAAACTTGAGTATAATCGGAGTTACATACCCAATCAACCAACTCCTGGGAATTACGGATTTCATAGAATAGAAGATCTAGGATTACAATAATGGTAAGAACAATACCCTTCATACAAAATCCAGCGAGGAGGATCCAGTGGACCTGGATCATCCTGTATTGTATTTGTGTATCTTTACTGTTAGGACTAGATTTCTGGCCCATATACTATTTGTTGTCTATTGGTTTGAACTTAATAATACTAGTTGTATGTTAAGAATTGAGACAGCCTTTGGTTCCAAGTAAGGTTGCAACCTCAGTTGCAACCACAGTTCCAACCTGCTGATTCTGCAGGATTCTGTTCAGTTTTTTAAATCTGCATTACTACTCTTTAATGATGATTATTTGTTTTAAACTATGTAAGATATATTCTCATATGTTATTAAAGATTTAGTCTATGTATATTGAGAATATTAAACTGATAAGAAAGATGTTTTCTAAAAAATATAAGGAGATTAGTTTTTAAAGATATGTTTACTTTAAACTAGGCAATCTATATCTCTATTTTTATACAAATCTTTATCACATGTTTCAATCTTTGTTCTTTATCAAAATCAATATGATACGTTTAAAATTGAATGAAATATGGAGCTAATGATATATATATATATATATTTAGAATGATTTATATGTTCCTTGTTTAAAAGAATAGATTAACTCATATTTTTAAACTAGTTATTAACAGGTACTATCCTATGAAGATTGAGGTCAATCCTACGCTGAAGTATCTCATGCTATATGGAAAGATTGAAGCCAATCAAAAGAGTCAAAAGCAATCATCAAGATCTTGAAGAAAGAAGATTGTTTTTACTTATATAAATAATTGATAACTTAGCTTGTAAAAAGTGTGTGTTCTAAATTATAAAGAACTCATTCTTGAGAGAATACACAGTGAGCTTTAAAAGAAAACAATGGTGGGATGCCATTGATTTTTAAATGATAGTTATAAAGTATGAGCAATATAGAGATAGACAGAAAAATCTAGAGTGAGTCTGAGAGTTGTTCATTAAGACTTGAATCCAATATTGTAAACTTTTATAATATCATAATCTGGGTGAGTGCCCCGGAGACGTAGCCCAGTTGGGTGAACTCCGTTGTTAAATGTGCGTGTGAATTAATTCAAGTACATTTAACTTTACTGTTATGTCCATCAATATACTTAGATTCCAACTGTGGTTGCAACTTCACTTGGAACCTAACTGCAAAACTGCAACTAGAACAGCGGATAAGAATTTCATTTACCTTTTCAACATTTTTAAGGTATACCCACCCCTTTCAACTTTTTATTTATTTTTCTTGGTTTAAGCCATTTCTACTCTTTCTAATCCTATTCATGATTATTTCCTTTTGAAGACAAATTCAACTCAACTAGCAGATGTGCATTATTTTGAATTAGAATGGGGTCGGATTTTTTCCCCAAATTAGGATTCAGGAAATTGTCTTCATACAATACGCCCGAGAGATTGGTTGTGTTTTGAAAAGGATATCCCCAAAATTCCGTCTGTGTCCTGGTTCCTTTGACCTTCTATATAAGTTTCATAAGAATTATCAGATGAATAACCAAAATTAGGACAAAGAATTATAGAGGAATTCTCAGCTAGGGGTCCCATATCTCTATCCAGATGGATTATTTCAAGTGTTGGTCGGACCCTAATACAGATATTAAGAGGAACAACTTGTGTATATATTTGCTCAGAGTTTATAATCTATTAGGCTTGAGGAAAGATATTTGATAAGACATAAACTCTCCTTCTAAAGTGTCTAAATCTTGATGCATGGCTAAGCTGTGGCGGGTCGAAACATGATCGTCTAGATGGCCAATAAGCTGAGAACTTAGAGACAGGGACTTTGATTTTCATAGATTTTATTGGGAAGGTGTTGCTCCTATGAAATCGCCTATCTCTCTACATTGTAATTTATTCTCTCTTGCTAACTCATATATTTCTTCTTGTTATGCCCAAAATTATTCTTTACTATTGTTTATTGTGCAGACCATAATTTATATGTATCAAGTTGGTATGAAACCATATCGGTTATGTACTGATGACAGGTCCTTACTCGATCCCAATAATTGAGGGTAAACAAGTTGTTGAAAAGGCTCGACTCTAAGTGATAGAGAAGCACTAGATTTCAATCATTACCACTCTTACTGTAACATCCCATATTTTTATAAGTAATTTTTATTAGGAATTAATTTATCCAAAAATGTTTTATTCAAATTTTACCAAAAACCGGTCACTCGACTAATTTTTAGCCAAAAATCGAAACTCTTTCGAAAAAGCTTATTTTAAAAACCTGTTACTAATTTTACTAATAAAAAGGACCCAATAGATTTGTTTTTAAATATTTGTTATTTTTGAGTAGTAAAACAATATTTTTGCATTAAGAGTTAGCTTTTAGAACTTTGGGACCAAATAGTTCGCTTCCACAAACTATCTAAAAACAGTTTTTTCTAAACCAAATCAGCCCACTTTTCTTCAAAAACAGTAAATCTAAAAACAAGAGAGAAAAAGAGAGAAAAGAGAAGAAGAAGAAGAAGAAGAAGAAGAAGAAGAAGAAGAAGAAGAAGAAGAAGAAGAAGAAGAAGAAGAAGAGGAGAAACCACGTTAGCGGATTATTACCGGAATCATCTCCTCGACACGCTAAGATAACGGGGTTATCCATTGCGACTAGACGAGGGTGTATGTTAGGTTTTGGTTTTGCGTTTATTAGAAATTGGGGTTTTATGCCTTTTTATCTTAATTAGATTTATAAATTGTTAATTGGGTTTAATTGTTGTATGATTTATTCCAATTTTCAATACACTCTCGCAATCTTCAGACCAACATCCTCTAGATACTTGACGTTATCTGCCAAGTATAGCACAAATAGTTATTACAACTCTAGTTCAACGAAAATATTCTATATTAACATCATATTTAGATTGGATGATCACAATTAAAATAGAATGGTTAAAATTATGAAGTTTTTATAGTCGAATGAACTAATATTGCATGTTGTGTTGTCGCCAAACCTAGTTGGATTATTATGTCGGAAACCCATACTCCCAAGCACGAGATCACTAATTCCATTTGTTGGTGACCCCAGTCCTTAAGAAAACTTTAAAAAAATAAAATTGTTCTATATTAAAAAAAGTGATCCAATCTGTCAGAGTTTTGATTTCTATGGATTTTCTCTAATCGAATTCAGATCGGGTTTATTTGTAAGAATATCCTCAAAATAACCGAACTATACTTAAACCTAAACGGTTCAGGATCGGGATCGGATTGGATTTCATCCTTTTCTTTATTATTATATATTTAAGTGTAATAGGAAATTTCATCTTTATTTTTATTCCTGAATAATAAATTACGATTAAGTTGACAAATTGGTTTTTGTATTCAGTGTTAGAGAGTATCAACCCCGGGTGGATTATAAACCTATATAATTAATCTAAACACAGAAACACATACCCAAAAAAGGTCATGATTGACCGATTTACAAAAGAACCACCGTGTGAGTTTCTGTAGCAGCGACGAGGGAATGAAGAGCAAGAGGGAATTTTGGAATGAAGAGCGTTGAAGCTTAGAAATATGGTCGGTTAAAATGCATGTATCGATCTGGGCAATGAATATATAGTCTTTTGTGTTGCCGCGGTGTAGGAAACGAAGGCGTGGAACCATAGGGTTAAATGTATATATAGTTAGGGATTGTGTGGCGGCGGTCTTGAAAATGAAGGTGACTGAAGAGGGATAATATTATAATGTACTGTCGATACATAAATACAACGAATGCATAGAAGTAAGTAGGGTTTGTGTGAGGCGGAGTAGAAAAGGATAATGTTTGTGTTAAAGGAAATGAAACATTGTCTTTTTTGGATATTCAAAAGGTTAAATGGTAATTGAGACCTATTTGGAAATATATTTACATTTAAATGGATTTCTATATAGCCTACATATATCGTGCATACAAAAAGGACCAAAAGAAATTGTCTTTCTCATTTAAACTTCACCAACTATGTTTTTAGTTAGTAGATATCTATTCATTTGGTAAGAAGCTGATATGATGGAGTTGGAATTCCGTTCATCCTGAGAAAACCTCCAGTAAACTGGAACTTCAAGCACGATAAAGGTAATGAAATGTAGCTAATCTATTTCTGATGGGGTTAACAGATACTACAGAAACTCACGAGAAGTTTAAGTGCAATTAGTTCTTATAAAACCGGACTCAGAGTGCTACTCCAACTCTTGCATAGTCCATATCTGAATGATAAATATTGGTACATGTATATTAAGTCATAATCCGGTATAAATGAAACTAAATGTATAAAAGGTGTGAAATTTCAAAAATGAATATTTTTATTTTTGTATATATATTAATGTACAACTCGAAGATAAGGGCAACAAAATTATTCAAACAAAAATCATTTTTTTATCCGTCACTGTTGGAAATTACCAGAAGCAGCTCAAGAAAAGTAGATGCTGATAACCCTTACCAGCTCAAGAAAAAGTCTTCTATGGTTATTGTTTTATTTTATTTTTGCCACGATGCCTATGGAAAACGATTTCATTATCGTGGATAATGGCTTAAGCAACCCAAACTTGGTTTTCACATAATTTAGTTTCCATCTGATCTCTATGAGTCTATCTGAATCAAGGAAATTGGGATCCGCTCACGTAAGGTCATTGTTTTTATCATTTCCCGTTTTCCACCTCCCTTACCATCTTTCTTGGAAACAGCCATGTCATTTGGATTTTTACTCTATATATACAAGTCCATCCTATGTAATTGGTAAACTAATAAAGTCCACATACCCATGAGTGGGTTAGTGTGTACCACACACGCGCTCGCTCGGGCCTCGGGTCACGGGATGCGGGATTTGGGATTTGAGATTTGGGATTTGGGGAATATCTCAGGTCTCGGGTCTTGTACTAAACTAAAAAGGGACTTTTGCATATTTGCAAGAGCAGTCCCTAGAGTTCCAGAAAGTTTGAAACTCTAGCAGTAATGGAGGCGGATTCTGGGGATGTAACTCCCAGAATTAAATGACCACAATTAATTCTGCGGTTTCAGAATCCTCTATAAAGAGGCAGCCATCCCCTCACATTCTAACACACATGAAATCAGTATCTTCTCTCTAACAAAAACAGCATATATTTTTCTTCATAGCATATTAGAACCAGAGAGAACTACCCACTAAAAGCTCGTTTTTGACTCGTCGCCAGTTTCCGGCGAGTCATCCGAGAGACGTTGTACCTTGAGATCGAAGCGCCAATGCAAACAGAAACCTTAAGGTGGTTGGGCGAATATCGGTTAAGGGCATACTGTTAATAGTAGCCTCGTCTTATTTTGTTTTCAATTCTGTCCAGTTTTTCAATTCTGTCCAGTTTTTCAATTCTTTCCAGTTTTTCAATTCTGTCCATTTACAATTCTGTTATTTCAATTACGCAATTTACTTTTCTGTAATTTTAAATTCAGTATTTTACATTGCTGTCCTTAGCTGTAGCTTTTATATTCTGTTTGTACCTTTCTGTAATTAGTTTAAAGTTATGTTTTTTGCTGTAATTACTATTCTGTATTTAGAATAGTTTCAATTTAGTCATGTTATTTCAGTTTAAATCAGAACAGTCCGGCTGTTAAGTTTATACTTTCTAGTCCGGCAGTTTTTATTAATTGCAAATCAGTACATCAGATTATTAATTAATAATAATCTGATAATGTTTGCTTTATTTACGTTTCAGTACCCACATGTTGTAATCATTAATTTCTGTATCAGTTTCGAAATTAATAAAGATTACACTGGTTTTTGTTTATTATTGTTTAGTCCTTTATTTATTGTTAATTGTTATTTCGTACACGGAAACCAACAATCTTAACCGATGCTATGTTGTTTCTTTCGTGTATTAATACAATTATCTTTATAATAGGAATAATGATTTTTTGTTTTCAATTCTAAATTATATTAGAAATTGAATTACAAAGAAAAATTCCAAACAGTTTTAATTTTGTTTTTTGAATCTTGTTGATACCAACCGTATTGGTATTCAATAAGAATCATTCAATCCTTTTAATATCAACCGTATTGATATTTAAAAGGATAAAAAGTTTAGTTTTATTTTTGTTTGTTAATTCTTTAACAAACCCAAATATCAGTTTTGGTGTTTGTTTATAGAATTTATTGTACACGTATCTCATACGTTTTGTGTTGTCGTTTCAGATGACATACACGTCGCCTATCGGAAGTGAGCATGACCCAGTGGTTGGTGGAGATGTCCATAACACTGGGGGCGATGCGATTGTGGGGGCTACCGCCGATGACGTAGCTGCAGCGGCTGAGGCCGCCGCGGCTGAGGCCGCCGCGGCTGAGGCCGCCGCGGCTGAGGCCGCCGCGGCTGAGGCCGCCGCGGCTGCGGCCATGGCAGATGCTATGGCCAAAGCTGAGGCTGCGGCCGAAGCAGCGGCCACGGCCAAGGCCACAGCTAAGGTTGCGGCAAGAGCCAAGGCTGTGGCCAAGGGCAAGGAACCGATGTATTCGGCTGTGCCTACTTTGCCGACTTCTCATCTGGAGAAACCGGAAAAATTCAGGGGAGACAACTTTAAACGTTGGCAGCAAAAGATGCTGATTTATCTCACGACCCTGAATCTGACCAGGTTTCTTAAGGAGACTGCTTCCGTCCTAAGCGAGGACGATCTGGACGAGCAGTCGTTCTCTGCGGTTGAGGCATGGAGACATGCCGACTTCCTATGTAAGAACTATATCCTGTGTGCTCTGGATGACACGCTGTTCAGTCTTTTCGAGCCCAAAGCTACTGCAAAGGAGCTGTGGGAGACTCTCGAAAATAAGTACAAAGTGAATAACGCTGGCACAAAGAGATTTGTTGTCACGGACTTTCACGAGTACCGTATGACTGACAGCAGGGGTGTCATGGAGCAAGTTGAGGAGCTCCAACTGATTTATCATCGCCTTGAGGCTGAGGGGCTAGTTATTAATGAGCCTTTCCAGGTGGCACTCATGATTGAGAAATTGCCGCCGTCATGGAAAGACTTTCAAAACTACCTGAAGCACAAGTGGAAGGAAATGAGGTTGGAGGGGCACATTGAGAAGCTCAACATCGAGGTGAGCAACCGTCGCTCCGTGAGGAGAGTCAGTGGTGCTGTCATCCCGATGGCAAAGACCAATGTGGTCGAAAGCTCCAACGTCAAACGGAAACTTTTTGACACCGGAGGCAGTGCTGTTGTCGCAAAGAAATTTTCGGGAACCTGCTTTGTGTGTAACAGGACCGGCCATCGTGCCGCGGACTGTTATGACAATAAAGGCACTGCTAAGCCTAACACCCCCCCCCCCCCCCCCCCCGCGAGGAACTTCAAGGGCAAAGGGAAGAGGAAAGCTCCAGCTCAGGCTCATCTGGCTGAGGGAGGACGAGATGATGACCACTTTACTTCTGTGGTCTCTGAGGTGAATCTCGTGGGGAGCAATCCCAAAGAGTGGTGGCTGGATACCGGCGCCACAAGCCACATCTGCTCAACAAGGTGGATGTTTAAGACCTACGAAGAGGTAGAGGGAGAAAGCTGCTTCATGGGAAATTCTGCTACTTCCAAGGTGGAAGGAAAAGGAATGGTCGTGATGAAGATGACCTCGGGAAAAGAGCTGAGGTTGACAAATGTGCTTCATGTTCCGGATATCCGTAAGAATCTGGTATCAGGATCGGTGATGGTGAAGAACGGGTTCAAGCTAGTTTTAGAATTCGATAAAATTGTAATCACCAAAAATGGTGTCTATGTAGGCCGTGGCTATATGACCAACGGCATGTTTAAGTTAAACGTAGGGACACCTGCTCCCAATAAAGGTGCTAAAGCTGAGGCTAGCACTAGCAATGTAACGACTGTTGCCCAAGAGGCCAATAAAAATTCTGAGTTTAATTATTTATTTGAGTCATTTCATTTGTGGCATGGTAGATTAGGTCACGTGAATTATGATTCTTTAAAGAAATTAATATCATTAAAACTAATACCGAATTTCGTTTTTGATAAGCAACACAAATGTGAGATTTGTGTAGAGGCAAAATTAACGAAATCATCGTTTCAACATGTTGAACGAGAAAGTGAACCTCTCGGTATAATACACGCGGATGTATGCGACTTAAAGTTTATACAAACGCGAGGAGGGAAGAAGTACTTTATCACCTTTATAGATGATTGTACTAGATACTGTTATGTTTACTTAATGAGAAGTAAAGACGAAGCAGTTAAGAAATTCGCTCTTTATAAGACCGAAGTTGAAAATCAACTCAATAGGAAGATTAAAACATTGAGAAGTGATAGAGGCGGTGAATATGAATCACCGTTTGAACAGATATGCGCTGAAAGCGGCATTATACATCAAACCACAGCCCCATACACTCCCGAGCAAAATGGGGTTGCTGAGCGTAAAAATAGAACGCTAAAGGAAATGATGAATGCTATGCTAATCAGTTCTGGGTTACCCCAAAACATGTGGGGGGAAGCGATACTTTCCGCTAACTATGTTTTAAACAAGTTACCACATAAGAAGCGAGAAAAGACTCCATATGAGTTATGCAAAGGTCATCAACCCAGTTATAAGAACCTGCGGGTTTGGGGTTGTCTCGTAAAGGTCCTAGTTCCCACTCTTAAGAGGATGAGAATTGGTCCTAAGACGGTGGACTGTGTGTTCATCGGATATGCACATAACACTTGGGAACTAGTGGATCTTCCAAAAGGTTGTAAGCCCCTAGGTCACAAGTGGATCTTCAACAGGAAGTTAAGGGTTGACGGCACGATTGAGAAATACAAGGTGAGACTTGTAGTAAAAGGCTTCAGGCAAACGGAAGGTGTCGATTATTTTGACACGTATGCTCCTGTCTCCAGGAAAACGTCAATCCGAATCGTCATTGCTCTCGCAGCTTTGTTTGCTATGGAAATACATCAAATGGATGTAAAGATGGCGCTTCTGAATGGAGAACTGGAAGAAGAAATTTACATGGAACAACCGGAAGGGTTTGTAGTTCCTGGTAAAGAGCACCAAGTGTGCAAACTTGTAAAGTCTCTATATGGACTCAAACAAGCGCCAAAGCAATGGCACGAGAAGTTTGATAGAATTATGCTATCAAACGGTTTTCACATTAATGAGTGTGATAAATGCGTCTACTCTAAAGGAAGTGGAAGAGACTGTGTAGTAGTCTGTCTCTATGTGGATGACATGATCATAATTGGGAGTAATGATAGAATCAGCTCCACAAAGAAAATGTTGTCACAACACTTCGATATAAAGGATCTGGGTATAGCTGATGTAATACTTGGTATGAAGATTACCAAAACATCAGAAGGATATGCCTTGTCCAAAGGTCACTATGTTAAACAAGTATTAGACAAGTTTGACAAGGGCAGTAAGGCTATGTCTAGAACCCCAATTGAGTTCAACTGTAACCTGAAAAAGAATTTTGGTAAAAGTGTGAATCAATTGGAGTTCTCTCGAGTCATAGGCAGTCTCATGTATATAATGAATTGCACTAGACCAGACATAGCAAACTCAGTGAGTAGACTGAGCAGGTACACCAGCAATCCGAATGAGGAACACTGGAAGGGCATAATGAAACTTCTCAGGTATATGAGGTTTTCAGCCGATTACGGGCTGCACTATACCAGATATCCAGTGGTACTGGAAGGGTATTCAGATACTAACTGGATATCAGACTCCAATAGCACAAGGTCCACGAGTGGATATGTGTTTATAATGGGAGGAGCTGCTGTGTCTTGGAGATCCTCCAAACAGACATGTATTGCAAGGTCAACTATGAAATCTGAATTCATAGCGTTGGACTTAGCAACCGAAGAGGCAGACTGGCTGAGAAGTCTATTGGAAGGAATTCCAATGTGGCCAAAACCTGTTCCCGCAATAAGCATGCACTGTGATAGTCAATCTGCTATTGCGCGGGCTCAGGATCATATGTATAATGGAAAGTCTCGACATATACGTCGGAGACATAAATCCGTAAGAGAATTGTTATCCAACGGTGTGGTATCCTTAGATTTTGTGAGATCAAAGGAAAACATAGCGGATCCATTAACAAAAGGCTTGACTCAAGTGGGAGTCGAGACGTCATCGAACGGAATGGGATTAAAGCCCATTAAATTGGTGCCCCCCCCATAGGCAACCCAACCTAAACGGAATCTTTCCTGATAGGTTCAAAGGGAAACTGAACTGTGGGGGCAACCGAACAAAGCACTCGGGAACCTGGAGTTCCCAGCCCATCTCCGCGATGACAGAGTGATAGACCTGTACCATTGTAAGGGTAAGCTTGAGGCTCTTAATGATCCAAGTAACTCGACGGTCGAGTAAAGTGAGTCAGGACACTTTCGATTTGGAACACCTATAACGAGTGTGTAAGGCCGGTACCATGTGATGAGCTTGGGCTAATTCACTAGAGCACTCAGTTAAAGTTGCCAAGGCAGTCCAGGCTAAATATGGACAACAACTAAAGGGCCTAGTACGTGGGTAGAGAGGGCACTGTGCGGGTGCCATTCTGGGATACACAAAGCTTGATGGTTCAAAGCTTTACAGCTACCTAATAGCAGTATTCTGAGTGGTACTCCGCTACGGCAGGTTCAAGGCGCGCGCTATCTGACCTTAGGCAGTGAACTTTTGCGGTTCTCTTGATTTGCATTTAGGACATGGGTTTTCAAGCCAATTGCATTCATGTGGGGGATTGTTGGAAAAAGTTGGAAAACATGTAGTTTAAACATGGTTGTTCCAAGTGGTCAGGGACCATCTTTGAGTCAATTTTTAATGCGACTCCTCAGTTTTTCTGAGGCCATACTCTATGCATTTGAGTAGCTCGTGCGACGAGCTTCGCAACGGTATATCGCATGACCTATTCGGAGGAAGGGTGTGAATGATAATTGGACTCGAAGGTTGGTACTCGAAAGAGGGAAAAAACCGAAATATGGAAAATGGAGTAGAGAGTGGGAATAAACCATGAGGGTTATCCCACATTGGAAAATCAAGGTTGATTTTTACTCTATATATACAAGTCCATCCTATGTAGTTGGTAAACTAATAAAGTCCACATACCCATGAGTGGGTTAGTGTGTACCACACACGCGCGCTCGCTCGGGTCTCGGGAATCGGGAATCGGGACTTGGGCCTCGGGCCTCGGGTCATCAGACGCGGGACGCGGGCCGCAGGCCACGGGCCGTGGGCCGTGGGATGCGGGATGCGGGATGCGGGATTTGGGATTTGGGGAATGTCTCGGGTCTCGGGTCTTGTACTAAACTGAAAAGGGACTTTTGCATATTTGCAAAAGCAGTCCCTAGAGTTCCAGAAAGTTTGAAACTCCAGCAGTAATGGAGGCGGATTCTGGGGATGTAACTCCCAGAATTAAATGACCACAATTAATTCTGCGGTTTCAGAATCCTCTATAAAGAGGCAGCCATCCCCTCACATTCTAACACACATGAAATCAGTATTTTCTCTCTAACAAAAACAACATATATTTTTCTTCATAGCATATTAGAACCAGAGAGAACTACCCACTAAAAGCTCGTTTTTGACTCGTCGCCAGTTTCCGGCGAGTCATCCGAGAGACGTTGTACCTTGGGATCGAAGCGCCAACGCAACTAGAAACCTTAAGGTGGTTGGACGAATATCAGTCAAGGGCATACAGTTAACAGTAGCCTCGTCTTATTTTGTTTTCAATTCTGTCCAGTTTTTCAATTCTGTCCATTTACAATTCTGTTATTTCAATTACGCAATTTACTTTTCTGTAATTTTAAATTCAGTATTTTACATTGCTGTCCTTAGCTGTAGCTTTTATATTCTGTTTGTACCTTTCTGTAATTAGTTTAAAGTTCTGTTTTTTGTTGTAATTACTATTCTGTAATTTAATTATGTATTTAGAATAGTTTCAATTCAGTCATGTTATTTCAGTTTAAATCAGAACAGTCCGGCTGTTAAGTTTATACTTTCCAGTCCGGCAGTTTCTATTAATTGCAAATCAGTACATCAGATTATTAATTAATAATAATCTGATAACGTTTGCTTTATTTACGTTTCAGTACCCACATGTTGTAATCATTAATTTCTGTATCAGTTTCGAAATTAATAAAGATTACACTGGTTTTTGTTTATTATTGTTTAGTCCTTTATTTATTGTTAATTGTTATTTCGTACACGGAAACCAACAATCTTAACCGATGCTCTGTTGTTTCTTTCATGTATTAATACAATTATCTTTATAATAGGAATAATGCTTTTTTGTTTTCAATTCTAAATTATATTAGAAATTGAATTACAAAGAAAAATTCCAAACAGTTTTAATTTTGTTTTTTGAATCTTGTTGATACCAACCGTATTGGTATTCAATAAGAATCATTCAATCCTTTTAATATCAACCGTATTGATATTTAAAAGGAATAAAAGTTTAGTTTTATTTTTGTTTGTTAATTCTTTTACAAACCCAAATATCAGTTTTGGTGTTTGTTTATAGAATTTATTGTACACGTATCTCATACGTTTTGTGTTGTCGTTTCAGATGACATACACGTCGCCTATTCAGTTGCGTATCGGAAGTGAGCATGACCCAGTGGTTGGTAGAGATGTCCATAACACTGGGGGCGATGCGATTGTGGGGGATACCGCCGATGACGTAGCTGCAGCGGCTGAGGCCGCCGCGGCTGCGGCCATGGCGGATGCTACGGCCAAAGCTGAGGCTGTGGCCGAAGCAGCGGCCACGGCCAAGGCTGCAGCTAAGGCTGTGGCAAGAGCCAAGGCTGCGGCCAAGGGCAAGGCATCGATGTATTCGGCTGTGCCTACTTTGCCGACTTCTCATCTGGAGAAACCGGAAAAATTTAGGGGAGAGAACTTTAAACGTTGGCAGCAAAAGATGATGTTTTTCTCACGACCCTGAATCTGACCAGGTTTCTTAAGGAGACTGCTCCCGTCCTAAGCGAGGACGATCTGGACGAGCAGTCGTTCTCTGCGGTTGAGGCATGGAGACATGCCGACTACCTATGCAAGAACTATATCCTGTGTGCTCTGGATGACACGCTGTTCAGTGTTTTCGAGCCCAAAGCTACTGCAAAAGAGCTGTGGGAGACTCTCGAAAATAAGTACAAAGTGAATAACGCTGGCACAAAGAGATTTGTTGTCATAGACTTTCACGAGTACCGTATGACTGACAGCAGGGGTGTCATGGAGCAAGTTGAGGAGCTCCAACTGATTTATCACCGCCTTGAGGCTGAGGGGCTAGTTATTAATGAGCCTTTTCAGGTGGCACTCATGATTAAGAAATTGCCGCCGTCATGGAAAGACTTTCAAAACTACCTGAAGCACAAGCGAAAGGAAATGAGGTTGGAGGGGCTCATTGAGAAGCTCAACATCGAGGTGAGCAACCGTCGCTCCGTGAGGAGAGTCGGTGGTGCTGTCATCCCGATGGCAAAGCCCAAAGGTGAAGCCAAATCAAAGAGAGTGAAGCTCTACCGAAGTCAAGCCATCAAACATCGAAGCATTCGAAGATCTTCATCAAACCGAAAGAACTTCAAGCAAGCTCATCAACAAATCTAAGACAAATCCACCATTTGATCCGCAAGAAGCTCCAAAGGCCGCGAATTAAGTGTTTCTCAAGACCAAGCATTCGAAGATCTTCATCAAGCCCGAAGAACTTCAAGCAAGCTCATCAACAAATCCAAAACAAATCCACCATTCGATCTGTAAGAAGCTCCAAAGGCCGCGAATTAAGTGTTTTTCAAGACCAAGCATTTGTAGATCTTCATCAAGACCGAAGAACTTCAAGAAAGCTCATCAACAAATCCAAGACAAATCCACCATTCGATCCGCAAGAAGCTCCAAAGGCCGCGAATTAAGTGTTTTTCAAGACCAAGCATTCGAAGATCTACATCAAACCCGAAGAACTTCAAGCAAGCTCATCAACAAATCCAAGACAAATCCACCATTCGATCCGCAAGAAGCTCCAAAGGCCGCGAATTAAGTGTTTTTCAAGACCAAGCATTCGAAGGTCTTCATCAAGCCCGAAGAACTTCAAGCAAGCTCGTCAAAAAATTCAAGCAAGATCCTCATTCGATCCTCGAAAACACTTCAAAACCACAAATCAAGCTTTTCCCAAGATCAAACTCACAAAGAAATACAAGTCAAGATCAACCTCAAACGTCAAGCAAATCAACAAGTCAATCCTCACCAAACTATTGGAGCCAATAAGAACTCATTTGTGAAGAGATTAATCAAAGGATTTCTATTTTATTTATTTCAGAAAATAATCAGAAATTGTACCTGCAAAATACAAATAAATAAAATTATTTTGCTTTCTGCATTTATTTTCTGTCTTGGTATAGTGGATAGAACTGAAGGAGGTGAAGGTTCTTCAAATGAGGCAAAGGCCTTTAGAAATAACGAATGGTGCAATCCCTCTAGCGCAACTGAAAGAGTTCATACTGGGTACCGTAAAAGGGAAATATGAAGAAGTGGCACATTCCTCCTTCGGCTATGTCAAACCTTACACACGGATAATCAAAGAATTAAGGATGCCTTACGCATATCAGTCACCCAAGTTTCAACAATTTGATGGCAAGGGAAATCCTAATCAACACATTGCACATTTCATCGAGACTTGCAACAATACAGGGAATTATGGGGACCTCATGGTGAAGCAATTTGTCCGCACACTAAAAGGAAATGCCTTCGAATGGTACTGCGACTTGCAACCGGGATCAATTGACACTTGGGAACAATTGGAGCAAGGATTCCTTAATCATTTCTATAGCACTAGGCGCACTGTGAGCTTGATGGAATTGACAAATACCCGCCAATGGAAAGACGATCCTGTTGAAGAATACATTCATCGATGGAGGGGATTGAGCTTGAATTGTAAAGATAGACTATCAGAAAAATCAGCAATTGAGATGTTTGTTCAAGGCATGCATTGGGGATTGTCCTACATTCTCCAAGGAATAAAACCAAAAACATTTGAAGATTTGGCAAGTAGAGCTCATGACATGGAAGTTAGTATCTCGACTAGCAATGACCAAGCTCTCCTACTTCCAGGAACACAAAAGACTCCAAATAAACAAGATGGGAGGAAATGGATCAAATCTCGTGCAATAACTGATAAAAGAGAATCGTTTGTCATGTCAACTCCATCTCAAAGCCTCCCTCCCATCAAGATGAAAGCTCGCATGAAGAATGTTGAAGATGGCAAGACCAATGTAAATCAAAGAAACGAAAAAAGAAGACTCATGCTAAGGGAGATGCAAGAGTAGGAATACCTGTTTCCTGACAACGAAGTTCCTCGCATGCTAGAAGAACTCCTCGTACTTAAGCTAATCGATCTTCCACAAATGAAACGTCCCAAAGAGGCCGACAAAGTTGATGATGCAAATTCCACCATCTCGTCAGTCACCCAACCCACAAGTGCTTCATCTTGAAGGAGAAGATCGTACAATTGGCCGCTCAAGGAAAAATATCTTTGGAGGATGAAGAAATAACAACTTCCAATTACACATGTATCATTACAAATCCAGAGCCTGAAAGCATGGATGAGACAAGGGAAGTCATGATTCAATTTGGATCTTTGCCGCCAATTGCAATCATCATGCAAAACTCGAGCACTGAAGACAATAACTCATGGACTTATGTTAGCCATATGAGAGGTTCAAGATTATCCACCAGCGAAGAATTGAGTGAGTTTGAAGAGAGAGAAGACTACCCTTCGAATAACCCACAACCACTACAAAATGTCCCAGTTCAATCCATTTATGAGGGACAGCCTATTTATTAATTCAAGAAAGACGGCCATTGCTTCTTTGACGTTTGTGAATGCAAAGATTGTTTGGATGACTAATGGGATGACTTCTTTGAAGACGAAGAAGAACCTAAGAGAAAGAGTAAGAAAAAGAAAATTAAGAGGAAATCAACCCAACAATCACTACGGGAATGATACGAAGCTAGAGACCCAAGTGTTGGCCTGTTGGGTGAGCCATCAAGAAAGTTCGACTATTTTGTCCAATATACCAAAAAGGAAGAAGTGAGAGGATCAACACCACCTACATGGGAGGATTTTCATAGAGAAGATGGGACAAAAGAAGTTGATCAATCTCTCAACTTTACCAATCCACTTGAAGATTCCTTAGAAGCACTCAAATTCGAAAGCAATGGACAACCACCGCATGCGCTAGGGTTGTGTAAAGACTTCTGCCTGGAGTGTCAACAATTTCTAAAGAAAATGTATGAGGCCGGCGATAAGCAAGTTGGGGTGCTAAAAGAATCCAAAGGGGTTTACTATGTGCAGCGACTCCAAGGGAGAGTAGTTGAAGAAACATCAAATCCAGATATTAGTACGGGAGTGCCCATTGCATACTACTATCGAGGCAAGCCGATCTACAAATTTAAAAAATACAACGGTCATTGCTTCTGGGATGTTTGCGAGTGTGAAGGTTTCATGGAGGATGGTTACCTCGAAGATAAGGAGGACGAAGACTACTATCTTTCTAATTCATGCAATGTCGCAAGTATAGAGGAGTACACGGAAGAAAGTGAATGTGGTTCGGATGAAATTTCAGGAACATCATTTCAAGAAGAAAAGGTTAATCAAGTGGCAGACGTGACAACTATTAACTTCTCTGATGAAGATTTGTTGCTTGACATAAAACCTCATAATCGCCCGCTCTTTGTTTCCGGATACATGCAAGAGAAAAAGATAAATAGGATTTTACTAGATGGGGGGTCCGCTGTCAATATTCTACCACTGCGTACGTTAAACGATCTTGGAATTCCAACCGACGAATTATCACATAGTCGTCTCATGATCCAGGGTTTTAATCAGGAGGGACAAAGGGCCGTTGGAAAAATCCACTTAAAGTTTGTGATAGATGAAATTGTGTCAAGCGCATTGTTTCACATCCTTAATGCGAAAACTTTTTATAATATGCTCTTAGGATGACCATGGATTCACGAAAATGGAGTTGTCCTGTCTACACTTCATCAATGTTTCAAATATTATAAGGACAGTGTGGTGAAGAGGGTCATAGCTGATGACAATCCATTCAACGGAATGGAATCATATTTCGTAGACACTAAGTTCTACATGGATAAATGAAAATATGTAGAACCATTTGTATCTGCTCCCTCTCTAGGTCCTATAAAAGAAAATGAAAATATCGACGAAAGAAAGAAGACTGGAGTAGATGTTACAAAATGCAAAACGGGGACTAAGCTCTCATCTCAAACTATTAAGTCGTTAAGTGCTGATAGTCACAAGGATGGCGACTTAACTTTTCCTATAACATCAATCAAGCAAGTTGGGGTACTTAAAGGATTTGTTAGACCAACACATGGCCCATTAACTGAGCATGGAGATTCATCAAAATAAGTTTTCAGCCCAAAAGCATACAAAATGCTCGCAAAAGGCCGGCTATACATCTAAGGAATCAAGCCCCCTTGGAAAACTTACTCTGACAATAATGGGAGAAGAATGTTACAGCCTTAACCAAACTTAGTGCATGTTGAAACAAAAAGGCTACATGGTAAAAGGATCTCGTGCAGGGATTGGGTACAAACCACCTCAACCAGCAAAAATAATCGTAAGAAAGTCAAACAACTGTTATATCACATTCGAAGAAGAACACTCGACACCAAAGTGTGAATCTTATGGCTCAAATGATTTCGAACCTCGTCGGCAATTATGGGTGGGAGAGCCCATTGTCCAACGGCCTCACTCATCTCGAACTCTACCCCAAAGTTTTGAAAGATTAATCATAAGGGGAGGCCCAATGCTCATAGAGTCGATAAGCAAAAGAGAACCTTCACTCGAAATATTGCTGAGAAGAAGA
This sequence comes from Primula veris, assembly GCA_963682055.1. Classification (NCBI taxonomy): domain Eukaryota; kingdom Viridiplantae; phylum Streptophyta; class Magnoliopsida; order Ericales; family Primulaceae; genus Primula; species Primula veris. The sequence continues at coordinate 24,308,049 of OY821748.1, read as the reverse complement.
AGGTCGGTATTCGAACGCTTAGGCGTGACCAAAAGAGCTTAAGTATTTCGAAGGTTAACAAGGAGAAAATCAGTTTTTGAGCACCTGGGGGCATCTGAAAGGAAAACATGGTTTGCTCAAATGCGCCGTAAAAGAACAGTGAAGTCCGTAGAGGGTAATAATATCTTGCAACTAGAAAATTTAGAAATTGCAGAATCCTGTCACATCACTCTTATGGATGACGAGGAAGAAGTTGAAAGATATATAGCAGAGGCACCTGAAGAACTTGAAGAAGACATCCAATCCACTATGGATGAGTTAGAAGAAGTAAATCTTGGCACAGTGGATGATCCGCGACCAACATACTTAAGTGCACTTTTAACCGATAAAGATCAAGAGGGCTACATCAAGTTGCTTAAGGAACTCAAGGATGTCTTTGCTTGGAGTTATGAAGAAATGCCAGGGCTTGACCCAAAAATAGCAGTCCACCACCTAGCGGTAAAACATGGAGCACGGCCAATTAAGGAAGCTCAATGGAGAATTCGAGCAGAATTGGTTCAGCAAATTGATTTGGAAGTCAACAAGCTCATTGAGGCAGGGTTCATAAGAGAAGTCAAATATCTAAGATGGATCTCAAGCATAGTTCTTGTGAAGAAAAAGAATGGCCAGATTCGAGTATGCGTTGACTTTCGAGATCTCAACAATGCATGTCCTAAAGATGAGTTTCCGCTACCCATAACTAAACTCATGGTTGATGCTACAACTGGGCATGAAACTTTGTCATTCATGGATAGATCGTCTGGGTATAATCAAATCCGCATGGATCCATGAGATGAAGAGATGACCGCCTTTCGCACGCCTAAAGGTATCTACTGTTACAAGGTGATGCCATTTGGATTAAAGAATGCTAGAGCGACTTACCAAAGAGAAATGCAAAGGATCTTTGATGACATGCTCTAAAAAAATTGAGTGCTATGTAGATGACATCGTTGTAAAGACCAAAAAACACCATAAACACCTTGAAGACCTAGAGGCAGTTTTCAAACGATTACGACGCTTTCAGCTCAAGATGAATCCACTTAAATGTGCCTTCGGAGTCACATCGGGAAAATTCCTTGGATTTATCGTTCCCCATCGAGGAATCGAAATCGACGAATCCAAAATCTAGGCCATCATGAAGGTACAAGCCCCAAGAAATATTCACAAGCTAAGAAGCCTACAAGGAAAACTAGCGTATATTCGACGATTCATCTCAAATCTGGCAGGTCATTGCCAACCTTTCAGTTGACTCATGAAAAAGGGAACCCCATTCGAATGGGATGAATCATGTGATAATGCTCTTGACGCAATCAAGTCTTACCTAGTAAATCCCCCTATATTAGGAGCTCCAATTCTTGGAAAGCCTTTACTTCTATACCTTACGGCACAAGAGCGGTCCATTGGAGGTCTATTTGCCCTAGAAAATGATGTCGGAAAAGAGAATGTTTTGTATTTTCTTAGTAGAACAATGACTTTGTGTGAATTGAATTACACGCCAATCGAGAAAATGTGTTTGGCCTTGGTTTTTGCGATAAAAAAGTTAAGGCATTATTTCCAGGCCCATACAATTCGACTTATATGTAAAGAAAATCCGGTCAAGTACGTTATGTCTAAACCAGTGTGGTCAGACCGCCTAGCCAGGTGGGCACTTCTCTTTCAAGAATTTGAAATATTCTATGTTCCTCAGAAGGCTGTCAAGGGTCAGGTTCTTGCAGACTTCCTTGCTGACCACCCAATTCCCGCTGAATGGGAGCTATCATAAGACCTACCCATTGAAGATGTAATGTGTATAGAGGTTCGGCCGCCATGGTCAATGTATTTTGATGGGGCTGCTAATAGCGAAGGCGCCGGCGCAGGGGTCGTGTTCCTAAGTCCGAAAGGAGACGTTTTTCCCTATGCTTTCACTCTCACACAGAAATGCTCAAACAATATGGCAGAGTATCAAGCTCTCATATTAGGATTAGAGATGGCGCTAAATGCAAAACACCAGCATATTAGTGTGTATGGAGATTCCAAGTTAATCATAAATCAAGTTCTAAATGAATATGAGGTCAAGAAGGTAGAATTGATACCATATCAAGGCTACGTCGCGAATCTCATTTCGTGGCTTGGAGATGTTACATTAGACCATGTTCCAAGGAAAGAGAACAAACAAGCTGATGCATTGGAAAAATTGGCATCCAACATTGCCCTGTCGGATAAACGCATGAGAGTTCCAATATGTAAAAGATGGGTAATCCCTCCACAATTAGAAGATGAAGAAAGAATTCCAGAAAATAATGATGAGACCGTAGAGGAAGTTACAGATGTTTCGGTCCTTGAGATTGAAGAGGAAGACTGGAGGCAGTCACTTATCGATTACTTACAACATGGAAAGTTACCCGACAATCGACATAGGAAGATAAATGTGAGACGACGCACTGCAAGGTTCGTCTATTATAAAAATACGCTCTATCGACGATCTTTTGAAGGGGTGTTTTTACGCTGTCTTAGTGGAGAAGAGGCAAAGAAAGCGATGGAAGAAGCACATTTCGGAGTATGTGGCGCTCACCAAACTGGTCCAAAACTTCATTTTTGAATTAAAAGAATGGGGTGCTACTGGCCCAGCATGGTTAAAGATTGTCTCAATTTTGCCAAAAGGTGTCAACCTTGCCAATTTCATGCTAATTTTATCCACCAACCACATGAACCTTTAGACCCTACGGTCGCGTCTTGGCCTTTTGAAGCTTGGGGATTAGATGCGATAGGGCCTCTGCCAAAGTCATCTGGAGGTCATCTTTACATTTTAGCAGCTACAGATTATTTCTCCAAATGGGCTGAAGCTGTGCCTTTAAAAGTTGTGAAGAAAGAGACAGTGGTGGATTTCATCAAATCAAATATCATTTTTAGGTATGGAGTGCCACGCTACATCATTAATGATAACGGAACTCCCTTTTACAACAAATTGGTGACAAGTCTGTGCGAGAAATTTGGCTTCAAGCAACATAACTCTTCCATGTATAACGCACCAGCTAATGGGCTTGCCGAAGCTTTTAATAAGACACTTGGGAATCTGTTGAAGAAGGTCGTAGCTAAGTCTAAGCGAGATTGGCACGAGAGAATCAAGGAAGCTCTATGGGCATATCGGACAACGTATCGAACATCAACTCAAGCAACCCTATATTCTTTGGTGTACGGCATGGAAGCTGTCTTGCCTCTAGAAATGCAAATTCTATCACCAAGGATTGCCCTCCAAGAAGGATTAACGCTAGAAGATAATGCCCGTCTTCGTCTCAAAGAACTCAAAGCACTGGACGAAAAAAGTCTTGAAGCGCAACAAAGGTTGGAATGTTATCAAGCTCGTATGTCGAAATCATTCAACAAAAGGGTCAAGCGAAGGTCCTTCCAAAAAGAAGACTTGGTGCTCGCAGTAAGAAGACCCATCAGCATGACACGCCGAATGGGAAATAAATTCGTCTCCAAATGGGATGGTCCGCACACGGTAACCGAAGTTTATTCAAATGGTGCGTACAAGTTACGCTCTCAAAATGGATTAGAAATTGAGCCCATCAACGGAAAGTTTCTAAAGCGCTACTACTCTTGAATAAATCGAATACACTCTTTGATGCAAGAGTATAAAGTGCATGTTACTCATCGCCCACATGAGCATAATTGTGTGGCAACAAAATGAACTACGTTTGGCTTGATCCTTCACGGGTATGTAGGCAATTTGAGACTTGTTTCAAGTTCAGTCATAACTAAAAAAAAACAAAAAAACAAAAATGAACTACGTTTGGGTTGATCCTTTACGGGTACGTAGGCATCTTGAGCCTTGCTTCAAGTTCAGTCATACCAAAAAAATAAAATAAAAAAAATCATCACATCCATTATATCTCAAAAGATAAAATCAATTAAGAAAGTAAGAAACGCAAGTAAGACAAATATTGAAAAGGAAAAAATAACCGAATTTATTCAGAATAGAGATTGTGCTGGTTACATCAAATTACGTACAAGGATTCAAGAAACAGACAAAACCGCACTTTTATTAAGTCAAAAGTTGTTTGATTACAAGGAAATACTCAAACTGCAAGACTCGTAAAGAAAAAATGTAGTAGTTAAATCAAAGGAAAAAAAATTGAATCCAAGTATTTGGCTCTTCAAGTTAAGTCTTCGATACTTTCAAAAGATATTTTGTATAGCTCTTGGACTCGTCCTCTTCACATGGATAACATGGACTCTGCCACATATGATCAAAGGGAGCCAACAATGCAAGAATGGAGCTAGTTCTTCTCAAAGTACCACTCAATAAGCATTCGAGCACAAAAAGTTACACCATCGTCACTAGAGTGCCAACATTTTTTTGGTGAACTCCACCTTTTAGCTACATCACAGAAGCTACTTCACTTCCACCTTCACAAAATGGTACAACACTATCATAGAAATAACTTTGTCGAAGTTCAGAAGACGGCAGCCTCACAGCTACAAAGAAAGAAACAAAAGTATCGTCTCCACTTTCACCATGTCGTGATGTTTTTCTTTGCAAGATCGCCTTGCTACATTACCTTCGTTAGTAGACATAAAAATCAAGCCTCGACTTCTTTCCCAAAGAGAATGTCTCCACCAGCCTTAACATTGAAGAGCTTAAAATACCACCGTGGCGTCTTTTACTCGACAAAAGAAGATACAGTGCGTACTTGCGGCTCTTCAGTTCATTGCATTATCCCGAGGGTTATGTTGTGATAAAGTATTTTTGAATCCATTAAGTACAAGATATTTGCAAATCCAAGATCCAATATCACTGCCAGACTCATTGTGTTGCATGCTGACTTTGGGAAGTTGTAATTCTGATGTTACTGACTCCTCTGGTGGATTGAAGAAGCGAAACGGTGAACGCTAATTTAAGTGCAAGGATTGTTGGCTCATTTCTACATGGGGTCCACTCGGTGTAATTGCGCCGTGTATTCATCCAAGAGCTCCTTTGCTACAGGAGGTTCACTAATTTAAACGCCTAGTCTCTACCAACAAACATGTTGGGGCATCACCAGGTCCCGCTAAATTCACTTGCACATCACAATAGTGTCATTCTTTCTACAACTCGACAAGCTACAATGACTACAAGTTCTAAATATCTTGGTTTGAACTCCTTGATTCAATAATTGGGAAGAACTCTGGGTGCCTTTTTTTTTTTTTTTTATCACCTAGTCATTTCCATTTGTTCGCTCGTGACAACTGGACAAACAAAGGACATTTGTCACCAATCCTTCTTTCTCCTGATGATTGAGATCCCAATACCATCTTCTTCAACGCCACTACGGTTCAGCAACTTAATACCAGAAGATAGGTTGCAACTTGCATCAAATATATAGACCCGTCGGTTGTTACTATTAATCACGGGATTTGCCAAACACTACTTATTATCCATCGCATGACTACGCCTCAAGGTCGTTATCGTATCACATCTGTATAGCAACACTTTTGTAGTCTCCAACAAGAAATACTGAGGCTTCTAACCAAGTTCGAAGGAAAAAGAGCTTAGCCAGCATTCTCTAACCACTGAATTGGGCGACGTCTTCAAGGTGCATCTTTATTAGGCTTGCAGTATACACGTCTTTAAAGTTCCCTACCTTGGCTCCTTTCCGCCACATCATTCTATGCAAGCTCAAATCACCTCAAGACTGCTGCGCGATCGATCGGAAACCTCAAGGTGATGATCTCCTCTTTTGCAGGATCACTTTCTAACAAAAGTTTCACATTCTCGAGCTCTTCTTCAGTGATAACCATCAACTTTCAAGTGTTGAAAACGAGGCCCGCGAACAAGCAAAAAGACACTGCAAATAAAAGAAAAGAAATCCATTCAAACTCCACATATACATTTTGCATGATAGTTTGTCTATGCGGTATAAAAATATTAGCCTCGCAATCATGACCACTTCCAGACATGAAGTTTGTATGATTCGAAATCTGTCAGCAACATTGTCCACCTCCGCAATGTCCCTTTTCTCTTCGAAATAACAGCCTAAAGTTTACTGGTGCGACATCAAACACACAAAAACAAATTGTGGATGAAATTAATAAAAAGAAATCGTCCATCAAGGCCCCGTGCGTATAAATCTCCCCCAAGCCGATAATAAACGAGACAAGCTACATCATCGACTCTTTTTGCAACTCCATCAACTTTGGAGACAACTCCGAAGAGCAGAACCAACCTTTCCAGCTAAACTTTGCGTCTGGGGGAGAGTAATTTTGTACACGATTCGTGGTGTAATCTTCACAAGTCTCCATGATGCCCTTTGCCCACAATTATTATTATTTTCACCTGCTACGGAAACCAAAAGAAAAAAAAAACAGCATGTCTTCGTCCTCGCTGCTACAGGGAATCATCACTCGCTGCTGCAGAGATTCGTGCCTTATCCTTTCTTTGCGTACTTTGTAGACACGTGTGCACACACACAAAAAAAACGAACCCAGAAACATCTCAGTCGTCCTTGACCTCCTCACCAAGCTTCCCAACAAACTGGATGCATCTCCAAGAAATAAAATGAGTAAAAAGAAAGGAAATGCCAGACTACATGTGAGCCAACTTAAGGAAATAAAAAAAAAATTATTTCAATTTTCCTCGCGATTTGAACCATTTGGTTTCACTATGGTAGTGGAAAATGAATTTGCTTTGTGGTGGAAACTACTTATAGCAAAAAAAAAAGTGATCAAAGAAACGGTGCCACTGCCATTAGAAACATTAGAGGGTGGATTTAATTCCAAAGGTTACAAAACCATAATTATGGTACTAAATTAATTTTGAGGGTTATAAATTCTTAGCCAAATCTTCAATTTTAACCAATTCCTAAAAGGAAAAAAAAATTGATGGTGAGAGTTTACAAAGGTTACACATTCTTGACCATTAATAAAGGAGAATAAATTTTCAAAGGTTACAAAGACCTTGTGTAACCTCACCACATGTGGATTTCTTTTAATAAGTTGCAGTCAAAAATAGGGGGACGGGCTTTATATTTTGTAGTTCATATAAATTGCGAGTTTTATTTTCTTTAAAAGAAACCTTAAATCATATTTACTTCTAAAAAAAAATCGAGACATGTTCATTTCAAACGAAAATTTCTTATAAACAAGTCTCGAATGGGGCATTTGTAGACATGCAAATTTTTTGGCAAATAAAAATAGGGCACATGTCTCTTATAAAATAAAATATCTTAATTTATATATTAGTATTTTGAAAATCAAATGAATATTATTTTTTGGTATAAATTATAAAACTAAGAAATGTCATTTTCTTTGACTATATATTAATTTTTTCTCGCAAACAATGAAAATGCTTCTATTTTATTATTTGTTTGTTTAAAATTACAAAGTAATGATAAGACAAAGAATTATTAGATTTAAGTATGGACCATTTTGCTCCTAAACTCAAACTATAAGGGGGCATGGAGGACCATATTTATCCTAAACTCAAATTATAAGACCATTTTGATGCTAAACTAAAACTATAAGACCATTTTGATACTAAACTGAAATTACAAGACCATTTTGATATTAAACTTAAACTATAAGACCATTTTGATCCTAAACACAAAATACGAGGGGGCGATATCGCGATAAAGACCACCCCAACTACTATAAATAGATGGCCAATCCAAGCCTAAACAGGACAACAAGTTGAAGGCCAAAGGTGAAGCCAAATCCAAGAGAGAGAATCTCTACCGAAGTCAAGCCATCAACCACCGAAGCATTCGAAGATCTTCATCAAACCCGAAGAACTTAAAGCAAGCTCATCAACAAATCCAAGACAAATCCACCATTTGATCCGCAAGAAGCTCCAAAGGCCGCGAATTAAGTGTTTTTCAAGACCAAGCATTCGAAGATCTTCATCAAGCCCGAAAAACTTCAAGCAAGCTCATAAATAAATCCAAGACAAATCCACCATTCAATTCGCAAGAAGCTCCAAAGGCCGCGAATTAAGTGTTTTTCAAGACCAAGCATTTGAAGATCTTCATCAAGACCGAAGATCTTCATCAAGACCGAAGAACTTCAAGCAAGCTCATCAACAAATCCAAGACAAATCCACCATTTGATCTGCAAGAAGCTCCAAAGGCCACGAATTAAGTGTTTTTCAAGACCAAGCATTCGAAGATCTTCATCAAACCCGAAGAAATTCAAGCAAGCTCATCAACAAATCCAAGACAAATCCACCATTCGATCCGCAAGAAGCTCAGGCCGCGAATTAAGTGTTTTTCAAGACCAAGCATTCGAAGGTCTTCATCAAGCCCGAAGAACTTCAAGCATGCTCGTCAACAAATCCAAGCAAGATCCTCATTCGATACTCGAAAACACTTCAAAACCACAAATCAAGCGTTTCCCAAGATCAAACTCACAGAGAAATACAAGTCAAGATCAACCTCAAAGGTCAAGCAAATCAACAAGTCAATCCTCACCAAACTATTGGAGCCAATAAGAACTCAATTGTGAAGAGATTAATCAAAGTATTTCTATTTTCTTTATTTCAGAAAATATTCAGAGATTGTACCCGCAAAATACAAATAAATAAAATTATTTTGCTCTCTGTATTTATTTTCTATCTTGGTATATTGGATAGAAAAATTTGCGTGAAACAAATTTTGGCACATCCGGTGGGACCATTTTTGCCATTCATCTTTTCTCTTCACCAATCGATCAATCATTCATGGCTCGAAATAAATCAGGGGCTGCATTTTTTATTGATATTATAGTAAGGTTGCATGGGATTCCTTACCCAATTGTGAGTGACCGGGATCATATCTTCATGAGTCATTTTTGGAGGGAGTTGTTTGCACAACAAGGGACAAAATTGAGAACAAGTACAGCTTATCACCCGTAAACCGACGGGTAAATTGAGGTCGTAAATCGTTGTTTGGAGCAATGTCTTTGTTATTTTGTTAGTGGAAACCCTCGAGCATGGATAAGATCTCTGCCATGGGCAGAATATTGGTACAATACCATTTAGCACCAGTCCACAAGGATGTCACCGTTCGAGGCGGTTTACGGTTGTACTCCTCTGGCGGTGATTCCATATGTAGTCGGAGAAGCTGATGTAGGTGAAGTGGATTGGGAGCTGCGTGAGCGAGATCAGGTACTCCGAGAATTAAAAACTAACTTGGCATGGGCCCGTGAGCAAATGAAATGTCCAGCCGATATGCACAGGCATGATGAATAATTTGAGGAAGGAGATTGGGTTTATTTAAGATTTTAACCATACATACAACATTCAGTGTTTAGGCGTGCTCACAAAAAGTTATCCGATCGATATTTTGGGCCTTTTCATGTTGCAGCGCGTGTTGGACAGGTCGCTTACCGTTTGGAGTTGCCAAGGGAGGCACGAGTTCATCCAGTATTTCACGTTTCTTTGTTTAAACGAAGATTTGGGATGGATGTGGTTGACCCGACGGGGTTACCCGTGGTCTCTGATGATGGTGATCTTCACATGGAGCCGGAAGAAATTACGGAGTATCGTTGGGTTCGCGATAAAAGTCATTATCGAGCTGAAGCATTGGTGAAATGGAAGAATTTGGAGGTCGAGAATGCAACATGCGAACCGTTACGTTTATTACAATAACAATATCCGAATTTGAACCTTGAGGACAAGATTCTCATCCGCGAGGGGAGTATTGATACGCGCTCAGAACCGTAGCGAAGGAGTAGTCGGGCTAGGCGACCCAACCCAAAATACGATAAATAGGCATTGATGTTTATTAGTCTTTTAGTGTTAGCGTTATTTAGTTTCTTCCAGAGGTTCTGTGGTAGGCAAGAAGTTTAAGCTAGATAGGATTAGTTCAAGTTAGAGGGAATACTAGTTAGACTAGGAAATAAGTTAGAATGATAGGATTCCTATCCTAAGTTGGAGAAGGATCACCGTGCTTATATATGTTGAGTTGTGGAGCCAAATGAGCTTTGGCCATGTTTTCTAATTATCCCACATCGCCTGAAATGGTAATATGACCCACTAAGGGTTCTATTTATATGCCCCAATATCTTGTATTTTAATTGCACCTTTACACCTCAACACCTTTTATATTGTAAAGAGAGAGTTCTATTTGCGAGAGAACCATAGTTTGTGATCAAGCTAGATTACGTTTGTAATCCTCTTAATAATATTAAATGCCACGTGTAGCGGTCCGGAGACGTAGCCAATTCAGATGAACTCCGTTATCAAATTGTGTGTGTGCTCGGTTTGAGTTATCTGTTTTTTTTTTCTTTGTGTTTGACTGATCGACCCAACAAGTGGTATCAGAGCTTGGAAGATCGATGGCGAAAGAAGATAGAACCGCACACAGGATCGAGATGTTCGATGGGAAGGACTTCGCATTCTGCAGAATGCAAATAGAGGACTACCTCTACGGGAGGAAGATGCATCAGCCACTTCTCCTTGAGGAAAGGCCGACCACAACCACCGAGGAGGCATGGAAACTCTTAGACAGACAAATGTTGGGGGTGATCCGCCTAACACTATCTAGGAGTGTCGCACATAACGTCGCAAGAGAGATGATGAAGATGGGGATGATGAAGATCCTCATCGACATGTATGAAAAACCATCAGCGAATAACAAGTTACATCTCATGCGTAAGTTGTTCAACCTATGCATGGCTGAGGGGATACCTGTCGCGAGTCATGTGAACAAGTTCATCGACACCGTTAATCAGTTGGATGCGGTAGAGATAACTTTTGAAGACGAAGTGAGAGCCCTTATACTGATAGCATCTTTACCGAACAGTCGGGAATTCATGCGAGCTGCTGTTAGCAACTCAATTGGAAAGGAGAAACTGACTTACAACGGCATCCGAGATCAAATACTCGCTGAGGAACTTAGGAGATTAGATATGGGTGAATGCTCAAATGATGGAGCAGCCTTGAATGTGGGTTCAAGACACCGGGGTAAGGCCAGGGTATGGGACGTTAGAAGACGTTCGCAATCCCGAGGTAGAAGAGGGCAAAGCCGAGGTGGCAAAGATAGCGATCGTAGTAAGAAGAATCTTCGATGCTATAACTGCCAGGGTATGGGGCAATTCAGTCATGAGTGCAAGCAGCCGAAGAAGGGTACCAGCTGTGATCACGTGGCTAATGTTGCGAGCGACGAGAATTCGGGTGACTGTTTAATGCTTGCCGTATAGAGAGATATAGATTAGTGGATTCTAAACTCTGGGGCATCATTTCACACGACCGCTCAGAAGGATTTATTTGAAAATTACACTGCGAGTAATTTTGGTAAAATGTATCTAGCCGACGGAGAAGCGTTGGATGTTGTTGGAATGGGCGATGTGAAAATTCGCATTCCAAACGGGTCGGTATGGAAGCTAACGAAAGTGAGGCATGTTCCGAGGTTGACCAAGAATCTGATCTCAGTAGGTCAACTCGATGCCGAAGGGCACTCCATTTCATTTAGCTGTGGAGCTTGGAAAGTTTCACGAGGAGCTATGGTGATAGCCCGAGGGAGTAAGGTCGGTACACTGTACATGACCGATGAGGAACGTACAATTGCGGCAGCTGTGTCGTAAATTGCTCGGAACTGTGGCATCAACGGTTGGGTCACATGAGTGAGAAGGGGATGAAGGTGTTAGCGAAGGACAGTAAACTTCCAGGCTTGAAGTCTGTCAACCTCAACATGTGCGAATGTTGCATCTTCGGGAAGCAGAAGAAAGTGAGCTTCCGGAAAGGTGGAAAAGCTCCCAAGGAGGAGAAGCTAGCACTGGTCCACTCAGACGTATGGGGACCATCTCCAGTAACCTCACTGAGAGGATCTCAGTACTATGTGACCTTCATCGATGATTCGACAAGGAAAACATGGGTCTATTTCTTGAAACACAAGTCTGAGGTGTTTAAGAAATTTCAAGAATGGAAGGCCATGGTCGAACTAGAGACCAGAAATAAACTCAAATGTTTGAGGTCCGATAACGGCAGAGAGTACATTGATGTGAAGTTCGTAAAGTTCTGTGCTCAAAGAGGCATTCGAATAGAGAAGACCATTCGAAAAACGCCACAGCAAAATGGCGTGGCCGAGCGAATGAACCGAACAATCAATGAGCGTGCTATGAGTATCAGAATGCAAAGTGGGTTGCCCAAAGCCTTGTGGGCACATGTAGTAAGCACGGCAGTTTACCTCATTAACCATGGACCCTCAGTGCCATTAGAAAGGAGAATACCCAAAGAAGAGTGGATAGAAAAGTTTATCTTTTATGAACACTTGCGAGTGTTCGGTTGTCTGTCATATATCCATGTCGATATAAATGATCGTACCAAGCTTGACTCGAAATCCAAAGTGTGTTACTTTGTGGGGTACGGTGGAGCTGAATTTGGATATCGCTTTTGGGATGGTCAAACAAAGAGGATCATTTGTAGTAAGGATGTCATCTTCAACGAAAGCATTTTATTCAAAGATCGAGAAAATGTGGTGGTGGAAGAACAAGCGCTCCCGTTTGAGGAAAGTGGTATGGTCAACATGAATGCGTTTCGAAGAATGTTGGAAAGTGATGACGATGAGCCAGTGGTGCTCGACAACCCACCAGCAAGTGCTGAAGAGGACGAGGAGGAGCCCCAAACACCTCGACCTGAATTGGGCCGAGGTCATCACGAGAGGAGACCTCCTGTTCGATACTCTCCTTCCCTGCATTACATATTGCTCAGTGATGCAGGCGAGCCCGAAAGTAGAGAAGAAGCTCTGAAGCTGAAAGACTCGAGCAAGTGGGACTTCGCGATGAAGGATGAGATGAAGTCACTTGAGAAGAATGTGACTTGGCAGTTAGCCGAACTGCCCAAGGGGAAAAGGGCACTGAGCAACAAATGGGTGTTCCAACTAAAGGAGGAACAAGATGGCATGAAACGGTATAAGGCACGATTAGTAAAAGGGTTCCAGCAAAAGGCAGGAATTGACGACACCAAGATCTTTTCACCAGTCATAAAGCTGACGACTATTCGGCTATTGTTGAGCATTTTTGTAAATGCGAATCTTCATCTTGAGCAGTTAGATGTGAAAACTGACTTTCTCCATGGAGATCTAGAAGAAGAAATTTACATGCTCCAACCTGAAGGGTTTGCCGAAAAAGGAAAAGCGAAACTGGTCTGCAAACTGGGGAAGAGCTTGTATGGGCTAAAACAAGCACCACGACAGTGGTACAAGAAGTTTGACAGTTTCATGCTGGATACCGGGTTCGAAAGAAGTGATAGCGATCACTACTGTTTTGTGAAGAGATTTACGAACTCTTCGTATGTCATACTACTTTTGTATGTAGATGACATGTTGCTCGCCGGGTCGAGCCTTGTTGAGATTAACAAGGTGAAGCAACAGTTGGCGAAACAGTTTGAGATGAAAGATTTGGGTGCCGCAAATCAGATCCTCAGTATGAGGATTTCCCGAGGAAGGGATGGGTCTTTGTTTCTGTCGCAAGAAAGTGTTAGCACGGTTTAGCATGAGTGATGCCAAAGCTGTAGGCTCACTGCTAGCCGCACACTTTAGCTTGTCGAAGATACAATCACCCTCAGACGAGGAAGGAAAGGATCGTATGTCGAACATACCCTATGCTTCAGCAATTGGTAGCTTGATGTACGCAATGGTGTGTACAAGACCGGACATTGCCCATGCAGTAGGAGTTGTCAGTCGTTACATGAGTAACCCAGGAAAGCACCATTGGAAAGCTGTGAAGTGGATATTGAGATATCTCTCGGGTACTGTGAGTTCGGCATTATGTTTCCGAAAGAACTCGGAAGGCTTGCACGGGTATGTGGATGCTGACATGGCCGGTGATCTGGACAGCCGAAAGAGCACAACGGGATGTGTTTGTACATATGGTGGTACTGCTGTGAGTTGGACATCTAAGTTGCAAAAGATTGTTGCATTGTCGACCACAGAGGCTGAGTACGTCGCGGTGACGGAAGCAAGCAAAGAGATGATTTGGTTGTAAGGTTTCTTAAAGGAGCTCGGTCTGAAAACCGACAAGTGAGTTCTGCACTGGATAGTCAAAGTGCAGTTCAGCTAGCTAAGAATCCTGTATTCCATTCACGTACCAAGTACATACAGATTCGTTACCACTTTATCCGGGCTGTTCTAGAAGATGGAATCTTCGCGCTAGAAAAGATTGAGGGCGCTAAGAACCTCGCCGATATGCTAACGAAGGCTGTTACAATCGATAAACTGAGGCTGTGTGCAACCTCAGTAGGGCTCCGAGCATGAGGCTCAGGGTCGTCGCTACACTGGAAGAATGAGTAACTATCCGATGACGGAAGAGTAATAATTATTATGCAAGGATACCGATGGGAGCATTCTGCTCGGTGGAGCACAGTGAGATCGGTGGTCGGGAATAATTGGAGTTCTTTTGAAGCACTCGACTTGTTGAGTTGTGGAGCCAAATGAGATTTGGCCATGTTTTCTAATTATCCCACATCGTCTGAAATTGTAATATGACCCACTAAGGGTTCTATTTATATGCCCCAATATCTTGTATTTTAATTGCACTTTTACACCTCAACACCTTTTATATTGTAAATAGACAGTTCTATTTGCGAGAGAACCATAGTTTGTGATCAAGCTAGATTACGTTTGTAATCCTCTTAATAATATTAAGTGCCACATGTAGCGGCCCGGAGACGTAGCCAATTCGGGTGAACTCCGTTATCAAATTGTGTGTGTGCTCGGTTTGAGTTATCTGTCTTTTTTTTTTCTTTGTGTTTGACTGATTGACCCAACAATATAAGTACAACTTGTTAATGTTTTGAGTATCAATAAAGTATTTTCGGCATTTGCATCGTTAGCAAATCGGTTGTTGTGCACCGCAAGCATAACAAGATTCTATCGTTCACGCGATAGTATCTTCTATCAATAATCGTCTATCACATTTCTCTCCTTTAATGATAAAAATCCAGCATGCAAGTGGATAATGGTTGTTTTTAAATAAGACGACAGATTCCATTACAACCCTGTTTGGCTGTTTTTATTTAAATCTCAGTATTACAAAGATAAGAAATTTTTTGTTTAAATTTGATTCCTAAAGTCAATTGTACTAAACCAAGAACTTCATATATCAAAGTTGTTAAATAGTCCATTTCTCCTTCAGAAAAAAGATTAACTTAAATATCGATGGGTGTTCTAAGTCACATGGTAGTGAAATCACTGTTTTTTTAAAGCGCGCTTCGTAGGGAAGAAGTTCGAATTAAAGCTCAATTCCAAGCTTAAAAAGATCGATTTTCCTCTTATGAGCCACTAAAAGCTTACATGTTTTATGCTTTTAACACATCTCTTACAAAAACGCTTTAGATAAGATTTGACTTTTTAAAATGTGGGAATAATCAAAGTTAATATAGGTATAGTTGAACCTAAATCCATTGAACAAAAGTTAGATGACAGCTTGAGCAATGAGTCAAATATTAGCTCTGAACAACCACTTGGTTCTTTTGCGAAATCAAAAGCATATTAAGAAGAAGAATTGCCCGAAAGCATTGATTACCAAACCCTTGAGTCATCGAGTAACTATAACAATTATGTTACCATGTCGGAAGAAAATGATAGAGATATAACCTTGCTAAAGCGATAGATGTCGGATATACAAGAGTTGATTTATTCAATAGAATCTAAACTTGAAAAAATGTCTATTTTTGGAAGGGACTGGGCTGGTTAAATGGTAATTGAGACCTATTTGGAAATATATTTACAATTAAATGGATTTCTATATAGCCTACATATATCGTGCATACAAAAAGGACCAAAAGAAATTGTCTTTCTCGTTTAAACTTCACCAACTATGTTTTTAGTTAGTAGATATCTATTCATTTGGTAAGAAGCTGATATGATGGAGTTGGAATTCCGTTCATCCAGCAAAAACCTCCAGTAAACCGGAACTTCAGGCTCGATAAAGGTAATGAAATGTAGTTAATCTATCTCTGATGGGGTTAACAGATACTACAGAAACTCACGAGGAGTTAAAGTGCAATTAGTTCTTATAAAACCGGACTCAGAGTGCTACTCCAACTCTTGCATAGTCCATATCTGAATGATAAATATTGCTACATGTATACTAAGCCATAATCCGGTATGAAAATCATAATCTAAATAAATGAAACTAAATGTATAAACGGTGTGAAATTTCAAAAATGAATATTTTTATTTTTGTATATATATTAATGTACAACTTGAAGATAATGGCAACAAAATTATTCAAACAAAAATCGTTTTTTTATCCGTCACTGTTGGAAATTACCAGAAGCAGCTCAAGAAAAGTAGATGCTGATAACCCTTACCAGCTCAAGAAAAAGTCTTCTATGGTTATTGTTTTATTTTATTTTTGCCACGATGCCTATGGAAAACGATTTCATTATCGTGGATAATGGCTTAAGCAACCCAAACTTGGTTTTCACATAATTTAGTTTCCATCTGATCTCTATGAGTCTATCTGAATCAAGGAAATTGGGATCCGCTCACGTAAGATCATTGTTTTTATCATTTCCCGTTTTCCACCTCCCTTACTATCTTTCTTGGAAACAGCCATGTCATTTGGATTCTTCCCTTCGGTCAAGCTTTTCGTGATTTCTCCCTTTTGTTATTTCAGCCAATAGGACATTTGGAAAAACTACCGACATAAGAGATATTCATGTAGATAAAGTACTCATGTTGCAACCTACAACGGTGGCAAATGGTCCAAAAATTAGGGGTAGAGGGTCATTTTGCTGAAGAACAGCATTATTGCTTTTAGCAGCTTTACTCTTTTAATTTGCGGAATTTTATTTTTATGATAGGAATGTGTGTATTCTTATTCGAACTACTTACACCAATTGACAATTCGAAGGAACTTGCAGGTTTCCAACTTTTAGATTTTTAACTTTTTTGTGTCAAGTTGTTTAACATTCTTGTATCAAGTTGTTTAACATTCTATAATATGTCAAAAAAAATCAGGAAACTAGAAAGCATAACAGCTGATAGCATCCTTGTAAAACTTAAATGTGGGACTCCAAAAACTACCACGACAACAACAAAAACGGAAAGCGAAAAAAGAAAAACTTCTGTACAACCACATAAAGTTTCCATCATTCATTAACTACAAATGATTGGGTCACGACTCACAATCACCTTAAAATACGGTGGAAAGTATTTAGCATTATACCAACCTTTGAACGTTACCAATGAGAGCAGACAATCCCCTTTTCTTTTGGGATCTACAGAATACAACCAAGTTATCGTTGAATTTCTACTTTTTTGTCATTTTTTTTCTATATCTACTGTTTCTGTGATATGTACCGCATTTTGGGCTTCAACAACTTCAACACACTAGTGAACCTCTGGAACTTTATCTATGTCCTTGTCTTTGGTTGCTAAATTTTGAATATCCTCTGAGCTATCAGTAGGAGCAGTTGAGGGTCGATTAGTATTTATTTTGGTGAATCATTGCTATTTTCTTTTGGTTTAGCTTCAATATCTAATTCATCTGCAATTACTTTTGGAATAGTAACTAAAAAAGCCTCTTCTGTTTTGCTTGTGTATGGAGCAACTGTTTTCTTTCAAGATAGTTAAACATTTCTTTACGCCACTCCTTCTCATTGTTTCGATCAATAAGATTTTGCAACAAACAAAGCCCTTTGCATTCTTCTACCAAACCTAGCCTAGATTACATCTTTACATAAATTTTCTTTTAAAATTCAAACTCTGGATGCTGGATATCCCATTTGCTTAGTGAGCCCTTTTATCAAAATGTACGTAAAATTGAAGCTAAATTGCTTCATATACGTCTTAAATTACCTTCAGGTAATCGAGTAACTATCAAATGCTCCAAATAAAAGCTGAATTGTTTGGAAAATGTGAAATTTCTATCCGCTGTTTTAGTTGCTGTTAGGCAGTTAGGTTTCAAGTACAGTTGGAACCATAGTTGAAAACTAAGTATAATAATGGACATAACTTGTGAACTTAAATGTATTTGAATTAAATAACACGCACATTTAACAACGGAGTTCACCCAACTGTGCTACGTCTCCGGGGTACTCACCCAGATTAATGATATTATAAAAGCTTGCAATATAGGATTCAAGTCTTATTGAACAACTCTCAGACTCGTTCTAAGTTTTTCTGCCTATCTCTATATTGCTCCTACCTTATAACTATCACTCAAAAAATCAATGGCATCCCACCATTGTTTTTTCGTTTTAAAAGCTCATTGTGTATTCTCTCAAAATTGAGTTCTTTATAATTTAAAATAAACACTTTTTACAAGGAAAGTTATTAACTATTTAAAAAGTAAAAACAATATTCTTTCTTCAAGATCTTGTTGATTGATTTGTACTCTTCTAATCGATCTCAATCTTTCCATATTTGCACGAGATAATGTTGCATTTGATTGATCTCAATCTTCATGTTAATACATGTTAATATCCTGCTTGTCAATAGGAGTTACTATTTACTTAAACAAGGAACTTATAAAATAACATCTTTTAGAGATAAAATTTTAATTTATTTCGAAATCATAACTCCATATGACATTCAATCTAATTGAATTTCATGATAAAGACTTTGCATAATAATAGAGATTTAATTTGCACAATAAAAGGAACAATATCTTCTAAACTAATCTCCATTTATTTTTTAAGCAACTTCCATTCTTCATCACCTTAATATTCTCAATATATATAAAATAAATCTTTTTAAACAAATGAGAATATATCCTGCATATTTTAATTCACATAAAAGACTTTAAAGATTAAGTAATGCAGTTAGACAGAATTAGACAGAATCTTGCGTATTGGCAAGTTGGAACTGTGGTTGTAACTGAGGTTGTAACCTCACATGTAAACATACACCGTCTCAATTCTTAACATTCAACTTGGATTATTTTGTTCAAACCAATTGACAACAAAGAGTTACTAGGCCAGAAATATGGTCCTAACAATCTCCCAATTTGTCATTGGTTTTGACAAATAATCCGAGTTTATACAAAAAGCTCCACCTACAAATTAAGTTAGCACATACAATTTCCACTGTATTTTAACATTGCAAGTGATTTTGAGTTAAACAGTTAAGCTCCCCATGCAAGTTAGAATTGCAAATAATACATAACTCAAACAAGCATTCATTCATCAATGTCACATAACTTATTCAACCATTAAGAAACATAATAAAGAAATAAGTTGCAAAACAAACATAAAACCAAAAAGACTGGCACACAATAGTTTTAACACAGAATTTGCAGAAATTGAAATAAAACACATAACATAAACTTTCAAAATTTTCCCTTTATTTGTCACAAACAGGACAAACTAGTTGTTGTTACTTGACACATCAATGTCTACAAGAACTAGGACCTCTTGAGGAGACAAGTTCATCTTTTACCACATCATCATCACTGCTTAAGGAGTATCCACTGTCACTTTCACTCTCATTATCACTTTCCTTGAGGTTTTTTAGCATCATCTTGAGGTCATAGTCATGAGTGTCTAACTCAGGCCTTTTCTCTTGATTGACAGCTAGTTGTTGTAGCAGATACCTTCTAATAGCCTTCTTCTTAGGAGCAGCACTAGTAGACTCTTTTTCTTTTCCCTTTTCACCAGTAATGTCATTGATTTGATATTTTTAAGAAGTTTAGCAGAAATATAGAGAGCAGAAGAGCATTTGGTAGGTTTCTCAAAAGGGTTAAGGACAGTATTACCAGTTGAGGAGGTCACAAGATCCACTTGAGAAAGAAGAATTCCAGAAATTAAGCAGGGAAAAGGAAGCAAGACAGAGTTAGCTTTGACATCAGAAAACTCTTTGATCAAGTTGAACACATGCTCACCAAAATTTATGGGAATTTTAGAGATAATTCTATAGATGAACACAGCTATTTCTGTGGTCATCTTAGAGGGCTGTTTGGTTGGTGTACAATTGAACTTAGAGATTTTGTGCAAAACAGCTGCACTAAGAGTAAGAGCAGAAGTCTTAATGAAATTACCATCAAATTGATTGTCTTTCCCTGTAATTGCTAGAGCTACATAATGTATATCATAGTCAAGATCACCCTCAGGATTGTTAGGAGAACCTAGAAACTTATTGATTAATTCAGGATTAAAATCAAGAGTAAGACCCCTCACATACACTATTCCAAAAGCCATATCACCCTTATCAAACACCCCATCATTCAGATTAGCATAGAATTCCCTAATTAGTTCAGGAAAATAAGATTCGGGATAACTTATAGTTCTGTTAAGACCAACTTCTTTCAACAAATTCTCAACATGAAGTTGAATATTCCTATAACTAGCCAGATTTAGTTGCCTTTCAGAATGGATTTACCTATGACCAAGCTCAATAAACCTATATGACATGATTTTATTTCAAAATTTAGGATCAACCTCATTATTCAGAGTGTCAAAAACATACTTAACAAAGATAGGATCTCTCTATGTTCCTCTGCCTGGACGTTTCTTAACCCTACATTTTTTCGCTTGGGTAGAAGAGGGTTCACTTACCTTTGCCTTAGAACCTCTACGAGTTTTGGACTGATTCAGAAAATCACCAAGAGTACTGTCATCCTCATAGTTTAGATCAAGTTGATTTTGAGGAGAAGAAGACATGGTTGGATCTGAGTTCGCAACTGCACTTGAAACACGAGAAAGTGGGTTTTTCAGAAAAAACATAGTGTTTAATTTGATATAGAGAGAGATAGTAATTCTGATTTTAATTGTTTTTAGTCAACATAAGCACTAGCTTAAATAGCAATTAAGCTCAAATCTTTTTAAATTAAGAAAATATATACCCAAATCTCTTTTTGAACAAATTTTCCCCAAAAATAGATACTTATCTTTTTAAAAAATATTCAAAATTTTCGCATAAGGCATAAAAGATACTATTTTTATCAAGATAAATTCAGTAAGGAATAAAGATCTGCATTCCAATTTGAAACAGATTTATCTATATTTCTGATTTTTAGGAGTTGAGGAACTATAGAAAATTTGACTTGTTTCAAAATTAAGATAGCAATAATATATAGTATAAAATTTTGAACACAAGATTCTAACAATTTAATCAAGAATATATATTTATCATAGGATATGCATGCAATAAAAATTATGACTAAGAGCTATAATGAGCAAATCTGTTTTTCCTCTAAACAAAAACTAGTTTGATTATCTCAGCAAGTAAAGAGTATAAGTGATGACAAAAATTTCAAGAGTTTGTCTTGCCTTTTTATTATTTTAGTTCACTTTGAATACCAGCTTATGCTGAATTCGATCATAAGCAACGTGTCTTTCTTTTGATGGTCACTGACCTGCCTGTATTTCAGAACGAGTTTCCAACTGTGGTTGTAACTGAGCTTGCAACTGAATATAAAATTTGCACTTTGTGCTTGAAACTCTATTACCAGAGAGGTTTTAGGACAAGTTATCACACATTTATTTTTGAGACATCAATTAGCGGCTTGAATGAAGAGCAAGAGGGAATTTTGGAATGAAGAGCAAGAGGGAATTTTGGAATGAAGAGCGTTCAAGCTTAGAAACATGGTCGGTTAAAATTCATATCTTGATCTGGGCAATGAATATATAGGCTTTTGTGTTGCCGAGGTGTAGGAAACGAAGTCGTGGAACCATAGGGTTAAATGTATATATAGTAAGGGATTGTGTGGCGGCGGTCTAGAAATGAAGGTGACTGAAGAGGGATAATATTATAATGTACTGTCAATGCATAAATACAACGAATGCATAGAAGTAAGTAGGGTTTGTGTGAGGCGGAGTAAAAAAGGATAATGTTTGTGTTAAAGGAAATGAAACATTGTCTTTTTTGGATATCGAAAAGGTTAAATGGTAATTGAGACCTATTTGGAAATATATTTACATTTAAATGGATTTCTAAATAGTTTACATATATCGTGCATACAAAAAGGACCAAAAGAAATTGTCTTTCCCGTTTAAACTTCAACAACTAGGTTTTTAGTTAGTAGATATCTATTCAGTTGGTAAGAAGCTGATATGTTGGAGTTGGAATTCCGTTCATCCAGCAAAAACCTCCAGTAAACCGGAACTTCAGGCTCGATAAAGGTAATGAAATGTAGTTAATCTATCTCTGGTGGGGTTAACAGATACTACAGAAACTTACGAGGAGTTAAAGTGCAATTAGTTCTTATAAAACCGGACTCAAGAGTGCTACTCCAACTCTTGCATAGTCCATATCTGAATGATAAATATTGGTACATGTATACTAAGTCATAATCCGGTATGAAAATCATAATCTAGATAAATGAAACGAAATGTATAAACGGTGTGAAATTTCAAAAATGAATATTTTTATTTTTGTATATATATTAATGTACAACTCGAAGATAAAAAACTTGTCACGCCCCAAAATCCGAAAAACACGGATATCAAAGCGTGACCGTTTGAATAAAAGGAAAAAGAACCTGTTGGTACAAAATTTAACTTTAAAAGGAAAACAACTAGCGAGCTAAAGGACCAATTATACGAATAAAATAAAAATGTTTGCCAAACGCGGCTACAAGACAAAATGGTTTTAACTGATATATATAAAAAGAATACCAAACGAATGTAATTTGGCCGTAGGCTACAAACTTAAAAATTGTTTAGGTAAAAAGAAAGCAACTGAAATAAGTCCCGATCCCATGCGATACATCGCTAATGCTCCCATCCACATGCCTCAACCTAAGTTGTACCTGAAAGACAAAACTGTAACGGTGAGTCCCACGCACATACGTAGACGGGGCGGCACCACACAAGATACCGTCACTCCATCCAATAAATGCAAGAACTCACAAATAACAATTACAATAACAACGTATAAAAAGAAATGTTATAACATCATACAACGAAATAAATTAAGTAACTCCAACACACATCTATAACAAACATGGACCTCTCACGCCACCTATCACAGTCCGTAAATTAGGTCATTCCCTATACCCCTCGGCTCGTCTTATTACCCCGGTATCGGGAGAGACATAGACCATTGCCAATATATAAAAATAACACACATGGACCTCTCACGCCACCTATCCCAGTCTGTAAGGTAGGTCATTCCCTATACCCCTCGGCTCGTCTTATGCCCCTGGTATAGGGAGAGGCATAAACCATTGCCAACAAATAAATATTTAAAGTGCACACTTGGACCACTTCACGCCACTCGCCCCAGTCCGTAAGACGAGTCATTTTCTATACCTCTCGGCTCGTCTTATGTCCCCAGTATAGGAAGAGACATAGACCATTCCCAATAACTAAAACACAAGGCCTCGACCAATAATATTAAATCATTCAATTAACACAATTTCCAACAAAATCACATAAGCATCGGTACTAGAATCACAACTAGCCAAACAAGTCCAACAACATAAAATTTCATTCAAGCATTTTAACAAACACCTTGTATGCATAAACTACAACTCATCTTTATTCAACATAAATTTATCCAATTTTATCAACAAGTATAATAACACATAACAACTCATAAAAACACACAAACCCATCTATGTTCTCCTTAATTCGAAATTCATATGACTAAATTCCCAATTCTCAAATTCAAATAAGTGAATTCAAAGAGAAACAAATAAAACCCAATTAATAATAGAATATATATGAGATAAAAGAAAACCCCCAAATTTTAAAAACGAAAGATCTAACCCTAACATACACCCTCGTCTAGTCGCAATGGATAACCCCCATTACCTTAGTGCCTAGAGAAGATACTTCCGGTAAAAACCCGCCAAAGTGGTTTCTTCTTATTCTTCCTAATCTTTGAAATCTCTCTTTTCTCTATTTGTTTTTGGTGGTTTTAGGTTTACTGTTTTAAAAAGTGGGCTGAAAAGAGGTTTAGCAAACTGTTTTGAGAGAGTTTGGGGAAGCGAACTATTTGGTCCCCAAAATTCTAAAAGTTAACTAAAAATCAAAAATATTATTTTACTACTCAAAAATAATAAATATTTAGAAATAAAACTATTGGGTACTTTTTATTTATAATATTAGTAACAGGTTTTTAAAATAAAGTTTTTCGGAAGAGTTTTGATTTTTGGCTAAAAATTGTATAAAACGTTTTTGGATTCATTTAATCGTAAATAAAACCAGTTATAAAAATCCGGGATGTTACAACACACCCTCATTAAAAGAATTTCGTCCCGAAATTTTTCTCTCTAAAGAACTACACCCAGAAATGATTAACTTTTATAAATAAGACCATAAGAATTTAAACGTACAATTCGTGTCATAATTTAAGAAATAAAATACACAGGGTTTACAACTCGTTATACTCCACCATCCATAACTGGAGTAAATGAGAGATACGTAAGTATCTTGATAATGTAAAACAATATCTAATAAAATAAAAGATAATAATGTAAACTAAGATGACATGCTTCTACCTCAACAACTCCACAACGTCTACAAAACTCAAAATACGGCCTCTCTAGTAAACTAAACTCTAATAAAATACACTTCAAACTCTAGGCGTTACAACCCTTCCCCGATAAAGAAATTTTGTTCCGAAATTAGAAAACAGCTAAAGAAAAGTACCTAAAGAAAATACGAGATCAGGATACTTCCTCTTCATCTCATCCTCGCGTTCCCAAGTTGCCTCCTCGGCTCCATGGTGTTTCCAAACCACCTTTACCAATCTAATCGTTTTTCCTCGAAATTCCTTCTCTTGCACATCGATAATCCTCGTAGGTCCCACCTCGTAGGTCACATCCGCACTAACCTCAATGTCCTCAAAGTCCACCACGTGTGAAGGGTCGTGATAGTACTTTTTCAACATTGACACATGAAACACCGGGTGAACCCCCGCCAACTTTGGTGGCAAGTCCAACCGGTATGCAACTTCTCCAACTCGGTCCACGATCTCAAATGGTCCGATAAATCTCGGGTTCAACTTCCCTTTAGAGCCAAACCTCATAATCCCCTTCCTTGGCGAAACTCGCAAAAATACTCGATCCCCCTTTTTGAACTCCAAAGGTCTCCTCCTCTTATCTGCATAACTCTTTTGCCTACTCCGAGCCGTCTCAAGCTTTTGTCGAATTAACTTAATCTTTTCTGTCATTTCTCGAAACAATTGCGGTCCTAACATTCCCACTTCTCCCATCTCGGTCCAACACACCAGAGACCTACACGCCCGCCCGTATAAAGCCTTGAAAGGTGCCATTCCAATACTAGCTTGGAAGCTATTATTATACGCAAACTCTACTAAGGATAGATGGCTCTCCCAGCCTCCCTTGAAGTCATTCACATGCGCGCAACATATCCTCTAGCACTTGGATAGTCCGCTCCGATTGTCCATCCGTTTGGGGATGGAACGCTGTACTCATTGTCAACTTGGTCCCTAAGGCATTTTGCAATGCGCCCCAGAACCTCGACACAAACCTCGCATCTTGATTCGATACTATCGAAATTGGTACCCCATGAAGTCTAACAATTTCCTTCACATACTTTCATCCCAAGATTTCCACCGAGTTCGTCATCTTGATTGCAATGAAGTGTGCAGATTTGGTCAAACGGTCGACCATAACCCACACAACGTCATTCCCACTTACCGATCTAGGTTAGTTCATCACAAAATCCATTGCTATCATTTCCCACTTCCATTCCACCACCGGTAAGGGTTGGAGCATATCCGCTGGCCTTTGGTGTTCCGCCTTCACTTGCTGGCAAGTTAGACACCTGCTAACATATGAAGCTACATCTCGTTTCATTCCGGGCCACCAAAATTGTCTCTTCGCATCGTGATTCATTTTCGTCCCGCCGGGATGAACGGCTAATCGGGAGTGGTGAAACTCCTTCAATACCTCGTTCCTCATGTTTTCCGTCATGTAAGTCCTTCCCTTAAATCGTAGTCCTCCATCAGTTCCTTTCGCCCAACCATCTAATCCTTCGCTCGAACTCATCTGTTTCTCATAGTTCTCCACTTTCTCATCCCCATCCCAAAACCCTACTCACAAGTTCCGGTTGTGCTACTATTGTGTACAATGTTCCCACATTAACATGCCCCAACTCCAAGTTGAACTTGTTCACTTTTCCCATCATCCTCCATTCCTCGATCGCCACATGCGCTAAGGTTGCATGGGAGTTTCGACTCAAGGCATCCGCCACTACATTGGCCTTTCCCGGGTGATAGTGCAAGTCGTAGTCATACTGTTCCAAATATTCCATCCATCGTCGTTGTCGCATATTTAGATCCCGTTGGGTAAAAATATACCCTAAGCTCTTCTGATCCGAGAACACTTCAAACTTTTTCCCGAATAGATAATGCCTCCACATCTTCAACGCATGAACTATTGCCTCTAGCTCTAGGTCATGTGTCTGATAGTTCTTTTCGTGATCCTTTAGTTGTCGCGAAGCATATGCGATAACCTTTCCGTATTGCATCAAGACGCAACCCAAACCTTCCTTCGAAGCATCGCAATACAATTGGTAACCCTTCCCCTGCTCGGGAATAACTAGTATGGGGGAACTAGTCAACCGCTTCTTGAGCTCTAGGAAAGCTTCCTCGCAAGTCTCACTCCACACGAACTTCACCTTTTTCTTGGTATGTGAGCCATTGGAGTCGCTAACTTCGAGAAATCCTTGACGAAGCGTCGATAGTATCCCGCTAAACCCAAGAAACTCCGAATCTCGAACACATTTTTCGGTTGTGCCCATTTCGAAACCGCCTCAATTTTCGTTGCGTCCATCTTTACCCCTTCTTCCGAGATCACATGTCCAAGAAATTTCACCTCATTTAGCCAAAACTCACATTTGCTAAATTTTCCATAAAGTTGGTGCTCTCTCAACGTGAGCAACGCTAAACGGAGATGCTCCTCGTGTTCCTTTCTTGAACTCGAGTAAATCAAGATGTCGTTGACGAAGACCACCACGAACTTGTCGAGATACTCCTTAAAGATCCGGTTCATTAACTCCATAAATGCCGACGGCGCATTAGTTAACCCGAATGGCATGACCACAAACTCATAGTGGCCATACCGGGTCCTAAAGGCCATTTTCGAAATATCCTCATCCTTCACCCTCAATTGGTGATAGCCTGATCACAAGTCGATTTTTGAAAAGAACATCGCTCCCTTCAGTTGGTCAAACAAATCATCAATTCGAGGTAGTGTGTACTTATTCTTAATAGTCACCCTATTTAGCTTTCGATAGTCGATGCACATCCTCATCGATCCATCCTTCTTTTGCACGAATAAGGCCGGTGCAGCCCACGGTGATGTACTCCGCCTAATAAACCCCTTCTCCAATAGTTCCTCTAGCTGCTTACTTTACTCTTTTAACTCTGCCGGTGCCAAACGGTTCGGGGAAATGGCTATGGGTGCTGTTCCCGGTACCAAGTCGATAGAAAAGTCTAACCCTCTCTTCGGTGGTAACCCCGGTAGATCCTTCGGAAACACATCTCTAAAATCATTATCCACTATCGAGAGACTAACCAAAAGACAAGATAGGTTGCCCACAACCCGCTTGGAATAATAAGGAATAGAAGAAAGGGCAGCGTCCCTTTCCCCACGAAAGAACACCTGATCTCCGGATGAAGTTGTAAGGAAAACTTTTCGTCTAACACAATTGATGAAAGTGTTGAAATGAACCAACCAGTCCATTCCAAGTATCACGTCGTATCCCGACATCTCTATAACAACTAAATCAAACATAAACACGTGGTCCGCGACCTCCATCTCACAAGACCAACACACTCGGTCCAACACAACTCCACCCCCGACAGGAGTCTCTACAACAATCGGGTTCTCTACAACCCTAATTTCTAATGACAAAGACTCAACTAGATGCCTAGCTATAAAAGAACGCGAAGCCCCTATATCGAAAAGAACATGTGCCTAGGATGAGCACACAAGAACCATTCCTTGTACATTTGTTGGGTCTGCTTGGTTTGGCAACTGTGACAAGGCATATAGATGAGCTTGAGCTGGTGGGTTTCCTTGCGGTCCTCGATTTCCCCCATTATTTCCCCGGTTCCTCATGACTTGATGGCCTCATCGGTAGTTTCCACGGTTACCCCCTCCTTGGTGTTTACCTCAAAACCCTCCCCTTTGGTTCCCAGATAATTGGTGTGGTGGTACAAATTATGGTCCTCTTGGTGGTGGTGGTGGCAACCTAGGTTGGTTAAAAGGCCGGTTGGTGTCGAGTCTTCCTTGTCCCCCGGTACAAACCCTTGCCGTATGTCCAAATCGGTTGCATGTCCTACATTGAATTCTAGGGCACTCGAATTGTCGATGGTTCACATCTGCATAGTTGTAACATGCTGCCCCCCTCACTACGACGTTTGTCGGTAGTGGATTAAAACCCCTATCTCCTCTTCCCTGTTGTTGAAACCGTGAATTATTCGCCATATCCCAAGTCCGCTTCTTCTCTTCTCTCAGAGCATTTCCGGTTTTCGACTTCTCTAAGATTCTCTTGCTATGGAGTAGAGCTCCCTCCACAGCTTGAGCTTGAGCTCTCTAAGATTCATCTGTTGTTTCCCATCTATTATTCCCGCTGCCGATAAGTATTTTTCCATTTCGTCCACCCATCCCTCAGTTATGGATGGTTCACCTACCCCATCAAAAGTCGGAGCCCCCAATCGGGTGAAGTTAAGCAATCCATTGTTACTTGAACACCCAGCTTGTGCATTCTGCACCATCATTTGCACCACCTTCTGAAGGTCGGTCATCACTTGGTTAGCGTTTACCGGTTTCGGTTCAGGTGCGTAAGTCTCTTCTTCTTCCTCATTCACATTCTCAGCCTCTTCCTCTTCCTCGGGTTGCTCAGGTGGTGGGGCCCTAGCGTTACTTCTTCCCCCACGACCTCTAGCAGCCCTTCTTCCTCTAGTTGCTCCCCTCCCCCTTGGAGCTTCTCTTCCTCTCCCATTTGCCCCAACTCGGGCAACTGCACCCTTTGATGGTGGTGCGCCCTTGCGTGTAGCTGTTCTTCGTCCACCAGTCCTTGTGGTAATAGCCATGACTACAAACATTTTAAACCGACACTTTAGTTGCCTCACTTGACACTACTACTCCTACATGAATACTCTACTTGTTCGTCTTGACTCCCAACACTTAGCAAATTACACATTCCACCAAAAAAATTTCAAATTTTGCTAAATCTCTCTAGTTGAGTGTTTTGATAATAACAAAATATGTAAAACATGATAAAAGCTCTTTTTGTGTGCTAATCATTTTATCAACCTTTCTAAGGTTCAAAATTATATATTACTAAAATATGAAGCCAACGGTTCAACCAGAACCAAATTCAGAGTAAAAACGAAAGAGTTACGAGCGTTTGAAGTTTAGCGAGAAACCGTAAAAATTTTCCAGAAAACGACCAATCGTTTTTGACAAAACGACCTGTCGTTTTGGTCCAAATCTGACCCGAGAGGTCAGAAAAAGACGACCGATCGAAATAATAATTACGACCGGTCGTTATGGTCCAAATATGACTAGAAAGGTCACAAAAAGGCGACCGATCGAAATAAAACTTTAAAAAAAACAACCAATCGTTTTTCTGCAGAAAAATAATGATTCAAAAACGTAAAATTTCTCAACACTTGTAAATTCCTTACATGGCACATATCACACAACTTCATCATTTTAGTCCATAACATTTTTATGATCAACATCCATTCGCATATAATATTCATTCACACACAAGTTAATAATTTTGAATACCCATTACAAAAGACCATCAACTTCACAATTCTCGCACTATAATACTTCGCTACTACTTGACATTGCAAACTTATACTTCATACACACTTTAACAATCTTCACATACATCCAAAGAACACAAAAGTGCGAGAAAAAACCCCACACGATACGTTATCCTAAAGCACCCGAACGTCCTCGCATACTCTAGAACTCCTCATCGCTAAGGTATTTCTTCACACCTACCGACGAGAGGTCCACCCACTAGTTTGGCGAGCCGGGATCAACAAGCGTCCTCATTGTCCCCAACTTACTTCACATATGGACTTTCCTTTCATCAACTACTACTAAATTCTAGCCACATGTCCTAAGTTAAATGCAACACCCCGTTTTAGAAAAAGTTTGAGTTTTTTTTTTTTTTTTGAAAAAGTTTTGTGAAAATGATACGATGAATCTTGGTCCAATGGTTACCCATCTTCCCGTCGTCCCAAAGTATACAAGAACCTGGTTAGCTCTAATACCAACTTGTCACCCCCCAAAATCCGAAAAACACGGACATCAAGGCGTGACCTTTTGAATAAAAGGAAAAAAAACCTATTGGTACAAAATTTAACTTTAAAAGGAAAACAACTAGTGAGCTAAAGGACCAATTATACGAATAAAATAAAAATGTTTTCCAAATGCGGCTACAAGACAAAATGGTTTTAACTCATATATATAAAAAGAATGCCCAACGAATGTAATTTGCCCGTAGGCTATAAACTCAAAAATGGTTTAGGTAAAAAGAAAGCCACTGAAATAAGCCCCAAGCCCATGCGATACATCGCTAATGCTCCCATCCAAATGCCTCAACCTAAGTTGTACCAGAAAAACAAAACTGTAACGGTGAGTCCCACGCACATACGTAGACGGGGCGGCACCACACAAGATACCGTCACTTCATCCAATAAATGCAAGAACTCACAAACAACAATTACAATAACAACGTATAAAAAGAAATGTAATAACATCATACAACGAAATAAATTAAGTAACTCCAACACACATCTATAACAAACATGGACCTCTCACGCCACCTACCCCAGTCCGTAAGGTAGGTCATTCCCTATACCCCTCGGCTCGTCTTATGCCCCCGGTATAGGGAGAGACATAGACCATTGCCAACATATAAAAATAACACACATGGACCTCTCACGCCACCTACCCCAGTCCGTAAGGTAGGTCATTTCCTATAACACTAGGCTCGTGTTATGCCCTCGGTATAGAGAGAGCCATAGACCATTGCCAATAAATAAATATTTAAAGTGCGCACTTGGACCTCTTCACGCCACTCTCTCCAGTCCGTAAGACGAGTCATTCCCTATACCCCTCCGTAAGGTAGGTCATTCCCTATACCACTCGGCTCGTCTTATGCCCCCGGTATAGGGAGAGACATAGACCATTGCCAACATATAAAAATAACACACATGGACCTCTCACACCACCTACCCCAGTCCGTAAGGTAGGTCATTTCCTATAACCCTCGGCTCGTCTTATGCCCCCGGTATAGAGAGAGGCATAGACTATTGCCAACAAATAAATTTTCAAAGTGCGCACTTGGACCTCTTCACCCCCCCCCCCCAATCCGTAAGACGAGTTATTCCCTATACCCCTCGGCTCGTCTTATGTCCCCGGTATAGGAAGAGACATAGACCATTGTCAATAACTAAAACACAAGGCCTCGGCCAATAATATTAAATCATTCAATTAACACAATTCCCAACAAAGTCACATAAGCATCGGTACTAGAATCACAACTAGCCAAATAAGTCCAACAACATAAAATCTCATTCAGGCATTTTAACAAACACCTTATATGCATAAACTACAACTCATCTTTATTCAACATAAATTTACCCAATTTTATCATCAACTATAATAACACATAACAACTCATAAAAACATACAAACCCATCTATGTTCTCCTTAATTCGAAATTCATATGACTAAATTTCCAATTCTCAAATTCAAATAAGTGAATTCAAAGAGAAACAAATAAAACCCAATTAATAATAGAATATATATGAGATAAAAGAAAACCCCCAAATTTTAAAAACGAAAGATCTAACACTAACATACACTCTCGTTTAGTCGCAATGGATAACCCCCGTTACCTTAGTGCGTAGAGAAGATGCTTCCGGTAAAAACCCGCCAAAGTGGTTTCTTCTTATTCTTCCTAATCTTTGGAATCTCTCTTTTCTCTCTTTGTTTTTGGTGGTTTTAGGTTTAGTGTTTTAAAAAGTGGGCTGGAAAAAGGTTTAGCAAACTGTTTTGAGAGAGTTTGGGAAAGCGAACTATTTGGTATACAAAATTCTAAAAGTTAACTAAAAATCAAAACTATTATTTTACTGCTCAAAAATAACAAATGTTTAGAAACAAAACTACTGGGTCTTTTTATTTATAAAATTAGTAACAGGTTATTAAAATAAAGTTTTTCGGAAGAGTTTCGGTTTTTGGCTAAAAATTGTATAAAACGTTTTTGGATTAATTTAATCGTAAATAAAACCAGTTATAAAAATCCAGGATGTTACAAAACTTGATTGCAAAAAAATTATTCTAACAAAAATCAGTCCGAAATGAATGGGTCCGAAAATCGTCTCGATGGAGCTTCATTGTCGACGTAGTGCTATATATACTAGCTGTAATTATTGCCATCTCGATTCTCAGCCTTTCGTTCTTCAAAACCTTTTAACATTCTGACAACGTACGCATGTTATTTTCCACAGAACATAGTTTTCTTTTACCTTCATTTCTCCATCTACACTAATTCACCAATATGTCCAACAAAATCGTTTTTTTTTATCCGTTACTGTTGGAAATTACCAGAAGCAGCTCAAGAAAAGTAGGAGCTGATAACCCTTCCCAGCTCAAGAAAAAAGTCTTCTATGGTTATTGTTTTATTTTATTTTTGCCACGATGCCTATGGAAAACGATTTCACTATCGTGGATAATGGCGTAAGCAACCCAAACTTGGTTTTCACATAATTTAGTTTCCATCTGATCTCTATGAATCTATTCGAATCAAGAAAATTGGGATCCGCTCACGTAAGGTCATTGTTTTTATCATTTCCCGTTTTCCACCTCCCTTACCATCATTCTTGGAAACAGCCATGTCATTTGGATTCTTCCCTTCTGTCAATGTATGACTATGTTCTTAACTTAAACGCTGATCAATCTATAATTTCTTCTAAAAAGATAGATAAATTTAGAGAATATGATCCTTCAACGCTTTAGAATTGTTTCCAAGTTACAATTGCTATAGTTTTCAACAATATTGACTTCCGGATCCAACATGAGGTTTAAACCTCGCAAGGCTCGATCTGATTTTTTTTTTTGATTAAAAGTTTTAGTTCAGGTGTGGCTTTTGTTTAGGCCCATCTATAATCATTCGGTCGATATTGCTTTCTACAAATTGGGTTTCACTTCTCAGAACCTATGATTTTAAACCGTGTTTTAAAAAAAGCAATGATTTATATAGAGCTAAACTGTTTTAGCAAGAGCTACTAAAAAGTGAAAAAATGAGTGTTTTAAGTTTTTCTTAACCTTTGAATCGAGCTCTGAGTCGATTATTTTTTACTACGAAGCCAGCTTTTGAAAACAGACACAGTAGGGTGGCATTAATCTTTTTGGGGCATAATCCTTAAAACGGGGTCTTATATAATTACTATATATTTATACACAAGGCCTTTCATTTTGTTAATCTATGTTTGTAAATATTTCTCAATTATATCATCCTGTCATGAAGAAAGAATAGGTTTAGAAAAACAGATTCTTAAGCATACATTTAGCATTCCAACAATTTACAAAACGAAAATGATATTATTTTGTGCAAAACAAATGGTTTTGACTCTTGATGCAATATCATATATATTTATACTATGAAGTGAATATATATAATACATAAAATACCTGGAGAATGCAACCACCAAGACCCATTCCTTCAAACATTTGATGGAAATAAAGAGCAGCCATTAGTGGCTTAATAGAACAAATGATGTTTGAAGAACCCATACTGAATGAACAATTATTCCCATTTCCAGCACCTGCCCACACACACCCACAAAATAAACTATTATGAAAATGACGACATATATTGTTGGAAATCTACATTCATAAGGTGATTTTCCTATTTTATATCCCTCAAATAATTCTAATAATATAGTACGAGAAACTAAAAAATCGTACCATTGCTACAACTTTGTATCGTAGCAACTGTGTTCCAACTCCTCCTTCCTTCGCCCCAAGGTTGTGGTGATGGCCATGAAGATGACCAACATTCTTCCCTGCCTCTTCATCAGACCGCTCCACCATTTCCTTCTCCGGTAATACCTATAACAAAATACAATGTATCACTATAGGTCTGTTTGTTTTGAAGTTGAAGTAAAACTGGGGGAAACAAATATTTACAGATAAAATGAATAGTGTTGGTGATTGCTTCAAAGTAAAACAATATTTTTAGGAAAATATTTCCCATGAATCCTGTAAAACTAAGGGAAACCAATACGCTGCAAAGAAAAGTGCATACAATTTACGCAGCCAACACACCCAACAAGTCTGCACATCTTAATTTGTATCAAAGATACAGTATCTCTTTATGTTATACTTTGATACTATTAACTATATTCTAAAAAACACAGTCCTGAATAACAAAAATATTTTATCTCCAATTTACTGCTACACGTATAAATCTGATACCATTTTATATTAACCTATGGTGATTGATAGGTGTTAATTATTATCACTTATTTCGTATATCCATCTTGTTGGAAGTCAAATTTTAATTAACACTTGTAATTATCATTACCTATATCATTTGTCTGAGGTTACAAATAATGACAACGTGTAAAGATATTTCCATGGCTACTTAAGTTTAAACATTATTATCCTTCAAAAAAAAATTATAATTGATCGTGGTAAAGCAAGATCTATTTCTTTTGGTATAATTTTTTTAATAAATCATAAGTACAATGATAAAAGGAGCACAATATATTTTTTTGAATATACTTTTTTATCTATACATACAACTTACATACGTGTATATACATACATATATATATAGACACATATATATCATTCTATTATAATAAACCAAACCAAGACATATAAGGCTATCCAATTTTGTCCATTTTTTTCGGAAATACCCCCACTCTTTTTAACTAATTACTTATTTACATTTATTCAATTCAAAATATAAAAAACACACAAAAATCATTATATTTTCAAAATAATTATAATCATATATCAAACAAAATCGTTTTACATGTATTTTTTATAACAAGAACATTATATTACTCATGATTTCTAATTTAATATATTCATTCAATCAATATACTTTTTAAAAATTTATTTACCCGGATCATATATATAACACGTGTCACGTCCCGGATTCTGGATAAACCCGGGTCGTGAATGTAAATTAAAATAAAAAAAGAAAAGGTTTAAATAACGAAACATACGGAATGCCATTCAATAATATGTCAATCAATAGAACCAAATCAATACTTCAGCACATGCCGATAATCACATTTGATTCATTTTATTGACCTAAGGGTAGCCAATGCTGTTCAAATGTGACAACATAAACAAATAAATACGTTTTTAGAAAATTTCGGCATGAGATTTGCGTATCTATTTGTTTCCAATAAATTAGACCTGTCTGAAACAATCCAAACAAAATCGCAACGCGATTACCAAATAATCCAACAAGAATAAATCAAATACAAACCAGCTGTCATTCTATAAAATAGCGTAATCTAAAATAAACGTGCGTTAAACGCCTATTAGGCCCACAAGGCTCAAAATGAGATAATACCAAAATGGATAAAAACAAGTCTGACGTGCGCACGATCACGTGTAATATGATAATGAGCCCCATGCAAGCATTATAAACTTCGCCACAGTCTACATCAACACCTGTACATCGATCATGAACAAAATATACAGAAAACAATGAAAGGAGATAAGAAAACAATCTCGTTTTTAAAAACGGCACGTGCTACTAAGCATGCACACACAGTCCTAACATGGCAATTATGATATCTTGGCAAATAATGACAAAGGGCAATTACACGAAAAACACATCAACAAGTATAACTCGCAAACACAAGTAAATGAACATATAATCAAGATCAACTGAATTAATAATAAAATAAAATAAAATAAACCAAAATAAAAAAAGACTCAACGAAACACAAAGTCGGGATTGCCTCAAATGTACCCAAAGTGCAATGGTTCCCTCCCTCACCAAAAAATATGGGGCCGGCTTTAAGGGGACTAACCCTATGGTACCGGTATACCTAATCCTTGTGCAAGATCTCACCGTAAGGTGACACAGCTCCGCCTTAACACTTGGTACTGCAATCCCTAAAATAAATATAAAAGACTTCCAAAACGTAAACAGTAAAGTCCACAAACTGAAAATAAAATAAAGAACACCACACTTTGTAATAGTTTATTTAATCGAATATTAAAAATCATTTGAACACATCTATGTCACGGTATCACCACAATGTTCACACAATATCACCACTGTCACACTTTCACCACTTTCACGTTTTTAAAAAAATTAATTAAATAACACATTTAAATCAATTTTGTTTTCTACAATTCAATTTCTAATACAAATAGTAAAATCGCCATACACTATAATTATCGTAAATAAAACAATACGACATGATGCAATATACACTAACCATTTTACATAGCTTAGCATACAACAAGCAACACACAAAATCGCCTTTAAAGCGAAACCATATTTCTCCCCTAACCTATGCAAATGAGAGCTGGTTTGTAAAAATATCCCAACCTCGAGCCAAAAATCCACCGATCCATCAAAACCAGATCTGGACAGCCTAATAATAGTCCATAAACAACCCCTAAACGCAATTAAAATGAGCTACCGATTAATAAAACTATTATAAATTCAGATTATTATTAAAATCCCAAAACTAGGTTTTTATAAAAATTAAAATCAGATGAAACGGCTTACACAGATAGATAGCTCTCGAAAAATAGGCTAAGAAAACATATTTGTTCGGAAAAAACGGACACCCGATGACCTCGTAATCACCACTCGAAGCCACAGCCTTAAAACCCCAAACCGCACCCACTACTGCCACCTACCACCGCAGCCTGACCTCGTCTGCTCGCCGACCTCTTCTCTCGTCCTCACTTCGTCACATGTCTCTCTCTTCTCTCGTATCTCATCTCTCCCGGTCTTCTTTCTTTGTACATATATATATATATATATATATATATATATATATATATATGTATAAAGGTTATTTATTTATAATTAGGTTTTAGTTTTTATTTAAATAACCACATTAGCCCACATAATTATTACTAATTACAAATAAAGCCCAACATTATTGTTACATATGCATTGCTACATTATTTATTTCACATATATACAATTACGCAATACATTAATATCACTTTAGAAAAATAATATAAATAAATAATAAATACCCAAAATTTCCGAGTCGTTACTGTGAAACCCCAATATAATTCTCAATAGCTATAGTTTATTCATGTCACTGTTTTCACAAAAAGTTAGTTACATAGCCTAAGTTTATTTTTCTTGTTATTAGTCACAGTAACTTTTAGTTATGGGGTTGGTGCTTCAAACAAAAATGATAAGGACTGAATTAGTAAGTGATTATAACTATAAATACACATGGGCAAATAAGTGAGTCAAATAGTATAGTTATCCAAACAGAGCCTAAATTGCACCTAAACTAAATCCAAACTCCAAACAGTTTTGAAAATCATATTTTTCACATGTTTAAAACCGCATAGACAGAGAGAGAGAGTACGTGGCCAAGAAGGAGGCTAAGGCAAACCAGAACCCCAACTCCTTTAAGGTCATTCGCTTACTTCTAGTAGGGGTATCTCGGGTTGTTTGGACTCTGACCAGGTGAGTGATTTCACACTATATATATATATATATAAAGTTGATTTGATCCCAGGCTTATTTGAAATATTGTTTTGCATAATTATCCTTATTTTCAATATTAATGTAAAAGTGTAGTTTCTGGTTATATTGGTTGAGCTACTATTCGATGATTTCAGAATGACTGATAATATTTTTGAGAACATGTTATTTTAGTTAATTATTTAGTGGCCATAATTAATTATTTAAATTCAAGAAACAGGCCTCTTAAGTGGGGTGACCTTGGTGGCTAGAGAATAAGCTATTTAAATGGGCAACTCTAGTTTACTCAACGGTTTTGAAACATGCCTCTTAAGTGGGGCGACCTTAACTGGATCGGCTTAAAGAAAACCTTAGCCCGCCAACCTAAGTGACTTGAGTTCGATAGTTGGATCCAACAGGCTTTTCGTCCAGAGAAATGAACTTATGGCAATGAACTGTATCTGGTGTCTTTAAATAGTCTTTATTATGCTAGAGACTTACTTTATGTTATAGTATTTGAATGTATTTGTAAATCTTATTGCAGATTATGAGTTTATGTATTGTTTATATATATATGTGAACAATTCTTTTGTTTTGAAATAAAAAGGTAAGTAAATCAATATGCGGCTTGGACTAAAATTGAAAAGGAGTTGAGGCTATTATTATTAATTTTTTTTTCTTCATATGTTACTTCTATAGGTTTCGTTATCCTTCACTAAGCTCGTTTGGCTTAATCTCTCTTTAAAAACTCTTTTCAGGTGTGCGATTGAGCTAAGTGACCGAGTTGATATGGGACCAGACCGTGACCTCCTTTAGGCATCTTTTTATTTAATTAAGTCTAATAATATTCAAGTTTTATTTAGTACTAGTTGTGACATTTCAGATGTTATTCGATGTCATTTTAATTCTATTTCGTGGAAGGTTTCCGTTATTTAAGACTATTGGATCATAGGATCGTTTTCATCTTGGTATTGAATAAGAGCTCGTGACTCACATATCTCATGTTGATTTATCTAAATTTGTTTTATGTTTCTTTGTTGATGTGGGTGGTTCTTTGTGTTTACTTGATATTTGAAATCTCATAAGTTTTAGGCTTACGGGTACCACGTGCTGGTCCGCGGGTTACTCGGCCGTGTCTACATTCCAGTTTGGGATGTGACATTTGTTGGTATTCAGAGCTAAGGGTTCTAAGTAAAGTCAGACTTTGTTTTATTGTTTCTTTTCTTGAGTTTTGTCGGTTTTAGTGGAGGTCCGGCCCCTTTAAGTACTGGATTTTAGGCAAACTGCAGTAACAAGGATAAATATATTTATATATATACATGTAGGCGTGTTTGAGTTACTAACGAGGAATTATTTCCCAATTATTCTTGGATGCAGAATGGCACCTCCTAAGGCTTCGACGAACAAGGGAAAGAAAGGCGTCAAACAACCAAGTCAGAATCAAACAGGAGAAGAAATACCTATTGCATCCTTGAGAACATCAAAGCGCAAGAGTATTCCTACTGCCAGTGATGAAACAGCAAATGCTTCTAAGCAAAAAACGACAATTGAAATAACAGATGTTGATAAGCAACTTACTATTGGCAAATGAACGCTTTTCGACAAGTTTTTAAAGACGAATGCCCCTGTTTTCACAAGAGCTGGAGGGGACAAAGAAGCTGATATTTGGTTGCGTGGTATGGATAAAATATTTGCTCGACTTGAAGGGTCAGATGAACAAAGAGTTAGTTTGGCAACTTACCAACTACAAGGTGCTGCTGAAGATTGGTGGGATACTATTGATTGCCAATATGAAAATAAGAAACATGAGTTGACTTGGACATTATTCAAGAAACTGTTTCTAGATGAGTATTACCCGTGGACATTCCGAAAGAATAAAAAGTCTGAACTCCTTCATCTACAACAGAATGGCATGACCGTCGCCGAATATCAAGTTAAATTCAATGAATTATCACGCTATGCTCCTGAAATGGTGGCAACCGAGGAAGATAAAGTTATGTTGTTCGAAAATGGCCTAAGATCGTCGATTAAGGAAAGATACATCATGTGCAAATCTGAAACTTTTCATGACACGACGGAAAATGCGAAAAATGCTGAGGCAAGCTGTGAGTTATTTGATAAAAGACAAGAACATTTTCAAAAGAGACAACGTGAGCAACCTCAACGTACACATCAAAACAGAGGAGATTATTCAAACAAAAAGTTCACAATAGGAAATTCTTCGGGCGGAAATTATGTGCAACAACATCGCAATCCTTGCTATAAATGTGGGAATTATCATCCTTTCTCTCACTACTGTAATGGGAAAACAAAGCATTCTTTTAACTGTGGTAAGGAGGGGCATTTAACTTATAGTTGCCAAAGCACGCGGTCTGGAAATGGTCAAAAAAGTCTAATCCAGGGCAGCACCGGGACATCAAAGGTTCCACCACCAAAAGGTACACCACATGGGCAGAACTCAAGCGTGCAAGGGCACATTTATGCACTCACCGAAGACCAGGAAAATGTTTCACCATCTGTTGTTCAAGGTACTATTTTAATTTCTAATGTACCAGCAAAAGTTTTAATAGATTCTGGTTGTACCCATTCCGTGGCTTCACCAAGATTCTTGCATCGCTTACGTTTACCCGTCGAGCAACTAGATTTCAATTTAGCAATAGCTACTCCCATCGGAGAAACCATAATTTTAAGTTCAGTGTGTAAAAGGTGTGTCGTAGAAGTTGATGGTCGAGCCTCGTTTGTAGACTTGATTGAGTTGGACATGCATGATTTTGATGTGATATTAAGTATGAATTGGTTATCGCCTCTTTATGTTGTGGTCGATTGCCACAGAAAGAGGGTAGTCTTTTCTCCTCCCGGGGAACGTGAGCTTATTTTTTAAGGTGAACGTAAAAATGTTTCGACAAATATTATCTCTTCTTTGCAAGCGAATCAATTGTTGAATAAAGGTTGTGTTGGATACCTCGCTTGTGCGATAGTAAAAGATCACACTGAAATCAATTTGGAGAATATACCAATTGTTAATGAATTTTCTGATGTGTTTCCCGAAGATTTGCCTGGACTACCGCCTCGTCGAGAAATTGAGTTCATCATTGATATATTAGCAGGGACTACCCCGATATCGAAAGCTCCATACAGAATGGCTCCAGCTGAACTAAGGCAGCTACAAACTCAGCTACAAGGCCTCTTGGACAAAGGATTTATACGTCCAAGTGTGTCTCCTTGGGGAGCGCCAGTTTTGTTCGTAAAGAAGAAAGATGGATCGATGAGACTATGTGTTGACTATCGAGAGTTAAATAAGATGACAGTGAAGAAGAAGTACCCCTAACCTCGCATCGACGACTTATTTGATCAATTGCAAGGAGCTCAAGTGTTTTCAAAAATAGATCTGAGGTCAGGATACCATCAGTTAAAGATTAAGGAAGGTGATGTGGCTAAGTCAGCTTTTAGGACCCGATATGGACATTATGAGTTTTTGGTAATGCCTTTCGGTCTTACAAATGCACCGGAAGCTTTCATGGATCTAATGAATCAGGTGTTCAAACTACAACTTGACAAATTCGTAGTAGTATTCATCGATGATATTCTTATATACTCAAAAAGCAAGGAAGAGCACAAGGATCATCTGAGGGTTGTATTGCAAACTCTTCGAGATCGGAAACTTTATGCCAAACTGTCAAAGTGTGAATTTTGGCTAGACAGTGTGTCATTCCTGGGACATGTGATTAGTAAGGATGGTATTTCAGTTGATGGGAAGAAGATTGAGGCTATAGTCGAGTGGTTACCACCTACCAATGCCTCTGAGATACGCAGCTTCTTAGGTCTGGCAGGTTACTATCGGAGATTCGTTGAGGAATTTTCTCGAATTGCCTTACCCTTGACTAGTCTTACAAAGAAAGGCGAAAAATTTGTGTGGACAGACCAATGCGAAAAAAGTTTTTACGAGCTTAAACAGAAATTAGTGACTGCTCCTATCCTTACCTTACCCTCCCAAGGTGAGGGGTTTGTCATTTACAGCGATGCTTCTAAACAGGGTCTGGGATGTGTTTTGATGCAAAGTGGCAAAGTAATTGCTTATGCCTCCCGACAGCTCAAGCTACATGAGAAAAATTACCCGACACATGACTTAGAATTGGCAGCGGTGGTATTTGCATTAAAAATATGGCGACATTATTTGTACGGTGATCCATGTAAAATCTATACCGACCATAAGAGTTTAAAATATATTTTCACTCAAAAAGAACTTAATATGAGACAAAGACGGTGGCTTGAGTTGATTAAGGATTACGATGTTGATATATTGTACCATCCTGGTAAAGCAAATGTAGTTGCTGATGCTTTGAGCAGAAAGTCTTCTGTACGTCTCTTAGCATCACTGACGGTGCAACCTGAACTTCTAAAATGTCTGATGGGTATCGGTGTAGAGATCACGTGTGGGGAGCCTGATATGTGTTATCAAATGACAGTTCATCCCACCTTGCTTGACAGAATCAAGACGGCTCAAAGTGACGATTCCAGTTGCAAGAAAATCATGGAGAAGTTGCAGGAAGGGAGCATCAATGACTACACGATCGATGGTGATGGTATACTCAGGTTTATGGGCCGAATTTGGGTACCCTCTTTTGGTGGTTTCATTGAAGAAATCATGTTGGAGGCCCATAACTCGAAATACAGTATTCACCCTGGAACCACCAAGATGTATAAGGATTTACGAGAACAATTTTGGTGGAATGGTATGAAGAGAAACATAGCTGATTTTGTAGTGCGGTGTCTTGTCATCAAGTC
Organism: Primula veris; assembly: GCA_963682055.1. Taxonomy (NCBI): domain Eukaryota; kingdom Viridiplantae; phylum Streptophyta; class Magnoliopsida; order Ericales; family Primulaceae; genus Primula; species Primula veris. Next base: position 24,265,721 of record OY821748.1, on the reverse strand, counting down.
AAAATTGAGCATCAAAAACCTGGAGGTAGTTTAAGGCCACTACCTATACCCGAATGGAAATGGGAGAATATAACCATGGATTTTGTCTGCGGTTTACCCCGTACTCGTGCTGGTCATGATGCAATGTGGGTGGTAGTTGATCGGTTAACTAAGTCTACACATTTTATCCCTATAAAAATGACTTTTTCTTTAGAGAAACTCACTCAGTTGTACATCAAAGAGATAGTTAGATTACATGGTGCACCAGTGCCCATAGTATCCGACAGAGATCCTCGTTTTGTCTCCAAGTTTTGGGATAGTTTACATAGAGCATTAGGAACTAAGTTGAGTTTCAGCTCAGCGTATCACCCTCAAACTGATGGTTAGTCCGAGCGGACTATTCAGACCCTCGAGGATATGTTGAGAGCCTGTTCATTGGAATGGAAAGGTAATTGGGATGAGCAGCTGGCCTTAGCAGAGTTCTCTTATAATAATAGCTTTCACTCTAGTCTAGGAGTTGCACCTTTCGAGGCACTATATGGTAGAAAGTGTCGATCCCCCGTGTGCTAGTTTGAAGTCGGAGAAAGGCAACTCTTGGGTCCTGATCTGGTCGAGGATGCATTGAAGAAAATTCCAGTCATTCGAGAGAAGCTTGTGATAGCTCAAAATCGCCAAAAGAGCTACGCGGATAATTGGAGACGGGATCTGGAATTCAATGTAGGTGATATGGTTTTTCTTAAGGTCTCACCGTGGAAGGGAGTAATTCGTTTTGCTAATAAAGGGAAGTTAAGCCCGCGTTATATTGGACCATTTGAGATACTGGAGAAGATTGGTGAAGTTGCTTATTGATTGGCCTTACCTCCGAAATTATCAGCCGTACATAATGTATTTCATGTTTCTATGCTACGAAAATATGTTCATAACCCAAGTCATATGGTTGACTATGAGCCGTTGCGAGTTAGAGAAGATATGTCGTATGAAGAAATTCCTGGAGAAATATTGGACTATCAAGAGAAGACGCTGCGTCGGAAAAAGATCAAGATGGTCAAAGTTTGGTGGAGAAATCATCCTAAGGAAGAGGCCACATGGGAACTTCAGAAATCTATGCGAGAAAAACATCCACAGTTGTTCGAGTAGCTTAAGAAGTAAGTTTCGGGACGAAACTTTATTGAAGGGAGGAAGAGTGTGAAACCCCAATATAATTCTCAATAGCTATAATTTATTCATGTCAGTGTTTTCACAAAAAGTTAGTTACATAGCCTAAGTTTATTTTTCTTGTTATTAGTCATAGTAACTTTTAGTTATGGGGTGGGTACTTCAAACAAAAATGATAAGGACTGAATTAGTAAGTGATTATAACTATAAGTACACATGGGCAAATAAGTGAGTCAAATAGTATAGTTATCCAAACAGAGCCTAAATTGCACCTAAACTAAATTCAAACTCAAAACAGTTTTGAAAATCATATTTTTCGCATGTTTAAAACCGCATAGACAGAGAGAGAGAGTACGTGGCCAAGAAGGAGGCTAAGGCAAACCAGAACCCCAACTCCTTTAAGGTCATTCGCTTACTTCTAGTAGGGGTATCTCGGGTTGTTTGGACGCTGACCAGGTGAGTGATTTCGCAATATATATATATATATATATATATATAAAGTTAATTTGATCCCAGGCTTATTTGAAATATTGTTTTGTATAATTATCCTTATTTTCAATATTAATGTAAACGTGTAGTTTCTGGTTATATTGGTTGAGCTACTATTCGATGATTTCAGAATGACTGATAATATTTTTGAGAACATGTTATTTTAGTTGATTATTTAGGGGCCATAATTAATGATTTAAATTCCAAGAAACAGGCCTCTTAAGTGGGGTGACCTTGGTGGCTAGAGAATAAGCTACTTAAATTGGCGACTCTAGTTACTCAATGGTTTTGGAACAGGCCTCTTAAGTGGGGTGACATTAACTGAATCGGCTTAAAGAAAACCTTAGGCCGCCAACCTAAGTGACTTGAGTTCGATAGTTGGATCCAACGGGCTTTTCGTCCAGAGAAATGAACTTATGGCAATGAACTGTATCTGGTGTCTTTAAATAGTCTGTATTATGCTAGAGACTTACTTTACGTTATAGTATTTGAATGTATTTGTACATCTTATTGCAGATTATGTGTTTATGTATTGTTTATATATATATGTGAACAATTCTTTTGTTTTGAAATAAAAAGGTAAGTAAATCAATATGCGGCTTGGACTAAAATTGAAAAGGAGTTGAGGCTATTATTATTATTTTATTTTATTTTCATATGTTACTTCTATAGGTTTCATTATCTTTCACTAAGCTCGTTTGGCTTAATCTCTCTTTAAAAACTCTTTTCAGGTGTGCGATTGAGCTAAGTGACCGAGTTGATATGGGACCAGACCGTGACTTCCTTTAGGCGTCTTTTTATTTAATTAAGTCTAATAATATTCAAGTTTTATTTAGTACTAGTTGTGACATTTCAGATGTTATTCGATGTCATTTTAATTCTATTTCGTGGAAGGTTTCCGTTATTTAAGACTATTGGATCATAGGATCGTTTTCATCTTGGTATTGAATAAGAGCTCGTGACTCACATATCTCATGTTGATTTATCTAAATTTGTTTTATGTTTCTTTGTTTATGTGTGTGGTTCTTTGTGTTTACTTGATATTTGAAATCTCATAAGTTTTAGACTTACGGGTACCACGTGCTGGTGCGCGGGTTACTCGGCCGTGTCTACATTCCAGTTTGGGATGTGACAGTTACACCACGCGTCGCATACGTAACGCATGAGTAACGATTACTAGTATATATATATACACACATATTGACTGTACTTTGATTAATGTTTTGATATTCATCTTATAATATGTTTTAAAGTATGAACAGAACCATCTTTGTTCATTACGTGTTTACTTTGTCTTAACTTGAAAACTGACGTAACTTTGAATTTCAATAATATTTTAAGTGGAAAACATTTTACGCGGCAAACGTTCATAAATGAAAAACAAACAAAAGTTTATACCGAAATTTTTTCCCATGTAAATATTTTACCTTAGCAAACTTTTTATTGTGAACAAAAGGAGCCTAATACATAAAACTAAAGCAAATAATCCAACATCAGATTGCATTAAAAGTAACAAGTTTCAAAATAATTCTTAAGCATTCCTACTAAGTAATTATTTTCTAAGTCTAGAAGGATACACCCGTACGTATCAAAAGATAACTGAGAAGAAGAAAAAAGGCAGAAAGATTGTTTTTGGGAAATAGAAATCTTTAGTGGCTGTATATACTAAAACTCTATATTTGGGGGGCGATAGATTTTAAGACACTCAACTTATTGAAACTTTTCTACTCTTGTATATTTCATAAACTTTTTCAGGCATTGGCTATGTCTTAACCAATGATTGAGCCGGTTGGAAGAAACATAACGTGTCTCTAGTTAGGTAGTTGGTGTATATTATCGAAAATTCTTTGTTCATCTATAATTAAGAAAGAAGACAGTAACCACTTGCCGTCATGTGAGTAATTCAAGACTAAGACATGGGAACAACTTTACGATGAAATAAGAATTTGGAAAATTGTTTTCAAGAAATTTTAAATATATATTTTCTTTACATTTCAGATTCAAAGCAAAACTTGAAAAAACGACGAGGCTAACAAAAAACCCACATAAAAAAGGCATAACTAACATGAGACCACTCACCAGCAACCAAGATTAGATTAGCTCCTTGTTATCTCTTATTCCGGAATTTAAATTAGTTCTCTAAGAAGCCCAATTTCCCTTTACTAATTCTCTAAGAGAGTTTTGGGTGACAAATATAGAATTTATCTCCATAAAACCATGGGGACATTTTGGGTCTTGTGACTTTCTCTTGGTAGGGCTAAATTTATTATTTTCTTTCAACATTTTACCAATCTTTTTCTTGCTTGTGAGCTTTATAGACAAGGGTCGGATACAATTTGCTTTCCCTTACTAGATTCATCTTCCACCCTTTTATTACGATTTCCGACATAATGTTTTTCAAGTTTCTCCCCTTTGAAATCCCCTATAAACCTGACTATCCTTCGGGGTTTTATAGGTTTAGTACACCAAACTATCTGCTTTTAACGATTTGGGTACCCATATTTCAAATTTTCCAATTTAGGTACCACACTATAATAAATTTCCAATTTAGGTACCACCGTCTAAATAAATCACGGAATCACGTCACGTGGCATTTGACAAACATTAATTTGAGAGGCTAATTTGACAATTTTGCATAAAAATATGTCATCCTATAAAAATATTTTCCCCAATTTCACAAATAACAAAATTTTGGATTATATGCTAAATTTGGATTATATGCTAAAAGTTTTTCTAGGATGACATATTTTTGTGCAAAATTGTCAAATTACCATATCAAATTAATATTTGTTAAATGTCACGTGACATAATTTCGTGATTTATTAAGACGGTGGTACCTAAATTGGAAATTTATTATAGTGTGGTATCTAAATTGAAAAATTTGAAAGGTGGGTACCCAAATCGTTAACCGTACTATAGTTTGGGGTAGTAAATGTATTTTTTCTCCTTCCCAAAATAAGGCATTTTTTCAAGTTGAGATTTTATTGAAGAAACCAACTCTTGTATAGTCAACATCTTTTGCTGTAGGGAGGTTATAGTTGTATCATTTGCTTCCGACATGGTAACATCTTCATTATTATTACTTGATGACTCAAGGGTTTGGTCATCAATGCTATCGGGAAATTCTTCTTTTATATATACTTTTAGGACCTGTTTTGTGATCATCTAGTCTCTCTTGTTGTCATTACATTGACAAACAATTTTGATTTAATGTTTAACGTTCTATTTGTTTAGTACAGGACTGCTGCAACAGAGTTGCAAACCCGTCACAACCACGTCTGGCATACAGATTGCAGAGAGGTTCTAGAAGAGTGTGTACTAATCACAAGGAAAGAACACTGAGAAGATATGAAAAATAACAAGGAAATATTCAAGAGATCAATCAACTACTGAGGGACAATGCCCCCTAACCTAAGTGGGCCTACCAGCGAAGCAACTGGTACTTGATCGGGTGGGGGCGGTTTGGTTTCGTACAACGCCCTCTCAGTAGGAAAAGGAAGTTGTACTACAGTTTTGGATGTGATTAATGGAAGAGAACATCATGGAGAAGGTCTCTGCCATGGGCAGAATATTGGTACAATACCACATACCACGAGTCCACGGGGATGTCACCGTTCGAGGTGGTTTATGGTAGTACTCCTTCGACGGTGATTCCATATGTAGTCGGAGAAGCTGCTGTAGGTAAAGTGGATCGGGAGCTGCGTAAGCGAGATCGGGTACTCGGAGAATTAAAAACTAACTTGGCACGGAACCGTGAGCAAATGAAATGTCAGGCCGATAAACACATGCGTGATGAACAATTTGAGGAAGGATATTGATTTTATTTAAAACTTCAACCATACAGACAACATTCAGTGTTTCGGCGTGCTCACAAAAAGTTAGCCAATCGATATTTTGGGCCTTTTGGTGTTGCAGCGCGTGTTGAACAGGTCACTTACCGTTTGGTGTTGCCAAGGGAGGCACGAGTTCATCCAGTATTTCACGTTTCTTTGCTTAAACAAAGATTTGGGCAGGATGTGGTTGACGGGACGGGATTACCCGTGGTCTCTAATGATGGTGATCTTCACATGGAGCCGGAAGAAATTCTGGAGCATCGTTGGGTTCGTGATAAAAGTCATTATCAAGCTGAGGCGTTGGTGAAATGGAAGAATTTGGAGGTCGAGAATGCAACATGGGAACAGCTACATTTATTACAGCAACAATATCCGAGTTTGAACCTTGAGGACAAGATTCTCATCCGCGAGGGGAGTATTGATACACGCTCAGAACCGCAGCGAAGGAGTAATTGGGCTAGGCGACCCAACCCGAAATACGATAAATAGGCATTGATGTTTATTAGTCTTTTATTGTTCGCGTTATTTAGTTTCTTCTGGAAGTTCTGTGGTAGGCAAGAAGTTTAAGCTAGATAGGAAATAAGTTAGAACGATAGGATTCCTATCCTAAGTTGGAGAAGGATCGTCGTGCTTATATAAGTACAACTTGTTAATGTTTTGAGTATCAATAAAGTATTTTCAGTATTTGCATCATTAGCAAATCGGTTGTTGTGCACCGCAAGTATAACACAGATTCTATCGTTCACGCGATAGTATCTTCTGTCAATAATCACAGCGTTTCAATCGTTAGGCGATATAATCGTCTATCACATTTCTCTCCTTGAAACTCTCTTTTAAGGCTTAGGTTGCGGCTTGTGCAATCATCCTTCTTTTCTGTTTGTTGTTCTACAAAATTATTACCTTCCGAAAAAAATAAAATTTCTCTCCTTGAATGATAAAAATCCAGCATACAAGTGGATAATGTTGTTTTTAAATAAGACAAAAGATTCCATTACAACTCTGTTTGGCTGTTTTAATTTAAATCTCAGTATTACAAAGATAAGAAATTTTCTGTTTAAATTTGATTCCTAAAGTCAATTGTACTAAACCAAGACCTTCATATATCAAAGTTGTTAAAAAGTTCATTTCTCCTTCAGAAAAATATTAACTTAAATATCGATGGGTGTTCTAAGTCACATGGTAGTGAAATCACTGTTTTTTAAAGCGCGCTTCGTAGGGAAGAAGTTCAAATTAAAGCTCGATTCAAAGTTTAAATGATCAACTTTCCTCTTTATAATCCACTAAAAGCTTACACGTTTTATTCTTTTAGCACATCTCTTACAAAAACGCTTTAGCTAAGATTTGGTTTTTTAAAATGTGGGAATAATCAAAGTTAATATAGGTATAGTTGAACCTAAATCCATTGAGCAAAAATTAGATGACAGCTTGGGCAATGAGTCAAATATTAGCTCTGAACAACCACTTGGTTCTTTTGCGAAATCAAAAGCATATTAAGAAGAAGAATTGCCCGATAGCATTGATTACCAAACCCTTGAGTCATCGAGTAATAATAACAAATATATTACCATGTTGTAAGCAAATGATAGAGATATAACCTCCCTAAAGCGATAGATGTCGGATGTACAAGAGTTGATTTATTCAATAGAATCTAAACTTGAAAAAATGTCTATTTTTGGAAGGGACTCGGCTTGTCGGAAAGGGAAGAAACTTGAAAATATTATGTCGGAAACTGCAGTAAAAGGGTGGAGGATGAATCTAGTAAGGGAAAAAAAATTGTATCTAAACGCTCGTCTATAAAGCGCACAGACCAAAATTGGTAAAATGTTGAAAGAACAGAATAAATTAAGTACCAAGGGTAAATTCCAAGACCCAAAATGTCCCCATGATTTTAATGAGATAAGTTCTATACTTCACACAAAACTCTGTTAGGGAATTAGTAAGGGGAACTGGGTTTCTTAGAGAACTAATTTTACTTTCGGAATAAAAGGTAACAATGAGCTAAGCTATCATGATTGCTAGTGAGTGGTGACATGTCAGTTATGCCTTTTTGAGATTCAGTATATATAGCCACCAAAGATTTCCATTTCTCAAAAGCCAATATTTCTGTTTTTTTTCTTCTTCTCATTTATCTTTTGAGCAAAAGTGGATGAGTGTAACAATGGGAAAGAGCATCAACAGCAAGCCAAACAAACAAGAGCTGGACTTTGACACCATTAGAGGTACCAAAAACAAACTGGTCAAAGCTGGTGATGATGTGTTGATGCGACCATCAGACGAAAATACATGTTCATATGTGACGTTTATGGAGAACATTTCCGGTGATAATCATAACAACATGAACGTAAGAGTGAGATGGTAATTTTATCGACCCGAAGAATCAACAACTAGGATAGAAAAATTCCATGGATCAAAAGAGTTGTTTTTATCAGATCATAATGATGTTCAGAGTGTACACACAATTGAAGGAAAATGTTTTGTTCATTTTTCAAACGAATATACTAATCTTAATAAAATCGGGGACGAAGATTATTACCGTAGATTTGAGTATAAACCGTCCACCGGTGCTTTTAACCCTGACCGTGTTGCAACGTGAGTACTTGTTCCTTTTGTAATTGTTTAGCCATTGAATCTTGTTTGTGTTTATTGTCAAATCCCATGCAATGACCTCTAAAGGTCTCATAGAAAGAAAATTGATAATGGACAAATAACAAAATAATAATAAATTATTTAATAAGTATTTGAGTTAACACCTTCTTTTTATAGCATTGTAACCCGCTTAAAGTTGGTTTCAAAGAAAGTACAAGAGAGGCACAGTAGAAATCAAATACTAAACCAACTCGGAGTCGGTGTTAGGCAATAATGAATTCACAATTTATTTACAAAGTAACAACTAGTTCAATTTAATTTAAATTAGCTTTTGACTTAGTAGATACTGTAAGTATGAAAAGCCATATAATCCTGATGATTTGATGCATGACGCAATGTGAGGGTTACAGGGACTGGTACGAGTATTGCAATTTATCTTTATTATAGTTTTACTTGTTGATGTGTGTTTGAGAAGTGCATGATTTTCTAGCTATTACAATCTTAGTGTCTTATAAACTATTTATTTGATCACCGATTGGTAATGAAGGATCAGGATTAGCCAACGCCGAAGAAGGAAGCTGTTGTTCCGTAAACCCCCTTCGTGGATTCCGGTATGTTGGAAGATGGTTACAAAGGTCTGCGAATTCTGCGCCACTGCTGGTTCTACTGATCGGTAGTATTTTTACAAACAAGAAAAAAAAGAAAAAAAAAACCACCGCTGAGGGTGCTGCTAATGTGCAGCCTTTCATGGAGCCGGTAATAGAAAAAAAAGCTAGTTCTGGCCCTAAAAAAGATCACATTCGAACTTCAACTTTGAAGACGTGCCTGAGATGGTGACGTGGAAATTAACAGATGCGTGTAACGATGACTGGACGCCATTTATAAAATGGTGTCAAATTCGACTAAGCTAGAATGGGATGCTGCAGTAGAGTCTGTCATATCCGGCACTAATTAGATAATTGTTAATTTCCCAAAGTTGGGGTGAGTATTTCCAAAGTTCTTTAGATTGAAAGAATATTATCAAAAATTAGTCATAAATTAAAGTAAACAATGAAATTTTTCATCTTTCTTAAAGAACTACCCTTCAAGCGGCATTATACTTTAGTTTTTCTTTATCTTTTTCTTTTTCTTTTTTCAGGCTAACATCATCTAAAATATTTAATTGTTGTGTATTGGATTTCTAATAGAGTGATTTTGTTTTTATGAATTAACAGTTTAAAATTAAAAAAAGTTGTATTGTATTTCGCTTTTAGAAGGATCATATTTCAGTAAACGTAAATAGGATCCTTCTAAAAGCGAAATACAATACATTTTTTTTTTTAGTTTAAAATTTTAAATTCATAAAAACAATACCATTCTTTTAGAAATTTAATGCACAACAATTAAATTTTTTTAGATACCATTAGCATGAAAAAAGAAAGGGATAATAAAAACAAAAACATACTGCCCCTGGAAGGGTAGTCCTCTAAGAAAGATTTAAAATTACATTGTTTACTTCAGGGCTAACTTTTGATAATATTCTTTCAGTCTAAAGAATTTTGGGAATATTTACCGCAACTTTGAGACATTAACAAATATCTACTTAGTGCCAAATATGAGAGACTTAACTAAAGTATCTTATTCTTTCTTAGTCGAACTGGACACCATTTTATAAATGGCGTCCAATCATCCTTACACGCATATGTTAATTTCCACGCCACCATCTCAGCTAGGTCTTCAAAGTCGAAGCTCGAAGGTTGATCTTTTTAGGGCCATAACTAGATTTTTTTCTATTATCAGGTCCATGGAAGGCCTCATATTAGTAGCAATCTCAGCAGAAGAAGTGGTCTTTTGTTTTGGTTGTTTATAGAAAGTACATTACTTCTATCCCTAACCTCAAACTACCTCTGAGGTTAGTTCAACATAATATAAATCGATAGAACCACCACTCGCACCGAACTCGCAGACTTTAGTAACCATCTTCCAACCTTCTGGAAGCCACAAATGGGTCTCCTCAACACCAACCTCCTTCTTCGGCGTCGGCATATCCTTATCCTCCATTACCAATTGGTGATCAAAGACTGTTAGGACCAGATTTCTGGTCTAAATTCTATTTGTTGTCTATTGATTTTTACTAAATAATCCTATCTGTTTATTATGAACTAAGACAGTGTTGTTAGGTTTCAAGCATTGTTGCAACCTCAGTTGCAATCTATTAAGTCAAGTGTTGACAGGTTTCAAGTAATGTTGCAACCTCAGTTGCAATCTATTAAGTCAAGTGTTGACAGGTTTCAAGCAATGTTGCAACCTCAGTTACAACCTGCTAAGACAGCGTTGGTGGTTTCAAGTAATGTTGCAACCTCAGTTGCAACCACAATTCCAACCTGCTGTTCTGCAGAATTATGTCTTGTTCTGTTAATCTGCATAACTATTATTTAATGGTAATTATTTGTTTTAAAGTATGCAGGATATATTCTCATATGCTCTTAAAGGTTAAGTTTATGATTATTGATAATATTAATAGTAATAAGGAAGATGTTTCCTAAATAGATATAAGGAGATTAGTTTATAAAGATGTGTTTCCTTTACATAGGAAAATACTATATCTCTATTATTATGCAAATCCTTATTACGTGTTTCAATCTTTGTTCCTTATCAAATTCAGTATGATTCGTTTTAAGATTGAAAGAAATATGGAGTTAATATTTCATATGAAGTTTCAAAGATATTATCTCTAATAGATATTGTCTTGTATGTTTCCTTATTGAAGGAAAAGACTAACTCCTATTTCCAAGCTAATTATCAACAGGTACTATCTTTAGCAGATTGGAGTCAATCTCACGTTGGAAAGTCTCATGATATATGGAGAGATTCAAGCCAATCAAAAAGAGTCAAAAGCAATCATCAAGATCTTGAATAAAGAAGATTGTTGTTTCTTATATAAATAGTTGATACCTTAGCTTGTAAAAAGCAGTGTGTTCTAAATTATAAAAAAACCCATTCTTGAGAGAATACACAATAAGCTTTAAAAAGAAAACAATGGTGGGATGCCATTGATTTATTAAGTGATAATTATAAGGTAGGAGCAATATAGAGATAGGCAGAAAAACCTAGAGGGAATCTTAGAGTTTTTCATTAAGACTTGAATCTTATATTGTAAACTTTTATAATATCATAATCTGGGTAAGTGCCCCGGAGACGTAGCCTAGTTAGGTGAACTCCGTTGTTAAATGTGCGTGTGATTTATTTCAAGTACATTTAATTTTTCACAGTTCTGTCCATTAATATACTTGGTTCCAACTGTGGTTGCAACCTCACTTGGAACCTAACTGCAAAACTACAACTAGAACAGCGGATAAGAATTTCAAAGACATGATTTATAAGACGCTAAGATTGTAATAACAAGAAAATCATGGACGGTTCAAACACACATCAACAAGTAAAACTACACTAAAGATAAAGTGTGATCCTAGTACTAGTCCCTGCAAACCTTACATTGCACAATGCATCAAATTATCAGGAGTATATATGGCGTTTCACACATACAATACCTACAAAATAAAAAGCTAATTAAAACTGAACTAGTTGTTACTTCGTAAATACATGATGAACTCATTATTGCCTAACATCGACTCCGAGTTGGTTTAGCATTTGGTTTCTACCGTGCCTCTCTTGTTCTTTCTATGGAAGGAACTTAAAGCGGGTTACAATGCTATAAAAAGAAGGTGTTAACTCAAATTCTTATTAAACAATTAATTATTGCTTTGTTATTTGTCCATTATCAAATTTTTTCTAGAGACCTTAATAGGTCATTGCATGGAATTTGACAATAAGCACAAAAAATATTCAATCACTAACCAATTACAAAAGGATCAAGTATTCACATTGCAACACAGTCAGGGTCGAAAGCACCGGTAGGCGGTTTATACTCAAATCTATGGTAATAATATTCGTCCCTGATTTTATCAAGATTAGTATATTCGTTTATAGAGTGAACAAAACATTTTCCGTCAATAGTGTGTGTACTCTGAACATCATTATGATATGATAAAAACAACTCTTTTGATCCATGTAATTGTTCTATCCTACTTGTTGATTCTTCGGGTCGATAGAATTACCATCTCACCCTTGCGTTGATGTTTTTATGATTATGACCGTAAATGTTCTCTAAAAGAGCCACATATGAAGATGTATTTTCGTCTGATGGTCACATCAACACATCATCTCCAACTTTGACTAGTTTGTTTTTTGGTATCTCTAATAGTGTAAGAGTCCAGCTCCTGTTTGTTTGGCTTGTTGTTAATATTTTTTTCTCATTGTTACACTCATTCACTTTTACTCAAAAGACGATATAAATAAATTGAGCAAGAACTATTATTTGTGGAATTAGCGAAGGTAAAGAAGAACAAGAACAGAAATCCAAAGAAATATAGCTTCTATTAATATTGAATTAAAAAAGAATTACAATATAGCTCTTTCACTCTCTACAATATCTCTCTAGAGCTATACAACTCGTATGTTCATAATGTTTTCTATGTATAGTTAAAAACTAAACATATACTCAAGCAAAATAACTAGTATTGGGTTTTCTCCATCTTTCTATACTTAAGCCTAGCGTAATCATATCCCAAAACAATATGACTTATACTGTTTTTTCCGTCCTTAGAACTAACCCCAACCCCTTTATTCATAGACTATGCATTAGTCCTAATTCTTATAGAAAACTATTTACACAAGTAAGTACTTCCTCAATCAATTAGGAGATAACTTCCTAATTCATTGGTCAACAAGTAATTTATTAAGAAATTTCCTAACTAATAATCCCTTAATCCTTGGTTAACATGGAATCCTACTAAGGAATTATTTCATAAGTTTCTAGAAGGATACACCCGTACCATGGCTCCCCCTTTTAGAAACTTAAACTCCCATTTAATCATAAACGGAGCTGAGAGAACTCGATGTCGTCTTTGGTGTGGCAAATTCCGTCTTCGTCCAAATCTCCTTCACTGTCTTCATCATTTGAAGCCGGTGTTATCTTCTTTGGCTTTTCCGATTAAACTTCCTTCTTCCCATTCTTTAGGATGAATTCTGCCATACCCGAAAGAGTTGTACCCGTCGACTCAAATTTTTTCATGACCGCACCAAGCCAAGTTTTGTCATCTGTTTCATACATCCTCTTTATTCTTGATTTTCTAGAGTTTTTCTAAGAAACCAGAATCTTGCACAGTCTACTGTATTCCGATCGAGTTAGGACTATGCACCGTAGTAACCCTTGTAGAATCGATATGCTTTGATACCAACTTGATACAAATAAACTGAGCAAGAACTATCGTTTGCGGAATTAACGAAAGTAAAAAAGAAAAAGAACACAAATCCGAAGAAATATATCTTCTATTAATAATTAAGCAAAAAGAACTACAATATATCACTTTCTCCCTCTCTACAATATCTCTCTAAAGGGATACAACTCGTATGTTTTCAATGTTTTCTATTTCTAGTTAAAATCTAAATGTATACTAAAATACAATAACCAATATTGGGTTTTCTCTGTCTCTCTATATTTTGGCCTAGGCTAAGCATACTATAAAATAATATGACTCATACTATTTTTTCTGTCCTTATAGGAAACTATTTATAAGACAGGCATTGGTCCTAATTCTTATAGGAAACTATTTTCAGAAAGAAGTAATTCCTAAATCAATTAGTAGACAATTTCCTATTTCCTTAGTCAAGAAGGAATCCATTAAGGAATTTCCTAACTAATAATCTCTTAATTCTTGGTCAACAAGGAATCCTACTAATTAATTATTTTCTAAGTCAAGAAGGATACACCCGTACGTATCAAAAGATAACTGAGAAGAAGAAGAAAAGCAGAAAGATTGGTTTTTGAGAAATAGAAATCTTTGGTGGCTATGTATACTGAAACTCTATATTTGAGAGGCACATATTTTAAGACACTCAACTTACTGAAACTTTTCCACTCTCTTCTTGTACATAAATTTTTTCAGGCATTGGCTATGTCTTAACCAATGATTGAGCCATTCATGTGCCTGTTGGAAGATACAGAATGTGTCTCTAGTTCGATAGTTGGTGTATTTTATCGAAAATTATTTGTTCGTCTATAATCAAGAAAGAAGATAGTAAGCACTTACCGTCATGTGAGTATTTTAAGACTAAGACATGGGAACATCTTTACGATGAAATAAGAATTTGGAAAATTGTTTTTAAGAAATTTCAAATATATATTTTCTTTACATTTCAGATTCAAAGCAAAACCTGACAAAAAAGATGAGGCTAACAAAAAACCCACATAAAAAAGGCATAACTGCCATGACGCCACTCACCAGCAACCAAGATATTTTAACTCCTTGTTATCTCTTATTCTGGAATTGAAATAAGTTCTCTAAGAAGCCCAATATCCCTTACTAATTCCTTAAGAGAGTTTTGTGTGACAAATAGAGAATTTATCCCTTACTAAACTTTAGAGGCTATAACATTACTCCATTAAACTAAAATAATAATTTACAATATAGTCAAAGCGATTCAAACCCCTCTTTAAGCTATTAAACTTTAACGAAAGTCGAAATTATATGAAAAAAGTGCATATTGTATCCTTATAAGCTATAACGAAAGATAGGTGATTAGAAAAAGAGATCTTATAATTTAATGTATTTTCCAAAAATCTATATCCAGATATATGAGTTTGTACCGTATGAGAATCCATTAATTTGAGCTCTAATCTTCAAACACTCTCTATATAACACATGGGAACAAGAAATATAATATTAGGAAAAAAACAATCAAGTATAAACATGTACACGAAAGAATGAATGAAAGAAACACTTTTCCCGATTAAAAACTCATTTTCCCTCAAAAGAGTTGGATCAACAAAACCAAAACATATAGAGCGCAACATTCCGATAGTATTTTCTTCAAACCGAAAGAAGCACAAAAATAGATCGACTAAATAACTTCAATAGATGAGATGGATATAAATTGCTATCCAATCCGCATATAAATGCGAGAAATGAACGAAAATGAAAGAGTAGTTAACAAGTTCTTTACTTTAATATGTTGTGCTTTCTTCTTATGTGAGCTTCCCAAATGCATTAGTAATTTTGGAGATCGAATGTATTAGTGTAACATAAGAAGAAAGCACAACATATTAAAACAAAGAATTGTTACTTCTTCATTTTCGTTCATTTCTCTTATTTATATCCATGTCATCATCTATTGAAGTTGTTTAGTCTATTTTTGTGCTTCTTTCAACTTGAAGAAAAAACTATCGGAATGCTGCGCTTTATATTTTTTGTTTTTTTATGCAACTCCTTCGCGGGAAAATATGTTTCTGATGGGAAAAAGTGTTTCTTGAATACATCATGATTTTTGCATGTACATGTTTATTCTTAATTGTTACTTTCCTATTATATATCTTGTTCCCATGTGTTATATGAAGGTTGTTTGAAGATTAGAGCCCAAATCAATGGATTCTTATAAGGTACAAACACATATATATGCATATTTTTTTCTGACCAATATATAAAATAAATAAGTTAGATGCGACTTTTGATCTATATTTGTATTTATTGTACTCATACCGTAAATCCTTGGAAAATTTGAATATATATATATTGGTATATCCAAATTTACCAAGGATTTACGGTGTGAGTACAATAAATACAAGGGTGTATCCTTATAACGAGATACGTGATTAGAAAAAGAATTCTTAATCAAATTTCTTTCATCCCCCGCCTCACAGCCTAGCTTTTATCCTATTCTCCTTACACCCTCGCCCCATATATCGTTTCCTCCAGGCTCCATATAAACACAGTTAAACAATTACGGAGCCGGTCGTAGTGCTCTAAAGAAAACTACTCCCTTATCATCAATATTAATGGTAACAACTAAAGAGTTAAAAGACAACTTTCATGCTTATAAAGAGAAAGTTGGGTTGCTAGAGTTCATAAAATTGCCTTTAGAATGCCTTATAGTACGTAGGTGAAGGACCATTTTACAATTAATGGACGCATGGTACTTATAACACACCGCCATTTTAACAATTACAGTAAAACAGCTTATAATATTGTTATAAACTAGTATATATTTTAAAATAATTTTAGCCTTAACCTAGACATAGGTAGAAAGCATAGGACTTGTGTTGAGTTCAAGAATTAGATAGAGGTCATGAATCGTCCTGGTACTGTTTTGTATAATATTGTTATTTTGTTTAATTAAAATTGGGGATTGTCCACAATTTTTATTAACTTTTGAGTTTTAAATGGTCCTCCGACCTTATTACAAATATAGTACCATTGCAAGGATGGAAAGCGAAATACTAAAACCTGAAAGTCCAAAATTGATAACTACGACAATCCCTGTGAAGGGAAAATAAGCTCCTACATATATTGAGTTTTATGAGTTTATCATTACTTCATCTCAAAACTCTTACTCTTCACCCTTTAACCAATTGTAGCCAATACGAAGCCTTACCAGATAGACACCTCTACCTAAACTTGAGTATAATCGGAGTTACATACCCGATCAACCAACTCCTGGGAATTACGGATTTCATAAAATAGAAGATCTAGGATTACAATAATGGTAAGAACAATACCCTTCATAAAAAATCCAGCGAGGAGGATCCAGTGGACCTGGATCATCCTGTATTGTATTTGTGTATCTTTACCTTTTCAACATTTTTAAGGTATACCCACCCCTTTCAACTTTTTATTTATTTTTCTTGGTTTAAGCCATTTCTACTCTTTCTAATCCTATTCATGATTATTTCCTTTTGGAGACAAATTCAACTCAACTAGCAGATGTGCATTATTTTGAATTAGAATGGGGTCGGATTTTTGCCCCAAATTAGGATTTAGGAAATTGTCTTCATACAATACGCCCGAGAGATTGGTTGTGTTTTGAAAAGGAAATCCCCAAAATTCCGTCTGTGTCCTGGTCCCTTTGACCTTCTATATAAGTTTCATAAGAATTATCAGATGAATAACCAAAATTAGGACAAATAATTATAGAGGAATTCTCAGCTAGGGGTCCCATATCTCTATCCAAATGGATTATTTCAAGTGTTGGTCGGACCCTAATACAGATATTAAGAGGAACAACTTGTGTATATATTTGCTCAGAGTTTATAATCCCCCTATTAGGCTTGAGGAAAGATATTTGATAAGACATAAACTCTCCTTCTAAAGTGTCTAAATCTTGATGCATGGCTAAGCTGTGGCGGGTCGAAACATGATCGTCTAGATGGCCAATAAGCTGAGAACTTAGAGACAGGGACTTTGATTTTCATAGATTTTATTGGGAAGGTGTTGCTCCTATGAAATCGCCTATCTCTCTACATTGTAATTTATTCTCTCTTGCTAACTCATATATTTCTTCTTGTTATGCCCAAAATTATTCTTTACTATTCTTTATTGTGCAGACCATAATTTATATGTATCAAGTTGGTATGAAACCATATCGGTTATGTACTGGTGACAGGTCCTTACTCGATCCCAATAATTGACGGTAAACAAGTTGTTGAAAAGGCTAGACTCTAAGTGATAGAGAAGCACTAGATTTCAATCATTACCGCTCTTACTATAACATCCCGTATTTTTATAAGTAATTTTTATTAGGAATTAATTTATCCAAAAATGTTTTATTCAAATTTTACCAAAAACCAGTCACTCGACTAATTTTTAGCCAAAAACCGAAACTCTTCCGAAAAAGCTTATTTTAAAAACCTGTTACTAATTTTACTAATAAAAAGTACCCAATAGATTTGTTTCTAAATATTTGTTATTTTTGAGTAGTAAAACAATATTTTTGGATTAAGAGTTAGTTTTTAGAACTTTGCGGACCAAATAGTTCGCTTCCACAAACTATCTAAAAACAGTTTTTTCTAAACCAAATCAGCCCACTTTTCTTCAAAAACAGTAAACCTAAAAACAAGAGAGAAGAAGAGAGAAAAGAAGAAGAAGAAGAAGAAGAAGAAGAAGAAGAAGAAGAAGAAGAAGAAGAAAAAGAGAAACCACGTTAGCGGATTATTACCGGAATCATCTACTCTACACGCTAAGATAACGGGGGTTATCCATTGCGACTAGACGAGTGTGTATGTTAGGTTTTGGTTTTGCGTTTATTAGAAATGGGGGGTTTATGCCTTTTTATCTTAATTAGGTTTATAAATTGTTAATTGGGTTTAATTGTTGTATGATTTATTCACTTATTTGAATGGGAGAATTTGATGAGTTAATTATATTAATTTCGTATTAATGAGATTATGGATGGGTTGCATGTTTTATGCGTTGATTATTGTGAATTATAGTTTATGCATGCAAGATGTTTGTTAAAATGCCTGAAAGTGATTTTATGTTGTTATAGCGTTTGCCTAGTTGTGAATTTAGTACATGTGGTTATGTGTTATGTTGTATTACGTTAAGTGACGTATGGGATGGCGTTATTTGAATAGTATAATATTATTGGCCGAGGCCTTAATATTTATACGTATGAGATTGTGTTAATTGGATGATTTATTATTATTGGCCGAGGCCTTGTGATTTAGTTGTAGTGGCAATGGTCTCTGTCTCTCCCTAATTCCGGGGACAGAAGACGGCCGAGGGGATAGGGAACGACCTACCTTACGGACTGGGGTAGGTGGCGTGAGAGGTCCCAGTGTGCACTATATTTATTTTATTGTTAGCAATGGTCTATGTCTCTCCCTAATTCCGGGGGCATAAGACGGCCGAAGGGATAGGGAATGACTCGTCTTACGGACTAGGACGAGTGGCGTGAGAGGTCCAAGTGCGCACTATAAATCTACTTTATGTTGCAATGGTCTCTGTCTCTCCCTAATTTCGGGGACAAAAGACGGCCGAAGTGATAGGGAATGACATACCTTACGGACTGGGGTAGGTGGCGTGAGAGGTCCATATATGCTATATATGTGTGTTGATGTTATTTAATTTATTTAATTTATCCCGTTGTAGAATGTTATTATATTTCTTCTTATACATCGATTACCGTAGTTGTAGAATTTGTGAGCTCTTGCATTTATGGGATGGAGTGACGGTGTTGGTGGTGCCGTCCCGTCTAGTTATGTGCGTGGGACTCACCGTTACAATTTTGTATTTCAGGTACAACTTAGGTTGAAGCATATGGTTTAGAGCTTTAGCAAGCCATCACATGGGTTCGGGCTTTTGCTTTCTTTTTACTTAGATTGTTTTTTAGTTTGTTGCCTACGGGCAAATTCATTCGTTCGTTATTTTTAGCTTTTATAAATTCCGTTTTGTAGCCGCGTTTGGCAAATAGTTTATTTTATTCACTTAATTGTTCCATTAGCTTGAGAATGTTTTCTTTTAAAATTTTAAATTCGTACCAACAGTCTCTATTTCCTTTTGTTTTAAAAAGGTCATGCCTCGATTTCTGTGTTTTTGGAAGTTGGGGCGTTACACTTACTGCCACCTTGAGTTACACTTACTGCCACCTTGAGTTACACTTACTGCCACCTTGAGTTCATCCAAGAAAAGAGAAGAAGATGATTGTTTGAAAAAAGAAAAGAAAATGAACCGTTCATGATGCATCCACTTGAACACACATTCTAGTTCCCTTATCTCCATTTACACCTTACTATAGTCGTGTTATTCTTTATAGTCGTTTATTACGCACAAAGCCATTTTTGCTAGGCTATTTATATCAATAGGGAATATTAAGACTTTTCATGTAGCTAAGTGGGCAAAAGTTGTGGAAGTTACCTGAGTTTGAAATGAAATGAACAATGATCCTTTTTTTCTTCGCGTTTCTTCCAATTTTCAATACACTCTCGCAATCTTCAGACCAATATCCTCTAGATACTTGACGTTAACTGCCCAGTATAGCACAAATAGTTATTACAACAGTATGTTAAACACAGCATATATGTTTATTCACTCTAGTTCAACGGAAATATTCTATATTAACATCATATTTAGATTGGATGATCACAGTTAAAATAGAATGGTTAAAATTATGAAGTTTTTATAGTCGAATGAACTAATATTGCATGTTGTGTTGTCGCCAAACCTAGTTGGATTATTATGTCGGAAACCCATACTCCCAAGCACGAGATCCCTAATTCCATCTGTTGGTGACCCCAGTCCTTAAGAAAACTTTAAAAAAATAAAATTGTTCTATATTAAAAAAAAAGTGATCCAATCTGTCAGAGTTTTGATTTCTATGGATTTTCTCTAATCGAATTCAGATCGGGTTTATTTGTAAGAATATCCTCAAAATAACCGAACTATACCCAAACCTAAACGGTTCACGATCGGGATCGGATTGGATTTCATCCTTTTCTTTATTATTATATATTTAAGTGTAATAGGAAATTTCATCTTTATTTTTATTCCTGAATAATAAATTACGATTAAGTTGACAAATTGGTTTTTGTATTCAGTGTTAGAGAGTATCAACCCCGGGTGGATTATAAATCTATATAATTAATCTAAACACAGAAACACATACCCAAAAAAGGTCATGATTGACCGATTTACAAAAGAACCACCGTGTGAGTTTCTGTAGCAGCGACGAGGGAATGAAGAGCAAGAGGGAATTTTGGAATGAAGAGCGTTGAAGCTTAGAAACATGGTCGGTTAAAATGCATATATCGATCTGGGCAATGAATATATAGTCTTTTGTGTTGTCGCGGTGTAGGAAACGAAGGCGTGGAGCCATAGGGTTAAATGTATATATAGTTAGGGATTGTGTGGCGGCGGTCTTGAAAATGAAGGTCGCTGAAGAGGGATAATATTATAATGTACTGTCGATGCATAAATACAACGAATGCATAGAAGTAAGTAGGGTTTGTGTGAGGCGGAGTAGAAAAGGATAATGTTTGTGTTATAAGGAAATGAAACATTGTCTTTTTCGGATATTCAAAATGTTAAATGGTAATTGAGACCTATTTGGAAATATATTTACATTTAAATGGATTTCTATATAGCCTACATATATCGTGCATACAAAAAGGACCAAAAGAAATTGTCTTTCTCGTTTAAACTTCACCAACTATGTTTTTAGTTAGTAGATATCTATTCATTTGGTAAGAAGCTGATATGATGGAGTTGGAATTCCGTTCATCCTGCGAAAACCTCCAGTAAACTGGAACTTCAAGCACGATAAAGGTAATGAATTGTAGCTAATCTATCTCTGATGGGGTTAACAGATACTACAGAAACTCACGAGGAGTTAAAGTGCAATTAGTTCTTATAAAACCGAACTCAGAGTGCTACTCCAACTCTTGCATAGTCCATATCTGAATGATAAATATTGGTACATGTATACTAAGTCATAATCCGGTATGAAAATCATAATCTAGATAAATGAAACTAAATGTATAAACGGTGTGAAATTTCAAAAATGAATATTTTTATTTTTGTATATATATTAATGTACAACTCGAAGATAATGGCAACAAAATTATTCAAACAAAAATCGTTTTTTTATCCATCACTGTTGGAAATTACCAGAAGCAGCTCAAGAAAAGTAGATGCTGATAACCCTTACCAGCTCAAGAAAAAGTCTTCTATGGTTATTGTTTTATTTTATTTTTGCCACGATGCCTATGGAAAACGATTTCATTATCGTGGATAATGGCTTAAGCAACCCAAACTTGGTTTTCACATAATTTAGTTTCCATCTGATCTCTGAGTCAATCTGAATCAAGGAAATTGGGATCCGCTCACGTAAGGTCATTGTTTTTATCATTTCCCGTTTTCCACCTCCCTTACCATCTTTCTTGGAAACAGCCATGCCATTTGGATTCTTCCCTTCGGTCAAGCTTTTCGTGATTTCTCCCTTTTGTTATTTCAGCCAAAAGGACATTTGGAAAAACTACCGACATAAGAGATTTTCATGTAGATAAAGTACTCATGTTGCAACCTACAACGGTGGCAAATGGTCCAAAAATTAGGGGTACAGGGTCATTTTGCTGAAGAACAGCATTATTGCTTTTAGCAGCTTTACGCTTTTAATTTGCGGAATTTTATTTTTATGATAGGAATGTGTGTATTCTTATTCGAACTACTTACACCAATCGACAATTCGAAGGAACTTGCAGGTTTCCAACTTTTAGATTTTTAACTTTTTTGTGTCAAGTTGTTTAACATTCTTGTATCAAGTTGTTTAACATTCTATAATATGTAAAAAAAAATCAGGAAACTAGAAAGCATAACAGCTGATAGCATCCCTGTAAAACTTAAATGTGGGACTCCAAAAACTACCACGACAACAACAAAAACGGAAAACGAAAAAAGAAAAACTTCTGTACAACCACATAAAGTTTCCATCATTCATTAACTACAAATGATTGGGTCTTGACTCACAATCACCTTAAAATAGGGTGGAAAGTATTTAGCATTATACCAACCTTTGAACGTTACCAATGAGAGCAGACAATCCCCTTTTCTTTTGGGATCTACAGAATACAACCAAGTTATCGTTGAATTTCTACTTTTTTGTCATTTTTTTTCTATGTCTACTGTTTCTGTGATATGTACCGCATTTTGGGCTTCAACAACTTCAACACACTAGTGAACCTCTGGAACTTTATCTATGTCCTTAGTCTTTGGTTGCTAAATTTTGAATATCCTCTGAGCTATCAGTGGGAGCAGTTGAGGGTCAATTAGTATTTATTTTGGTGAATCATTGCTATTTTCTTTTGGTTTAGCTTCAATTTCTAATTCATCTGCAATTACTTTTGGAATAGCAACTAAAAAAGCCTCTTCTGTTTTGCTTGTGTATGGAGCAACTGTTTTCTTTCAAGATAGTTAAACATTTCTTTACGCCACTCCTTCTCTTTGTTTCGATCAATAAGTTTTTGCAACAAACAAAGCCCTTTGCATTCTTCTACCAAACCTAGCCTAGATTACATCTTTACATAAATTTTCTTTTAAAATTCAAACTCTGGATGCTGGATATCCCATTTGCTTAGTGAGCCATTTTATCAAAATGTACGTAAAACTGAAGCTAAATTGCTTCATATACGTCTTAAATTACCTTCAGGTAATCGAGTAACTATCAAATGCTCCAAATAAAAGCTGAATTGTTTGGAAAATGTGAAATTTCTATCCACTGTTCTAGTTGCTGTTAGGCAGTTAGGTTTCAAGTACAGTTGGAACCATAGTTGAAAACTAAGTATAATAATGGACATAACTTGTGAACTTAAATGTATTTGAATTAAATAACACGCACATTTAACAACGGAGTTCACCCAACTGTGCTACGTCTCCGGGGTACTCACCCAGATTAATGATATTATAAAAGTTTGCAATATAAGATTCAAGTCTTATTGAAAAACTCCCAGACTCGTTCTAAGTTTTTCTGCCTATCTTTATATTGCTCCTATCTTATAACTATCACTCAAAAAATCAATGGCATCCTACCATTGTTTTTTCATTTTAAAAGCTCATTGTGTATTCTCTCAAAGTTGAGTTCTTTATAATTTAAAATACACACTTTTTACAAGGAAAGTTATTAACTATTTAAAAAGTAAAAACAATATTTTTTCTTCAAGATCTTGTTGATTGATTTGTACTCTTCTAATCGATCTCAATCTTTCCATATTTGCACGAGATAATGTTGCATTTGATTGATCTCAATCTTTATGTTAATACATGTTAATATCCTGCTTGTCAATAGGAGTTACTATTTACTTAAACAAGTAACATATAAAATAACATCTTTTAGAGATAAAATTTTAATTTATTTTGAAATCATAACTCCATATAACATTCAATCTAATTGAATTTCATGATAAAAACTTTGCATAATAATATAGATTTAATTTGCACAATAAAAGGAACAATATCTTCTAAACTAATCTCCATTTATTTTTTAAGCAACTTCCATTCTTCATCACCTTAATATTCTCAATATATATAAAGTAAATCTTTCTAAACAAATGAGAATATATCCTGCATATTTTAATTCACATAAAAGACTTTAAAGATTAAGTAATGCAGTTAGACAAAATTAGACAGAATCTTGCGTATTGGCAAGTTGGAACTGTGGTTGTAACTGAGATTGTAACCTCACATGTAAACATACACTGTCTCAATTCTTAACATTCAACTTGGATTATTTTGTTCAAACGAATTGACAACAAAGAGTTACTAGGCCAGAAATATGGTCCTAACAATCTCCCAATTTGTCATTGGTTTTGTTAAATAATCCGAGTTTATACAAAAAGCTCCACCTGCAAATTAAGTTAGCACATACAATTTCCACTATATTTTAACATTGCAAGTGATTTTGAGTTAAACAGTTAAGCTCTCCCTGCAAGTTAGAATTGCAAATAATACATAACTCAAACAAGCATTCATTCATCCATGTCACAGAACTTATTCAACCATTAAGAAACATAATTAAGAAATAAGTTGCAAAACAAACATAAAACCAAAAAGACTGGCACACAATAGTTTTAACACAGAATTTACAGAAATTGAAATAAAACACATAACATAAACTCTCAAAAATTTTCCCCTATTTGTCACAGACAGGACAAACTAGTTGATGTTACTTGACACATCAATGTCTACTAGAACTAGGACAGGAGACAAGTTCATCTCTTACCACGTCATCATCACTGCTTAAGGAGTACCCACTGTCACTTTCACTCTCATTATCACTTTCCTTGAGGTTTTTTAGCAGCATCTTGAGGTCATAGTCATGAGTGTCTAACTCAGGCCTTTTCTCTTGATTGACAGCTAGTTATTGTAGCAGATACCTTCTAATACCCTTCTTATTAGGAGCAGCACTAGTAGACTCTTTTTCTTTTCCCTTTTCACCAGTAATGTCATTGATTTGACCTTTTTTAAGAAGTTTAGCAGAAATATAGAGAGCAGAAGAGCATTTCGTAGGTTTCTCAGAAGAGTTAAGGAGAGTATTAGCAGTTGAGGAGGTCATAAGATCCACTTGAGAAAGAAGAATTCCAGAAATTAAGCAGGAAAAAGGAAGCAAGACAGAGTTAGCTTTGACATCAGAAAACTCTTTGATCAAGTTGAACACATGCTCACCAAAATTTATGGGAATTTTAGACATAATTCTATAGATGAACACAACCATTTCTGTGGTCAGCTTAGAGGGCTGTTTGGTTGGTGTACAATTGAACTTAGAGATTTTGTGCAAAACAGCTGCACTAAGAGTAAGAGCAGAAGTCTTAATGAAATTACATCAAATTGATTGTCTTTCCCTGTAATTGCTAGAGTTACATAATGTATATCATAGTCAAGATCACCCTCAGGATTGTTAGGAGAACCTAGAAACTTATTGATTAATTCAGGGTTAAAATCAAGAGTAAGACCCCTCACATACACTATTCCAAAAGACATATCACCCTTATCAAACACCCCATCATTCAGATTAGCATAGAATTCCTTAATTAGTTCAGGAAAATAAGATTCAGGATAACTTATAGTTCTGTTAAGACCAACTTCTTTCAACAAATTCTCAACATAAAGTTGAATATTCCTATAACTAGCCAGATTAAGTTGCCTTTCAGAATGGATTTCCCTATGACCAAGCTCAATAAACCTATCTAACATGATTTTATTTCAAAATTTAGGATCAACCTCATTATTCAGAGTGTCATAAACATACTTAAGGGCTTGCTTTAAACTATACAAGGCCTTTTTCAATAGATAAACATGTTCAGAAAAATTTGGATCCTCAAAACCTTTAGGTTGACTAACATAGACTTCTTCTTGAATATTGCTATTTAAGAAAGCACTTTTAATATCTAATTGAAATAGCTTAAAGTCATACAGGCAAGCAAGGGAAAGTAACATTCTAATAGATTCTATTATTGCTACAGGAGCAAAAGTTTCATCAAAGTCTATTCCTTCAATTTGAGTGTATCCTTGAGCTACAAGTCTAGCTTTATTTCTAACAATTATGCCATCTTCATTACTTTTATTCCTAAAAATCAATTTAGTACCTATAACATTTTTACTATTAGGTATGGGTCCTAATGTCCAAACATCATTCCTCTCAAATTGAGATAGTTCCTCTTGCATAGCTAAAATCCACTCACTGTCTTCCAATGCCTCTTTTATATTTTTAGGTTCTAATTGTGAAATATAGCAAGCAAAATGAACAACATCACTTCTTTTACCTCTGGTTTTCATACATGCATTGACTTCTCCTATGACATTTTCAAGTGAGTGATATTTCTGAGTCCTTACATAATGAGGATTGCTTGCAGTTTGAATTGGAGAACTATCTTCTTCTTCATCATATTCTATTATACTCTGGGTTTCAACCTCAGTTGCAACTGGAATTTCAACCATTACTGGACTGCCTTTTTGCTGAATTTCTCTTGTTTCTTTACTATTGATTCCTGACTCATCACCTTCACATGTAGTATCATAAACATCTTTTAATCATCAAATATCACATTATATGATTACATGACATAATTTGTTCTCAGATTATAGACTCTAAAAGCCCTACTATTTTGAGCATACCCAAGAAATACTACTTTATCACTTTTAGAATCAAACTTGCAAAGACGTTCTCTATCTTTAAGAATGTAACAGACACATCCAAATACTTGAAAATACTTGACATTAGGTTTTCTACCTTTCCAAATTTCATAAGCAGTCATGGTAGTACCTTTTGTAAGGTAGACCCTATTAACAATATAGCAAGGAGTATTGACAACTTCAGACCAAAATCTTTTGGTAAGTTTCGTAGAGTTAAGCATGACTCTAACCATTTCCTGAATAATTATATTTTTTCTTTCCACTACACTATTTTGCTGTGGGGTTGTTGGTGCAGAAAACTCATGGCTTATCCTTGGAGAGTTGTAAAAATTTCTAAACTTACTGTTTTCAAATTCAGTTCCATGATCACTTTTGATCCTAACAATTTTACCAATGGTGGATCCTTTTTCAAGTTGCTGTTTCAAGCAGAGTGCTTTAAAGAGTTCAAAGGTTTCGGTTTTATCTTTTAAGAACACCACCCAAGAATATCTAGAGAAATCATTTACAACTATCATAATGTACTTATTACCACTAATACTTTCAGTTTGCATAGGACCTATTAGGTCAATATGAAGAAGTTCTAAGACTCTCTTAGTCCTAATGCACAATCACCACATACACTTTGAGTTTTAGGGCTAAGATTAGGAATAGCTCTTATCAATTCTCTTTTAACAAGTTTATCCAAGGTTTTATAATTCACATGACCAAGCCTTTTATGCCAAATATCAACATTATTGGTTATAAATTGATTGCACCTATTCCCAGCTAATCTTTTTTCAGATTTCTCAAAAACATAGCAGCTATTTGCTGATCTAACTTTTGTCAAGATCAAATCAACATTTACATCAGTAATAAGACACTTATATTTATTAAACTTGACAAACATCTTGTTATCACACAGTTGACTGATGCTAATAAGATTAGCCTTTAAACCATCTATAAGAAATACATCATTAATTTCAGGCATTCCAAGTTTGTTCAAGATTAATTTTCCAATTATTTTACATGTGTTTCTACCTCCAAACACAACAATGTTTCTTGTAAGATTAATAACATTTTTGAGAGCACTTGCATTACCTGTCATATGCTTAGAGCAACCACTATCAAAGTACCAATCATTAGTAGTAACAATATTTAGAGAAGTAAGGACAGCTTTATTGTTGGCAATTAAGTCATTTTTAATTTTTACTTTCCAAAATCAATTTATCTTTTCATCCCATGTAGGGAACAAATAATTTTTATGAGAAATATACTTCATGTGCATTTTTAAATAGCACCTGATTTCTAGATGTCTAGGCCTTTTGTAAAAATTACACAATTTAGGATTAAGTCTGGGTGCCTTAAGATCTTTCAACTCTTTTCTGGTTGCAACTGTACTTCTAACCTTCCTGCCAATATCATAAGTTTCAGATTTTATAGAGACTTTAAAAAATGTAGTTTTTCCAGTGCATTTATAACCACAGTACCCCAAACCACTGTTATACTTTGAGTCTCTAGAATAGGACAACATATCATCTAATTTATCTGAAGCTAAAGCATTCAATAGTTTCATTTTCTTTTTGGTTTCTTTTAACTAAAATTGTTGTCTGTTGCGTTGTTCAGTGAGGTTCTTTATTTCATCTTTTAGATATGTATTGAGTTTGTCAATAATAATAGATTTTTTGCTCGGCCTTTGATATTTTTTATAAAGAACAAGATATTGTTGAGTAATACCCTCTTCTGAAGGTTCTTCCTCATCACTGCTATAGATTTTAAGAGCAGTTGTAACTAAGGTTGAAATTGACTCACAATCACTTTCATAAACAGGTTCATTATCAGTGATTCTTCCCATAAAGTTAACAAAATTAGATTCATCCCCCACTATTACTTTCAAATTCACTGTCACTGTGAGTGGTTATATAAGCATTTTTATTTCTTTTTAAAGTGTTAGCACACTCAGCCTGAATGTGACCATAACCCCTACACTCTCTGCCTTGAATTTCTCTAGACTGATAGTCTCTGTCATCGTTTTTTTTTTGGATTCCACTTTGCTTTAGAATTATTATTAAACCTGAATTCTAACCTAAATTGATTTTCTCTTTCCTGAAAGTTTTTAGATATTCCAGTATCATCATGTTTTTTCTTATAGAATTTTATGTAAACCTTTTTAGCAAAGAAGGCCAGCTGTTCTTCATCATGCATATTATCACAGAGTTTAGATTCAAGTTGCTTAGCTTGAAAGGCTATTCCCTTTTATGTTCTATTTGGTTTGAAGAATTTAAGCTCATGAGTGCTTAGATTTCCTATAAATTCTTCAACTTTTAAGTTTTCTACATCTGTTGATTCCTTAATAGGAGTTACTTTAATTTCAAATATTTCTGGAAGAGACCTTAGTATTTTCTTCACAAGTTTAGCATCACTATATTTTTCACCTAAGATTCCAACTTGATGGGCAATGTGACAAATTCTTCTATTAAACTGTTCAATAATTTCATCTTCCTCCATTCTTAGATTTTTAAACTATGCAGTTAATTGTTCGAGTTTATAAGTTTTTACTTTAACAGTTCCCTCAAAGGTTACTTGTAAGATATCACATGCCTCTTTGGCAGTTTCATAGTGAGAGATATACCTGAACACGCTTAGAGTTACACCAGCAAAGATTAAGTTTATTGCTGTTGAGTTTGCACTTTACTTTTTGTCCTCATCAGTAGACCATATGTCTTCAGGCACATAAACTAGTTCACCTTCACCATTAGTAACATTTGGAACTTCCCAACCATAGAGTACAAACTTCCATGCTTGTTCATTTTGTTGTTTGATGAAAGATCTCATTCTTATTTTCCAGACTCCATAGTTAACTCCTTCTTCAAGGAATGGTGGCTTGTTAAATGCATTTCCATCCCTCATTAAGTTCATCTTTACCCGAACACAGGATCCATACTAAGTAGAATCTAGTGTGAAGCTCTGATACCAATTGAAATTCCTATCCGCTGTTCTAGTTGTTGTTATGCAGTTAGGTTCCAAATACAGTTGGAACCACAGTTGAAAACTAACTATAATGATGGAACAAACTTATAAAGTGAAATGTCCTTGAATTAAATCTCTGGTACACTCACCCATATTAATGATATTATAAAAGCTTACAATATAGGATTCATGTCTTATTGAAAAACTCTCAGACTCCTTTTAGGTTTTTCTGCCTATCTCTATATTGCTCCTATCTTATAACTATCACTCAAAAGATCAATGACATCCCACCATTATTTTTCGTTTTAAAAGCTCGTTGTGTATTCTCTCAAATTTGAGTTTTTTATAATTTAAAACACAAACTTTTTACAAGCAAGGTTATTAACTATTTAAAGATTAAAAACAATATTCTTTTTGATTGATTTGGACTCTTCTAATCGATCTCAATCTTCCCATATTTGCACGAGATAATGTTGCATTTTATTGATCTCAATCTTCATGTTTATACCTGTTAATAACCTGCTTGCCAATAGGAGTTACTATTTCATTAAACAAGTAACATAGAAAACAATATTTTTTAGAGATAAAATCTTAATTTATTTTGAAACCATAACTCCATATGACATTCAATCTAATTGGATCATAATAGATTTTGTAAGCACTTAGATTGAATTTCGTGATAAAGACTTTGTATAATAATAGAGATTTAGTTTGCACAATAAAAGTAACAATTTCTTCTAAACTAATCTCCATATATCTTTTAAGCAACTTTCATTTTTCATCAACTTAATATTCTCAATATATATAAAGTAAATCTTTTTAAAAAAAATGAGAATATATCCTGCATAATATAATTCACATAAAAAAATTTAAAGATTAAGTAATGCAGTTAGACGGAATTAGATAGAATCCTGCGTATTGACAGTTTGTAACTTTGTTTGCAAACTCACATGTAAACATACACTGTCTCAATTCTTAACATTCAACTTATATTATTTTGTTCAAACCAATTGACAACAAAGAGTTATTAGGCCGGAAATATGGTTATAACAAAATGATAATTTAAGTGATAGATGTTGCCTTTTTAAAGAATTCTCCATCTCTAAAAAATTTCAAGCCACGTAAAAGCTTTTATCTCACTAGATGTTGAGGAGATTCCTTAGTGTTACGGGTCTCCTCTTGATAAAATTAAATGGTGCCTTTTCAGATGGTGGTGCGGTTTCTCTAATATGATACGTTGTAAAAGAAGAGGTGTTATGAGGTAAATCACCTCGGGTTTTAGCCAATTTTCTCTTGTGTCTTCTTTTCTGAACTCCGATATCTCCTTGTGTATACTTTTAGTTCAGGAGTATTAGTTTTTGACTCATTTTCTTTTTGTGGCTGATTCAGAGGCACATTCTATCTGGCAATTCATAAATCAATATCCTTTCCCACTGTTGCACTCATGTGCTGATTTTGGTGGAGAAGACTTTTTATAAAAATGAGTAATTAGAGATAAAATTTACGAGTGGAGAAAACTCATCCAGAGAGTCAAGTTATTGTTGAAAAAAAAGTAACTTGTATGGTATTAATTTTGTTTTATTATTATTATTATTATTATTTAGCATTTACATTTTATAAATTTTTAGAGATCATGGATTTAACATTTATATTTTATAAGTTTTTTTTAGAGATTATGGGTTTATGGGATTAAAACTATGTAACCTTTTATTTCCTACATTCATGTTGAGTTTAGTATAAATAATTGATGTTTTTACCTTTGTAAGACACACCAAAATAATAAAAAGTCATTTCCTCTTTCTTGTGTTTTTTTTAAATATGTCTCGTAGCATGCTTAAAAGTAAAAATGTTCCAAAAGAGTTTTGGACCGAGGCCGTGGATAGTGCGGTTTATTTATCAAACCGTTCTCCATCCCGAAGTGTTTTGGGGTAAAACTCTCGAGGAAGCATGGAGTGAAAGAAAACCGGTTATTTCTCACTTACGAGTTTTTGGAAGTATTGCGTATGCTCATGTTCCGGATCAAAAAAGGTCCAAATTAGACGACAAAAGCTAAAAGTTTCTATTTATCGGTTACGGCTCGAGGGCGAAAGGCTATAAATTATATAATCCGAAAAATGAAAAATTTGTTATTAGTCGAGATGTTGAGTTTGATGAAGAGGGAACATAGGATTGGGACAAAAAGTAAGACAATTACGATTTTTTGCCTTATTATGACGATGAAGAAGAAGAGCAAATCGAAATGGAAGAAGAACTCGCTACTCCACCTCCATCACCACAATCACAAGTCTAACCACAATCCCTAATTGACGAAAGTTCTAGCGAAAGAACGCCACGTTTCCGCACTATGCAAGAGTTATATGAGGTAACGGAAAATGTTGATAATATTACTCTATTTTGTCTTTTTGAGGGTTGTGAACCGATAGGTTATGGAGAGGCGATGGAAAATAAAAATTGGAGAAAAGCTATGGATGATGAAATTGACTCGATAATAAAAAATGATACGTGGGAGTTGACGGATTTACCGAAAGGGCACTAGCTATTGGTGCTAAATGGATTTATAAAGAGAAAAAAAAAATGCAAAAGGAGAAATCGAAAAATATAAAGCAAGGTTGGTCGCAAAAGGATACAACCAAAGGGCCGACATCGATTTTGATGAGGTATTTGCTCCCGTAGCTCGTCTATAAACTATTAGATTTTTAATTTCTTTGGCCGCCCAAAATAATTGGAAAATAAAACAAATTGATGTAAAATCGGCGTTTTTAAATGGAAATTTAGAAGAAGAAGTTTATTTGCAACAACCACCGGGTTAAAGATTATGGGATTTGAAAACAAAATTTTAAAATTGAAAAAAACGCTTTACGGTTTGAAACAAGCCCCGAGAGCTTGGAATACTAGAATTGTTAAGTATTTCCAAGAAAATAATCTTATAAGGTGTCCTCATGAGTATTCTCTTTATGTGAAAATGGATAAAAATGGTGATGTGTTGATTGTTTGCCTATATGTTGATGATTTGATTTTTACGGGAAATAATCTGAAGTTATTTGAGGATTTTAAAAGGGTAATGAGTCATAAAATTGAAATGACGGATATTGGTCTTATGTCGTATTATCTTGGAATTGAGGTGAAACAAAATAAAAATGGAATTTTTATTTCACAAGAAGGGTATGCAAAAAACATCCTTAAAAATTTTAAAATGGATGGGTGTAAGCCGATAAATATCCCGGTAGATTGTGCTACTAAATTATCGAAATATTTTGAGGATGAAAGTGTGGATCTGACGTTTTTTAAGAGTCCTGTTGGAAGCTTACGATATTTAACTATTACTCGACCGGATATTTTATATGGAGTTGGTCTTATTATCCGTTATATGGAAGCTCCAACTTTTCGCATTGGAAGGCCGCGAAACGAATCTTCCGTTATATAAAAGGTACGGTTGATTTTGGATTAAATTACTCATTTTCTAATAATTTTGAGTTGACTGGCTATAATGATAGCGATTGGGGAGGTGATATTGATGATCGTAAAAGTACAAGTGGCTTTGTTTTTTATATGGGAGATACAACTTTTACTTGGAGTTCGAAAAAACAACCAATTGTGACACTATCTACATGTGAAGCCGAATATGTTGCTGCTAATTCTTGTATTTGTCATGCGATTTGGTTACGAAATTTGTTGAAAGAATTGGGGATGCCACAAAATGAAGCTACGAAAGTGTTTGTTAATAATAAGTCTGCGATTGCCCTTACAAAAAATCCGGTGTTTCATGATCGAAGTAAGCATATCGACACGCGTTATCATTTTATTCGCGAATGTATTGAAAATAAGGATGTTGAAG
Organism: Primula veris; assembly: GCA_963682055.1. Lineage (NCBI taxonomy): Eukaryota > Viridiplantae > Streptophyta > Magnoliopsida > Ericales > Primulaceae > Primula > Primula veris. The sequence continues at coordinate 24,232,404 of OY821748.1, read as the reverse complement.
TAAAGTACGCGAAGTCACGAGATCAATTGGCGGATATTTTTACGAAAGCTCTCAAGTAAGAAGATTTTCAAAAATTGAGGATTATGCTCGGAGTTACCAAACAAGATTATGGGGGAGTGTTGAAAAAAAAGTAACTTGTATGGTATTAATTTTGTGTTATTATTATTATTTAGCATTTATATTTCATAAATTTTTAGAGATCATGGATTTAACATATATATTTTATAAGTTTTTTTTAGAGATTATGGGTTCATGGGATTAAAACTATGTAACCTTTCATTTTCTACATTCATGTTTAATTTAATATAAATAAGTGATGTTTTTACCTTTGTAAGACACACTAAAATAATAAAAAGTCATTTCTCCTTTCTTGTGTTTTTTCTACCATTTTGTTACTAGTTTTCCGACCTCCTTAGATATTCTTTCAAAGCCAACAGTTATTGCCTTCTTGGAAGACTCTTTGATTTGAAAACTTGATGAATTATACCTGCAAATTGACAGGATAAACAACGATGGAGGTGAATTGATGAAACTCCAAAGCTAAGCAATGACCTTGATTGAACAGTCCAGGATTAATTAGTTGATTGTTAATGTTTGATTTGAAAGAAATGTACCTACTTTTTACTTCAACATCATGTTTGATAAGGTAAGTAAAAAAATCTATTTATATATGTTATTTTTTAAAAAAAGATTCAGCTACTACAGTTTCGTGATCACATTAATATATATTCATCCCGGCGGAAAATATTGTTCTGTAATTTGCAATATCTAATTTAATTATATATACGAATACGGATATTTCTGTGGTGCTTGTTCCCTCTTTTAGCTTAAAAATGTGTTTTGATGCTGTTGGAAACACTTTTTATTTTGTAGCGGAAAAACTGGCATTGAATCCTGATTATAATGTATATGGATTTAATAAATTAAAACAATACAGAAATACCTCACATGCAGAGTTAAATCACACTTGATCTTCTGTTGTATTCCTATTATACTTATTGCTCTTAAAGAGGTGAACTCTCAAAACTGTTAGAAAACCTAATTATGAAGGTTGTTCATTTTCCTTAACATATGAACAGTATATATAGGCTACAACAGGGACCAAGTGCACTAAAAGGAAAGACTTCTACCTTACATAGAACTCTAACACTACTCAGATTATTACTTAATTAATAAATATTATATAATCTTATTAACAAGATTAATATAATATTATCTAATTAATACTTTACCAATCTTAGAATATTTTATCGATAAATTATATTCATTTCCACTGGAGAATATAATTGCACTCTAATTCATTCTCAAATAATATTTGAAAGCACCTTATTAAATAGTTAATTTTCTCCTCATGTTAATATCACATATATCCACAAAGTAAATAAATTATTGACAATTATTTTACTCGGCATATTATTTACTCGACCTTTCTACTTAACTTATTTGTTGTGTCGGATATAAAATCCACTTGTAATATTTGACACAAACAAAACTTATAAGATTCTCAAGAGGATATCATCAATCCTTGTTAAAGGACGTGAATTCCTTCGATTATAGACACACACCATATAAATAATATTACTGTTCAACGTATGGGTTTATTGACTGCAAAAAATATCACCCATTGTATATTAAAGCAGTATATATTATAAATATGTGTATCGAAAATAATCTAGGGATTAAGAGTATAAGTAATCATAATAATTTCTTAGGTATAATTATTTTATTCTGTTCAGTATTATAAAATAATAACACTTTGTCCTGTTCAATATACTCTAAGTATACTATCACAAAGAGTCGAAATTCAACCGTTCCCTGTAGTCAAGACAGACCTACTAAAACTATGTTCTACAACTATACCGATGGTTGTCCACTCCATCTAAAGTTGTGAACGATACAATATATTCTGTTAGAATCGGTGATTTGATCTTCCGTGTGTAAGCCGTACTCTACACACCAAATAATTTACCATACAGAATAAAGACACATGTACATATAAATAATATGTACAACATTGCTCAAAACTATTCTCAAATAAATCATTCATTGTTAATAAATAAATACTAAAAACAACAATAAATCATGTCTTTCAGTATATCATTCTAACAATCTCCCACTTATACTTAAAGGTATGATTTCCTACATTAAACTCTCAACCCCTCTATTTATCTAAGATCTTACCAAAAAAGTCTTAATAAAGGGTTTACTAGAAAGTTAGGATGTAATCATATTCACTTTTAACTCTATGTTGATTTTCTAGAATTACTTCTCGACTAAAATCTAAGTCTACTAATCAAAATGATTAAAGACTAACTTCTTGGTAAAACTATATTTAATCCTTAATCATTTAAGATACTTCATTAAATGTTTTACCATTGATAAATAATCATGCCATGAGTTAGATTTATTCTACTAAAAACTCTAAAAACTCTAAAACTCTACGGGAACCGACACGGTTCCCGTTGTAACGTTTAGGACTACCTCCCCAAGTGGTTTAGTCGTTTCCGAGATAAACCCTATCAAGGTTACGTCGGTTGGCTATAGGTCTTGCATCCTGAGCTCCATCTTGTCGAAGAGTTCCTTGTACATTATCTCGCATGACGCTCCTTGGTCGATGAGGACTCTGCTGACAGTGTCGATTCTGATCTTGACGTGGATGTTGATTGCATCGCCATGAGGATATATGACTCCTTCTTCGTCATGATCCGAAAAGAAGATTGGCGGATGCCTCTACGGCTTGCACTGTCTCTTGGTGGAGGATGATTCTTGGGACGCTTTGGCTACTTGACCGAAGTGCGCCAACTGCCTTTGTTGGGACTGCTCTCCTCCTATGATCTTGGGCCGTGATAGGTGGACGACGTTGATCGTCTTGCCCCTTCTGTTGTTTGTTCCTTCAATGGCCGGTTGTTTGTCTTTGTTCACTCCGTTCTTGATGAACTTGTTTAGGTACCCCGCGTCACCCCACATGTTCATTTTCCATCGGAGGTTTCTACAGTGCTCCGTAAAGTGGTTGTGGTCCTCATGATAGGCACAAAAAATCTTTGAGTCTCTTTGGTTAGGGGGGGGGGGGGAGGGGGGAGGCGAACGGTTTTCTTCGTGAATACCAGTTTTCTCTGCATATGTCCTTGACAATATCTTCTGCAGGCAGGTTGAAGTTGTATCTCAGTTCGACCGGTTCGAAGTTCCCCCTGCGTTCCCTTTCTTAGAAGCGATCTTGTCGAAGAGGCCTATTTGGCGCATGGTATGTGAGCTGGTAAGGTTTATGTTCAGGTTCTATGGGGCACTCTGCCCTTTTCTGAATCTCGGCCCCTTTGTCCCTCTTGGTCGGCTTAACAGCCTCCCCTTGATTGTTTTTCGCTTTTTTGCGCTCCACCTGCGTTTCTCTGACCGACTCTCTTCTAGGTAGAGTACAGCTGAGGTTTCGCATTTCTTTGTTCTTATCAGTCAGGTGGGTGCAGTAGGCGAGAAGTGCGTCAATGGTCGGGAAGCTTTTGCCAAAGAACTTTCTCCTTGCCCAGTATCCGCTCGGAATAGAGTTGATGAAGTTCTGTATGGCGATGTTGCTTGCATACTGTGGGATTTGATTCGCAATGTCGATGAAGCGGATGCAGTAGTCGTTCAACCCTTCGATGGGTAGCATAGCCATTTTTAGCAGTGTTTCGATGGTAACTTTCTTCTTTCTGTGAGTTGCATACCGGTTCGAGTATGCTCTGAGCAGCTCAGTCTAGCTTCATATGGATCCCCTTAGTAGGTTATGATACCAGGTCGAGACTTCTTGTCCCAAGCTATTTTTGAAGAACTTGCACATCAGCACGGGGTCATCAATCCTGGTTTTATAATGTCTCAGGTAGTCTATTGGGCAACTTTTCCCGTCATACAGTTTAAATTCTGGTATTACAAACCCGTTCGGGTTTCGGTACCGCGTGATTTGCTCGGTACATGGCGTTTCTTGGCAGACGTCCCATGATTGTTGGAACACTTCGTCCTGCGTTTGGTACTGGGGGGTGTATCCTCCACCATAATTGTGTGTGGGGTAGTATCCTTGTCCCTCTCCTGCCTTGTTCTCGGTATATCCTCCACCATACTGGAAGGTGTTCCCCCTGCTGGGGTCTCCTTGTTTCCTGTTGTCTCCCTGTCACTTCCATGGCAGCCCTATAAGTGGAATCTTCCACTTGTTTATTTCTTTGTTCCTTCTGGGTATTCGTTGCATGTCTCGTCGGTATTCTGATCCCTGATGCTGCCATGGCAGACATGCATGACACCAGCTGAGTTTGAATCTGAGCATGGTAGCTTTCATCGGTCCTTGTCAGTACAACCGCGTTCCCCTCTTGAGGAATTATAGATTGAAACTCCACCGTGGATGGTGTAATTATCCGTGGAGGAAGGATTGGTGGTCGGATTGTTTTTTCGGGTACATCGTCCCTTGGCATACCATATTGGGGTGCCGAGATGTTTGATGGTCGGTGTTGGGCTCTCCTTATCTCCTCGTTATAGTTATCCTTGGAGCGGAGCTCTCTATCGTTGTCCTTATTTGTTCGGAAACGAATTATTCTTCCCTGATGAGAACTGGAGTTGGCCGAAGCAGTTGGGAAGTGGGCCCTTGAGCTTGGCCTTGCGTTTATTGTGGGTGCTGCGTCGTTTAGGTGTCGGGTTACTGTCTGGTGTCTCCTTGTTCGCGTTACTACGGATATATCTCGTTCTTCGTCTGAGTCCGTTGGGTTTTCGTCTATGATTCCGTCGATTAGTAAGGGTTGGTCCGTCGGTTGTTCGGTAGGGATATTGGAAGTAGTCGGTCGATTTCCGGACTTGATTGCTTCGTATCTTTCTCGGATGACAAGGAGTTGTTCTAGGTCTTCTTGGTTGATTCGCACTTCGTGGTTATTTGTGGTCCCTACTTTCTCATGACGGATTTCTTCTATTGTGGTAACCATTTTGCTCGTCTGATAGAGTTGTGTATTCGATTTCGAAACTAGTTGGCACTAGGTGAAGTGTATAGACGGCGTCATTTGATAAAACATTAACTTTGATCGGGCAAATTAAGCTAAATAAAACATTAACTCTGGTCAGTTAAATTAAGCTTCTCAACAATAATGATATAAATTGACGATAGAAAATATTAGACGAGGTAGTATTCTTTCTTTATTGATCGGTGAATCTTCTTGATCGGGATTACAGTTTTTATTATACTTATCCTCGATCTGTTAATTTAATCTTAATATTAGTCTTTTACTTAGCATTAATGCTCGATCTTTGACTTGACTTCTATCAGTGTACTTTCTAGTGAGATAAGCTCTGAAAAGTCTCTGTATTGTCTTCTTTTTGCTCAGATCTCAAGTCCTTTTTGCAGTACTGGTACTTGACTATTTATAGGCGTCTGTGCGCCATATGATGTTGATAAGTGTCAATCTTATCTGTCAACTCATGGGCTTTTTAACTGTTGGGCCTTTATTAATTGGGCTTGAATATTAATGGATAATTACCCTTATCTTTAAGTTGGGAGAAGACCATTATACCACGGGTCCTATTATAATTGCGTTGGTTACCCGTTAATAATGCATGGGTCGGTTCGTACCCGTATATATATATTCGGGTTTGATTTTTATGTTCTATCACATTCCATCCCCAATATTCCGTCCTTACCTCCTAACGGTAGTTCCCAAAAAGTCACAGGAAAGTGGTGATCTTGTACCTATACATCAACCTGATCAAATCGCACCTGACAAGCCAACTTATCCCCACTAGCAACCTTAACAGTAAAAGAGTCCATAGTCTTTCCGCATATACCCAAATTCGAAACAATACTACTGCTAAGAAAATTATGTGTAGATCCAGTATCAATAAGTAGACGAACGGGCTTACCGACAATATAGCTATCCAACAGGAGCATACGACCACCAAATTTTCCCTCCAAAGCTGACAACGAAACCTCACCGACATCTTCCTTATTAAAGCATTACGTATAAAAGTGTGTGACTTGTGCGGAAAGTTCTCCCTAAGGGGAAGGTGCCATTCGGCCGAACCATTCCGTACCATCGGGTGGGGTCCACCCCCTTCGGTTCCTGCAGGCCGCGACTCACATGTGTTGGGTTCCATCTCAATCTCCTCATCAATTTTCTCCGTTCATTCAAACTCCCTCCGAAAGGCCCGCTCAAAAACCTTCCACGACGTTAATGGGTCTCCCGAATCCCTATAAATTTTCCACCACTCCTCCGAGGCTCCCCTAAATAAAAAAGTAGCTATTGCAATTTTAAATTGACTGGTCGTTACCTTTTTTTATTTTCTAATCCTTTTCCAATTTTTTAGCCAGACACTCGGGTCCCCATTCTCGAATTTACCCATACTTTTAGCCTCCTCAACTGTACTCGTCGGCGTAAGAGAGGATTCCGGTGTTTTCTCTAGGTCGACAGGCACTAGAAAAATTCCGCGAGACTTCACCATCACCGAACTCGTCCCGCCCGTCGTCACTGACTGCAACCTCTCTTCCGCCGTTGATAACAGCCACAGCAGCTGCTGTGGTGGGGCCCACGTGGCTGAAGCGGCCCCGCCTCTGCCAACCCTAATTAGGGTTTGGTCCGTGGCCACCCTTTTACCCTTCAGCTCCTCCTTAAAATCGAACCCTCTTCTTTGACATAGCACCATATGTTGTTCGGTTATCCAATCCAGCTTCTTCTTAACCTGTTCACACTGAGTTGCCATCGACTCACCCTCATCCTTTGGCTGTTTTTTTTTATCCACAATCCATAAGAGTTGGCTGATTTTTTTATTTTTTTGGTATTTTTTGGTTTGTTTAAAACAAAAATAAGAAGGGATAGATATATTGGTTACAAACTTTAGGTCTAGATCGACTAGGCTCTTGATACCGATGATGAATAAACTTTTGGTAGTATTCCCAGAAAATTAGCAAAAAAGTGATAAATCACGAAAGACAAATAAAGAGAGAAATAGGGTTTCTAGGAAAAAAGATCTCAATACTTACATAATGAATTGAAAAAACATGAACACTACAACCCTAAACATCACAATGGTCGACAAAAAACTAACACTAAGCCTATAAGGCACAAAACTAATAAATAATAGCAAATAAGCCCGTATGCAAATAAAAAAGAGATAAAATGTATAGTTATATTGGGTATAATATAATTGAATAAATAGCGTTGCTACATAGCGTTTTGCGATGTACTTTTTTTGCCTAAATATGCACTAAACTTTAGAATACATAACAACAAGACATAAAATGTATAGTTATATTGGTTATAATATAATTGAATAAATAATGCAAATAATTAAAAAAAAATCAAAACAAAAATGTTGATGTTGGGAAGTCTCGAATTTTGGTCCATTGGAATAGAAGGCACTGTCACAACCATCTGAACTACACACTTTTCTGTAAAAATTATACAACATATATTAATTATTTAGATTTGCTGTTTTTTTCCTAACTCGCTATTTACGCTTTTGGACCAAAATTTCACGATTTTTGCGCTTTTGGTCCCAATAGCGCGAATTTAGCGCTTTTTCACCCAAATAGCGTTTTAGCTTAGACAATTTTTTTCAAAAAACACTATATCGCTAAATGTTGCGCAATATAATGCGATTTTTAAAACAATGGTCTACAGAGATTTTTATAAAGGAAATGAGATTTTTATCATCTTTACCAAAAAACTTTTAAGAGTAGACCATGACTTTGTTTGGCAAAAGGTTTCCCTAGCAAGAAATCGGGAAGAGATCCTCAGTAGTAGGGGTGGGTTAGGGTCGGGACCTGACCACTAAACGCTCAATCCGTATCCCGACCCGATTACTTTTGAAAGTGAAAAAAAAATCCAGATCCCGACCCGACATTTTCGGGATCCCATATGGTCAGGATAGTTTTATCCCGAATCTCCCGACATATTTTTTTATTTTACGACGTCGTCATTTTTTATTAACAATTTTCATTTGAGAAGTCTAAACATATTATTAACACGAAAAATAATCCTAGTTTAAAAATAACATTCTTAATAAAAAAAAATTAACATGTAGTCGAAAAAATAATGTGAAAATACAAATAATAGAGTAGATAAAAAAATTGATACGTTTTTTATCAAATTTTTTATTATTTAGTTTTATTCACACAACCAACAATTATCATACTAAATGAGATACATTATCAATATAATTTTTATAATCGGAAAATAATAATCATTTATCTTTCTTGAAAATAACAATATATTTTTTTAATTTAAATATATTTTTTATTTTAATTGTTTCATATATTCAAAACTACAAATTTATATTATACTTATATAATTATAACTAATATATAAAACAAAAAGGATTGTAACTCATATGGTAGAGTGCTTACATTGTATGCTAGATGTATAATTTTCGATTCTCAATACATGCATTTGATATAAATTAATTTATATTTTTATATAAAATATAAATTAATTAAAAAAATCGGGTCGGGTCGGGACATCCGACGAAATCAAAATTGTCACCCGATCCCGAAGTTTGTCGGGTAGGGACAAAACCCGATATTTTCGGGTCGGGACTATTCTCGGATCGAGAAATTTCGGGTCAGGTACGGATCGGGATTTCGGGATTTTTTTCCCGGCCCTAGTCAGTAGTACTACTTAACACTGCTGGTCTAGCAGTATACCAAAACAATGTAAATTTGTGGCTATTTTGACATATGTTATTATGTAGCGTATTATTCCTTTAAATTATTAATTCATTTTCTTTAACCACAATCATAAATCAGTCAATTTCCAATATAACTTGATTGGGGTAAATTAGGAGGAACACGAAAATGAAAAATTTAGATTATAATTTAGAGGCAAAGTTTTTAATCTGCCAGAATTCTCTCTGTAAGGCTTCATATAGTTCATATATGTATGTATCATTGTTTAAGAAGTATTGATTTTTTTGGGTTGAGGTAACGGCAGAACAATTTGCTCTAAAATTATGATGTCAAAACTTGAAAAAAACAGTGTCATTTGATACACTGCTAGACCAGCAGTGTTAAGTAGAACTGTTGAGAATCTCTTCCCCAAAATAATCAGCTTTAAAAAAGTTGTTTAAGAAATCCAACCGAAATATAGGTTTTTTATTTTTGGATTATTTAACTTTTTAGCCTAAAATTATGCTTTTAAAAGCTAAATAATCCGACTTTCCAAACAAATTGCCATTTTTAAAATTAAAAAATCTAAAAATGAAGCCATCTGTTACCAAATGGAGAATGTGTCTGTCGGGATTTTGAGAAGGTTTAATGGAATTTTCATCATTTTTCGTAGCTTTTCCAGAATTTTAATTGCCTTTTTTCATAGTGTATATATATATATATATATATAAGAAATTGGTAGATTGAAGTCTGGAAATGTTTATAAAAAAAATTAGCATATAATCCAAATTTTTGTTATGTGTGAAATTGGGGGAAACGTTTTTATAATATGACATATTTTTGTGTAAAATTGTCAAATTAGCCTCTCAAATTAATGTTTGTCAAATGTCATGTGACATGATTTCATGATTTATTTAAACGGTGGTACCTAAATTGGAAAGTTATTATAGTGTGGTACCTAAATTGGACAATTTGAAAGATGGTTACCCAAATCGTTAAAAACAGATAGTTTGATGTATTAAACCTATAAAACCCCGTTTATAAAAGGATTAGCTAGTGTGTGTGTAGAGGTGGAAAATGCTCTGGGGTTTATAAAAGAATTAGCTAGTGTGTGTGCGTGCGCACGCGTGCGTGTGTGTTTAAGAATCGGCTTTAAAAAACTTGATAAAATCGAAATCTAGATTTTTGGTTTTTTTTTTTTCAACTTTTATTATATAAAACCTGCTTTTAAAAATCTAAATAATTTGACTTTCTAAAATTGTCAAAAAAAAAAACGAGGTCGTCCGTTGTTAAATGGATGAATCATGAATGGTATTTTGGTCCTTTTTGAAAACTTTTTCAGCTCGCAATGGGTTTTTATAGCGTATATATAAGAAAATTGGTGGATTAAATGAGTAGATTCAGTTTCTATGGTGTGAAAATTGGATAGTCTTTGTGTTTAAGGAAATGAGAATATTTTGCATGTTATTGACTGTACATAAATTTAGTCATTTACTATAACTGTATCTTTTCTTCTCACTGCTCCGTTAGACGGATGAGGTTAAACAGTGGGCAAATTATCAAGTCTCCCTTAATATTGGCTGTTTATACACAGGTCATAAACAACTAGCAAAAATTACGGGCCAAGCCCTAAAAAGAAGGTTTCATATTAGCTCACAGCACTAGAGCTAGATTTAAGGTCATAACCCTTGATATTGGCTGTTTATACACAAGTCATAAACAACTAGCAAAAATTACGGGCCAAGTCCTAAAAAGAAGGTTTCTTATTAGCTCACAGCACTAGACCTAAGATTTAAGGTCATAACCCTCATGGAGCTTTTCACCCTCTAGGTCACTAAGAAAAGTTGACAGAAAAATGTTTCTATGCCTATCGTTTTATTTTGCATCTGATCTCTTTGAGTCTCTGAATCATGAAAATTTGGATCTGGTCACTGTCTTGTGAAGCTTCTCATGATTTCCCCATTTTGCTATTTTACCCAAAATTGTTCGCGTGAAAGGACATTTGGAAAATTGCAAAAGGAGTGGAGGCATAACTGGGTAAACTTAACTCACAAAAGGGGTGAAGATAGTTTTTTGTAGATAAAGTATTCGTGTTGCAACCTACAACGGCGGCAAATGGTCCAAAAGTTAGGGGTGACAGGGTCATTTTGCTGAGGAGCAGCAAGCTTTTAGCAGGTTTACTCTTTTTATTTGCGGTTTTCTTTTTGGGGGTGCGGGTGTAGGAATAGGTGTATTCTTATACGAACTAATTACACCAATTAACACATTAGAAGAAACTTGCAGGTTTCAAAGTTATAGTTTTTAACTTTTTTGCAATGTTTTAAAATGCTAAATCATTGTTGAATCGTTTTCAGATGAGCATTGCCGAAGCGTAAGTTCCGGCGTCAAAATCGTAAACTATAATAGAAAAACGTAAATATATATACGTGCTTCATAACTAAGGAATATATGAAAATAATTAGTACAAAGCATTATGAATAACTAATATTAGCATAGTATAATCGCCTAGTATGTTTAATATAACAACTGGTTACCAAGTTAACGCAATTTGTGAACCTATATATATAATTTTATGACAATATATTTTTTTCTTAACTAATGTTAAACCTTTTTGAGTTTTAATTCGTGTTTTTTCAGAATTGACGCGTGAAAACACTATTTTTTAAGCTTTTCCAGCTTTAGGCTAAAGCTCAACAATATATCTTTGAGCTTTTCGAGTATATCAGCGTGTTTTGAGCTGATTTTTTTTATAAATTGCTGTTTTGTATTAAGTTATTTAACATTCTATAATATATATAAAAAAATCAAGTAACTAGAAATCATAACTGCAACAACAAATATCAAGTAACTAGAAATCATAACGTGGGACTTCATTAAATACCATTTTCATTTTTATTTCAAACTAGAAATAACAATGAAAATCCGATCCGATCTAGAAATAACATTTTTATTTCATTTTTAGTAACTAGAAATAACAAAATCGAACAGCCAAAAACTTTAGGGAGGAACTAAGTGGAAAGGGAGACTAAACTTATATACAATTTTCATTTTTATTTCAAACTAAAGCATATGCTCTTGATTCTAATGACAAAGAAAAATCATAGCACATTTGAAGTTCACTCACTCTGTAGAATAATCATATACAATCCCAATTTGTTGGTAAAATATTGACGATGATGGGATCATTTAAGAACTTTTTGGTGGCAAAACAAGTGTCTCTCTAATCATCGGGTTGTAAATAACTGCCAAGTCAAGCTTCGTAGTGGAAGCGATTCTTAACATTCCCTTGCACAAGCACATGACCTTTAGGTCCTGCAACATTGTCATAAGGGGGAGATTCCAAAGTTTTTGTTGTTCGACATTGATTAGGTGAAGCTTGGTGACATTTTTAAGTGTAGCCTGAATAAGTATGTGTTTTTTTGTTCTGTAACCCAGACACACTTCCTTCATGAAAAGTGGATCTTTTATTACTGCATACCAGCTCTTGCATACGGCTGCACATCTAAAAATTGTTTCGATTGAGAGAAAAGCCATTACCATGTAAACTATATCCATGTACAAGACTAGAGCTTCTTCACAAGTCTTGTTTTTCTTCTGTCGTTCTGCTTTAATCTTTCAAAAAATATGTGCTTGTTGCCAAGATAATCAGCAACCTACAAGAAATTTCTAATCGTTAGCGGATGTCCCCAAAGTACACGATCTTGGACCCCCACCTAAGTCGCGGCATGAAGGCTAGCTCCGGCTTTGTTCGACTCGGTCCTGGTCTTTTATTACTAGTTTATCTGTGACTTTCGTTATTTCTATTGTTATTAGACATGAGACCTAATTGTAATATTTTATTATAGTAAGACTTATTCGTAATCACGAATAGGAGCCCCAAGTGTTTGCCTATTCGCGAAGCGGTCCCTCTCATGTAAATGAGTAGGGTTGTGCCTCCATGACTTTTCATTAATCAGAAACCATAAGATTTGAGCTATTTTATCAATCTCTATTCTTTTTATATAAAAGTAGGGGTACTTGGTTGTTGTGAGTTAGTCTTGGTCTCTGTTAGCACCGTTAAAGTAAACCTACGGTGGTTGAGCCTTGACCCTAAACCAGATTTTATTTTGAGAGGGAGGAGAAAAGAAATTGCTAGATATTTTGGAGATGAAAAACTTAGCCCACAAACGGGAAACAAAAAAGGGGTAGGGTGACCCACGGCCGGGTGGTGACACTATGTCGAAGGGAGCGGTTGAGGTGGGGTCCGCAGAGGGACTTGCGTGGGCCACAGGGAAAACCCAAAAAGAGGAGCATATTCGACATGGCAACGACAAGCCATGATGGGTAATCAGAGCAACAAGCGACAGTTTCTAGGAATTTTGACGGAAAAAGAAAATGTATATTAGTATACTGAATCCGATTTTGTTTATGATCTATCATTTAGCCTTGTTGATGATAAATTTTTTGAATATTTTTTAACCACGAGTTCATATGATTCGTTCAATCGAAACAAATCACCAATTTGTGATGACCATAATGTTATTATTGAATTTGAAAATGTTGGGAATCATAGGTCGTGAGTTATTGATTAATAATATTTGTGAAGATAATAAAAATAATATCGAAAAGAGATTATGGTGAGTTTTTTTGTTTCGAAATTGTAAAAACAATTCGAAGGAAATGATGATATTTACTTGTTTCACTAAAAAATAGTTGATTTCGTTGGAAAGTGATGATAATTTGTTTTTACTTGATGATCAAAGTGACGGGTTTAATTTGTTATTTAAAATTTCTAAGTCGGATGATGATTGGGCTTGTTTGGTTGTAATCTACATTTTACTTAATTTCACTTAAAAATATACAAGTAAAACTTGTTATTTGGTTTGGAAAGAAAAAGTATGCTTTTTTTTTTTTAAAGTAAAACCTCTAAAAACATACTTTTCAATACGTATGATTCTCCATACTTTTTAAGAAACGTAAACTTGTTTAACTATCCAATTTTGTTTTTAAGAAAACATCTTATAATATTTAAATTAAAATTTATAAATTGTCTTCTAAATCTATATTATAGTTACTTGTAAAATTTAATTTAATCATAATTGACTATTATATATTCCTCATATAAAAAAAAAATACACCAAATATCATTTTTTTCATCGGAAACGGGTGAAGTAAAGAAGAAGGTGCCAGAGAAGGAGCTTGAGGGCAAGGTCGATCGTGAAAAAGGGGCGAGTGTTGGACCCAAACCAAAGTCGCGGCACAAAGGCTAGCTCTGCCTTTTCTCCGACTTGGTCCCCTTCTTTATTATTTTCTTATTTCACTACAAGAAAAAGTTCATTTAGCATTATAATTTTTTTTCATTTATGTTGCTAAATTGGTTATGGCTAAATTTTAACAACAGTTTAGCAACAAATTATGTTGCTATTTGTTGTTAAACTGTTGCTAAAATTTAGCCACAGCCACTTTAACGACATAACCGAAAAAAATTATGATATTAAATGAACTTTTTGTTGTAGTGTTTGTAACTTTCTGTCATTTTTATTGTAATTAGACATGAGACCTAACTGTAATCTTTTAATATAATAATACTTACTCGTAATCGCGGAGAAGAGCCTCATGTCCCTCTCATGTTAATGAGTAGGGTTGTGCGACCATGATTTTTTATTAATCAGAAACCATAATTTTTGAGTCATTTTATCTCTCTTCCTGTATATAAAAGTAGGAGTACTTGTCTGTTTAGCTAACTAGCGTAAGTTAACCTTGGTGTCAGTTAACACCATCAGAGCTAACCCGCAATAGTTGAGTACATCGCATGTATACTTAAAATGATTTTGGAAATAAATTATTTAATACTCTCTCCATCTCTAAACAAATGTCTCTTACGAAAATACGTGCAACTTTAACCGATAATTTTTTCATATATACATTGCCGAAAAAAATGCTTTTAAAAGTTAATCATGTAGTTTATGCTTAGAACTATATGATGGAATTTACAATTTTTTTATTTTGAAAATTTTGATATGAAAAATTCGATGGTAGAACTTGCATGTATTTTCGTAAGTCACGGCAGATAGAGTATTAGATTTTGTTAGCGTGTACACTTATGAAAATTAATACATATATACTATTCCTTTTATGAAACGACTTTTAGTCTTTTATGTAGTACTGACAAAAAGTAAAAATTACCTTCCCAACTATGATCATGAAATGCAATGAACAACGATCGATTGTGTAATTCCTCATGAGCAAATATAATATTCCAGTTTTGGTCTTCCCGATAGTTGCAATTATCTGCAGATTCTACATGGTACATAAAAGTTATTATTACAAAAAAATGTGCAACATCATTTCTATATTCATTAATAATGATATATAAAAAAAATAAAAAATTACAAGAAAGTCAAACAAAAGCTGAATCCTTCCAAAAACAATTGCACTAATACAGTACAAATTGATGAATTACACTCCTATATATATATCATTCTATTATAATAAGCCAACACAAGAGAAATGAGACTGTCCAATTTTGCCCAATTTTTCCAAAAATACCCTCACTATGTTTTAATAATTACCAATATACCTAATCTAATTAATTAATAATTTGTCCTCACTATATTTTTCTAATTATGGATGTAGCCTAAATTAATTAGCGATTCGCTTTAACTGCATAACTACAATAAATAATACCAAATCTGAATATTATGTTCAAAATAAAATATATTACGAGATTTATGTCATTACGCGTCTCACACGCAACGCGTGGGTAAATTTTACTAGTATATATATATATATATATATATAGTAGTAAACGACACACATGCGCAGTGTATGAAACGCTATATATTGTGATGATGATACAAATGTAGAGTAAAAAAAAAATATAGTATATAAGAAAAAAAAATGATATAAATTGTGATGATGATACAAATATTTAAATAAAAAAATATATGATACAATAAATTTTGTGTGGTTAAAGAGGGAGAAAGAGTGTAATTAGTTTTTATTTTTCTATTGTTTATGAAAGTAATTAATATGATAATTAAAAAAATATATATAGGGGTGTTTCTGAAAAAAATGGATAAATTAGACAGAGTTAACTTTATTTTGAGTTCAGTTATATTAATAGTATGTATATATATATATGACGTGAAAAGGCACACATGAACACCTAATTAATCCTGAAATGGTTGCGGACACTGATCATGCACATCATATGTATGTGAAAAATACAAACAAATTATAGGGAAACATATATAGATATCTGAACATTTTCGATTTAGAAATGATTAAATCCATGAACAGGTCCAAGTGAATCTTTCGACATACATTGGTTGATACATTTCTAAAGTAAAAAAATATATATATCCTAGTGTTCTGGTTGAACTTCAATAGGTCCTGGCCAAATCTGATAATAGTTACATATCCAAACAAGAAAAGCTCTTTTCCTAGCAGGTCTAAACTATCATGATTGATGGACTTACATATAAAAAATGATATGTAAATCTGGGTCGCGGAGATGCAGAAAATGAAGGTAGTTATATCACATCTTGAAGAAAACATAAGGTGTATGATTGTGTTATTTTGGGAAATGTTTGTGAGGCGGTGGTGTGGAAAACGAAACGAGTATATGGTTTATACAAGGCTTGGATTCATACAAAAAATGATTATGTTAGAAAGAGTAGTGAGGTTTTGCTTTGCAACGTTGTAGAAAATGAAGATTGGTATAAGGGGTTTATATAAGATGTCGATGCCGAGATGATTGATTTTATACAAGGAATAGCTAGCTAGAGTTTGTGTGGCAGCGGGTTAGAAATGAAGGTAAAAAAATCAGGTTTTAAAAACGCCTAGGGGTGCATATATAAAACGATTACGTCAAAAAGTAGTTTCTAGGGTTTGGGTGGCAGCGATTTTTGAGTTATAGGAAATGGGTTTTATAATACTTACCAAAAAAGATAAGAAGATATTAATAGTCGTCGCTCGGGATTTTAACAAAGGTTGGAGGGTAATTACGTCCTTTTTTGGAAAATGTATTAGTTTTGAATGGCTTTTTAACATGTCAATATTAAAATTGGAAAGTGTTTGTGTACGGAGATACTGCGAATTAATATGGTGCAAGTCATGAGATAGCCTATATCACATATTCATTGAATCACAAGTGTGCTTTTACTGCGGTATGTCACCATATTGTATCGGTAGTCTCTTTTTCCTCGGTTCTTATGTGTATGTTGGCTCTGTTTAGCGATATGCTGCTGTGTATTCTCATGCTTGGTTTTGTTCGAGCTGTGTCTATTTCAAAGTTTTCAGCTTATTGTATAATATTAATGACGTTTTCTTACTAGCAGTGACTAGCTTGTTTGTTATATAAGATTTCATTTTGGTCATGTACAGTGAAGCTTATGCCATTCAAATTTCAAAGGGTGTTACCTATTAGCATCAAACTGTAGCACGAAACATATCAAAGAGAACTTATCCTTCGACAAATTATACATTCTTCTAATGTTTCACTATCAATTCAACGGTGAATGTTTGATATTTGCTTTTTACGTCGACAGCTAATCAATCTTTTAGCAAAGATTTCAACAATGCAATAGTTAACTCTATGTTATCGAAGCTTTACATTGCTATCATCAACTTTCATAAGATTTGACATTCACTTTCAAGTTTCAACCAAAAGCTTTAGGGTAAACTAAAACTTTGTGCTAAAATGGAGAAGATTAACTGTAATATTTATTCGTTAAATCACACTAGGTACACTGTAATTTCTCCTAAGAAAATGGAGTTAAAGTATAAACCTCATATTGTTCAATAACTGATTACTAATTAACATAAAACTTTGGAACCATACGATTGTATAGGAAAACACTTGAATGAAATTCATTTACTAAATGAATGTAACCAAATAGAAACGCCCCTACATCCTAAGATATTGGATAATTACTATTTTGTACATTTTTACTCAAAAACTCCATAGCCTAAAAAAATCGAACAAAAATCAAGCCCATAAAGCCATAACGGACATGAAACCAGCACCCAATAAGACAGCGACATAGGACGTGACTTGGAGCTTAATATTGCTTTGCAACTTTTTGCTCATAAATTCAGCTGATAACAAATCAACTAAAGCCATATATATCAAGAGCCCAGCCGAGGATCCGTTTAGCAGGCCTGTGGTGATAAGCGCAGTCGGGCTATTTTCTCTGTATGTCTTCGACAGTGCTATTCCGAGCACAATACCAAACGGTGTTGTTACCGCAAAAAAGAAGACCATAGATACCTTTTTTGCTAATTTATACTCAGCCTGTCGTATTTATTACATAATTTAGTGAATAAAAAATAGTATGAAATAAAGTAGTTGAGATTTTGAATAAATTTCAATGTATGACTATGTTCTTAACTTAAAAAGCTGATCAATCTATAATTTCTTCTAAAAAGATAGATAAATTTAGAGAATATAATCCTTCAACGCTTTAGAATTGTTTCCAAGTTACAATTGCTATAGTTTTCAACAATATTGACTTCCGGATGCAACATGAGGTTTAAACCTCGTAAGGCTCGATCTGATTTTTTTTTTTGATTAAAAGTTTTAGTTCAGGTGTGGCTGGCTTTTGTTTAGGCCCATCTATAATCATTCAGTCAATATTGCTTTCTACAAATTGGGTTTCACTTCTCAGAACCTAAGATTTTAAACCGTGTTTTAAAAAAGCAATGATTTATATAGAGCTAAACTGTTTTTGCAAGAGCTACTAAAAAGCGAAAAATGAGCATTTTAAGCTTTTCTTAAGCTTTGAATCGAACTCTGAATCGATAATTTTTTTACTATGAAGCCAGCTTTTTAAAACAGATACAGTAGGGTGGCATTAATCTTTTTGGGGCATAATCCTTAAAACGGGACCTTATATAATTACTAAACATTTATACACAAGGCCTTTCATTTTGTTAATCTATGTTTGTAAATATTTCTCAATTATATCATCCTGTCATGAAGAAGGATTAGGTTTAGAAAAACAGATTCTTAAGCATACATTTAGCATTCCAACAATTTACAAAACGAAAATGATATTATTTTGTGCAAAACAAATGGTTTTGACTCTTGATGCAATATCATATATATTTATACTATGAAGTGAATATATATAATACATAAAATACCTGGAGAATGCAACCACCAAGACCCATTCCTTCAAACATTTGATGGAAACAAAGAGCAGCCATTAGTGGCTTAATAGAACAAATGTTGTTTGAAGAACCCATACCAAGCCCTATCACTACTGAATGAACAATTATTCCCATTTCCAGCACCTGCCCACACACACCCACAAAATAAACTATTATGAAAATGACATCATATATTGTTGGAAATCTACACTCATGAGGTGATTTTCCTATTTTATATCCCTCAAATAATTCTAATAATATAGTACAAGAAACTAAAAAATCGTACCATTGCTACAACTTTGTATCGTAGCAACTCTGTCCCAACTCCCCCTTCCTTCGCCCCAAGGTTGTGGTGATGGCCATGAAAATGACCAACATTCTTCCCCGCCTCTTCATCCGACCGCTCCACCATTTCCTTCTCGGGTAATACCTATAACAAAATACAATGTATCACTATAGGTCTGTTTGTTTTGAAGTTGAAGTAAAACTGGGGGAAACAAATATTTACAGATAAAATGAATATTGCGGGTGATTGCTTCGAACTAAAACAATATTTTTAGGAAAATATTTCCCACGAATCCTGTAAAACTAAGGAAAACCAATACGCTGCAAAAAAAAGTGCATACAATTTACGAGCCAACACACCCAACAAGTCTGCACATCTTTGTATCAAAGATACAGTATCTCTTTATGTTATACTTTGATACTATTAACTATATTCTAAAAAACATACTCCTGAATAACCAAAATATTTTATCTCCAATTTCCTGCTACACGTATAAATCTGATACCTTTTTATATTAACCTATGGTGATTGATAGGTGTATAATTATTATCACTTATTTCGTATATCCATCTTGTTGGAAGTCAAATTTTAATTAACACTTACAATTATCATTACCTATATTATTTGGCCGAGGTTACAAATAATGACAATGTGTAAAGATATTTCCATGGCTACTTTAGTTTAAACGTTATTATCCTTCAAAAAAAATTTATACTTGATCGTGGTAAAACAAGATCTATTTCTTTTGGCACAAAAATTTTAATAAATCACAAGTACAATTATAAAAGGAGCACAATATATTTTTTTGAATATACTTTTTTATATATACATACAACTTACATACGTATATATACATACATACATATATATATACACACACATATATATGTATATATACACACACATATTGACTGTACTTTGATTCATTTTTTGATATTTTTCATCTTATAATATGTTTTAAAGTATGAACAGAACCATCTTTGTTCATTTACGTGCTTATTTTGTCTTAATTTGAAAACTGACATAACTTTGAATTTCAATAATATTTTAAGTGGAAAACATTTTACGTTTGAATTTCAATAATATTTTAATTGGAAACATTTTACGCGTCAAACGTGTAAATGAAAATCAAATAAAAATTTACACTGAAAATTTTTCCCACGTAAATATTTTACCTTAGCAAACTTTTTATTGTGAAACAAAAGGAGCCTAATACATAAAACTAAAGTAAATAATCCAACATCAGATTGCATTAAAAGATACAAGTTTCAAAATAATTCACTGTTTTCTATTTTAAGAACACACAATAAAAAATTAAAAAAACTCTGTGTGAAAAGCTCAAGAACCATTTGTGTCAGCCAGTTACTTCCAATAACAGTCTTAAAATATTTTGTGTACAAATGAAATATTTGATATCAAATACAAAAATACAAAAAATTACCCCAGGGGAATTCTTTTTGGTATACAAGCTAGTGGCCAAGGAGTCGACCATGAGCGTGAAAATAGCTGACAACATGGCGACAAACCCTGTGAACGGAAACTTATGCCAAGGCGTCTCTGGCAAACAGTTGGACGAAAGCATGTCGAACGAGTCAGGCAACACGTGCATGAATCCCGTCGCCAATATAATTCCTGAAGCAAATGCTTTCAAGACAACGAAAAGGCTCTTTTCGGGGCTCAAGGCTTTGATAGAACGGGTAACCAAAGGGGACCCTACGCCTATCATGCTAGCTATAAATATTATGGCTATGGCTATGAGTTTTAAAGGAAGGGCTTTGACTTTGTTTACACATTTGCCTGATTCGGAATCGCATTCTTTGGGTGCAACGGAGAGCGATGGGGTTGGGAAGGCGGCCAGGAGGAGGAGGATGAAGAGGGAGAAGGAGATGGGCTTGAGAAGGGTAGTTGCCATCTCAGATATTGGGGAGATTCTAGTTTGGTGTGTGATTCTAGTTTAGTGTGTGATTCTATTTATAAGATGATGGTGACCTGGAGTCCTCTGATTTTAGTAATTCCTATTATTTACAATTAAATGCTAAAATAATACTTTAATATATTCAGAAAACTGGATTAAATGCAAAATAAATGATTGCGACTTGGCTTGTACGTATTTTTGTGTGGAAAATCAGATTATTTTGTTTAAAGTAGAGACAAAAAAAGTATTTTTCCCTAAAGTGTTTATTTTTTATAATAAATTTAATGTTTTTCACAATTTTTTAATTTAATTTATCGGAAATTAAGCTAAATTAATTCTCGTTTAAATTTACTTATATTCCAACTGGCTCATGCTTGACGTAGGGCAAAGTACTTATTTAATGTGCACTTTGAGTCCTATTTTAGGGCAAAGTGTGCCAAACATGAGCAGAGACAAAATAGGTGGTTCTGATTTGCCACGTGTCTTTTTTGCCACGTGTTTAATTTGTCAAGTCATCTATACTCGTTAAATTTAGCTAAAATGTTGCATAAAAAAAATGAGGCTATCAATTTATTCTTCTTTAGTTACTTGCATAGATTAAGCCCCAAGGTCAAAGCAAAATTCGCAAACACATATCATACGTATTTCATAAAATACCAACTACAGGTAAAAAAAATAAGATAGAAACTAAAAAAATAAAATTTGAAAGATCCATTTTAATATTTGATCTACCATTTTGATCAATTATATATTATTGCATTCCTTGATTTTAAAATAAAAGAAAATAATAACCAATATTATCACTTTGCTTTAACATATACTTTAAGAATGTAAGCGTTCATGTTTCCAAATATATTTTTTTAATTAAAACTACAAACGTACTTATTATGATTACGTTATTTACATATTGACTAATTTTAAATGAAAGTTTGTTGATAAATTATATCACCACAATTCACTCAATGTGTATGGTAAAGGTCATGAAAAAAAAACTCGTTTAATTACTATTTCACGTTATCATGAAAATGAGAATGTATATAATTGTTACCAGTAAATCCAGGTTGACGAAAAAAAATATTGGAACTTGAGTTTTTATACGTGCCATTTTACTTCATGTGTTTAGCTATGACTATGAATCATAGGAATAAGATTCTATAGATGATTAGATATTCTTTTTAAAATAAACCATGTTTTTATAAAACGTTCGCCAATTTTTTGGTGTTTGAAGTTAGTCAATTTTATTGAACCCTTCGCATTGAGCTTTGGATTTGTTTTTGGAAAAAAACTTTTACTGAGAAGATGAAATCGTGAACTATTTTTTATAAGCATAATTTTGCTCGAATCGGTACTCCATCCGTTCCAAAGTATGAGTCCATAATAATATTTTGTTTTGTTGCACAATATAAGTCCACTTTCTTAAAATATAAATTTTTTTATGTGTAAAATTACATATTTGTCCATAGTTTTATTTTGTAAGAGAATATGTATAAATAAAAATGAGGGTAAATAGTGAAAATATAGTGTAAAAATGGTGTAATGATTGTATTTAATTAATAATTTGAGTATCACGTAGTGGAGTTATATTTTAAAATTGAGGGAATACTAAATTATGCTTACTTTGGTAAAAAAATCTTTTACTGAGAAGTACTTTTTCTGTTAATGCAATCTCATTCTTTACTCGAAATTACTCAATTCAAATATTAATCTTTATCTTCTCTTCATCCTTTAATGGGAAATACCTCAAAGTATATCATAATATAAGACTCAAACTAGTAATTAAAAAGAAATCTCTTAAGTGATTATGCATATATAATAACATCATAATCATCATTGGTTGCTAAATATTATTGGTATAACAAGAGTGATATATGAATGTTGTAAGGGATTTATCTTCAATAATAAGTTTTGTTCTGTTGCTATTTTAGAAACCAAAATTTCATCTTATAAGGTGAATTTCACTTGTTATTTAATTTTCTATGGCTGCAATTCTGTCATTAAAATTAACGAGGCTCTTTTAGGTGGGAAAATTGTAGCTTACAACCCTGGTACTAGATTTGCACTGTGATTAATACTGATGAGGAAATATTGGTCACTCTTGTTTGTCCACTGCAAATCTATGTAAAATTTGAAAGAGCCTTGGAATGATCGTGACTTTTGTTAATAATGTTCAAGAATTTTCCCAAGTACATATGATGATGATCTTAAACTAGATGTTATTAGATACTTGGTCTGAAAAACACTTTGATGAATTTTTTGGCAATTTTTACATATCCAAAGAAAGATAGATATAATTTTAGTTAGTCATATTGCTCGAATTTTTTTGTTGTTGCTATTTTAGAGCTATGGAAGTTGGTACTTCCTGCTTACTGTCTTGAGTACGTTGTAATTAAATACAATAATTTCTACGAAAAATAAATGAACAAATAAACATAAAAATAATTTACTTAAATAGATATATATCAATTACAACCTTCAAAATTAATATTATGTAAATGATACCGAAATAGACTAAAATCTGAGACGAGATAACTGAAAGCAGTTTTTATTAAACGATATTTGTCCTTCCACCTTTTCTCTCGGCTGAATAGGGCACTTCGTTCCTAAGATACAACGTGTATCATATGTGACTCGCCAGAAACAGCACTAAGCCACGATCGAGCCGTTGGTGATGCGGTACTCTCTCTATATGTATGCACATGTGAGTGTGTGAATGTGTATATGCTATGTATGCATAATTTTCATTATATTTGTTGTAAGTTTTTTCCCCTCTTGAAAATACTAATGCACCTATGTTTTTATATCAAAAACATGTTAAAAGTTACATGTCATTAAAGCCATCAATATGGGGTAATTAAATTTGTAAGTTACACAATTAAATTGCATTCACTCACAAGTTTTCCAACAATCCCCCACTTGCATGCAATCAATTAACATACAACGTACAACTATATGCAATCGAGAGAACCACAAGAATTCCCTACATAAGGACAGGTAGAGCGCATCTTGAACCTGGCATAGCGAAATACATGTCGGATATACTTGCCTTATGTAGCGTGATGCTTTGAACCCTTAGCGTTTTCTGTATAACAAAATAATACCCGCACAGTGCCTTCTCTACACCACTTACTAGACCCTTTAGTTGTTGTCCATATTTGGCCCTGGACTGCCTTAGCAAATTCAACCGAGTGCTCTATTGATTTAGCCCTAGATCATCACATAATATCGGCCATACACACTCGATATAGGTGATTTCAAGTCAAAGGTATCCTGACTCACCCCACTCCATTTTCGGCATACTTGATTCATTAAGAGCATCATGCTCACACTTAAAATGGTACATGTCTATCACTATTTCATCATAGAAATGAGCTGAGAACTTATATTCTCGAGTGCTTTGTTCGGTCACCCTCACAGTTCAGTTTTTCCATTGAACCTAAGACTGGAGTTTCTAGTAAAGGTTGGGTAGTTTATGTGAAAGTTTCCAATTTATTGGGCTTCAACCCCCATTTTCCTTGATGATCTCGACTCCTCTATGAGTCAAGCCTTTTGTATATGGATCCACATTATTATCTTTAGACTTTGCAAAGTCTAAAGATACCACACTGTTTGCTAGCAATTTTTTTTATGGACTTGTGTCTCCGACGACTATGTCATGACTTTGTCGGGACTTTCCATTATATAATTACTCTGATCCTGTTCAATAACTGACTGACTGTAGCAGTGCATTCTTATTGTGGGAACAAATTTTGACCACTTGTGAATATCTCTCAAGACTTCTCAGCCAATCTGCCTTTTCTGTAGTTAGATTCAACGTTATGAATTCTAACTCCACAGTTTCTCCAACTATTCAGGTCTATACAAAAAAACCTTCATGAGACTGCATCTCCTAAAAGTATAGCACATATCCACTCATGGAATTTTTACAGTTGGAGTCCGAGATCCAATTAGTATCTGGAATACCCTTCCAATATTCTTGGATATCTCGTAAAATGCAGCCCATTATTGGCAGTACACCTTAGTCATACGAGAAGTATCATGATGGCCTACAAGTGCTCTTTATTGGTATTACTCGTATACCCACTTAGTCTTCTCACTAAATTTGAATCATTTTATCTAGTGCAGTTCATGATATATATATACGAGACTGTCCATGATCAAAATATTCCAATTGTCTTACACCTTCATTTCGAATTGTTAAGACAACATATATTTAGTAGCGTTGATATTATCATTGCCACATACTATGATCATGTAATCTATGTAAAGAAAAACTACCACACAGTTCTTTCAATTCATTTTCATAGACACATTTCTCACATTCATTTAAACGAAAACTGTTTGATAGCATTATTCTATCAAATTTTCTTGTACTATATGTTAGGTATTTGTTTTAGTTCATACAATGACTTAAAAAAAATTCCCACATTCGCTTACTTTACACGGAACCACGACCACACTGGATTGTTCCAAATTTTCTATATCTTTATCCATGAAATACATATTCTCTTTCATCAGGTGTCTTTTCCATGTAGACTAGAGTATAGGTATTGACATTAAACACCGTCAGTTACTTATAGTCACTACAGGAAAATAAGTCTATTAAGACGCTTTTTTATGAGGTGGTTACAAAACCGCCTCTAAAAATGAACAATAGAGATGGTTCGTTTAATCGTCTTTAATGATGGTCTATTAGAGGCGATTTTAATTAAACGCCTCTTTTACACTATTATTAGACACGCTAATTTTACTAACCGCCTTAAATAGTCAAATATTTAAATAAAATAGTAATATGATTATGATTAGGGTTGTCAACCCGATCTGGCCCGACCCGACCCGGCCCAACGGCTTTTGGGTATTCGGTTAACGGTTTTAGCGGTTCTTTTTTCATCTACGGGTCGGTTCTATATAACTTTTTTTTACTTATTTTACCCGACCCATACCGTATTTGTAATGGGTATAACGGTTCGCAGTGCGGTATTTACCCAAAATTCGTAAAATTTATTTTACTTTTCTAGATGTTCTTTTCTAAATGGTATTTTTAATATTGATAATGAATATTATTTTCCAATGTTCTTTTCTAGATGTTCTTAGCTTACTTGTTAAAAATAAACAAAGTAACGAGGTACTATTAATTTTTTTGCTTCATATTGATTAACAATGTGTTTGGTTGATTACTGAATCACGTAAACATTACACAATCACTTAAACATTACAAACTAATGGTTCCATTTTTTATTTTCTTAATTACCCATTTTATTGTTAATGATTTTCCTAAATTATTTAGAAAGATAGACTGAATTAAAAATAAATCATAAAAATCGTAATCACAACAAATATTAAAAACTATTTTTTTATTAAATGGTGGGAAAAACTCATATTTTTATATTATTAATGATAAATATATAAAAATATGAAGAAAAAATCCCACAAGACATAAAAGAAAAAAAAGTAAATGAGCGTTAACTAATGAAAAATAAAATAAGTATAAAAACATCATAAAAACTAATGGTTCAATGTTAAATCTTCAGCCGTGTCTTCGTACATATTCAAAAACGTTTCATATTTCTTCACTCGCCGTTGTATGAGTTTTTATTGTGTTTTTTCTCGTGCATTTTATCCAATTTTTTTTTCACATACATAATATGTATATATAGTATTTTTAAAATATGGGTATATATTGCGGTTCTATAATTTGGGTATACGGGCCGGTTCCGCAGATCGGGTCCACGGTTTAAGATTGAGAACCATACCCGCCCCAAGAATCGGCGGGGTTGGGTTGGGTAGACCCAAAAACAATTCAGTGACGGGTCAGTTATTACGATTTTTGGGTATTTACGGTGCGGTTTTTAGGTGTTGGATCTTTTTGGCATCCCTAATTATGATTAATTATAACTGCCTAAGTTTAATCCTATCTAAACAAAATATTTTTGTCTTCCGTATTATAATTGCGCGAAAACACAATCAGTTTTCCCTCACTTATAAAAACACCTTATATCCACGTCTCCCTCTCTTTCTCTCTCTCTCCCTCTCTCATTCCCTCCCTCCCTCCCTGTTTGAAGAGATAAAAAGGTAATTCTATATCCATCTTTGATTTGTTGGTGTTGTTTCTTACTTGTTTAATTATAACCAGAATTGATTTATATGTCTACAACTATCTTTCTTTGACATAATTTTGGTTTCAAATCTTTGTTTTTTCTTTAGTTTAACTTCAATTCTTCTAGCCCTTTTGTTTCTTATAGTACGTGTATGCTTTTAAGATAGATAATACATAAATTAACATACATACTTATTGATCAAACGTAGTGCTGTTTTTAGCCATCTAAATTTGTTGACTAAAGTATCAATATAACGTATACAAATTTAAACATTAGTCTAATGATCGTATTGAAGAAAATAAAAAACCAGCGTATAATTGTTAAATCCCCCTTTTCTTACTTATTTAACTGGTTAACGGAATTAATTTCTATTATAGGCCTATGGCTATCTTTCTACATAATTTAGTTTCTAGGTTTTTTTTCTTTACTGTAACCTTAAAGAACTTTAAAACAACGATTTAATTGATTGTTTTTAATTACTAAATCTGAAGTGTACAATTGCTAATAAAGACTGGTTCTAATTTTAAGATCAATGTGTATTAGTTGATTGACAAATAAAATATCATGTGCAATACTTAATATGAATATAATTGTTTCTGAACTAAAATATAACTACACTTTTTGTTATGCAATATACTCATATAATTGTTACTTGTTACCTTGTTGAATTTCGTTTTCGTTGAGAAACTAGTCCCAACCTTACAATATTTTGAGAGATGAACTGAGAAGTTAAAAAAAAATTATTGGTTATTTTATAGAGTGGATTATCAAAATTGCTATTTATATTTATTAGTGAGCTTCTGTATATTTTCAAATTTTTGAGGATGGTTAGTAACAATCATCCTGAGCTACTATAATCCCCCTCCACAATTTTCTGTATAATTTTGAGTATGTAACTATTAATTACGTAAAAAGTTATTTACTATAAAAAATTTAAAGGTTAGCACTTTTGTTGTACTTTGTAGCAAATAAGAAATAGTTTTGAACGAACTTAGCCCAATATTTATGGACTTTTTTAATTTAGTGTAGAAGAGTAAGAGAAAAAAGATAGATTTTAATCATGTATGTATAACGTACTCAAATACAACTAGTTTATAAATTTGAGCAATTGGATCTTCATAGGTCAGGTATTCTTAAAAGGAAAATTTACTTATTACATGATTCTTTGTATCAATATTGTTTTGTTTTCGACGTTGAAGAACCCATATTAGGAATTTTTTAGTTTTCAAAACTTTGCTTAGATTAGTAGACACAAGTGAGACTGAATTAGCTAGGATTGACATCAGTGGGTAATACTTGTAATTCTAGTTTTATTTGATGCATACAAATACAAAGAATTTTCTTTTTTACACCACCTTAAAAAGTTCTAAGGTAAACCACTTAAAGGTAATTTTATGACATTGTTAAACATTTACATGTTCACTTCATCATGTTCGTATGGGTCTGTTCTCTTTTTCTAATAATCTTGATATTTACATATATAATAATACTAAATTTATTTGCTAATCATTATTTCAGTGTTTTCTACAGTAAGGTAAGAATCTAAAATATATTTGTAATGAATAAGAGTTGGATACATATAAGGAATAGAATGGATCCCGTCTATATTAAAGAAGTAGGAGACTTTATTGAGTTTGCTTATGTTAACCAAAATTACAAGTCAAAGATATATTGTCCGTGTAAGAGTTGCAAAAATCTTATATTTCAAACAAAGAAAGAAGTGGTAGCTCATCTTTTCGAAAACGGTTTTTTAACCCAGTATAGAATATGGACAAGTCATGGGGAGTCTTATCCTGATGTGGGTGGCCTCCAAAATAATCCAGGTGATGATATGCTTGGTATGCTTCATGATACCTTTGCAACTCATCGAATGGATCAAGACTTCACCCAAAGTTCGAGGCAAGAAAGTACACATTTTGGGCCTGATATAGAGAGCAAGAAATATTTGAAACTCTTTGAAGATGCTGAGCAAAAGTTATATCCGGGTTGTGATTCATTTACAACATTGTCTTTTACAGTTAAACTTATGCAATTAAAAGTACTAAATGGATGGAGTGATAAATTGTTCGACATGTTGGTTTATTTGTTTAAAAAAAGCATTCCCTGAAGGAGAAACTTTGCCTAAGTCATATTATAAAGCAAAAAAGTTGAATGAAGCCTTAGGTTTTATCTGTAAAAAGATTGATGTCTGCCCACAAGATTGTATGCTATATTGGAAAGACAAAGAACGACTCGATAAATGTGACTTTTGTCACAGGTCTAGATATAAAGAACGTAAAGGAAAAAACATATGACCAACCTCGAATTTTGACAAATATCCCAGAGGAACAAATTCGGTACTTCCCTTTGAAACCGCGCCTGCAAAAATTGTTCATCTCATCGAAAACTGCTTCACTAATGAGGTGGCATGCTGAAGAACGAACCAAAGATGGCAAGATTAGACATCCTGCCAATTCACTTGCATGGAAGAACGTTGATGAAAAACACCCAGAGTTTTCTAGTGATTGCTGAAATGTTGGACTTGGTCTAGCATCTAATGGTTTTAGCCCCTTTAAGTCGTTAACTAATCCTCATAGCACTTGGCCCAATGTGTTAATGCCTTATAATTTTCCGCCTTGGTTATGCATGAAACAACCCTTTTTTATGTTGGCTTTGCTTATTGATGGTCCTCGTTCATGAGGAAATGATATTGACGTACTTTTGCAACCTTTAATTGAAGAGTTGGGTGATTTATGGAGTAGTGGTTCACTTACTTATGATGCAGCAATGAATGAAATGTTTCAGATGCGCGTAGCTTTGATGTGGACTATAAGTGATTTTCCTGCTTATGCTAATTTATCTGGTTGGAGCACAAAAGGAGCCTTGGCTTGTCCTTGCTGTAACAAAGATACATCTTCAAGATGTTAAAACATGGTGGAAAGTTCTGTTATTTGGGTCATCGAAGGTTTTTAGAACAAGGGCATAAATTTCGAAAGGATAAAGCAAACTTTGATGGAACTGTAGAAGAAGGTTCTGCTCCACCTCAATTGTCTGGTGCTGACATTTTCAAACAAGTAGAGTTTATAGAGAATAAATTTGGAAAAATTGCAAAAAAAACAGCAACGATGCCGTAAACGAAAAAGAGGTAATGGGTATGAGGTAACAAACGAAACATATGCTAATATTAGGCCAAAACTCGGTTGGAAAAAGAAGAGTATTTATTTTATTTGCCTTATTGGAAGGATAATCTAATTCGTCACAATTTTGATGTGATGCATATTGAGAAAAATGTATGTGAAAATGTTATAAACACAGTTTTAAATATTAAAGGAAAGAAGAAGGATAATCTGAAAGCTCGATATGACCTTCAAGCTATTGGTCTTCGTAGAAAACTTCATCCAAAAAAACTGAATAATGGAAAAGTAATTTTGCCAGATGGTGTGCATACAATGAGCAAAGAGAAAATAAGCTTATTTCTTAATGTACTTAAGAATGTCAAAGGACCTGATGGTTATTCTTCAAATATCCCTCGACATGTACAGTTGCAAGATAGAACCATCTCAGGGCTCAAGAGCCATGATTGCCACATTTTACTAGAACATTTGTTGCGACTTGTGGTAAGAAAAGTGCTACTAGATAACGTGGTTCATGCTTTAACTGAACTTAGCTATTTTTTTAGAAAGTTGTGCTCAAAAGTATTGGATGTCGATGAACTCGAACAGCTTGAAAAACAAATTGCATTGACACTTTGAAACCTTGAGAAGATCTTCCCATTAACCTTTTTTGATGTAATGGAGCACTTGCCAATACATTTAGCTTATGAGGCAAGAATTGTTGGTCCTGTCCATTATCGATGGATGTATCCTATTGAGAGATAAATTTATAATTATCATAGTTGAGTTGTATTGCATTTAATTTTTATATTAATACTTCTTCCAATAAATTGATATTGTTATTTCTCTAGATACTTCCTTACGTTAAAAAACTACATGCGGAATTGGAGATATCCGGAAGGCTCTATTGCCGAGGGTTATCTAGTAGAAGATTGCTTAACCTTTTGTAGTAGGTATCTGGATGATGTTGAGACAAAACTAAACAGACCAGTAAGAAACTATGAGGGTAAACAAGGGGGTGTTCTTTCAAAACAGGGAAAAGTGTTTCTTCTTGATGATATTACACTAGAGCAAGCACATAGATATGTCCTCTCGAATTCTAATGAGGTGTCCCCATTCATGCGGTAACGAAGTTACATAAAAAGAGTTTTTAAAACTACCAAGTATATTTATTGATTGGATAGTAACTCCATTAAAATGTGCAGGAAGCATATTAATATACTTAAGCTGAAAATCGTTATGCAAGTGAGCGTGAGATTTTCAAAAAGCATAATGACAAGTTTCCTGGTTGGTTCGATGAACATGTAAGTCTTGTGTTATGTAATACAATGTCAGGTTTTACATTACTTGTTATGTTTCTAATGATTCATGATTAATTTAGGTGCGTCATTTGCAAGAAACTCCAAATGCCAACTTATCTAATGAAGTAAAAATCTTAGCTGCAAAACCTGATAAGTGGGCGAGAACATATACAAGCTACACCATAAATGGGCTCAAATTTCGGACAAAGAAACGAGAAGAAAGATTGATTACTCAAAATAGCAGTGTAATGTTAACGGCGAAAACCAACAGTTTTGCAAGTTCACGAGATAATCGTCCGCTCTTGGGTGAAGTTGATTTTTATGGGATTTTAACTGATGTTATTGAGCTCAGATATACAAACAACTTTAAGTTTATGCTATTTAAATGTGATTGGGCTGATAATAGTGTTGGTGCTAAAAAGGATGAATCTGGTTGCATGCTTGTAAATTTCAATCATCTTTTATATAAGCACAATCGTCCATCAGAAGAGCCATTTATTCTCGTGTCACAAGCGAAACAAGTTTGGTACATCCAAGATCCTGTTGAGAAAGATTGGCAGCTAGTGATGAAAATGTTTCCTAGAGATGTGTATGATTTGCTTGATAATGTTCAAGAACTAAGTATTCCGACATCCACTGAAGATAATGATACAAGTGTAATGCAGGATGGGGCTGAAACACTAGTTAATGAAAATTTAGAAGAAGAGGATGAGATTGGTAATGAAGATGACGATGGGATTGGAATCCTAGTTGATGATAATTTAAACGAGGAGGATGATCCTGGTGATGAAGATGACGAAGATGAAGATGAGTATTTTTCTGAAGATTATCTTTTAAGTGACAATGAGGATTTAGTTGATGATTCTAGTGATGATGAGGACGTTAATAATAGAATTAGTGATGACGATGACATGGATGAGAATGATGAATGATTACCTTTTGACTACTATTTTTTTAGAGAGAGACCAACTCATAACTTAAGTACTATAAATGTTTTTCTTGTATACATGGGATTAAGTTTTCAGGTTTTTCAACTTATTGCCGATGCTCTGTTTTTATTATCTCTTTTTATTGCTAAGAGTTATGGGCATCTGGATTAGTTAGGCTTTGTGAAATTGGCATCTTGGGTTTTAACCTAAATTTGATTGGTCTAGCTTACTCCTACGTTTTAAATGTTTCTAGTTTTTCATATACTTCTTAGATGTGGATTTTTTTCTTTTCGCTATTCAATATATTCTGTATGTCGACCCTGATTTATGCATATGTGAGATATGATCTCAGTAGCTAATGGTATCTTTTTTTACTGTTATTGGATTGCAGCAATCTTCTTTTCTCCCACATGCCTTTTGCCTTTTCTTTTTATAAAGTTTTTTCTGTATGCTCCTAGTGATTTTCCTAGGTTTATATAGTTCTTTTCGGTTGCTAGCAATTATAAGTTCATTTGATCAGATTTCAAATATTTACTACAGATCTTTGAATTACTACAACTATGTGGAGTATGGGCATTTTAGATATATCCTATCTTTTTTTATTCCAATATAGTATAATTGTTTTTCATTGTGGCTGAAAGTCTGATGTAAGTGTTGATGTTAGTACAGGTAAAGAATGGGAAAACCAAGGGCTCGTTTTTCTATTGGACCTATGGCTGATTCTTTGCAACGATCAACATCTAAAACTTGTACTCATGATTTAGAAGTCCCTAGTCAAAACTCAGCCCCTCTCCATAACAACGACAATATAGCAGGTTCTTTTAGTTGATTTGTTTTTCATATGCATATATCTTTTTTATAAAAAATATATAATTGATGCAAACACATTGGACAAGTTCGGGTTTTATTTTGAAAAATGGCTAACACTTAAACTATAATTTCCATGTGTGTCCGCTTCATATATAACGCTACAGTATATGATGATTATCACATTTCAAATCTTAATTTACCAAAATGTTCAACAAACATTTGTGATGCTTTATTTTCGTGGGTCATGAAGTTTTTTTCTTTTGCACCTCTGTGGTCAAAATTCTTACCAGGTTAATTGTTGTAGAATAGTATTTTACATTGCTCACTGTTTTATAATGAAAAACTGGGACAAAAAATGAAGGTACTAGAATTAAGATTTGTTTGATTATCTGTTTATGAGCAACGTGTTTACCTTTTTTTCTTTTATTTGTAGACCTAGTTCTTAGAAATAGAGAGTTAAAGAGATGAAAAGTTTTTCTTTTAATAATTGCTCACTGTTTTGCAATTTTAATCTAGGACAGAAAATGTGTTTATTTTGTTGGGCCTAAGAAGGATACAAGATTTACAAGATGAGGGCTAATTATAGATGGTGTCAAAACTCTAGCAGCTCCTTTGTTTGTCATAGTCTTTCACTAATATTGTTGGATTAAATTAAGTGGCATTCATGTTCAGCAAGTTGTGCCTGATATAAAAAACAAATAAGAAATGCTAAGGCACAGTTAAGAGTCACAAGGTCCTATTTGAGTCACTAAACTTCAAAGTGTCATGCCCCAAAATCCGTAAAACACGGATATCAAGGCATGACCTTTTGAATAAAAAGAAAAAGAACCTGTTGGTACAAAATTGAACTTTAAAAGGAAAACAACTAGCAAGCTAAATGACCAATTATATGAATAAAATAAAAATATTTGCCAAACGCGATTGCAAGACAAAATGGTTTTAACTGATATATATATATAAAAAGAATACCAAACGAATGTAATTTGCCCGTAGGCTACAACCTCAAAAATGGTTTAGGTAAAAAGAGAGCAACTGAAATAAGCCCCAAGCCCATACGAGCCTCAACCTAAGTTGTACATGAAAGACAAAACTGTAACGGTGAGTCCCATGCACATACGTAGATGGGGCGGCATCACACAAGATACCGTCACTCCATCCAATAAATGCAAGAACTCACAAACAACAACTACAATAACAACGTATAAAAAGAAATGTAATAACATCATACAACGAAATAAATTAAGTAACTCCAACACACATCTATAACAAACATGGACCTCTCACGCCACCTACCCCAGTCCGTAAGGTAGGTCTGTAACATCCCATATTTTTATAAATGGTTTTATTTATGATTTAATTTATTCAAAAACGTTTTATACAAATTTTACCAAAAACCGGTCACTCGACTAATTTTTAGCCAAAAACCGAAACTCTTCCGAAAAACTTTATTTTAAAAACCTGTTACTAATTTTATAAATAAAAATAACCCAATAGACTTGTTTCTAAAGATTTGTTATTTTTGAGTAGTAAAACTATATTTTTGGATTTAGAGTTAACTTTTAGAACTTTGGGGACCAAATAGTTCGTTACCACAAACTATCTCAAAACAGTTTTTCTAAACACTTTTCAGCCACTTTTTAAAACCTTAAACCTAAAATCAGCGTAAAAGCAAGAGAGAAAAGAGAGAAAAGAAAGAAGAAGAAGAAGAAGAAGTAAAAGCAAGAGAGAAAAGAGAGAAAAGAAAGAAGAAGAAGAAGAAGAAGAAGAAGAAGAAGAAGAAGAAGAAGAAGAAGCCACTTTAGCGGGTTCATACCGGAAGCATCTCCACTACGCTCTAAGGTAGCGGGGGTTATCCATTGCGACTAGACGAGAGTGTATGTTAGGATTTGATTTTGCGTATATTAGAAATTGGGGGTTTATGCCTTTTATCTTAATTAGGTTTATAAATTGTTAATTGGGTTTATTTGTTATTTGTTTAATTCACTTATTTGAATTGAAGAAATTGAGGATTTAGTCGTGTTAATTTCGGATTAATGAGAATATGGATGGGTTTGCATGCCTTTATGTATTGCTATTGTGTTATTATAATTGTTGATAAATTGGGTAATTTATTGTGTAATAAAGATGAATTGTAGTTTATGCTTACAAGGTGTTTGTTAAAATGCTTGAATGAGTTTTTATGTTGATTAGACTTGTTTGGCTAGTTGTGAATCTAGCACCTATGCTTTTGGGTTATGTTGTATTACGTTATGTGACGTATGAGTTGTGTTATTTGAATAGTATAATATTATTGGCCGAGGCCTTAATATTTATACATATGAGATTGCGTTAATTGAATGATTTTATATTATTGGCCGAGGCCTTGTGATTTAGCTGTAGTGGCAATGGTCTCTGTCTCTCCATAATTCCGGGGACAGAAGACGGCCGAGGGGATAGGGAATGACTCATCTTACGGACTGGGGCGAGTGGCATGAGAGGTCCCAGTGTGCACTATATTTACTTTTATGTTAGCAATGGTCTATGTCTCTCCCTAATTCCGGGGACATAAGACGGCTGAAGGGATAGGGAATGACTCGTCTTACGGACTGGGACGAGTGGCGTGAGAGGTTCAAGTGCGCACTATAAATCTACTTTTATGTTGCAATGGTCTATGTCTCTCCCTAATTCCGGGAACATAAGACGGCCGAAGGGATAGGGAATGACCTACCTTATGGACTGGGATAGGTGGCGTGAGAGGTCCATGTATACTATAGATGTGTGTTGATGTTATTTAATTTATTTAATTTATCCCGTTGTAGAATGTCATTATATTTCTTTTTATACGTCGATTATCGTAGTTGTAGAATTTGTGAGCTCTTGCATTTATGGGATGGAGTGACGGTATTTTGTGGTGCCGTCCCGTCTAGTTATGTGCGTGGGACTCACCGTTACAATTTTGTATTTCAGGTACATTATAGGTTGAGGCGTTTGGATAGGAGCCATTGGAATGCTTCATATGGGTTCGGGGCTTTCGCTTTCTTTTTATTTTAGAACAGTTTTGAGGTTGTAGCCTACGGGCAAATTGCATTTGTTTAGTTCCTCTTATATAATTTTGTTAAAACCTTTTGGTCGTGTAGCCGCGTTTGGCAAGCATTTTATTTATTGTTTAATTGTTCCTTTAGCTCGCAAATATTTTCTTTTAAAAATTTCAATTTTGTACCAACAGGTTTCAGTTTTCTTTTATTTAAAAAGGTCATGCCTCGATATCCGTGTTTTAGGATTTTGGGGCTTGACAAGGTCATTCCCTATACCACTCGGCTCGTCTTATGCCGCCGGTATAGGGAGAGACATAGACCATTGCCAACATATAAAAATAACACACATGGACCTCTCACGCCACCTACCCCAGTCCGTAAGGTAGGTCATTCCCTATACCACTCGGCTCGTCTTATGCCCCCGGTATAGAGAGAGACATAGACCATTGCCAACATATAAATATTTAAAGTGCGCACTTGGAGCTCTTCACACCACTCGCCCCAGTCTGTAAGACGAGTCATTCCATATACCCCTTGGCTCGTCTTATGTCCCCGGTATAGGAAGAGACATAGACCATTGCCAATAACTAAATCACAAGGCCTCGGCCAATAATATTAAATCATTCAATTAACACAATTCCCAACAAAATCACATAAGCATCGGTACTAGAATCACAACTAGCAAAACAAGTCCAACAACATAAAATCTCATTCAGGCATTTTAACAAACACCTTGTATGCATAAACTACAACTCATCTCTATTCAACATAAATTTACCCAATTTTATCAACAACTATAATAACGCATAACAACTCATAAAAACATACAAACCCATCTATGTTCTCCTTAATTTGAAATTCATATGTCTAAATTCCCAATTCTCAAATTCAAATAAGTGAATTAAAAGAGCAACAAATAAAACTCAATTAACAATTTAATAGAATATATATGAGATAAAAGAAAACCTCCCAATTTTAAAAATGAAAGATCTAACCCTAACATACACACTCGTCTAGTCGCAATGGATAACCCCTGTTACCTTAGTGCGTAGAGGAGATGCTTCCAGTAAAAACTCGCTAATTGTGGCTTCTTCTTCTTCTTTCTAAAATTTGGAACCTCTCTTCTCTCTCTTTTCTCTCTTTGTTTTTGGTGGTTTTAGGTTTACTGTTTTAAAAAGTGGGCTGAAAAGAGGTTTAGCAAACTGTTTTGAGAGAGTTTGGGGAAGCGAACTATTTGGTCCCTAATGTTCTAAAAGTTAATTAAAAATCAAAACTATTATTTTACTGCTCAAGAATAACAAATGTTTAGAAACAAAACTATTGGGTCCTTTTTATTTATAAAATTAGTAACAGGTTTTAAAATAAAGTTTTTCGGAAGAGTTTCGGTTTTTGGCTAAAGATTAGTATAAAACGTTTTTGGATAGATTAAATCATAAATAAAACCATTTATAAAAATCCGGGATGTTACACAAAGTACATGCGAGATTTTTGTATTGGCATGGTGTCAATTTATTAGTTTGGTTATCTATGGTGGATACGTATATATAAAAATGATTTGAACATTGTTTGGTCTGATCGAGATTTATTATGTATTTTTCTCTCTTTTCCCCTCTGAATTTGTATCATTCTCATTT
This sequence comes from Primula veris, assembly GCA_963682055.1. Taxonomy (NCBI): domain Eukaryota; kingdom Viridiplantae; phylum Streptophyta; class Magnoliopsida; order Ericales; family Primulaceae; genus Primula; species Primula veris. The sequence goes on along the minus strand of OY821748.1, from coordinate 24,194,595 downwards.
TGGTAAATTTGGAATCTAGAAGATTCATTAAGTGGTTCCCCAGCCCAACCACCGATGAAGAAGAAGAAAAGAGGTCGATCTTGGCCTACTAAAGATTGGGGTACGGGAAAGAAGCTCAATATCAAATTGAATGAGTTTTACCAACCAATTGGACCAAATACAGATAAACTGACAACTCAACTAGGTGTGCATGATAGCTCGAAATGGGACTTACTGTCCTATAATATATAGCGATTGGAGGTGTAAAGAACTGAAGACGTATATGGAACGAGGTGAAGGTAATTCGAGTATTAAATATTTTAATACTTTCTTTCTATTAGTTTATTGTCCTCAGTGTTACATATGTTTTCATAATATATAAATTTTATAGGATAATGTCAACGTTTCGGATCATTACAAGGTTGTTTGTTTAAAAGTCTGTCGGAAAGAAATGGCGAAATTGGAAGTCTCTATTAAAAAAATCGCATTACAACAAATTTGATAATGATACAGAACGACTATCAAGTACACCTGATGGTGTAAACGCTAATCAATGGAAAGTATTTGTTCAATACCAAAACACTGATAGGGCAAAGGTAAATAAAATTGTCAACAGTATATGTAAGTCTTATAATTATTGTCTTGTCAATAATTAATATTGAAGGTTTTTTTTTACCTATGGCTACGCTGTTTAGCTGATTAATTGAACTACTCCAGCTTTCAGGCAAAAGAAACAAAAAATTGAGCTTTAAACCTGTTGATTTTCTTCGACATATAGTCTATCATTTTGCATAAGTAAACTTTATAACCTATACACAAAGTTGGTCTTGAGTGAGAACGTCACTCTGTACCCAGACCTTGAACCCTTAGAATTATAGAGTTAGCTATAATGAGTTTATGATTGGCTATACGTACTTTTTTATATGCATTTTTTTTCCGGGGATGCTCTTTGAAGAGTACCTATGGTAAAATTAGTTGATATAGTAATGGACAACAGAACTTCCCATCATCATGCCTATATGTATACTGATTTTTACGATTTAGTTACTGTAAAACAAGCCTTTTCTAGCACTAGTAAGCCAGATTTAATATTATTGACAAATGTAGCCCAGAAACATGCCTTTTCTAGCACTAATAATCCAAATTCATACTACCTAATTCGACCATAGCTTCCTTCAGAGCATACCCAAGAAAAATGCATATAAAAAGGAACGTATAACCAATCATAACCTTTAGCTAATTCTACAATGCTAAGGGTTCAATGTCTGGGGTACAGGGTGACGTTCTCACCGAAGACCAACTTTGCGTATAGGTTCTAAAATTTACTTATACGCAAGGATAGACTTTATGTCGAAGAAAATCAACAGGTTTGAAATTTTCCTTTTCTTGTGTGAATAATGAGCATAAACTATCAAAAATTTCTTATGATTCATCCCCCTGTTCTTGTGATTTTTTATTTTTTCTTCCCTAAATTCTAAATGCACATGAAATCTGATTCTTTTGTCTTTTCTTTCCTAAGTTCCAAATGCATGTGAGATAGAATAAAATCACTACTAGCTGAAAGCTACATATTGTTATTCTAGTTTTGGCTATTCAAATGCCCACGCGCTATTTTATCTTTGTCAAGTCCCAGATTGATGTTTTTTTTTTATTTTCTTAAACTTGACTAACATAGGCAATCAGTATAATCAATAAGCAAAATCAACAAAAAAAGGTTATGGCACACTCAACCGGTAGAACATCTCACACAAATGTTCGAGTTGAGGTATATTAACTTACAATAGTCGACATTGTTTACTGTCTTATATTAGTGTTTATAGTGCCATACTAAATTGTTTTCCATTGAAGATGACTAAGAATGGCAAAAATCCTGACAGAGTAGCTGTTTACCAGAAAACTCATAAAGGAATTGGTGGAGCTACCGGTGATGCAATGGTATGTAATGAATCATTATTTAGTCCGTGTTAATTTCTAAGAATTAGTTTTTTTTTTGTCGTTATGGGTCTTGTTTGGTTGCAGAGGTCTGTTATGATATTTTTGACTATTTCTCATTTATTTATGATGCATTCAGGATAAAATGCGAGATAAGTTAAAAGAAAAGCCAGAATCTGAACACACTCCAGAATTTTTAGAGAAAGTGTTTACTGATGTGCTTCGACCTGATAAGCATGGTCGTGTTCTTACTCACGGTTTAGGTCCTTCCCCAATGGATGTATTTGGAAAGAAATGTAACCAATATCATGAGCAACATGTTGAGAACTTAGAAAGGGCACGAGAAGAGGGGCGACAAGAGAAGGAGAAAGTGTTTCGTGCTGAATTCAAAAGTTTAAAGAGTTACTGTCAAAGGTTAGAGAATTAAATAAACAATAAACAAAACACCATACAAAAGTCTCCAGCCATAAAATCAGTAGAGAGGGAGGTACAACAAACCCAAAATACCGGCGAAACCATTCGTAAGTCTCCAGTCAAGAAATATCTGTCCAAGAAATCAGTAGAGAGGAAAGTACAACAAATCCAAAATACAGGGGAAACCATCCCTAAATATCCGGTCAAGAAATCTCTGGCCAGGAAATCACTAGAGTTAGAGGGAGATCAAATCCATAATATAGACAAAACCATATCAAAGTCGTCGGGCAGGAAACCTTTTGCCAGGAAATCAGTAAAGATAGAGGGGGATAAAATCCATAATGCAGGCAAAACCATCCCTAAGTCTAGGAAATCTTCGGCAGTAAAATCTTGGTTCAAGAAATCTCTGGTCAAGAAATCATTAGAGTCAGAGGTAATTAACTATACATGTTAGGGTTTTTTATCATGATACGCATGTACTCAACATATAGTTATTTTATTATACTAACTCTTACCTATTTAATTAATATAGGTACCCAATTGTGGGATAATGTGGCTTTGTTTTTCATTTAATTTTCTCATTTTAGTTGCTCCGGTATTATATTTTGATGGAAATGTTAGCTTGGCTATTAATATTTGATGACAACCTATGATTTGTAGGAAATGTCGGATGCCGAAAGCTCTCATCAAAAGATAGCTCCTACGAAAACCTTTTATGAGGTACATAATTAATATTTGAGTTTATTCGGTTTATGTTTATAGAGCAGTTATGATGTTTTATATTTTCTTCATAAGCGTGTCACAAAATGGTGAACTTGTAGACAAGTATAGATTGACAGATTGTGAGAACAAAGTCGGGGTTGAACTAATAAATTGTCCATAACTACAAAGTCTATATTTCAATGGAATGTAGAAATTTTGTAATACCGAATTGTAACATAAAAGTAGTCTGATGGTAACAAATATGTTAAATTATGTTAAAAATAAAAATAATGTAGGAGTTTTAACATAAAAGTTGAAACATTTTTTTTGCTCTCATTCTCATATGTTTAATACCATATATTTCTTCCATACAATAAGTTATGATGCTGTTAGAATATTTCTAAAAGTTTTTATTTATGTAAATACAGGTCGGAAGTGATGTTCAACTTTTTAACATTGATTACCCAAAACAAGTTGTCGGGTATGGTACTATCATTTCTAAAGACCCTCTCTATAAGTTAGATGGAAAACAAATAAGAATAAATGGATTCTGGGTGGTGTTAATAACTGAAGTGAAGTTTGCTCGTGTAAATTTGTTGATCCGCAATGGTTGTACCCGCACAGTTGGACAAGCTTTTGATAAAAAAACAAAGCGTCTTTTGGCGTGCCATCGATGTAAGTAAAATTGAATACATATGTAAATTTTTTAAAGGAACTTTTAAACATAAAAGTTTCCTACATTAATATTCTTCATCGTAATCACTTCCATTACAAAAAAAACTGGTTTTTATTCTATTTATAATATAGTTTTGTCGTTGTTGTTTAATTTCCATCTCATTCATTATATTACAATATACTAACTTATATATATGTGATTTTCTTTTTTGTGCAGATAAAGAAAAAGTAGGTGAACTGGAGTAGATGAATTGTGCATACATACTTAGCTATGTGGAGGGCAAATTATAACTTTGTTTTAAATATTTCAATCTACTTCTTTGAGTCAACGTTCGTACTCGACATTTTGTTGAGGGCGTATGATATCTATCTTTTTACCCTTTGAAACTATTTCTTTTATTAACATATTTTAGTCTGTGTCCGTATCCCGCTCTTATTTTAAGAATTGATAGTTTGTTTATGATGATTGGTTTATGTTTATATAATGAAACATTGTATTTGGTATTTGAGAAGATATTGTTGGTTTTGGCTGTTATTTGGTTTTTAATATTTAAAATCTTGTTTATGTTCAAGTTTTGATTACAAATATTCTATATAATAAAAACCACCATGAAAAAACAAAAGGTGCATGGCTACATAGAAACACAAATTAGTCGATTCTCCAACGCCTACGATGGCGGTAATCAAACGCCTCAAAAGCCATTAGCAGTGCCTTATTTGCGGTACCTACGAAGGAGGTAAATAAGCACCTTTAAAACTATCAAACCGCCTTATTTGAAGTCCCTATTGAGGCGGTTAAAGAGCGCCTTTAAAAGTAGACTCAACCGCCTTATTTGAAGCACCCATTAAGGCGCTAAAAAAGCGCCTTTAAAAGGAGTCATAAACGCCTTCTTCTTCGAGGCGCTTGGTAACCGCCTCAAGGGCTTTTGCAACGCAGGCATTCACGACGTTTTACAAACCGCCCCGTAAAGCGCCTCTAAAGGCTTTAGAGGTGCTTATATAGCTTTTTAAGGTGCTTTACAAGCGCATTAATTGACCTATTTTCCTGTAGTGAGTCAGTGACTATATGTCTCACGTGCCTATCAACCTCATTGTTGATGGTCTCTTCCCATACACACATTATATGGATAACATTGATTATTTCAATGTCATCGATTTACCTTCACTCATGAAGGTCAAGGGTCGAATAAAGTTTCCTTTCCCACTTTTTACTATGCCGAGGCACTTCATATTGCTTATAAGATTCACTTGTTCCCACTTTTCCAGCACCATTTGAGTGTTCACTTGTCTTGAGTAACATAATGCTTTAAACCCTCAACGTATTAATCACACTCGACATGCGTTAGAGTTTTGCTGGAAAGTTTCTCTTTTAGAAAATATGCTTATTGGACATAGAACAATATTCTATATGCACTTTAAAGTCATCTGACTTATGAACTACAAACCGATCAACACTATATTCAGTGCTTATCCGATGAACACACAATATACCTTTTTCAATCCTATCCATGTTCCTCAAGGAACAAAAATTGAGACCTTTCTTAGGTAACACCAAACTTTCACAAACTTATAGTCAGACACCATGCCTTCTATAATTCTAACTGTTTGGTCAACTTTCTAAGCAGTAGTTTGTTCAACACATAACTTGCGGAAAGCTCACTTCCCGCATAAATTCAGAGTTTAAACCTCAACTTATCAACATGACATTCATCGTTTAACAACTAAATTTTTTCTCGAGAGCATAATAAGTCGTTCTTTAACAATTGGTGTCATTCCAACAACACAATTGTGTGAACAATGTCTCATTTTCATCGTTTTATTCACATAGACCATGTATTCATAACCATTCTATCACTTAATGATTAACACTTAATCATTGGGAGTTGGTAGATTAACGTAGCAGAACACCCATGATTAAACCATGTTTTATGACAATCCTTAATCCTCAAAAATAGTATTCTCGTATTCATTCTTACTTGAATGAATATCTCGACTGATTTGTCTTTACTTCTCATCAAGGAGACATATCAGTGTTTAGTACAACCATCAATAAATTGAGGAAATAGCTTTTAACCCCTTCTTGGTTTGCACGCATCTCAAATGCACCAAACCATTAGGTTATGTACTCCGTTTGAAACTTCAAACCAAAGACTGAGGCATACATTGTTTCAAACACAAACTCATATTTGTGTTTCAATTTAAATAATAGATTTAGAAAAACAAAACTTTTATGGTTTTATATTTTCATGACCTACTATATCATGTCGAATCAGTGACTTAGTTGAATAACTCAACATGTTATTTTTGACCACACGAGTATCGACTAAAATGCTCATTTTGAACAAATAGCCACTCATGTATTGCCACAAACAAGAAAACTTATTACAGTCTGATCCTAGTGTTTTGGCTACCGAAAGGCTACTTGCCCTTCGGTTTTAAAGACCACTAGTCATGAATCAAATTTGTATTCTTGCACTTGTTAGTGGACTTCCAAACATTTCCACACATTAACGCCCCCACAGTTCATGCATTCCCTTTGTCCTCAGTCCGGACATGCACATTTTAATTGAGAAATTTAATCGGTTTCAAGGTGGTAAATGAATTGTATCATTTATTTCAGAGGTTTAAGGTCTATACCACTGAACCGTTAGCTATTCTCCCACTCGTCCGCAAGCGCGTTGGAGCATGACTAGATTCTCGATCTGCAGTATCGATGGGTTATCCCCATATTTGGGGACACTTGGGGTTCTCCCCCAATAATAGTAATATAATATTACTAAATTACTATTCTCAATAATAGCCATCTCAACATATTCACAATATGTTTTACCAACAAATTAATAATATGTTATTTCAAAAAATTATTATATGTTTTTTTTCAATAAATAAATAAGATGTTAATTTCAACAAATTATTAAATGTTCTTTCAGCAAATTAATAATATGTTACTTCAACAAATAATAAAATAGCCGATATTTGTTTATTATTAAAATAAAACTCAACAGCCATTTATAATTTGTTTAATCATCAAATTATTTGCTCTTTGATGAACAAAGTTGGTTATTAAATAAACTTTCATCCAAATATGTAACCGACTCGTCAATGAAATTCGTAGGTAGCTTAATAAAACTCTCCATAAATGCCAACAATGATTACGATATTTTATAACTCTTCAAATTAAATTGCGATTAGTCACAATTAATAAGAAGTTACAAATACTCGTCATTAATCTCATTAATGATTATCGTTATAAATTTTATAACCCTACAAATTAAATAACAATAAATCACAATTAATAATGAGACCACCAAATATATCACCACATCAGTGTCTTTAATCATGGTGGTTACAAAATTGTAACATCACTCATTAATTTGCAATAAATCACAATTAATAATTATACCACCCATTATATCACCACATTAGTGTGTTGTACGTGGTTTCGAATTTGTAACCCCCGTGTACTCATGAAAAATTAATAGGAGTTATACCGGCACCCATAATATTTTGGTCAGTTTCAGCACCCAATGTGTTCCGGATATTTTCCGCAATAATCTGTTCATTATCTCAAATAACAAACATGTACAATCTAATTTCGAAAAATAAAACTAAAATTCCTCCTTTGCAAACACCAAATTTCTATAATCACGTGTGGTTTCAAGAAACTGATTTTGTAAGAGTATTCTATTTCATTCTCAAAATATATTATCAAATTCTTAAAGATTTATTCAGCCGTAAACACCAAATAAATCTAATTTTACAATAAACAATCTTAGAATTCAAACTGCTCTGTCGTAAGCCCCAAATTCTGAAAATCAGAAAATGATTTTACAAAAACTATTTCAAAACCAGTTATGTCGTAATCTCTAATTTAATGGCTTTAGTAGAACTATTTCAAATAATTACCAATCAATCATCCAATTCCACTATAGAGATGCATGGTCTACATAAATACTCATTGGAAATTGTTAGTAATTTTATTAAGATAATAAATACAATAAACATGTATAAATTCACTAACAATATAACTATAGTCTCTAAATAGATTTCTCATAGATGTAAACCAAATAATCTCAATTAATGTAGCTCACACAATGTCAACATAAACAAAAATGTTCTCAGGCATCGATCCAATTGTCCTAGTAACAACTCATTATAACATGTATAATAAATATACAAATTTCATGCGCACAATACATGTTCATAAACCATAGCAATTATAAACCAAATAATTGATAATACCATCAAATTCAAATAGTTGGCTTCAAGACAATTGAGTATCTACTCATAACCGAAATTTTCCAACAACCATTAATTGGTTATGAAAATTCTAAACTAGCTCCTGAAAAGTATAAACAACACCAAGTAAAAACTTGTAAGAGTAGTAACAGTTACATGTTACAGATGCATTCCACCAATGAATTTAGTCAAAATCCAAATATAACACCTAAACATTACTTGGACTAAGTAGGATAAAACGTTACTACACCAACCCTTACGTGTAAGTAAAACCAAATCAAGAACAGATTGAAATTTCAACCAGATTACTACAAAAATCCATGACCAACCATTTAATCATTAGAACATCACCAAACAAATTCTAGTTTTTCTCAAAATCCAAAAGATGATAAAATATATTCTCAAATCACAACCAAATATGCTCTTTAGTACTACTAAACTAATATACATATGCTGAACATACATATGAAACAATACACAAATGCATGCTAATAAATTCATGTTGTTCTGAGCTTATGAAAACAAACCATAACTCTTGCAACCATAAACAAATAAGTCATGTACGTGTATTTACATGCAACTTCCTACATATATTTAACACAAAATTATATCTAAGCATGCTTATACACATGTATACACAAAATGCATCAAAACACATAAGGTACGTTTTTTTAATTCTACACATAGAACCTATTCACATGCATATATATCATGTAGAACAATACACATATTACACAAAACATGGACGGTTTAAAACCGCGAAAGGGGTTTTCCCCCAAACAAGGTCAAGCAAATGTAAAACGCCTTCGACAATTCAACCGGAAACGCCAAAATTTTAAAATCAAGGTTTATTAGAAAATGATTTTCCAAATAACTGTCTTAGTCACGAAAATAATTTTCTGTAAATTCATACACCCAAATTATTGTATTTACGTACCAAAAATAAAAAATAAATATCGTTTAAGACAGTTGGATACGCTGTAATTAAATACAATAATTTATACGGAAAAGAAATGGACAAATAAACAGATAAGTAATTTCCTCAAATAAGTATATATCAATTACAAACTTCAAAATTAAGAATATGTAAATGATACCGAAATGTACTAAATTCCGAGACGGGATAACTGCAATAAGTTTCTCTTAAACGATATTTGTCCGACCACCTCTGCTTCTAGCTGAATAGGGCACTTCATTACCAATGTACAACGTCTATCATATGTGACTCAGCAGAAATGACACCGAGCCATGGTCGAGCCGTTGGTGATGCGGTACTCTCTCTATATGTATGCACATGTGAGTATGTGAATGTGTATATGCTATGTATGCATAATTTTAATTATAGTTGTTGTAATTTTTTTCCTCTCTTGAAAATACTAATGCACCTATGTTTTTATAACAAAAACATGTTAAAAGTTACATGTCATTAAAGCCATCAATATGGGGTAATTAAAATCGTAAGTATTACAATTAAATTGCATTTACTCACAAAAACCGGTTTTCCAACATATTGTACCCCAGAATCAATCGTATGACCAGAGGAATTGGTGTATCAGATGGTATGCTAATTTACTTTCTAAGCAAATAATATGGCTCATAGGACATTTAAGTTGCACCATTTGCAATTTTTGATCTGATTATGAGTGCGGTAGAGCAATAAATATTGTGCTTGGCAATACAATTCACCTCCAGACTAAATTTACGGTCGAGCGTCAAATAAATTGATGTTGAAAATAGTCCAATCCAGAAGAGATTATTAGTCCAACCTCTTTCCAAGTATTGTCTATCATCGGACCGGATAGATAGTCCTAAGACTAATAAAGCCACAACCAAACAAGGTACGAGAGTAATACTCCTTAAGATTGTAAGTGTAAGTGAGCTTCTAATTATATGCTAATTAGCATTAAACATTGAACCATTAAACGCAACTTTCATATTGGCATCAAATATAAATAAGATAGAAAAATATGTTGCCATTACCATGACAATTAAGAAATCGCACAAATAAGACCTAACAGGTGTTAGAATAATATACTAAAAGAAATGATTTATTGTTGGTTTTTAGTATTTATTTATTAAAAATGAATGATTTATTTGAGAATACATGTGAACAATGTTGTACATATTATTTATCTGTACATGTGTCTTTATTTTGTATAGTAATTGATTTGATGTGTAGAGTACGGCTTACACACGAAAGATCAAATCATTGGTTCTTACAGAATATATATTTTAGCGTTCACAACTTTAGATGGAGTGGACAACCATCGGTATAGTTGTAGCACAGAGTTTTAATATGCATGTCTTGACTACATGGAACGGTTGAGTTCTGACTATTTATGCTAGTATACTTAGAGTATATTGAACATGATAAAATGGTATTCTTTTATGGTACTGACCAAAATAAAATAATTATACCTAAGAAATTATTATGATTACTTATACTCTTAATCTCTAGATTATTTTCGATACACATATTTATAATATATACTGTTTTGATTTACAATGGGTGAGATTTGTTATGGTCAACAAATCCGTACGTTGGGCAGTAATATTATTTGTATGGTGTGTGTCTATAATCGAAGGAATTCATGTTCCTTAACAAGGATTGATGATATCCCCTCGAGAAGCTTATAAGTTTTGTTTGTGTCAAATCTTGCAAATGAATTTTACATCTTACACAACAAATAAGTTAAGTGAAAAGGTCGAGTAAATAATATGCCGAGTAAAATAATTGTCAGTAATTTATTTACTTAGTGGATATCTGTGATCTTAACGTGAGGAGAAAATTAAGTATTTAATAATGTGCTCTCAAATATTATTTGAGAAGTAATTAGAGTGCAATTATATTGTTTATTGGAAATGAATATAATTTACCGATAGAATATCATAAGATTGGTAAAGTATTAATTAGATAATATTATATTAATCTTCTTAATAAGATTATATAATATTTATTAATTAAGTATTGATCTAAGTAGGGTTAGAGTTCTAGGTAAGGTAGAAGTCTTTTACTTCTTGTGCACCAGGTCCTTGTTGTAGCCTATATATACTGTTCATATTTAAGAAAAAGAAACAACCTTCATAATTAGGGCTTTCTAACAGTTTTGAGAGTTCACCTCTCTAAGAGCAAGAAGTATAATAGAAATAGAACAGAAGATCAAGTGTAATCTACCTCTGTCCGTGAGGTATTTCTGTATTCTTTTTATATAATGCATATACACTATAATCAGGATTCAATACCAGTTTTTCGCTGCAAAAATGAAAAGTGTTTCCAACAACAGGTTGGTTACTAAATAGTTATGAAAACAGAAGTCATATGCACAATTCTATCGAAAAATGTATACTTCTTGTACTATTGTATCACATTGTTCTAATTTTAGTCCTCACACAATGAATTTAATCCTATTTTAGGCCTCGTTTTCTCTTACATACGTAATGTACTTGAATCGTCAGAAAAATGTAAGGTTGAAATGTAGATTGCTGAAGAGATCAAAATATGGTGAAATAGCGTATGAAACTCCGAGTTCTTTCTGAAAAATGGGGGAAAAATTAATCTTTGCTTCTGATATCATATTTATAGATCTTTTACCAGGAGATGAACCAACTGAAGATACAGAGCAGATCGTTGAGACTTATGTTGAGTATTGAAATTCCTATCCGTTGTTCTAGTTGCTGTTATGCAGTTAGGTTCCAATTACAGTTGGAACCACAGTTGGAACCTAAGAATAATGATGGAAAGAACTTGTAAAGTTAAATGTACTTGAACAAATTCACATGCATATTTAACAACGGAGTTCACCCAACTAGGCTATGTCTCCGGGGCACTCACCCAGATTAATGATATTACAAAAGCTTAAAATATAGGATTCAAGTCTTAATGAAAAACTCTCAGACTCCCTCTAGATTTTTCTGCCTTTCTCTATATTGCTCCTACCTTATAACTATCACTCAGAAGATCAATGGCATCCCACCATTATTTTTCGTTTTAAAAGCTCACTGTGTATTCTCTTAAAATTGAGTTCTTTATAATTTAGAACACACACTTTTTACAAGAAAAGTTATTAACTATTTAAAGAGTAAGACAATCTTCTTTCTTCAAGATCTTGTTGATTGATTTGGCCTCTTCTAATTGATCTCAATCTTTCCATCTTTGCATGAGATACTGCCGCATTTGATTGATCTCAATCTTCATGATAATACATGTTAATAACTTGCTTGACAATAGGAGTTACTACTTTTTTAAACAAGAAACATATAAAATAATATGTTTTAAAGATAAAATCTTAATATATTTTGAAACCATAACTCCATATAACATTCAATCTAATTGGATCATAACATATTGTGTAAACACATAGATTGAATTTCGTGATAAAGACTTTGCATATTAATAAAGATTTAGTTGCACAATAAAAGGAACAAAATATCCTAAACTAATCTCCATATATCTTTTAAGCAACTTCCATTCTTTATCACTTTAATATTCTCAATATATATAAAGTAAATCTTTTTAAACAAATGAGAATATATCCTGGATACTTTAATTTAAATAAAAGAGTTTAAAGATTAAGTAATGCAGTTAGACAGAATTACACAGATTCATGCGTATTGGCAAGTTGGAACTGCCTGTAAACATAAAACTGTCTTAATTCTTAACATTTAAATTAGATTATTTTGTTCAAATCAATTGACAACGAAGAGTTACTAAGCCAGAAATATGGTCCTAACAATATCCTTATTTGTTATTGGATTTGACAAATAATCTGAGTTTATACAAACAACTCCACCTTCAAATTATGTTAGCACATACAGTCTCCCCTATATTTTAAAATTACAGAACATTGCAAGTGGTTTTGAGTTAAACACTTAAGCTACTCCTGTAAGTTAGAATTGTAGACAATATAACTCAAATAAAACATTGGGAAAATTATTGTTAACTATACCAACCTATTGGTGGTTAAAAATTTGCATACTCACCTTCCAAGATTAACAATTTACATACTCACCTATAAGAGATCTATTAATCAACACACTTTAGTTGATTTATGTTAACTTTTTAAGAGAAGTTTGGTCACGTGTGATCACGTTACCGCTTCAAATTATGATTTAAAAGTAAAACTAACATCGCATATGACCAAAAATCGGCTGAAAAGTTAACATAAATCAACTAAAGTGTGTTGATTGATAGATCTCTTATAGGTGAGTATGTAATTGTTAATCTTGTAAGATGAGTATGCAAATTCTTAACCACCAATAGGTTGGTGTAGTAAACTATAATTCTCCCATAAACATTCATTCATCAATTTCACCAAGCACATAACTTATTCAAACATTAAGAAACAGTATTTCAGAAATAAGTTGCAAACAAAACACAAGGCCAAAAAGACTGGCACATAATAGTTTTAACACAGAATTTGCAGAAATTGAAAGAAAACTCTCAAATTTCTCCCCCTATTTGTCACAGCCAGGACAAACTAGTTGCTATTACTTGACACATCAATGTCTAGGGGCTCTTGAGGAAACAGGTTCATCATTTACCACATCATCATCTTCACTGCTTAAGGAGTACCCACTGTCATTGTCACTCTTATTGTCACTTTCCTTGAGGTTTTTGAGCAGCCTATTGAGTTCATAGTCATGAGTATCTAACTCAGCCCTTTTCTCTTGATTTGCAGCTAGTTGTTGTAGCAGATACCTTCTAATACCCTTCTTCTTATGAGCAACACTAGTAGACTCTTTTTATTTTCCCTTTTCACCAGTAATGTCATTGATATGACCTTCCCTAAGAATTTTAGCAGAAATATAGAGAGCAGAAGAGCACTTGGTAGGTTTCTCAAAAGATTGAAGAAGAGGATACAAGATCCACTTGAGAAAGAAGAATTCTAGAAATTAGGCAAGGAAAAGGAAGCATGTAACGTCTCGGAAATTTTGTACTTTATTATTAATTTTAGTAATAAGATAATGATATTTAGTTTTGTGGGTGATTACGTATTTGTGTGAAATGTTTGTATGTGGTACGATACGTATGTCATATGATAGTGGTGGGTGTGATTTGTATTATTTAATAACTAAATGGACTAATTAGTAAATTAGTTATACTTATCTACATATACATATTACTTATATACATATACATAGATACATACATAAGGAGAGAGAGAATAGAAAGGAGAGAGAGAGACCAGCGGAGATTTTAGAGAGAGAATCGAGGGAGTGATCAGCGATAAAGTGATAACGAGTGGAGAGAGAGTTGGCCAGACCAGGAGGCCATCGTGTTTTTCGTGTTTTCGTGTTTTTAGGGTAGCGACTTCGGGAGCCGATTCCGATGTCATCGGGGGTCCGTTTTCGACAATCAAATATGTTTTCTTAGCTTATTTTTCGAGAGATATCTATCCATGTAAGCCATTTAATCTGATTTTAACTTTTATAAAAACTCATTTTTCGGAATATTTACTATAATCCGAATTAGGGATTTTTATATTAATCCGTAGCTCGTTTTAATTACATTTTTAGGGATGTTGAAGGACTGCTTCTGTTTCTAACCATTAGATGGGTTTTGGCTTGAGTTTTGGGGGTATTTGACAAACGAGCTCTCGTTTGCGTAGGTAAGGGGGAGGAATATGGTTTCTCTTTAAAGGCGGTTTTGTGTGGTTTGTTGTATGCTAAGCTATGTAAAATGGTTAATGTGTATTGCATCATGTTATTGTACTTTGGGTGTAACAGGCATCGCATTGTTTTATTTATGGTGATTATATTGTGTATGGCGATTTTACTATTTTTATTAAAAAATGAATTGTGAAAAAAAAGGTGATTTAAATGTGTTATTTAATTAAATTTTTTTAAAACGTGAAAGTGGTGAAAGTAGTGAAACTGTGACAGTGGTGATATTGTGTGAATATTGTGGTGATACCGTGACATAGATGTGTTCAAGTGATTTTTAATATTCGATTAAATAAACTATTACAAAGTGTGGCGTTCTTTATTTTATTTTCAGTTTGTGGACTTTACTGTTTACGTTTTTGGGAGTCTTTTATATTTATTTTAGGGATTGCAGTACCAAGTATTAAGGCGGAGCTGTGTCAGCTTACGGTGAGATCCCGGAAACTTGCGCAAGGATTAGGTATATCGGTACCATAGGGTTAGTCCCCTTAAAGCCGGCCCCATATCTTTTGATCACATATTATTGTCAGAATATGGGTGAGGGAACCATTGCACTTTGGGTCCTAGAGTAGAGTGGCTCTAAAAGTGGGTACATGTGAGCCAATCCCGAATTTGTGTTTTGTTGAGTCTTGTTTTATTTTGGTTTATTTTGTTTTATTTTATTTTATTTTATTATTAATTCCGTTGATCTTGATTATATGTTCATTTACTTGTGTTTGCGAGTTATACTTGTTGATGTGTTTTTCGTTCAATTGCCCTTTGTCATTATTTGTCAAGATATCATATTTGCCATGTTAGGATTGTGTGTGCGTGCTTAGTAGCACGTTCCGTTTTTAAAGCGAGATTGTTTTCTTACCTCCTTTCTTTGTTTTCTGTACATTTTGTTCATGATCGATGTAAAGGTGTTGATGTAGACTGTGGCGAAGTTCAGAATGCTTGCATGGGAGCCATTATCATATTACACATGACCGTGTGCACGTCAGACTTGTTTTTATCCATTTTGGTATTATCTCATTTTGAGCCTTGTGGGCCTAATAGGCGTTTAACGCAAGTTTATTTTAGATTATGCTATTTTATAGAATGACAACTGGTTTGGATTTGATTTATTCTTGTTGGATTTTTTGGTAATAACGTTGGATTTTGTTATGGGTTGTTTTAGACAGGTCTAATTTATTGGAAACAAATAGATACGCGAAGCTCATGCCGAAATTTTCTAAAACGTACTGTATTGTTTGTGTTGTCACATTTGAACACCGTTGGCTACCCTTAGGCCAATTTAGTGAATCAAATGTGATTATCGGCATGGCATGAAGTATTTATTTGGTTCTATTGATTGTCATATTATCGAATGGCATTCCGCATGTTTCATTATTTAAGCTTTTTCCTTTTTATTTTAATTTACATTCACGACCCGGGTTTACCCAAAATCCGGGGCGTGACAAAGCAAGACAGAGTTAGCTTTGACATCAGCAAACTCTTTGATCAATTTGAACACATTCTCACCAAAATTGATGAGAATTTTAGACATAATTCTATAGATGAATACTGCCATCTCTTTGGTGAGTTTAGAGGGTTGCTTAGTAGGTGTCCAATTGAACTTAGAGATTCTATGCAGAATAGTTGCACTAAGAGTTGGAGCTGAATTTTTAATGGAATTACCATCAAACTGATTTTCTTTTCCTGCAATTGCTAGAGCTACATGTATATCATAGTCAGGATCATCCTTAGGATGACTAGGAGTACCTAGAAACTTATTGATTATTTCAGGGTTAAAATCAAGAGTATGACCCCTCACAAACACTCTTCAAAAAGCCATATCACCCTCATCAAACACCCCCAACATTCAGATTATCATAGAATTCCCTAATTAGTTCACAATAGTAAGATTCAGGGTAACTTATTGTTCTGTCAAGACCCACTTCTTTTAACAAATTCTCAATATGAAGCTGAATATTCCTATGACTAGCCAGATTCAGTTGCCTTTCAGAACGTATTTCCCTATGACCAAGCTCAAGAAACCTATTTGACATGATTTTTTTCCAAAACCTATGATCAACCTCATTATTAAGAGTATCATATGTCTATTTAACAAAGATAGGGTCTCTCTGTGTGTTTCTGCCAGGACGTTTTTTAACCCTACGTTTTTTAGGTTGGGTAGAAGAGGGTTCACTTACCATTGTCTTAGAACCTCTACAAGTTTTGGACTGATTCACAAAGTCACCAAGAGTAATGTCATCCTCATTGTTTAAACTATGATTATTATGAGGAGAAGAGGACATGGTTGGATCTGAGGTTGCAACTGCACTTGGAACACGTGAAATAGGGTTTTTCAGAAAAACAGAGTGATTAAGCTGATATAGAGAGAGATAGTAATTATGACTTTTGTTGTTATTAGTTAAATATAATCACTAGCTTAAATAGCAATTAAGCCCAAATCTTTTTAAATTAAGAAAAGATATACCCAAATCTCTTTTTGAAACAATTTTCCCCAAAAATAGATACTTATCTTTTTAAAAGATATTCAAATTTTTCACATTATGCATAAAGGATACTGTTTTTATCAAAATAGATTCAGCAAAGAATAAAGATCTATATTCCAATTTGAAACAGATTTATCTAATTATTCTGATTTTAAGGAGTTGAAGAAATATAGAAAATTTGACTTGTTTCAAAATTAAGATAACAATAATATATAGTATAGAATTTGGAACACAAGATACAAAGAATTTACTCAAGAATATATATTTATCATTGGATATCCATACAATAAAAATTATGACTAAAAGCTATAATAAGAAAATCTATTTTTCCTCTACACAAAAACTAGCTTGATTATCTCAGTAAGGAAAGAGTATAACTGATGCCAAAAATTTCAAGACTTTGTCTTGGATTTTTATTAATATTACATCACTTTGAATAATAGCTTACGCTAAATTTGATCATAAGCAATGTGGCTTTCTTTTGATAGTCACTGACTTGTCTGTAATTCAGAACGAGGTTGCAATTGTGGTTGCAACTGAGCTTCCAACTGAATATAAAATTTGCACTTTGTGCTTGTAGCTCTATTACCATGGAGGTTTTAGGCCAAGTTATCCCACATCTATTTTTGAGACATTAATTAGCGGCTTTTTCAAGAAAAAAAACTTCATAGATCAATCAAGACTTACCATAAGCACAAAATTTATTAATGTTACTCATAGAAAAGCATACATAGAAAGAGTATTTAATTAGATCTATAGTGACATACCCCAATATCACTCTTTAAGGTTTCAAACTTATTTGTATCAAGGGGTTTTGTGAAAATATCTGCTAATTGTCTTTCAATTAAAACATGTTCTAAAATTAAGCCTTTTCTTCAGCTAATTCTCTGATAAAATGGTGTCTTAGACAATATGTTTAGTTCTGGAATGTTGTACTGGATTATTTGCCAAGTCTATAGCACTTTTGTTATCACAAAACAGAGTTAGCACTTCTTGTTTAACATTATAATCAGATAACATTTGTTTCATCCATATTGTTTCTTACTAAACCATGAAATCAGATTATTCCCAAAATAAAAACAACCACCAGAAGTACTTTTTCTGTCATCTATATTACCTGCCCAATCTGCATCATAGTAACCAACCAAAAAATGATTTGTGTCTTTAGAATACCACATATCAAGGTGAGTAGTGCCTTTCACATACCTTAAGATCCTTTTGACAAATTTCAATTTCAAGCAAAGTGCTTTAAACAGTTCAAATGTTTCAGTTTTATCTTTTGAGAACACCACCCAAGAGTATCTAGAGAAATCATCTACAACTAACAGAATGTACTTCTTACCACCAATACTTTCAATTTGCATAGGACCCATTAGATCAATATGAAAAAGTTCTAAGACTCTCTTAGTGTAGATCTGACTAGTACTTTTGTGAGTGCTCTTTGTTTGTTTGCCTATTGCACAATCACCACACACAACTTGAGTTTTAGGGCTAAGATTAGGAATACCTCTTATCAGTTCCCTCTTAACAAGTTTATCCAAAATTTTATAATTCACATGGCCAAGCCTTTTATGCCAAATATAAACATTGTTAGTTACAGCTTGATTGCACCTATTCTCAGCTAATTCTTTTTTCAGTTTTCTCAAAAACATAGCAGCTATTTGCTGATCTAACTCCTGTCATGATGAGATCATCATTTAAATCAGTAATAAGACATCTATCTTTATTAAACTGAACAAACATCTGGTTATCACACAGTTGACTAATACTAATAAGATTAGCCTTTAAACCATCTACCTAAAATACATCATTGATTTCAGGCATTCCAGGTTTGTTCAAGATTCCTTTTCCAATTATTTTACTTGTGTCTCCACCTTCAAACACAACATTGTTTCATCTAAGATTTATGACATTTTTGAGAGCACTTGCATTACTTGTCATATGCTTAAAGCAACCACTATCAAAGTACCAGTCATTAGTAGTAACAACATTTAGAGAAGTAATGACAGTTTTATTGTTGGCAATTAAGTCATTTTTAATCTTAACTTTCCAAACCCAATTCATATTTTCATCCCAAGTAGGGGACAAACAGTTTTTCTGAGAAATATATTTCCTGTGCATTTTTAAGTAGCACCTGATTTCTAGATGTTCAGATCTTTTACAGAAATTACACAATTTAGGATTAAGACTAGGTTTAGCCTTAAGAACTTTCAACTCTTTTCTGCTTGCAACTGTACGTCTAACCTTGCTGCCAATATCATAAGTTTCAGATTTTATAGAAGCTTTAACAAAAGTAGTTTCTCCAGTGCCTTTATAACCACAGTACCCCAATCCATTGTTATCCTTAGAGCCTCTTGAATAGGACATCATATCATCTAATTTAACTGAAACTGAAGCATTCAACATTTTCATTTTCTTTTTGGTTTCTTTTAACTCAAATTGTTGTCTGTTGAGTTGTTCAGTGAAGTTCTTTATTTCATCTTTTAGATTTGTATTGAGTTTATTGATGATAATAGATTATTTGCTCTATCTTTGATATTTTTCATAAAGAACGAGATATTGTTGAGTAATATTCTCTTCTGAAGGTTCTTCCTTATCACTACTATAGGTTTTAAGTGCAGTTGTAATTGTGGTTGAAACTGACTCACAATCACTTTCATAGACAGGTTCATTATCAGTGATTCTTCCCATAAAGTTGACAAAATTAGATTCATCCTCCTCATCAATGTTACTTTTAGATTCACTGTCACTGTGAGTGGTGATATAAGCATTTTTGTTTCTTTTTAAAGTGTTAGCACACTCATCCTGAATGTGACCATTAGGGCTGGGTCCAGTTCGGTTTTTCGCAAAACCAAAACCGAAACCGAGCATATTTTTCTGTTCGGTTTTTTTCGGTTTCGCTCTTTTTATTTTTTGGACCGAACCGGTTTTTTCGGTCCAGTTTCAGGTTTTTTCGGTTTTATTTTTTATTTTTATTTTTTTGGTCTTTTTCGGTTTCGGTCTTTTTCGGTTCGGTTTTACTGAAAACCGAAACCGACCCGAAAATTTTCCGGTTTTTCGGTTTCGGTCTTTTTCAGTTTTTTTCGGTTCGTTTATCGGTTCAGTTCGGTTTTTCGGATTTTTCGCCCAGCCCTAGTAACCATAACCCCTGCACTCTCTTCATTGAATTTCTCTAGACTGATAGTCTCTGTCATCTTTATCTTTTGGATTCCACTTTCTTTTAGTATTATTATTATGGGTAATTCCCTATAAGTATCTCATAGCAACTTATATTTCTCCTAGATATCTTGATAATTTCACATTCCTCATAGGTACCACTTTTTAATTATTTAGATTATTTACTAAATTGTCATACAAACCAAAATATAATATACATATTTTATCTTTCTACAAACCCAAAAAAACAGTTTTAAATTACAACAAAATAAAAAAAAACAAAAAAATCACAAAAAATATAAAAAAAACAAAAAAAAAATCACAAAAAATTATAAAAAATTATAAAAATTATAAAAAATCACCAAAAATCAACAAAAATTATTAAAAAATACAAAAATCACAAAAAATTATAAAAATTCAAAAAATTACAAAAAATCACATAAAATGAAAAAAAATCACAAACTTTTTAAAAAATTACAAAAAAATGTATAATTTTTTTTGTCAATATAACACTTTTTATAACAAAAATCAAAAAAAATATAAAAAATGACAAAAACTTATAAAATATCACAAAAAATTATAAAAAATTATTAAAAAAATCAAAAACTCAAAAAAATGAAAAAAACGAAAAAATAATATAAAAAATCAAAAAAAAATGAAAAAAAATCACAAAAAACACAAAAAATCACAAAAAATTATAAAAAAAAAATAGAAAAATCACAAAAAATTATAAAAATTATAAAAACTAAAAAAAAATCACAAAAAAAAGAATTATAAAAAAATTAAAAAATCATAAACTTTTTAAAAAATTACAAAAAATATAAATAAAAAAAATTGTCAATATAACACTTTTTATACCGAAAAGTGATTTTTTTTTATACAAAAATATGGTTTTCCCATGATAAATGTGACTTTTTTTAATCTAAATGAGCTGAAAGTGCATCTACTTCAGTCAAAAATATATATAATTCAGTCAAAAGCGTATATAGTTCAATAATAGTGCATATAGTTCAGTCGAAAGTGTATATAGTTAGTCAAAAATGCATAAATTTGAGTCGAAATTGCATTCAATTCAGCTAAAAGTACATCTAGTTCCGTTGAAAGTGCATACAATTCAGTCGAAAGTAAATATAGTTCAATAAAAGTAAGTATACATATAGTTCAGCTAAAAGTGCATCTGGTTCAGCTGAAAGTACATCTGATTCAGCTTAAAGTGCATCTAATTTAGTGAAAAGTACATATAGATAAGTCAAAAGTGCATATAGTGTAGTCGAAAATGAATATAGTACAGTCGAAAGTGCATATAGTTCTGTTAAAAATGCATCTGATTCAACTAAAAGTGCATTTGGTACAACTGAAAGTGCATATGGTTCAGCTAAAAGTGCATATGGTTCAGCTAAAAGTGTATCTGGTTCAGCTGAAAGTGCATATGGTTCAGACAAAAGTGCATCTAGTTCAATAAAAGTGCATATCGTTCTGTAAACCTGCATCTGGTTCAGCTAAAAGTGCATCTGGTTCAGCTGAAAGTGCATCTGGTTCAGCCGAAAGTGCATATAGTTTAGCTAAAAGTGCATCTGGTACAGTCAAAAGTGCATCTAGTACAGTCGAAAGTGCATAAAGTTCAATAAAAGTGATTTTTTTGTGATTTTTTTAATTTTTTTTAATTTTGTGATTTTTTACATTTTTTTCATTTTTTAATATTTTTTTGTGATTTTTTTCATTTTTTTATAAATTTTAATTTTTTTTATATTTTTATAATTTTTTGTGATTTTTTGTGATTTTTTCATTTTTTCATTTTTTTTGTGATTTTTTGTGATTTTTTTTCATTTTTTGTGATTTTTTATTTTTTTTAATAAAAATTCATTTTTTTTAATTTTTACAATTTTTTGTGATTTTTTTTCATTTATTTTGAGATTTATTGCATTTTATATAATTTTATGTGTTTTTTTTCCATTTTTTATGAAAATATGTGTATTGTTGTGAGTTTTATTAGCTTAGTATATATATTATATAGGAGACATAGAGAGAGAGAACAGTAGGTCTTTATTAATCAGTATGTGTATTAATGAATGTGAAATACAAGACCCCTAACCCTCTTTATATAGATAGAGGGGTATGGTTACAAGCCCACTTGGGCCCATAAAGTACAAGCCCAATAGTCCAATAATATTCTACAACACTCCCCCTTTGGACGCCTTGAATTCTTCGTCTTCATGCAGTCGATCTGAGTCGAGTTCATTCGCAGTGCTAAACACATAAAAACCTTAGGGACGGAAAACCCAGTGTGGGACAAAACCGGTACCTAGGAGAAACTGTGTAGCCGAATGATATAGGCCGAAATATCATGTAAGTAACTAACCACAAAACAGTGTGCCTCATCAAAACTTTGCCAGAGCAAACCCAATAGGAAAATCTCTGATCGAAGGAAAAAAGAGTGCAACAATGTTAGTAGTAGGGATCAACCACAAAACAGGTCCCTCAATAAAACCTTGCTAGAGTAAACCCAATGGGAAAAACCTCTAGTCGAATGACAAAAGAGTACACAGTGGTAAGAAGTATACAACATGATACTCCCCCTAATTTCGGCAATCTTAAGTGAGGTATGATGGGAACGTGTCTAGCTAAAAATCTTGCCAAGGAAAACCCAGTGGGAAAAAACCTTGTTCTAAGGACAAAAAGAGTACACGAGCATGCGACTAGATGCTCCCCCTCACTTGCACACGACAGGGTGTGAGGATTTCGACTAAGTAGTAATTAGTGCAATAAGCATTTACCTGGATGCTCTCCCTCACTTGCACACGACGGGGTGCAAGGATTTCATATGCTCCCCCTCACTTGCATTCGACTAGATGCTTCATTTACTTGCACACGACTGGATGCAAGAAAATCTAACGTGGAATAGAACGAGCATTCAACTGGATGCTATTAAACTTCATATGTGAAGATTAATTTTGACGATAAATGCTAAATAGCATAATCTAGTCATGTCTCTCTTGATTGATAACAACAAGTTGTCTTCTATGACAAGTGTTTTATCTGAATCGTGAGACAGAGCATATGTAATTCAAATATGGCTAATACTAGCTCGAAGCCATATACACTCTCTAATCGTCTCATAGAGCACGAATAGATCAGAGTGATTCGCTTGGAGTCATTCCAAGACCTCCAAGATATCGCCTTATTCCTAATGGTAAAGACAAACCATGTTAGGAATATCCCTTATACGGATCTGATAAGTAACCGGCATCGGTATAACCGAAAAAAGGGTTGCGTTAATTCGAGTACCGAAGGGGGCAGATACACTCGATGACGCAAAATGGGATAAATTAGCCCACTTCCAAAATTACCATAAGGTAAGGGAATGTGTCTTTAGTGCCATTTTGAGGGCAGCGTGTTAGCACGATGCTGTGTCGAGCTATACCATTCACAGCATACGAGATGTTCGTCCTAGCACATTAGACCAAGTACAATGATGCGCTTATTGTACTTAGATATGAACATGATGGTTCAATATCTCTTTATCGTCTCATCAGGGACGGACTGGGTCTATATCAATGTCTAGTGATCGAACTATCATGGGAGAATCTGACGACTTAGCATCATGATGACTAAAACGTCATAACACCTTCCGGGTGTAGTCTGAATCATGAACTTAGATTCAATCTTTACGGGACTCGATCATCAGGCCGAGTCACTACCGTGTCTTCCCAAGATCCTTCATCTCGAAGGGCAAATCCAAAACATGGATTGCTTCATAACACGCACGGGCATAATACTTGTTCAAGTATCCCAAGCTGATCAAGTACTCACTTAGGCGGGTATACCACATCCGCTTGGATTATATTAATCCATATAGTGAACGTCTCATTTAATTGAGACCGTATTCCGTGGTCAGGAACTACTTGATTCAAGCATTATGAAGTCACACGGGGACCTTCATCTATATCTCTTTGTCTAAATCCCCATAGAGATAAAACAGTGACAACAATCACATGCTGCATAATCAGTTTTTCGGAAACTACTAAACTGATAAAGTAGGGGACCGTTATAACGTCCATTACGTGCAAATCAACCATCTCATAATCAATTTCAAAGTGTGAGAGAAGCCTTGCGCTACTAGGCGAGCATTATACAATCTCATAATTCTCATCACTCTTCCTTACGAATAACAAAATTAACGAACTCGTTTAACATTGGTGGTGTTGGAGCTACAGGTCCGAACATACTTTCGCTAAGGAGTCTACTTGGATTGCAAGTTTCCATTAGTTCAATCTATTCAACGTTGACTTCAGTCAACAGTACATGGTTCTCTGTCATAATTTGTTCATATTATCAGTCGTCACTGAATATATGAACAAGTAATCAATGACAGTCTCGTTTCACTCCAATATCGTCTAAGATATCATGATCGACAAATATTTCGAGATTCTTAGGATGAGGAGGAAATCACACATCTCCTTGATTCTTTATAATCTCGTGCGACAAACGAGTTTCAGTTCACCACCTCTGGGGCTGAACGAATTTAGAACCGGTCAACTTTCTCGTATCTTGGGAAGGACGACAGACTGACGGCCGATGACAGCGTCCTTTGCTTGGCAGGTTCGGCCAAAGAAACGTGTTACGACAGGAACATGGCATCCTATAGGAACGTCTATCCTTGCAAGCATTTTCTAGCAGGTATAAATGATCTCGTGACATCTCACAACGTCATTAAATGCATCTGACATTTAGTTAGACTTGAGGGAGTCTATGCACTTACCTATCACTAAGTGCTGTTTTGGGGATCAAGCTAAGACTGAGTGGGTTATGCCACGTTACTTCACGTCGTTCCTTATTAACGGTAATGTGCAAATCTTCCCCTAACGATGGGGAGAACAATCTTAGCGATGTCACTTTCTCATATCATGCGGTAAAGAGATCGCTTGCCAAGGTTAATCTATCAAATGATAGACAGAGGATTCATAATCGACTTATGTCCCCTTCAGAGGTCCATATTTTGAACACTATAGCGGCTCAATCAAAATATTAATTAATCACTCTAAACACGCGTTAATATAAGACTTCTGGCTCATAACCAGTAACCAGCTGGTACACATATGGTGTTTGAGTGTCTATGGGCCTCATGACGGACCAATGCAGCAAAATAGCATGACCCCACATGGAAATATAAATCTTGATGTGCAAGACCAAGAAGTGCGTGCAACCATTTGCAGTCGCATCATCAAACTTTCCGTGAGTCCATTTGGGTCTGAACATAATCGACAGGATGTTCAATTTCAATTTCCAAACTCAAGTAATTCAAATCGAAATTTCGATTCTTACTCTTCGGAATTATCAAGTCGACTAGACTTTTCAGGATAATCCGGATCATGAGCCATCAACTTAATGATAGGGCTAAAAGTTTGGGAAATGCTGCATTTCTGTGGACAACAATAATCATGTGATCTATTGTCGATGCATCAACCATAACCATTTACATTTATGGTCCGTCTTATGGTTGGATAAGTCTACAATAACTCCTTCAATTCTTTACAAGAATTCTACGAGTTTATTTCGTGATCTTTACACATACTAGTCTTTCAAAATGAGCATTAGTGGCATTAATTTCGGATTAATCACGAAATATATCCTCAAAGAGAATCCAAAATGCGATGCGATTATAAATCAACCATCGCCTTTTAACCCGGGAATATCTCATCCGGTCAATGCCACAATATCAAAATGCTCTTATCAATCGACGACAGGCGAATGATAGTATAGACAATCATGTCTTAGCATCTAAATCATTTATCATTTCGACGACAGGCGAAATGATAAGTTAACTTTAAATGTTTTAAAGAATGTGGTCGCAACCACTTGAAAGACATTTCAACTCCTCTTAAATACGCTTTTGGTCGTATTGAATGGAGGCTATGTAAAGAAATTTTAATTCTTTCATGAGCTATTACCAGATAACACTGGTTTTCTCGAATATTTTATAACTCAACAAGGTACGGCAGGACCTACATGAATATAAGACCTCATATTTGACAAATCAATTTGGTTTTTACCAAAGATTTTGATTTGGAACGACAGGTCCAGAATCATTGTCACAAAGGACTCTTTTAGGCAAGTAGTTGGTGAAATTATGTGGTACACGGTTACCCACTATTTCCAAAAAAAATCAACTACCCCACAAGTATTGCCTAAAATTTCATAATTTAAAGTTTGGTCACATTTGTCAAAGGAATTTTCTCAAAACACTTTAAATTATTTCGAGAAATTTCGTAAACAGGCAAACCATAATCCAAAAGTATGTCCAAATGGAAAAATCATAATCCAAATGGAAAAACATAATCCAGATGAGCGAAAAAATGGCTCAATGATTTATCAAAATCAATAAAGAAAGGTCCCGAACTCATTTGAGCCATAAAACCGGGGGTCTCGAGAGTTTCCTTTCAGTTAGCTTTAACCACATTAGCATCAGGTTTTTCACCCTTGTAATAGTTTTGAACTATTTAAGGAGTAACCGTGCATGACCTTTGTCTTTATAGCATAGAGTTGCCTTATTGAGCATTATCTCTTGCTTTGTGACAACGGGCCATATTGTTCCTTTCAATTACTGTCTTGCAGCCACAAGTTTTTGATTTTGACGATTGTCTAAAATCTCGCTTGGCTAGGCGATTCATCGGGATCACGACAGTTCGAGACAAATAACACTTGTCTCGGTTCTCGATTCGTGAAAAAAAATGTACACGAAGAGCATTAATATCAGACAAACAATTCGGCATTGACTCAATTGGATTAAAACTACTCACCGGGGTAATTTTCTTATCCAATAACAGATGGGTGATAAAGGAACATGGTGAATATAAATTCACGATACTGCTTATGGAATACAATTCCCAAGCTAGTATTTCGGTGAAGGATTGCTCCAATATGTCAATTTCAGACATTTGTTCACCATAGACGTCATCACGTCTCAAATGTGGTGGCAGAATAAAATCAACGCCTTAGCATTCATCTTGATGGTAACAACAAACTCGTGTTTTACTCATCAAAGATGGCATCCAAAAAAAAAAATTTGGGCATCAGATTTTCACACATCAGGGTGAGTAACATGTGGTGACGGATTAAAATCAACGTTTAAACAGTCATTTCGTAAGTATGTTTTACGATTTTTATCATCATAGATGGCATCCAACATGTGTTGGGAGTTCTGGATTATTTATCATATAAAACGACTGGTTTATATTTTTATTGTTTGCATAAGCACAAACGTTTTTTCGAAACGACAGGTTCAAAAACATTAGTTTTGCTTCTCATTGATCGAACGACGGGTCGATACTGAAACACCAATTCGGCGAAACATACATCACTATATAAACACACTCGGGGAAATTATTATTTAGTCAACCCCTTTCGGTAGCTCTAATTGAACACGACCAGGAAAGACGGTGAGGGTGGAGGGCACGAATGCCACTTAAAACCCGACCTCATTAGGATATCGACTTCCGTCTATATCTTTCCTAGACATCGTATCCAAATAGGTGAGCCTATTTAGGAAAGATTCATAATTTTTCCAACTTAAATGTGAATATATATGATTTCGCAATTCTACCATTCATGGCAATAAATAACATATATTTTTATTCTAGATAACCACATATATATACAAGGCAATATAAAATATATTCATGATATATATCTAATCATGCAGTAGATTTGGTGATAAACTAAATCAATTCAGGATTATCAATCACACAAATTATATCATACCAAATCAAATCAAACAATTAACTGACATATGTGATATTTATATATATAGTAATAACAAAAGATATGATTATGTTAACAAGATATCAATCAATTATTTACTGTTTATTGTCATATGAATAATTCTATACATGGTAATTTTAACATGCAAGCAAGCCATATATTTTTAATTACCAATCAATTCTATATGGTAATTTTAACATGCAAAGGTGCAGTATATATAATTACTAATTTACCATATCACATGCAGGGAGGGCAAATTTTAATTAACATTATACAATATACATGCAATTTCTATACATGGTAATACAAACACATATACTATCATGCATACAAGTACTATACTATGGGACCAGTGATGTAATTACATTAAACTATATTCAGTTTTAGACTAATTTACACAGTTAATCCATAATATTTGGCGTGATACAGGTAAGTCCTGGTGTGTTTAATGTATATAGATTTAGTCCAATAGGTTATTAGAACTACCGATTTATTTACTTTTGCATCAAACAATATATGTTGGCAATATACAAGTGGGAGTTCCAATTATTTCTATGTCTGTGACTAGATCTAAAATTCGGTCATGGTGTTACACCACAGTGAACTAAAACCCAAGCAAAATAGATTCCAGACATATAAGCACAGATGGCATGCAGTAACAACTAATAAACTATTACATCTTATACAATCATGCATGAATTATTAGCATATGCCAGAACTAGCAACCTATTTATGCAGTTCATGAATTTTATTTACGAGAGTAACAAAAATATGTACCGTACGCCTCGTATTTTGGAGAAGACCGGCGGAACAAAAAAAAATTCAAAGTTTGGCCGTATGTTTATAACCCAATCTTCGAGCTTAAACCCTGGTATTCGAATAAATTCCTCAATCTCCTACCTTTTATTTCAATCTTCGCGAGCATCGTGCTGATAACGTGTTGTGAGTCTTATTAGCTCAGTATATATATTATATATAAGACATAGAGAGAACATAGAGAGAGGGAACAGTAGGTCTTTATTAATCAGCATGTGTATTAATGAATGTGAAATACAAGACCCCTAACCCTCTTTATATAGATAGAGGGGTAGGGTTACAAGTCCACTTGGGCCCATAAAGTACAAGCCCAATAGTCCAATAATATCCTACAACATGTATGACGTTTTGGTAAATAAAGTAAATAATTAAAAAGTGGTACCTATAGAGAATATGAAATTATGGAGGTAGCTAGGAGTAATATAATTTCAAAAGTGGTACCTATTGGGCATTATTTGTTATTATTAAGCCTACATTCTGGCCTAAATTGATTTTTTAGATATTCCAGTATCATCCCCTTTTTCTTATAGATTTTGTGTAAACCTTTTTAGCAAAGAGTGCTAGCTATTCTTCATCAATCAGATTATCACATAGTTTAGATTCAGCTTTCTTAGATTGAAAGGCTATTTCCTTTTCTGTTTTCTTTGGTTTGAAGAATTTTAACTCATGAGTGCCTAGATTTCCTATAAGTTCTTCAAATTTTAAGTTTTCTACATCTGTTGATTACTCAATAGCAGTTACTTTAATTTCAAATCTTTCTGGAAGATATCTTAAAATCTTCTTCACAAGTTTAGCATCACTATATTTTTCACCTTAGGTTCCTGCTTGATGTGCAATGTGACAAATTCTTCCATTAAACTATTCAATAATTTCATCTTTCTCCATTCTTAGATTTTCAAACTGATTAGTTAATTGTTGGACTTTATAAGCTTTTAATTTAACAGTTCCCTCAAAGGTTACTTGTAGGATATCACATGCATGTTTGGCAGTTTCATAGTGAGAGATATACCTGAACACGCTTAGAGTTACACCAGCAAAGATTAAGTTTATTGCTGTTGAGTTTGCACTTGACTTTTTATCCTCATCAGCAGACCGTCTATATTCAGGCACATAAACTAGTTCACTTTCACCATCAGTAACAGTTGTAACTTCCCAACCATAGAGTACAGACTTCCATGCTTGTTCATCTTGCTGTTTGATGAAGGATCACATTCTTATTTTTCAGACTCCATAGTTAACTCCTTCTTCAAGCAATAGTGGCTTGTTAAACCATTTCCTTCACTCATTAAGTCCATCTTTACCAGAACATAGGATCCACACTAAGTAGAATCTAGTGTGAAGCTCTGATACCAATTGAAAGTCCTATCCGATATTCTAGTTATTGTTATGCAGTTATGTTTCAATTACAGTTGGAACCACAGTTGGAACCTAAGAATAATCATTGACAGAACTTGTAAAGTTAAATGTACTTGAACTAATTCACACGCATATTTAACAATGGAGTTCACCCAACTAGGCTACGTCTCCAGGGCACTCACACAGATTAATGATATTATAAAAGCTTACAATATATGATTCAAGTCTTGATGAAAAACTCTCAGACTCCCTCTAGATTTTTCTGCATATCTTTGTATTGCTCCTACCTTATAACTATCACTCAGAAGATCAATGGCATCCCACCATTGTTTTTCGTTTTAAAAGCTCATTGCGTATTATCTCAAAGTTGAGTTCCTTATAATTTAGAACACACACTTTTTACAAGCAAGTTATTAACTATTTAAAGAGTAAAACAATTTTCTTTCTTCAAGATATTGTTGATTGATTTGGCCTCTTCTAATTGATCTCAATCTTCCCATATTTGCACGAGATACTGCTGCATTTGATTGATCTCAATCTTCATGTTAATACATGTTAATAAATTGTTTGACAATAGGAGTTACTACTTCCTTAAACAAGGAACATATAAAATAATAACTTTTAGAGATAAAATCTTAATATATTTTGAAACCATTACTCCATATACCATTCAATCTAATTGGATCATAACAGATTTTGTAAACACATAGATTGAATTTCGTGATAAATACTTTGCATAATAATAGAGATTTAATTGCATAATAAAAGGAACAAAATCTCCTAAACTAATCTACATATATCTTTTAAACAACTTCCATTCTTTATCAACTTAATATTCTCAATATTTATAAAGTAAATCTTTTTAAACAAATGAGAATATATCCTGCATACTTTAATTCAAATAAAAGATTTTAAAGATTAAGCAATGCAGTTAGACAGAATTAGACAGAATCTTGTGTATTGGCAGGTTGGAACTGTGGTTGCAACTGAGATTGCAACCTCACCTGTAAACATAAAACTGTCTTAATTCTTAACATTCAACTTAGATTATTTTGTTCAAACAAATTGACAACAAATAGTTAGTAGGGCAGAAATATGGTCCTAACAAGTATTATCCCAAATCACTTGTAAATAGATCATTGCATGTGTTTAAAATGTGTTTCTCATCTTACTGGCTTTGAGGCCTTTTAGTGAGTAAGGGCATGTGTTTAATATGATATCAGATCCCGGTTACTCACAAGTGATGGTGGCTCACCTCATCCGTCCCATAATAGACGTTATATTACACTTGTTGGCTCCGTTCAGATTTAGTACAGCCCACAAGTGAGAGAGAGTATTGAGTATTATCCCACATCACTTGTGGATAGATATCATGGCATCTGTTTAAAATGTGTTGCTCATCTTACTATGAGCCGTTTTAGTGAGTAAGCGTATGAGATTTAATAATATGAGGTTCAATAACTTAATATAGTGAGTGAGCCTGAACATGGAGTTGTTTCGGTTGAGGAATCACTTGTCGTAAGCTCGAGTTCACGAGTTAAATCACTTTTAAAAAGGAAATAAATTTAGCATTACTAAAGTTTGAGAGCTCAATTGTGGTATACTGTTTCAGAATCATGTAAACAACCTACATAAAAAGTAATGTCTCAAACTCGTTACTGCAACTATGATCAAGCATTTAACAAATTTTCTTTTCCTTTCGTGATTATCACGCTGAGGGGTGACCAGACCAAGCAAGCCTAAAGCAGTAGTAATTGAAATTTCAAATTATAGTAACAGTAAGATTAGAAACTGGGTATGCGCTACAGAGCTCCCCCAACTCAACTTTCCTGAGGAACCACCCACACATGACAAAAAAAAATATATATGGATGGAAAATTCTCTGTTTTAGCACTCTCTCCTTATCAAAATTGTGATGTAGTTTGGATTAAGAAAGGTATTCGTACTAAAGGAGACCATAACAAAGTGGATATATGAATTTCATACCAAGTGATGCAACCATTAGAAAATTAATACTATTAAACATTTGTCTAGGGAGTTTGCAGGTTAACTCCACATAGTCATTATATGAAATGTAGCATAAGAGAACCAATTAATAAGCACTATTTCATTCCATACTACCTCGATGATTGCTTCGAAGAACTCAGTTATATCCTGTAAATTGGGGAAAATATCATTTTAAGAAACGATATTTTAATGCCTTGAAACCTAACTTTGTTGTTCTGATTAAAGAAATTGGTGCAGCTAGCAAAACCAGTCCCCGAGAAGGTTGCCACATACAGGAATGTAGAGATATTAAAGTAGCAAAGTTCGA
Organism: Primula veris; assembly: GCA_963682055.1. NCBI lineage: Eukaryota > Viridiplantae > Streptophyta > Magnoliopsida > Ericales > Primulaceae > Primula > Primula veris. The sequence continues at coordinate 24,162,111 of OY821748.1, read as the reverse complement.
GAAAGGCCATGGCTAGTCCCTAAATAAATTATTGCTTTCAACAGTCTACAAAGTTGGAGAGTACAATTAAAAAGTCTGTAAATATTCCGATACAGTTTTGGCAATTAACAACTTACACACAAAACAACAATAGTAGCACCCATTACTAATAAGGAAGGCCCAAACATACATGGCTTGTGATGACACCACTCAAATCAGGTTTGAAATTACTAACATTAACTTGCTTGAGCAGACATGGGTCTTTCCGATTCCTCCTGACCTTTTTAAAGAATCTCGCACCCCTGACCTCGCGAAGTGAAAACTAGATAAAGACAGAGCAATACTATTAGACCACGCTTCAAATTAGACTACAAAGTGAGGAGGTTTATATGAATACACATACAGAATTTTTTCTATATAACAACTAGAATTACATTTTTTAACACATATCGATCCGATGACACCTAACCCCAAGGGTTGTTATGGCTCATACAAGGTTCGGACTTGATTGACAGTTTATGTGAAAACATTTTTTGCGATCGATTTAGCATCATGACACATTTTTTGTGAGTCAAAAAACGCGATTAGCCAAACCAAAGCGAATCCTAATTTCAAGTTGATCACCTCAATATGCCCTTGCATGATTTTGATGTCATACCAATGATTAATGTTTTTCGTTGATGTGTTCCTTATATGGTGTGTTATATGGCAGCTTATGGTAATCTTTGATCTAATTTGAACTCAACTTGGCAAATGTGAAGTCTCTTCCTAGTTGTATTTTTATATTTGGAACTTTCTGATATGGTTCCATGTAATTGTAATTGATACTGTCGAAGAACCAAAGGAGCAAGGGGTCAAGAAAAAAGAAGAAATATGATTTCATTAAAACATGTGTATTTTAGTTGAAGATTCAGAACCTTCTTGTAATCTGAATTCTGAACATAAATGAAAATGGGCGAAAACATGTTGTAGGTTCTGTTCTCCAGTACCGTTAACAATCCTCTCTCTCTCTCTCTCTCTCTCTCTCTCTCTCTGAGATAAACCATAGTCACCAAGTTAGAGATATATGGGAGGTAAAACTCTGATTTAAATGAACTTAAATATTCTGATTAATTTTAGAGTAAATATTTAAAATAAGATCTGCCTAAAAGCGCTAGTAATAAAAGATCAACGTACGCAGCTGCCGACAGCTCTCTCTCTCTCCCGAAATTAGAGATAAAAGATGGTGAGGGTCGGTTTCGCTATCCGCATATTGAGAACCTCGGCATCAAGGCCGTTGGACCAATCCCAGATATATAAGATTCCTCATAAACGAAGGAGGGAGTGAGAGCAGAAAGATATTTCTTTCTTTAATTTACCTCTATAGATACAGTTAGCCTTTTGCTATAAGCCTATAGGCTATAACTATTTCCCATAATTTTAAAAATGTATTTTGTCATTTTGTTACTGTGAATGAACTCGACTTAAATCGACAGTATAAAAACGAAGAAATTAAGACGTTCAAAGGAAGAGTGTTATAGAATATTATTGGTCATCTTGGGTCTTACTATATGTGTCTTTACTTGAGCCAATCTTGATATTTTCTATCATATGTAACTCTACCCTCTATTATATAAAAAGGGTTAGGGGGGTCTCTTCATGTATCTATGTACACTCATATTAATGAATAAACACTCCGTCTATTGTCTCTCTATATCCTCTCTCTATATCTATATACATATATGTTCTTGCATACATAAAACATAAATTAGACATCTTTAATATTATGCAAAAGGTAATCCACTATAAATAATGATTATTTGAGCGTTGTCTACAATAATATGTATTTTAAATTACAACTAATAGTTCAAACACAGAAGAACCAGTTTATAATACTATTAATCAGTCGTAAAACTCTTTTTAAACCTTTTATCATTTAGAAACCCTTTAAAAACCATTGTGCAATTCTTTATGCGTCTAGTAACCTACTTACATGCATATGACCATTAATAATTTGTTAAAAAAACAAAATGATAATAGCTATAACAAACGTTTACTCCCACTAAACTAGTGGTTACTTCAAATAAAATAATAGGTTATGAATACAAAACAAGTTAACGTTTTTATTTGAATTCAAAGAAAATGGTAGCTCAAGAAAATTTCAACAACGAGTTTATTTTAAAATTATTAATTACTCTCACTGATCTTACCCTTACTATAGAAGTATGGTTAAATAATAATGAAACAAGTAATTATCTCTCACTTGTTTAACCATTACTCTAAAACTTATGATAAGTAACATATAACTTGATAGTGGGTGTAACTATACATTTATTCTTTAATAGGAGTTAGTAAAAACATAAATAGTAGGTGTACTAAATAATCTAATTCTTCCACTAATGTTATCGTAACTTCATCAATAACCAAAACTATTTTTGTTTAGTAAAATCTCGATAAAATTCCATCAACTATAATTATTGGAAAGTATGGATCTACATGCACATAATGTGATTGAAAAACGTTAATTATCTAACAACATAAAATTAGCTTCAACTAAAAACTTTTCGTTTACTCGCAAACTAATATGCGACCTATAAAGAAAATATAAACAATAAGGAAAAAATTTAGTAAAAGCTAAGGAATTTGGAACTTGAGATTTAATGAGTTTAATTATATTAAAAAAATATCTCAACTAGTGTTACCATATTTCTCCTTTCAAAACATTAAATAATCACTGTTTTCTCACAAAGAAATCATCATGTAACACTACATAACATTTTCATTTTTTTCTATTTTTATTTATTAAGTTAATTGATGGTATACTTTCATCAAGTAAATTTGTTACATCTGGCTATCCAAATTGAACTTGACTAATAATACACATCAATAACCATATTAAATTGGTAGAACTTAACACCAACAACTTGTATTTTAATAACACTTTTAAATCAAGCATAACATTTTGTAAGACAATTTATAACTAATGGAATATGTCAATAAAATGGACCATTTCAAAAATTTAACTATAAAAATATGGCATCTTTATTGGAGCTATATTTTTATTCTTAATGTTAAATTTAAATCCGTCCATAATATTTGTTTAACTAGGAAAAATATGTTATCTGTGGATATCCGATATTTTCCATCTTAATGGTAAACCTTAATAAATCATTCATAATGTTTATTTGGTCAAAATAATTGGACCTGTGGACAGCCAAGTTATAATAAATAATTAAATAATGATAAACATCCAATAATTATTTTTATTATAATATTTTTGGGCCCGTGAGCAACCAAAAACAAACATACATAAAATCAGTTCTTATGTATACCCGACCCATAGCAATACTGGACGCAAACATAATTTAGCAACCATAATTAAGGCACTAGTGGATGCAAAACATAACGTTTATCATCAAATATTTATCTCCAAAATTTTGTACATGTAGGCAACCAAAATCTGGACATATGATGTTGATGCAAAATATTTATCATCACTAACACTCATTAAAATATAGATTATAACACATTTAATTTTAATCGAACAATAATATGAATATCAGTTCAATGTTATTAGATGTAGTTGCTAAAGCTAAATATTCATTAGATTTTACCAAAACTTATATTGAGTTTTGGTCAAACAATACTACAAATATTAATATTAGAGCATCAATAATTTTAAATGATATTTACGCATACACCAGCGATTATTTAACATTCACTGGCTTAAAATTTTATGCATGTGGGCAAACAAAATTTTACATGATATGAATGTTATATATATATATATGATTTATCTTATAATTTATTACCAAAACTTATATGGTGAACATAAATTGATTTAACTTTATATAGTCAAAATTGACTTTAAAAATAATAGTATGGACAATTTCATGCACAAATGCAACATAATGACTAAAACGTGCGTCATGTTTTAATCAAAATATAATATGCACATCACCCAACTTTTCATATGTACATGCATTTTTATCAATATTTTTTTATTGTGACATGTAATCTTAAAATTAATCTATTAAAATGCTCGTTTGTTTTAATATATATAACAAATAAATTTTATCTTTTATTTAATTCATTTAAGAAGTTATATACAACTCATAACTTTATTTAGAAATAGAAGGACACGAAACAATAAGTTATATATCATAATTGAATTCATATCGAATTAGTTACTAAAATAATTAGTAAATGGTATCTTGTTACTATCAGCCTTTTGGCCAACCTTTTCAACAAGTTACATACTTTTTTAGGCTAAATGTTCATCATTCCTTTATTCGTATTATCCATTTTATTTAACATATGTCACATCGATATTAAGACACCCATTCAACGAACATAAGTATAGAAACACAACCGGAAAAATTATTACATACTTTAACCGTTTCGGTATCTCTAACATAATGCGACCAAGTAAGAGAGGGTGAGGGTTGGTGCAGAAAAGTCTGCTTAAAAATCGATCTTATTAAGATACCAAGTATCAACCGAATTCTTGTCTTGCCATCGTATCATAATAGGCGAGTCTATTCGGGAAAATTTTATAATTTTACAACTTATATATGAATCGAAACTTATTCGCAACCTTTCAACTACATTTACGTAAATGTATTATTAACAATTTATCTTACATGTCCATTTAATAAAATTACCGGTCATGTGGGCAAGCGAAACATAAGACAAAATTAAAACCATAAATAGCATAATTATCTAGGACTTTTCTCTACATGATGATCATACACAATAAACTATAATGGGTGTGTCGAAACACATACCTTTTATACGGAAGTACGATGAGTTCGATAATTGAGAGTTGAGTTTTGGAGGACGGAGGTAGATCGTCGGGGTGGAGAGACTTGGGTTTCTCCTCCTTTGCTTTTCACTACACTACTTTATGTGTTGTATATCCTTTTATGTATTCGATACAAATTGAGATGGTATTGTGTCATTTACATAGGTAGGAGTAGTAACCGAGATTTTTCATGTATTTTCGATCTCTACCATCCATCAAGGTATGATCAATCTCAACCAATCATTATGGTGAAAATGTATAGTTTATTAACTCACAAATTTATGTTTAAATCATAAATTATATAACTTATGAAATGTATATGGACCACTTTAATGGGAAATATTTATTTTATGTTTAATGAATTAATATTTATATAACAATTATAAATAATTCTACACTCTAGCCATAATTTTCACTACCCAACAAATAAGTTCTTGATTTCTTGAGAAAAAAAATGCCAATCACCATTTGCAACTATGAAATTACTTTTCATCATCCATAGGTCACTTTCAAAACCTTCAATAATAAGATGGTTGTCGTGTCTTCCAAATCCTACCTTACACACATCCTCATTTAAATGTACATAATCAAGAAAATCTGGGAACTTAACAAAACTTTGTAATGCCGCGGCGAGGTCTTTTGCTCTTTCATTATCTACGAATGGAATAACCATGACATATTCATTATCGTGTCCCCAAAAGGTTCTGGCACGATTTTTTATTGCTCGGTACTAGATACCCTTCAAAATCCCATTTAATTTCATACTTAAACAAACCTTGATAAATGTTCGAGTGTTTTTCATTAAAAATAAATCTGGACTTTTCTCGAAACCTTCGCTTGATACCTCAAGATTCACAAACTCGCCTTTTCTTTCCACATCCTCATCCTTTTTCATCTCCCTCTATCCATTTACTTCCTTTGTATTCTCTTTATCTTTCTCCAAAGTCAACCTTGAAATTTGAGTTCTCTTTTCACTCATAGTGTTCGGTTGTTTATCGACTTCTCAGCTCTTCCTTTTCATTGCTTTTACATGAGATTCATTCAAAGTTTCTGGTATTCCTTTAAGTTGTTGTCTAACCTAGTAACAACAAGTATAATGTGTTAATGATAACAAGAATAAAAGGGGAAAAAAAGAAATGCCACACAAAATAGAAAAACATGACAAAAATAATCAGATGAAACTATTTTAAGTAAGATATAACAATGATCCCGAGATGTTTTGATTTAAAATTCTTAAGTGCATTTCGAGCATCTTTTAAAGCGTCTTTCAAGTTTGCAATTGTCGTCTCGCTTTTCTCTGCTTCATCAGATTACATAGAAATGTAGTTGTCTTGTCAATTGCTATGACGAGAGAGATGAACTCATAAAGGATATCACTAAAATGGAAGAACAATATAGGCAAAACAATTGTAGGAACGTGTCTAAAAAGATTGTGGATTCTAAGGAAACATTGCGAATTATGGAGCCTACCTACCAAAAGAACATGAGGGATCTACAAGCCTACCTACCAAGGAAACTTTTTTTTTTACACGAAAAGGGCTTGCATTTTATTGATGAAGGACAATGTTTTGTGCATGGGTCATGGTCCCATCCTAGCATATGTGGTCGAAATACGATACAGTAAACCATAATAAGATGCAACAAACAAACCTAAGCCCTACAAATGTATATAGAGGATAAAAAACAAAGCTGAGAAGAGACTTAAAACAATTTGAGCTCAACATAAACGACACATTTGCACCTAGCGTATCTCTTCTTTCTCCTTATAGTTCCTAGTTTTATAGCCCCCCCTATCTCTCCTGATCGATGTGATCAAAGTGAGACTTAATTACTAGCTACCGAACATGTGTTCATGGAGCTCACGCTAAAAGTCAAATAAACAGCCCTGAAAAACTCCTAGATATATATGATACATACTAGATTTGAGAGAAAAGCTCAATACACATGATAACATAATATTTTCCAGTCCAAAATGATATTAACATAAACTGCAGTTATGTCAAGTCGTCAACAGCAACAAGATAAGACCATTTGAGCAATATAATCATATCTTTAAGGGAAGTAATATATCCGCATCACATCATATTCGAGACAGCAACCATCATGAAATTAACCTGAAAATACTCATACCAAAATGATCGCACCATTTTTAACAGCACAGTGAAAAACCAGGCTTCATCTCCAATCCACATCTAGGGTAGTTATCATCAAACTTTTCCTCAATCCCAAAAACTTGGGGTCGGCTAAAAAAAATTAAATCTCGCCGACTTTTTAATATCTTATTATTGAACTACATTGTATTGTATCAATATGTCATCATTAGTTATAATGTACGCATATCGTATTTATATAGATATACATAAATATGAAATATATATAAATATATATATATATATATATATATATATATATATATTTCCGGAAAAAAACAAAACGCATATTTGTCTTTCCGTTGAAAAACCGTGAATATTTGCATTAATGAAATCTTTATTTGGAGCATTTTTTTCATAAAAGTGTTTATAAAAGTTTCTATGTTGATGTTCCTTTATCGCCCCTATATATATATGGGGAGAATCAATACACAAATAAAAAAACACACTATATTTGCATTCTAAGTTCAACCCTACATACTCTTTTATTTTCAATGGTCTAGATTAAACCATTTAATCAAATGGATTTTATATAATGGATTAATATTAATCTTAGTTATTTCAAGGGGAAACTAACATAAACATATCATATAGCTATTATATTAACAAAAAAATACCCTCAAAAATTAAATTATCCAAAACATACATTTTATTAATAATTAATAAAAAAACAAAAAACTTCATTCACCACTCCTGATCTCTTCCTCACTCTCTCTAATCTATTTCTCCTCCTCATTCTCGTTCTCTCCGATCTCTCCTCCTTCCTATCTCTTTCAGATCTCTCTCTCCTCCGTATTCTCCATCTTTCCAATATTTCTCTCCTCTTTCTTATCACTCTCTCTGATCTCTCCTCATTTCGCTCTTTTTCCACCCTCTCTCTCATCATCCCTCCTCTTTTCGATCTCTCTCTGCTCCTCACTATCTATTTTTAATTTTTCTCTCCTACTCCCTCTCTCTCTCCGATTTCTCTATTCGGTAAAAATTAAAACGGAGACATTCGTCAGAGTGGGTGGAGAATGTGTAGAGAAAGGTCAAAAACTCAAGGTTGATGCCGACGGAGATACGGTCGTCAAAAGAGAGGCCCACGAGGACGACGTGGTAGTTCGAGATCGGAGGATGAGTAAATGTTGAATTTGTTAACTAGTGTATAAAGTTGAAAAATAAGTGTATAAATTCCGTGAATTAAGTGTATTAAGTTAAAAATTATGAATATGAATTATGTAAATAAAAATATGAATTCTATAAATTGGGGTATCAAATTTGAAAATAAGGGTGAATTTTACAAATTAGGGTATGAACTTTTGAAATTAGGGTATAAACTTTTAGAATAAGGGTATGAAAATATACAAATTAAGATATGAAATTTTGAAATAAGTCTATGAACTTTTGAAAAAATGGTATGAAAAAAATACAAATTAGGTTATGAAATTTTGAAAAAAGTGTATGAACTTTTTGAAGAATGGTATAAAATATACAAATTAGGTTATGAACTTTTGAGTATATTTTTGTTAATTATAAATTTTTGGGTATATTTTTGTTAATTTAGTTTTAAAGTAGTATGTTTTATTAATTTATCCTTGAATGTATTATTTATGTACCACGCTAGTAGTTTAAGTGGCTTATTTGTTATATTTATTATAATTTGAGGACTAGTATTTCTTTTGTTATGGTTATTATATACACCCATAAACATTTTTAACGATTCATTAGGTTACGTGTATTTAGCTATTAACCAAAGGGGGAGATCTTTGTTTATCTCCGTTTCTTTCATTTTTCCGTTCATTCCTGCTTGTTTTTGTGAAATTGATCTGTACTTCTCGTCTTTTTTCCACTGAAACCTTCGGGTTTCTTCACCCTTACATCATTTATGTAATTCACTACCTTGTCACTAAATTTTATTAGGAAATCAAATAATTGTGAAACAAGAGGTTTAGGCAAATAAGCAAACCAGTAGTGTTTCCTCTTACAGATTATGTAATAAACTTGGACTACAACTATTTGGCGAAAAAAAATAAATCTAGAATGTGTCCCTCCAAAATAAAAGAAATCTTGAATGTGGGTCTGATTTTCTCTCATAACTGGCTATGCGAGACGGTTTTTATAAGTCTTGTAACCTAAATGCTAAAGGTAAGGAAGAGTAGAACACGTTCAAAGAGGAAAAGTATTTAAACGAGAGATTATCATTGACAAACTTGAATTAAAATGGATCACACCATAATATAAGCAGCATTGTAGCTGTTTCGCCTAAAAACTTTAGAGCGTAAAAACCAGATTAGGTAGAACGGGACATCGAAAATACAACAGACAGTTATTAGTAAGACATATTTCAAAGAACTATCTTGAGTTGGACTTTGACGAATCAGGGCAACAAATAGTTGTAATTAACGAAAACACTTTGAAGGCAAATACCCAAATGCTTGAAGCTTCTAAGGGGAACGGGAAGCTAAGTGTAGACAATCAGGACGACGGTACCTTCTAGGGGTGTTCATGGTCCGGTTGGACCGGTTTTGGTCAAATCCAAGCCCGGACCATGTTGAAACGGGCTATAAAAATATAACCCACCAGACCAACGGTTCAGTTCGGTTTCGGGTTGAGTTTCGGGTTCAACGGACTGGTTCAATTTCGAATTGGATTTCGGGTTGTTGCGGTATCACGATAAACATAACATAATAAATTATATCCGGAAATGAAATAGTCAGCACAAACTCTATAAAACTAAGCAAATGTTATTGTTGTAAATAAAAAAAAAAACAAATGGATAAGATAAATCTATATTTACTATACTTTATGTATTATATATTATATACTTATTAGTTATTTGATATGCAACTTAAGTGGGTTGGGTGGGTTTAACGTTTTTCACGGTTCGTTCCTAATTTTGATTAGTTAACCCTAGCCCAAACCATTAAGAACGGTTTTGAATTTTCCTAAGCCAAGCTAGCCCGGACCATAAAGATTGAAAACCCGGACCAGACCAAACCAAACCAACGGATCGGTCCGGATTCACCGGTTCACGGTTTTTTTAACACCCCTAGTACCCCCATCCCATAACTCTAAAATTTATGATTTTTTCCAATTTTATCATGTATTTTTACTAAAATTTGTTTAAAATATTATTTGGCACCTTCATCTAGGGGTGTTAAAAAAAATGAACCGATGAACCCGGACCGATCCATTGGTTTGGCCTGGTCTTGTCCGGGTTTTGAACCTATATGATCTGAGTTTGAGTTAGAAAAATTCAAAACCGTTCTTAATGGTCTAGGCTAAGTTTAACTAATCAAAATTCAGACCGAACCGTAAAAATCGTTAAGCCCACTAAAACCAATTAAGTTAAATATTTAACTAAGTATATAATATAGGAAAAATACCCAATAAGTCATACTTTTTCAACTTAATCCCTAAAAAATCACGTATAAGATCAATCTCCCTGTTTAGTCGCACTTTATAAAAAAAATATAAATAGCCCTGAAAATCTAATTTTATAATTGTTGCTATCTGGCGAATTCATCTCTTTCTCTGCAACTCATCTTTCTCTCTCTAACTATATATCTCTCTCTATCTGTTACGAACCACCTCCACTTCCATTGTCGGAGTTCCGCCACCCTGTCGAAACTCCGTCATCCCGCCAGGTTTTCACCCCTCCACCGAACCTCTGCCCGTCCATGAAAGATTCGTGTCCATCTGTGCTAGTTAGTTTATATGCATATTTGTATATATTTATACATGTGTGTATGTATTGTGAAAGAGATTTACAATATAAAATTGCAGTGAATTATGGTATGTATATATATATATATATATATCCAAGTGTGCGTGTGTGTATATAACTCGGTATATAAACACTATATATGTATGGTTTTATATGTATACTTTGATATTTGTGGAGTTTGCATTCATATTTAGTTTTTATTTGTGAATGAGACTTTGTATGTATTTAACTTGTTTGGCTATAAATGTATAATTGTGAGTTAAGTTTTGGTTGTACCAATTTATGTCTGTAAGGTGTTCGGTGAAATGATTCATAGATGTATTTTCCATAATTCACTCAAATACGGTAGTATGGTTTTACGTGTATTTTTTTATTCATTTTTATTGACTCGTATACACTTTTTATACATATTTTATGCACTCTTATCGACCCATATACACTTTTATCGTCCCGTATGCATTTTTATCGATCTGTATGCACTTTTATGTATTTTTAATACAGTTTTTATGCACGTTTATACATCTTTTATGCACTTTAATCGACCCGTATGAACTTTTTATTCACTTTTATGCTCATTTTATGCATTTTTATTCAATTTTTATACAATTTTTATGCATATTTTATTCAATTTTTATACACTTAATGTATTTTGTATGCACCTTTTATACACTTAATGTATTTTGTATGCACATTTTATGCATTTTATATACAATTGCACTTTAATGCACTTTTTATGTAGCTTTTATGTATCTTTTATGCATTTTGTATGTACTTTTATGCACTTTTTATACACCATTTATGCACTTTTTGTGCACTTTTATGGACTTTTCACTTTTTATGAATCTTTTATGCACATTTTATGCACTTTGTATGCACCACCCGTATGCATGTTTTATGCACATTTTATGCACTTGTTATGCACATTTATACACTTTATGCACTTTTTATGTAGTTTTATGTCATTTTTATGCATTTTTTATTCAATTTTTATGCTATTCATTATGTATTTTTAGTGAATGTTATGCACTTTACTAGGCATTTTAGTTAATTTTTCAAAAAATGTGCCTATTTGTTGAAAAAATACGCTTATTTGGTTAAAAAAAATACGCTTATTTCGTGAGAAAACGGGTTATGGTGAAAAAATAGGTTTTTATGCATTTTTATTAGCTCGTATGCACTTTTTATTGACCCATGTGCACGTTTTATGCATTTTTTATGCACTTTTTATTCACCGCTATACACTTTTTATATATATGTATGCACATTTCATCCACATTTATACACCCGTATATACTTTTTATGCTTATGCACTCGTATGCACTTTTTATGCACCCGTGTGCATATTGTATGCATCATTTATGCACCCGTATGCACTTTTTACATTTTATGCACCCGTATACACTTTTTATGCACCCTCTATGCACTTTATGCATATGTATTCATTTTTTATACACTCTTTATGCACACTTTATGCAGACGTATGCATTTTATATGCACTATTTATGCACCATTTTATGTACCCTTATGCACTTTTTATACACTATTTATGCACTCATATGCACTTTTTATGCTATGCATCCGTATGCACTTTTTATTCACCTGTGTGCACATTTTATGTATCATTTATGCACCCGTATACACTTTTTATACATATTTTATGCACCCGTATACACTTTTTATGCATATTTTATGCACCCGTATACACTTTTTATGCACCGTCTATGCATTTTATGCATCTGTATTCATTATTTATGCACTCTTTATGAACACTTTATGCACCCGTATGCATTTTATATGCACTATTTATGCACCATTTTATGTACTCGTATGCATTTTTTATACAACATTTATGCACTCGTATGCACTTGTTATGCTATGCATCCGTATGCACTTTTTATGCATATGTATACACTTTTTATGCACTCTTTATGCACCATATGCACATTTTATGCACTCGTATGCACTTTTACGTACTTTTTATTAAATCGTATCCACTTTTATACACTTTTTAGACCCGTATTCACTTTTACGCACTTTTTATGCACTTTTATGCATTTTTTTTGCACATTTTTTTGCTCTTTTATGTATTTTTTATGCACTTTCTATTTATCTTTATGCACTTGTTATGCACATTTTATGCACATTTATGCACTTGTTATGCACTTTTATACACTTGTTATGCACATTAATGAAAAAGCTGATTTTTTGTGAAAAAACTTTTTTTTTTTTTTGAAAAATCTGTTTTTTTGTGAAAAAGCCTTTTTTTTGTAAAAAACCTGTTTATTTTGTGAAAAACCTGCTTTTTTTTGTGAAAAAACTGTTTTTTTTTTGGTGAAAAAGCTGGTTTTTTGTTAAAAAGCTGTTTTTGTTGTGAAAAGGCTTTTTTTTTTTGTGAAAAGGCTTTTTTTTAAAAGCTGTTTTTTGGTGAAAAAGCTGTTTTTTTTGTGAAAAAGCTGCTTTTTTTTTGTGAAAAAGCTGCTTTTTTTTTGTGAAAAAGCTGTTTTTTTTTGGAAAAGCTGGTTTTTTTGTGAAAAACCTATTTTTTTCATTAAAAATACTAAATATATTTATGAAATAAACTATTTTTTTTTTTAAAGTAAGTTTCTTTTTATTTTTTTAGGGTTTGTTAGAGTGAGAAATATAGTTTGGGAGATAAAGGTGTAATACATATTACTCCAAATTAGATTTTGAGATGTATTTATATTTTTAATAAAGTGTGACTAAATTGAAAAAGTAATCTTATGTGTGACTTTTAAAGTATTAAGTTTGAAAAATGTGACTTATTGAGAATTACCCCTATAATATATTAACTATAGTAAATATTATCTCATCTATTTATTTTTTAAATTGAAACTATAACATTTGTTGAGTTTTATAGATTTTGTGTTGAGTCTTTTATTTTCGGATTTAATTTATTATGTTGACTTTATTGTGATACTGCAACAATTCAAAATCCAATCCGAAACCGAATCGGACCGTTGAACTAGAAACTCAATCCGAAACCGAACTGGACCATTGGTTTGGTCTGGTAGGTGCTATAAAGTTACATTGGTCTGGTCTACTTCATATTTTCCTAACCCGTTTCAACATGGTCTGAGCTTGGACTTGGCCAAAACCGTTCCAACCCGGACCATGAACACAAATCCCAAAAAATCTAAAATCAACAAAAATCAAAAAAGCAAAAAATAAAAACAGTCCGAGTCATCTTAATTCATTTTAAAAATAGTCTGAATCATTTTAAAAACAATATTAGTCATTTTAAAAATAGTTTTAGTTGTTTTAAATCATTTTAAAAACAGTATGGGCCATTTTAAAAGCAGTCTGGATCGTTTTAAGTAATTTTAAAAGTAGTTTAAGTCATTCTAAGTCATTTTAAAAACAGTCTGAGTCGGTTCAAGTCATTTAAAAACAGTTTAAGTCGTTTTGAGTCATTTTAAAAACAGTTTGAGTCATTTTGAGTCATTTTAAAAACAATTTGAGTAATTTTAAAAACAGCCCGAGTCTTTTTAAGTCATTTTAAAAACAGTGTGAGTCGTTTTAAGTCATTTTAAAAATTGTATGAGTAATTTTAAAAACAGTGTGAGTAATTTTAAGTCCTTTTAAAAACAGTCTGGGTCGTTTTAAGTCATTTTAAAAACAGTCTGAGTCATTTTAAAAAACAGTCTGAGTCGTTTTCAAAACAGTCTTAGTCATTTTAAGTTATTTTAAAAACAGTTTGAGTAATTTTAAAAACAGATTGACTCATTTTAAATCATTTTAAAAATAATCTGATTCATTTTAAGTCATTTTAAAAACAGTCTGAGTCATTTTCAATTATTTTAAAAATAGTCTAAGTCATTTTCAATCATTTTAAAAATAGTCTAAGTCATTTTCAGTCATTTTAAAAACAGTCTGAGCAATTTAGAAACAATGTGAATAATTTTAAAAACAATTTGAGTTATTTTGAGTCATTTTAAAAAACAGTCCGAGTTCTTTTAAAAACAGTCCGTGTCATTTTAAAAATAGTCCAAGTTATTCTAAAAATAGTTTGAGTTATTTTAAGTAATTTTAAAAACATTCTGAGTCATTTTAAAAACAGTTTGAGCCATATTTAAATCATTTGAAAAATAGTATGAATCATTTTCGGTAAGTTTAAAACAGTTTGAGTCATTTAAAAAATCAGCTCAAATAATTTTAAAAACATTCTGAGTCATTTGAAGTCATTTTGAGTCATTTGAAGTTATTTGAAGTCATTTTGAGTCATTTGAAAACAATTGCAACTTATTTTAAAGTTTTTAACATTTTTTGGACTTTCCGACTTTTTTCGACTTTTTCGAACTTCTATTCATTTTTTTGTGATTTTGGATTTTTTTGATTTTTCTTGGTTTTTTTTAATTTTGTTTTACCATTTTTCAGATTTTTTTCGGGTTCCCGGCTTTTTGAACATTTTTTTATTTTTTTATGATTTTGGATTTCTCTTGGGTTTTCTTTTAATTGTTTACCATTTTTCAGGTCCCGACTTTTTAGAACGTTTTTTCATTGTTTTATGATTTTGGATTTTTTTAATTTTTAGGGTTTTTTTAAAATTTTTTTTACCAATTTTGGGTTTTTTCGGGTTCCCGATTTTTTTGAACTATTTTTTGTTTTTTTTTGTTTTTTTTTTTTAATTTTCTTTATTTTTTGAGCATTTTTCGGGGGTTTTTCGGGTTTCCAACTTTTTTAAAGATTTTTTTGGTATTTTCGTTTTTATTTAAGTTTTTTTTAAAAAATTCTAATTTTTCTGATTTTATTTTTTGTTTTTTGAGTTTTTCCAATTTTTTCCATTTTATTTTTATTGGGTAATTAGATGACTGGCCAATCATTAATTAGTTTTACAAATAATGGACAAAATTTTAATTAAATTTTGTTATGTGACCAATTTTTAAATAGTTTTGTTTACATGAATCAATTCTTAATTTCCTTTACCCAGCCTCTATGTATTAAAGCTCATTTAAATAGAGTTCATTACTACAAAATTTTGGTTAATAATGGTTCACCGGCTAACGAGAAGAATAACATGAAAGTTGCAAAAGAATGAAGATGAATTAATTACAAGTAAAAGTTATACTACACTAAGAGAGTATTTCTATTCAACTTCGGGTGGGGAGTAAATCACAAATAAATTAAACATTTCTTCCATATGGTTGACTAGGGTGGTTAAAAAAACCGTGAACAGTTCAATTCGGACCGATTCGTCATTTTGGTCGGTTCAATTCGGACCGATTCCTTATTTTGGTCAGTTTTGGTTCAGGTTTTAAACCTATATGATGTGGATTTGTGTTAAAAAAATCCAAAACCGCTCTTAATGGTCTGAGCTAGGTTTAACTAATCAAAATTCGGACCAAACCGCGAAAACCGTTAAACCCACTAAAACCAATTAAGTTAAATATTAAATAACTATAGTAAATATAGATTTATCTCATCTATTTGTTTTTTTAATTGAAACTATAACATTTATTGAGTTTTATAGATTTTGTGTTTACTCTTTCGTTTTCGGATATAATTTATTATGTTGTTTTTATTGTCATACTGCGAAAACTCAAAATCCAATCCGAAACCGAATCGGACCGTTGAACCGAAACTCAATCTGAAACCGAACCGGACCGTTGGTTTGGTCTGGTCTGGACTACAAAGTTACATTGGTCCGGTCTAATTTATATTTTCCAATCCCGTTTCAACATGGTATGGGTTTGGTTTTTACCAAAACCGTTTCAACCCGGACCATAAATACCCCTGTGGTTGACTTCATTTCAAGCTTCTTTATGGTTGACTTCATTTCAAGCTTCGATATATATATGCTATTAGGAAGATCATGACTGTTTTCAAAGAAACAGCCTGATGAAACATATCTTATCAAACAACTCACAAATTTTGGGTCTGCCTATTTTGGAATTAAAAAAAATGACAAATTTTCAATTACAACTTGTGTTTTTTGTGTTCATTAGGTTGTTTTCTTTTTCATTAGGTTGTTTTCAAAAGAGGTATAGTTTTATTTTTGACTAATTTCCATGTACGCAATTGATTATAAATTTGTAACTAAATGACTACATCAGTGATTAAAACTGAAATCCGTCATTATGCCGTCTCCGATTAGGACTTGGGAAACAAAATCATTTATTTCCGCCATAACTTTTTTGTACTTTCTACTCATTAGATTTTGAAAACATTCTCATTGACCAATTGTGTAAATTTCGAATTGCATGTTTGTGTTCTGATGTTGATAAACAGTTAAATGAGACTACATGTATTTGGGTAATTCGACTGTTTTTTCTATTCAACATGAGACATTTGACAATAGCTTCATCGGACGGGGTTTGACCAATTCCACTCTGACCAACTCGAAAGAAATCAAAAAAATACTACAAAAGTCAGGGATACCCAAAAAGTTACACAAACAAAAAACAAGTGATTTTCTAAATAAATAAATCCAAAATCGTTAAAAAAGTCGGAAAAACAAAAAGTCAAGACAGTATAACCTTAACGAAAGGACTTTGGAGTAGTCTGTCACCTAGAATATATCATTTTTTAAAATGCTTTTTCTAAGAAGAACCCTTGAAAATTTACTGATCTTAAAAAAAAAAGGTATTTAAGTATCAGGTTATATATAATAAGTAATTAAGTATCGTGTTATAACTTATCGGGGAAAAAAAGTATATATCACGTTATATCATTCATACTTTTTTTTGTATAAAAAGTGATTTCCAGGTATTTATTGACTTTCTTCGAATAAATTTTGAGCAAAATTATATAAATTGTTAACTAATTGAATTAAATAAAACTTTAACAAATTATATTGTATAAATCATATAGTGGTATTTTACAATGGGTAAATTGTTTGAAAAATAAATTTATTTTTGTGGTTTACAAGGAAATTAAAATTTTGATTGTTGTGGTTTACCTATTATCAGTTTTAAAGCGTCATTCTTCTGGGACTTTCTCACATACTCTCGATACATGCAAACACGTGTGAAACAAGACAGATCAACAATATGCCATATAAAAAACCAAACTCAACACTTACTCTTGTATCTTCAACACAAGTACACAACTAAGATTTAATTTGATACAAAAATTAAAAAAAAAAAATATGGGGACAAGTAAGGGAGAGTCAGTAGCAGATATGAGATCAGTAGTTGAAGCTATATCTATTGATAATGATGGTGATGCACCTCTTTACCAGCTTGTAAGCCTTTGCATGCGCTGTGGCCAAAATGTTGTATTTAATTCATCTCTTAATTTTGTATTTTTTCTTATATTGTTTTGTTATTTGATTATGTTGTAGCATCCTAGTTAAGCATAGTTAGGAATATTAGAGACAAGACTAGTATGGTTTGAAACAGTGTCTATACGGTTTTTTTTTTTTTTTTATCGATTATGGGACTGGTTGTTGACTGGAAATGAATAGTTTGTAATTAATTACATTGTAAAACCACGTTTCATCTTGATATTTATGGTGTGAGTCTCTTGTAGACTACTCCTAGTTCCTATCTACTACGAAATCGAGAACCAATATACAAGGTGATGTTCAAAACCGGGACGATGAGTATAAGTTATTGATTAATTTCTATCCCAATTATCCTTCTTTTCAAGGAGACAAAAGACTGAATATAATTGGAACGATATATGTGTACTTGCGGAGTTTCTTTTTCTCGTTTTTGTTTATTTTGGATGCTGTTTTCGGAGTTTGCTTCAATTAGTTGGATGGTGTTCGTTTAGTTAGAATTCTATGACTTCATATGTTTCATATAGTTTTGTAATCATATTTACGATGTGTCTATCACACTATTATCTTAAACAAAAAGGAAAAATTGAGTGATTTTTGGCACTTTGGACCTAGGCGCCCCTGCCATTTTAATTTCGCATTGCGATTTTCGTAACACCGCCCTGTCTACTTTAAAGGTGTACCATTATGTTTCAGTTTCCTAAACATTTGAAGACAGGGTGTTTATTCAAGGCTAGTAGCTAACTAGTAACTTCTCATTGGTTATAGGTTAAAAATTTCCCTCTTAAATCACCAAAACTGCAAAGAGAAAAAGAATGATTCAGGTGTGTTTTGGTTGTCTTGTCCAGAGTGTCCATAATTAGTGAAAAGACAAAATGAATAAGGTTTCTTTTGGGTGCCGAAACATAGGCATAATCTTTTGAGAAAAAAGTTTGGAAGCTCTAATGCGACCTCCTTGAAATTGTGACTTATAGGTAGTTTCGCTTTCGTGTTTTAGTGTGTTAAGTTCGTTTGAAAGCATGTAGTAAGAATTCCACACCACCAGGGTTTTGAAACTTTCATTTTTCATGATCATGTTATCTTTGTATATTTACACATTGGCTGTTGTATCTGATGTCTTATGTAGTCTTATACTCTTATAGATTCAACGACCTTTGTATACTTATCTTCTTATTTTTTATTTGATAAACATTTTTAATTTTTTTACGAAGCTATCTATAGGTATAAACTTCACTGAACTTGGAGCATGTGATGTTCTTTACAGGGTGTTACACGGTTCCTATTAACCTTAATTCCACATTTTTGAAAGGTACGTCTTCCTTGTCTTTCACGATCACGCTGAAATATTTCTGGAGTAGTGTAGCTAGCCCTGATCCTTTAGTTTATTTTTCAATTGCGGTCTGCAGAATGTTTGTAACACCAATTACTTGCCAGTACTTTTATTTTGAGCTTATTGAATCAGGTCTAGTTAATACGTTTTCTCTGTTTGCAGATTTTATTGTCGGCATTTGAATGCCCTCATTGTGGCGAGAGGTACGCTAATACCCCTCTGGACTTGATAATCTTGTTTTTAAAATTTAATAAAGTCATACTAAATTGTACCAAACCTTGATATGAATTGAAGTTCTTTGCTTGTGTGCAATTTTTATTTAGTGAATTGCCTTCCATTATGGTTGGCAATTCTGAAAAAAATAACACTCATTCTGGTGTTGTTTTCTGTATGGAAGTTTTGGTTTGTAGAGTTTTTTAATGTTACTTGTCTTTTATAAGCTACTTAGTATTCTGGGATATCTATTATAGGAACAATGAAGTGCAGTTTTCTGGTGAAATACAACTCCAGGGGTGTCATTACCAATTGAATTTTCCTGCAGGTGACCAGAAGGTAGTATTTTTGTGGCACATAACTTTGAGTGGAGATATAATTCTATGTTATCTGTTATAGCTTAGAAATTGAGTCCTTATACTAGACTAGTCTTCTACACTGTAAAATGGTTATTTTATACTTCTATAACTAATGATATATGGAACTTGTTTGCTAACAGCTCCAATGTTCATTTTTCAGATATGTGAACAAATCCTCTTCTGCTGTGACTTTTTCAGCATGCCTGATAAATATCACTTTGACCTTGAAGGCTACACAGGCCGGTCCGGCGCTTTTTACACCTAAGACGTAGAATTTTTTAGGCGCTTTTTTTACTGTCTGAAAAAATTCATATCGTGATATTAAAAAAAATCCCATAAAATTTATAAAATCTGAGCTATTTTAATGTAAAAACAAAGTATTGTCTTTTACATTACACAAAATAGACTATCAAATAATGTAGCTTCTTCGTGTATTGTATCACGATATAAAAACGACCTCTTTCTGCAAAAAATATAATTAAAAAATATTTATTTTTTAAATTTCCACACGTATTCAGGGACCAGCGCCTAAGTTAATAGCCTTACTTGTCTTATGCCCAAACTGGCCATGAGACTACACAGTATAAATATGAGTAACATGTACATTTAAACATCGGTGTACATTTAAACATGGGTGTTCTTTCAGTATAACTTGAACTTTGTCAAGAGTAGAGCTAACATAATTGATGAGTTGATCGATTCTTTGTATTGCAGATGCTTAACCGACAGATAGTGAAATCTGAAACGGCTACTATTAAGGTACTTCATTTGAATATCAAAAAAAGGTACTTCATTTGGGTTCCATTTGCAACCTAAAATTATATGCGTTATTTGTACATTTCTGGTCAGAAACTTACTTAAATCCACTATATGTTATCTTGTAGTCATACTTAGTGGCTGGTGATACTTTTAAATTTTGAGTGAGGAGTATACATATTTGATAAACGTTCATTTATTTTCGTTTTCCCCACTTTTTATTTCTTCCTGTTTGCTTTCATAGATTCCTGAATTGGATTTCGAGATCCCCCCAGAGGCGCAACATGGATCTCTTGTTGGATACGTTGTAAATAAACACAATAATTTCTACGGAAAAGAAATGGACAAATAAACAGAAAATGGTTTCCTCAAATATATAAATATCAATTACAAGATTTAACATAAAATAATGTAAATGATACCGAAATGGACTAAAGTCCGAGACGAGGTAACTGCAAGCAGTTTCCCTTAAACGATATTTGCCCCGCCACCTCTGCTTCTGGCTAAATGGGACACTTCGTTCCCAAGGTACAACGTTTATCACATGTGACTCGGCGGAAACGGCACCGAGCCACGGTCGGGCCGTTGGTGGTGCGGTACTCTCTCTCTCTATATGTATGCATGTGTGAATGTGTGTGAATGTGTATATGATGTGTATGTTTCTTGTCTTGAAAAAATTATCGAAAATGTCACAAGACCATTTCTCTTTAATATTGTCTTTGTAACTCCTTTTACAAAATAAAAAGACCACATAAATGGGGGAATAAATGTTTTTTGTAACCACAAAGTTAATAGCATTCACTCCATAAAAACCATTAGTTTTTCCAACAATCCCCCACATGAATGCGATCTAAAACATGCAACATGCAACTAAATGCAATCGAGAGAACCACGAGAATTCACTGCATAAGGGCAGGTAGCGCGCGCCTTGAACCTGCCATAGTGATGTAAAATCTGATATGCTACTATTGGGTAGCCTTAAAGCCTTGAACCCTTTAGCGTTTGTGCATACCAGGGTAATACTCACACAATGTCCTCTCTACACCACTTACTAAGCTCTTTGATTGTTGTCCATATTTGGCCCTGGACTGCCTTGGCAAATTCAACCGAGTGCTCTAGTGATTTAGCCCTAGATCATCACATAGTATCGGCCATACACACTCGTTATAGGTGATTTTTCAAGTCAAATGTGTCCTGACTCACCACACTCGACCTTCGAGATACTTGATTCATTAAGAGCATCATGCTCACCCTTAAAATGGTACAGGTCTATCACTCTTTCATTATAGAAATGGGCTGAGAACTTATGTTCTCGAGTGCTTTGTTCGGTTATCTGCACAATTCAGTTTCCCATTGAACCCGAGACTGAAGTTTCCAGTTCAGGTTGGGTTACCTATGCGAAGGTTTCCAATTTATTGGGCTTCAAACCCCATTTCCCTTGATGATGCTTCAACTCCTCCACGAGTCAAGCATTTTGTATATGGATCCGCATTATTATCCTTAGACCTTGCAAAGTCTATGGATACCACAATTTTTGCTAGCAATTCCTCTTACGGACTTGTGTCTCCGACGAATATGTCATGACTTTGTCGGGATTTTCCATTATACAAATTATTCTGATCCCGTTTAATAACTGACTGACTGCAGCAGTGCACGTTTATTACGGGAACAGATTTTGGCCACTTGGAATACCTCCCAAGACTTCTCAGGCAATCTGCTTTTTTTCAGTGTCTACAACATTATGAATTCTGATTTCATAGTTGATCCACGTATGCATGTCTGTTTTACAGACCTCCATAAGACTGCAACCTCTTTAAGTACAAATATATCCACTCGTGGATCTTGTACTGTTAAAGTTTGAGATACACTTGGTATCTAAATACCCTACAAACATTTTGGACATCTCGTATAATGCAGTTCATGATTGGCAGTATACCTCATGTGTCTGAGAAGGCTCATTGGCAAACTTACTCGGTTTGCTCACTGAGTTGGGTATAACTGGTCTAGTGCAATTCTTGACGCACAAGAGACTACATTTGATAAGTTAGGTGTTTGTTTTAGTCCATATAGTCACTTAACAAGTTTTTGCACCTTGGCTTACTTTACACAGAACCACGACCCAATGGGTTGTTCCTAATTCTTTAGATCTCCATTTCTAAAACACATGTTCTCATTAATTAATGATGCGTCTTTTCATAGAGATTAGAGTATAGACATTAAAATTATCAAAACCGTCAGTTTACTTAAAGTAATTGACTTTATTTCTTACGTGCCTATCAACCTCATTGTTGATGGCATCTTTCCATATACACATTATATGGATAACATTGATTATTTCAATGTCGTCGATTCACCTTCACTCGTGAAGGTCAAGGGACAAAGAAAGTTTCATTACTTACCCTTTTACCATGCCGATGCACTTCATCTTACTTAAAAGATCCACTTTCCCCATTTTTCCAGCACCGTTTGAGTGTTCACTTGTCTTGGGTAGCGTAATGCTTTGAACACTCAACGTATTGATCACACTCGCCAGGCGTTAGAGTTTTTTACGGGAAAGCTTCTCTTTTAGAAAATATGCTTCTCGGACATAGAACTCTATATGCACCTAAGTCATCTGACTTATGCACTAGAAACCGATCAGCACTATATTTTGTGCTTATCCGATGAACACACAATCTACCATTTTTTATCCTATCCAAATCCTTCAAGGAACAAGATTGAGACCTTTCTTAGGTAGCACCAAACTTTCACGAACTTATAGTCAGGCACCATGCCTTCTATAATTCTGACTGTTTGGTCCAACTTCCTAAGCGATAGCTTGTTCAACACATAGCTTGCGGAAAGCTCACTTCCCGTACAAATTCAGAGTTTAATCCTGAACTTATCAACATGTTATTCATCGTTTAAGAACTACATTTTTGCTCGAGAGCATAAGAAGTCGTTCTTTAACGATTGGTGTCATTCCATCAACACAATTATGTGAACGATGTCTCATATTCACCGTTTCAATCACATTGATCATGTATTCATATCCATGTGAATATACCATTTCGGAACTAGTTAGACAATATCTAACACTTCCAAAAATAGTCTATCATTTAATGATTAACATTTAATCATTGGATTAAAGTTGGTAGATTAACACAACAGAACACTCATGATTAAACATGTTTTCTGACAAGCCTTAATCCTCAACAATAGAATTCACGTATTCATTCTTACTTGAATGAATATCTCGACTAATTTATTTTTACTTCTCATCAAGTAGACATATCAGTGTTTAATACATCCATCAATAAATTGAGGAAATATCTTTTAAACCCTTCTTGGTTTTGCACTCATCTCAAATGCATCGAACCATTTGGTTATGTACTCCGTTCGAAACTTCGAACTGAAGACTTAGCAATGCATTACTTCAACCACAAACTCATATTTGTGTTTCAATTTAAATAATAGATTTAGAAAAATAAAACATTTAACCTTTTATATTTTCATCACCTACTATATCATGTCAAATCAGTGACTTGGTTGAATAATTCAACATGTCATTATTGACCACAAGAGTATCGACTAAAATGCTCATTTTGAACAAATAGTCACTCATGTATTGCCACAAACAAGCAAACTTATCACAATTTGATCCTAGTGTTTTGGCTACCGAAAGGCTACTGCCCTTTAGGTTTCAAAAACCACTAGTCATGATTCAGATTTGTATGCTTGCACTTGTTAGCGGATTTCCAAAAGTTTCCACACATTAACGCCCCCACAGTTCGTGCATTCCCTTTGTCCTCACTTAGAACATGCACACTATTATAGAGAAACTTAATTGGTTTCAAGATGGTAAATGAACAATATCATTTATTTTAGACGTTTTAAATTCATACCAATAAACCGTTAGATATTCTCCCACTCGCCCGCAGACGTTATGGGGTACGTTTAGATTCTCGATCTACAGGATCAACGGGTTACCCCCACATTTGTGGGACCCTTGGGGTTCTCCCCAAATAATAGTAATATAATATTACTACATTATTATTCTCAATAATAGCAAGCTCAACATATTCACAATATGTTTTACTAACAAATTAATAATATGTTATTTCAACAAATTATTAAATGTTTTTCCAACAAATAAACAAGATGTTAATTTCAACAAATTATTAAATGTTCTTTCAGCAAATTAATAAGATAATATTTCAACAAATAATAAATTAACCGATATTTGTTTATTCTTAAAATAAACTCAACGACCATTTATAATTTGTTAATCATCAAATTATTTGCTCTTGGATGAATCAAGTCGGTTATTAAATAACCTTTCATCCAAATATGTAACCGATTCGTCATTGCAATTCGTAGATAGCTAATAAAGCTCTCCATAAATGTCAACAACGACTGTCGTTACAATAATTTATAACTCTCCAAATTAAATTGCGATTAATCACAATTAATAAGAAGTTATAAATACTCATCATTAATTAATAATTACCGTTATAAATTTTGTAACCCTTCAAATTAAATTGCAATAAATCATAATTAATAAGGATATCACCCATTATATTACCACATTAGTGGTTTTAATGATGGTGGTTTCAAATTTGTAACCTCCGTCATTAATATGCACTCATGTAAAATTAATAGGAGTTACACCGGCACCCACAATGTTTTGGTCAGTTCCAGCACCCACTGTGTTCCGGACATTTCCCGCAGGAAACTGTTTGTTATCTCAAATAACAAACACGCACAATCTAATTTCGAAAAATGAAACTAAAACTCCTCTTTCGCAAACACCAAATTTCTATAACCACGCATGATTTCAAGAAACTGATTTTGCAAGAGTATTCTAGTTCATTCCCGAAAAAGATTATCAAATTCTGAAAGATTTATTCAACCGTAAACACCAGATAAATCTGATTTTACAAAGAATAATTTCATAATTTAAACAAGTTCTGTCGTAAGCCCCAAATTCTGAAAAATCAGAAAATGTTTTTACAAGAACTATTTCGAAACCAGTTCTTTCGTAAGCCCCAAATTAATGGTTTTACACGAACTATTTCGAAAACATTCATCCTCCAATTTAATTGTAGAGATCCATATGACTACACAAAACTCATTGGAAATTGTTAGTCCTTTATTTATTAACATGAAAAGAATAAACATGTATATATTCACTAACAATATAAATATAAGTCTCTTCCCCGAAATGGACTGTATTAGTCCTAAAATTCTTATGCAGTCAAGGTTTTTTCCTTTCTAGAAGCAAAGATTTTGGGGAAATGGAAATTAACCAGAACTAAAGTTTGGGTACATAGACAATGATCTCTACACAGTGATTCAATAAATCATTAGTAATAAACCTCAATTAAGGCAGTACCCAAGCAGCTGTAACCGCAACCAATGTACAAACATTAACACCAAAAAATTCCAGTAGTATTAACAAAGTAAAGGTATTACGAATTCCAGAAACATAATTATTATAATTCACTAAGCTGATTCTCTATTAACATAGTATTAACACCAAAGGTATTAGTACAAAAGTTGATTCTCTATCAACCAACCTTACTCTTGTGGTTCACGAAGAATTAAAACATAAACACCATATATATATATATAGAAGGACAACTCATTATCCATTCATGCAATAACACAAGTATGTATTATACAAACGAGTTCTAAACATGCATAAAAATAACAAACATGATATAACAATCCGAAACCTTTATAACCATAAACATCAAATTCCCGAAACCAAAGATTAAGAGAAAATGATTTTACTAAGAACGATTACGGATAAAGAAATAATTTTCTGTAAATCCATACACCGAAATTATTGTATTAACGTACGAAACATAAAAATATCGTTTAAGATTGTTGGGTACGTTGTAAATAAACACAATAATTTCTACGGAAAAGAAATGGACAAATAAACAGAAAATGGTTTCCTCAAATATATAAATATCAATTACAAGATTTAACATAAAATAATGTAAATGATACCGAAATGGACTAAAGTCCGAGACGAGGTAACTGCAAGCAGTTTCCTTTAAACGATATTTGCCCCGCCACCTCTGCTTCTGGCTAAATGGGGCACTTCGTTCCCAAGGTACAACGTCTATCATATGTGACTCGGCGGAAACGGCACCGAGCCACGGTCGGGCCGTTGGTGGTGCGGTACTCTCTCTATATGTATGCATGTGTGAATGTGTGTGAATATGTATATGATGTGTATGTTTCTTGTCTTGAAAAAATTATCGAAAATGTCACAAGACCATTTCTCTTTAATATTGTCTTTGTAACTCTTTTTACAAAATAAAAAGACCACATAAATGGGAGAATAAATGTTTTTTGTAACCAAAAAAGTTAATAGCAGTCGCTCCATAAAAACCATTAGTTTTTCCAACATCTCTATCAACAGTATTTCCTTTACACCGTCTTAATTATGCATTCTTTTAATAAGTACATGAGAATTCTGCTCAGATGATGAACTACCTTTTTATAATTCTTCGCTAGTTTCTATTAGTACTCTGTGTTCTCTCTAGACGATCAATCATTGTTTAAAGAAAATGATTTCTGCTGGTTTCTTTTTGTTCTCAGTAATTTTTCTTTGATTTGCATCGACATTTGTGGAATAGGGCCTCTTCATTTATATATTGTCACACGACTAAGGTGTCTCCTTCCATAATTTTATTTCTGATATTCTTTCCACTTCTTACTTACTAATGTATTTGCACCGTACACTTATCTAAATTTGATAATGCTTCCTTATGTGGCAGTATTAGAAAAAAAGCACTTCTAGTAATAATTTCATTATAAGCTTCCAGAACTAGTTAACATGAAAAATGATGTATCTATTTCCAAGTCGAGTGTAGCAGCCTGAAGATCCTATATTACTATTATATTGTATGAGTTGCAGGTTTAAAAAGTCAATTAAAGTCCCCTCTTTGCTTTCTCTGTTTTAGGTTGAAGGTATTTTGGTACGAGCAGCGGATGAATTAGCAGCACTTCAAGAAGAAAGAATGGTAGTTCCAATAAGATTTGACCTATTACTTTCTCATTTTCATATTCTTGAGACTAATATTTTATGTTCAACAGAAGGTGGATCCTAAAACTGCTGAAGCAATAGACAATTTCTTGCTAAAACTGAGATCTTTTTCGAAAGGAGACTCATCATTCACCTTCATCCTTGATGATCCTGCTGGAAATAGTTTCATTGAGAATCCGTAAGTTACTTGTATATTCGTTTTTTTCTTTTTGGGTATTTGAGCACTTTATTGTTCAGCAATGTAGAATGCTCATCCTATAGTTATTTTTTAACTTAGTAAAAGTAGGAAAAAACGTAATACTGGTAATAGCCTCATTGAGAATACAAGTTCTCTGGTTGACTAACAAGTACATGCTGTTTTTTGGTTTGTGATAGAAGTGGTTTACTATCATGTTATTTTAAGTGGTAAATTGTTTTCTTTGCACTTTTTCAATTGTCTCCTAGGAGATTTAAGAAAATACCGTCTTAGAAGATGATCTAATTTTCTCCTCTCTGTAGTTTCAAGTTTTTCTTCATTGCTCTGTTTATCACTGTGTTATTTCGGTGACTAGCTAGATATTAATATTTAGCATATAAGAGAGCCAAATTATCAATAAACCCTGAAGATAACTGATTGTGAAGAAACTCTGTGAAGAGATTATTCAAATGAAACTATAATATATGAAACTGGCAGGTGGCCACAAGCATCAAATAAGGAAAGTGAATCTATCGATTCGCCTCAGGAAATCATATCAAGTGGTGTATACTCTATATGCTGAATCCTCCAATGCTTTGTTTATCTTAATACTCGTCATTTCGTTGCTCTACCTATTTATCCTGAAATAGTTTTTCTTTCCTAGATATGCTCCGTCTGCAGATCCATCATTGACTATTAAGTTTTACGATCAAACTCCAGAGCAACTTGCATCATTAGGTTTCGCAGTTGACCCATCGCAGGTGGGAGAACAAGATCACGATTCTATATCAGGAGAAACATATGATGCTGAAAATAAGTTTAAAAGAGACACACATAGATCAGTTGGAGCAGTAGCTACTCATCGTGCTATAGCACAAGGAAATTCTGCAGAAATGGCCGAAGCAATATTTCGCTATTCAGCACCAGAAGAGGTATACAAATTTTGTCAGAAGCTCATTCTGTAATTCTTTTCTTGTTCTGTATCTTCTGTATAGTTGAAAGACAACTTTTCTATAAGATGAACGTTGATAACCGTGTTAATTACACTTTTGTAAACTTACCTATCTCTTGATTTTGATTCTCTACACAAACTCAAAAAAAATTAGCATTACTCTAGCACAGTACAGTAAGGTTACACATCTTTTACTATTTTAGTTCTCAGTATCGTAATTGCTAATTTTGGTAGGTAAAGGCAGGGGCGGAACCAGAACCAAATGTGTGGGGTTGCCAAAATTAATAAAAGCACATAATATTTTTCAAAGTATAAAACCGGAAAAGTCGGATTTTTTACCTTTTTTACCCTCTTTTCTTATTTTTTTTTACCTTGGTTTCTTGATTAAAATGTATTTGATTTCTATTTTTTTCCTTTTCGCTCAATTTTGACTTTCTTTTCAAACTCCAAAAAAAAACCACAACAGTAATGTCACATGCAGTCATGTGTCAAAAGTTTCAGCATTTCAAAATTGACTAAAAATAAATAAAATAGAAACACAAAAGATACAAAAGTTAAATTTAATAAATCAAGGTATAACAAGTAAAAAGATAAAGACACCATGGTAAAAAAATATTAAAAAAAACCTGAAAAAACCAAACGTATATTAAATAATAGATATATACGAACAATTAAATATATATTACACAATTTCAGTATATTCACTTCAATTAAAATACAAACCACCAAAAATTCTTTTATAAATTTTGTTTGCACTCACCACTGCTCTAATTATTATTTTTGTTTATTTTTTTTAAAGATGTGTGTTACGTGTACAAATGATAAGTTGGTGTAAAATGTATTTTATAATCACTTCCATATGTTAATTTTTTTAAGTATTACTTATATATTATCGGCACATACAAAATTATGTTATGTTATTGCACTAACAATACATAATTTTGGGATGGGTTGCCAAAAAAAATATTTAAGTGGTTGCCAGAATATCGTATAAATAAATTATTATGAAAAACATTAATAAAAAAAATTATTTTTCGAAATTGTGGGGTTGCCGCGGCAACCCCTGGGTAAAGGTACAAAACCAAAAGATGGTCATATGTCGTTGTGTTAAACTATAATTAACCCATTGATTGTCCATTCAATAACCTTTATGACCAGAATTAGTAATATCATGGAAGAAAGAAAGAAAGTTTTCTGATCAGCAGGAACGAAATTCAAATTTTATGTTTTTTTCAAAATGAGAATTAAGAGATATCTCCTTTCTTAGTAAAAGCAGGAGATGCTGATAACATATTCTGAGCGTTCTTATTCTCTTATTTGTTTATTTTTCTTGACAGGTGATGACTTTCCCGTCTACATGTGGAGCTTGTGCAACAAGGTGCCAGACACGCATGTATGTCACGAGTATCCTCTTTATGTGTTTCTGTTAGTGCATTTTGTCATAATTTTGTGTTCATATAACTTGCTTGGGTCCTGGGTGCATTTTTAAAATGTGATACCTTATCTTGTTGCCTCTTCAAAGCTGATTTATAGTTTGTTAGTCTTACCATTCATCTAGAACTTAGCTCAATGTTTGTGTTGCTAATTTTAGGTGACCATTCCAAAACATTACTTTCATATTGCTGTTTAGCATTTAGTTGGGTAGATGTATATATAGCTCTGTTAAAATATAGAAAAATTAAGGCTAGATACTGGCTTCCATCTGAAGTTGTCTTGGTGGAAATTGGCAGGAAAAGGAATGTGTATTGCCAAAATCTTTACCATGGCTGAATTGATAAAAATTCACAATTTTTGCATATTATATATCTATGTGTCAAATATTTACCATGGCTGAATTGATAAAATTTCACAATTTTTGCGTATTATATATCTATGCCAATTTTACAAATTAATAGCACAGGGTGGCAGTTTGTAGTTTATTTTGAGTTTATTGTTCGCTTGGTGAAGTTTTGCAAGTTTGGTTGAGCTTAACATATATAAGATATCCCATTCTTCCAAGAAGTTATTGTTATGGCAATGTCTTGTGATTTTTGTGGTTACCGCAGTTCCGAGGTTTGTATCTATAATTCTATATGTCATTTATCTCCTTCTCTCTCAATTTTATTGCTGAAATAAAACTTTTCCGATGCAGTTAAAGCCTGGTGGCTGTATTCCTGAGAAAGGAAAGAAAATTGTACTTCAAGTCAAGAGCATTGAAGATCTTAGCCGTGACGTGATAAAGGTATGCCATGCTTTTGTATTATTCAAAATAATTAGACCTTATGTAGTTGTATTATGTTAGACTTCAAGTCTTATGTTTGACGCGGATAAATTATTAGATAAATTTCAGTCAGATAGTGCCGGTGTTGTAATCCCAGAGCTTGACTTGGAACTGGCTAGTGGAACCTTGGGGGGACTTGTGACAACAGTTGAAGGATTAATTACAAATATTAGCGAAAGTGAGTATCTTTTAGTGAAATTGCTATTGTCCACTGTTGTATTCTTGATCACAGATTAGTTAAATTTCCTTTTTTTGAGTTTTGTTGCAAGTCTTAGTACTAAAGCTGGTTAATTAAATAGCTTGTTATATTCTCACTGTAAAAATATAATTTAATGACGTCACATTATCTTAAACATGTTCAATTATCGAAATTTACTTTTATTTACTTGTGACTTTTGTATAATCTGTGTTTTTGCTAATAACCTGATCAAAGTAAATTTGTGTTTACAATTTCTATTTTACGTGTAAGTTTGATATTCAGAACAAAGTCGATTACCCTAGTAATTCTATTTTTACAAACTACTTTACCTATGTACACGCATGTGTAAAAGTTTAGTTTTTACTAGCATGTTAGTGCGATTACGATGCGATTTGTGTACTAGTGTTAACCAATAGGAAACATTTATATGGTGTTAACAAATATGGAATGACTTCTTCCAAGTAATTGTAATTATTATACATGTTCAATTGTAGTTATAGTTCTTCTTTGCTTGTTCTTACTATTGGTGTTGGACTTTGTTAGGCTAGTGTCTTCTCTTTTATTTAATCATATGCTTATTCACATTTAGATATAATGATATCGGATCAATGTACAGGTCTTGGGAGAGTGCATGGCTTTACTTTTGGGGACAGTCTTGATGATAATCTGAAAAGCAGATGGAAAGATTTCAGGACAAAGCTTGACAAGGTAAAATACTTGGAGTATTATTGGTTTATGTGAACCCAAATGGTTATTCTGTATAACCATCTGTCATGTTTGTGTGGCAGTAATTTTCATCGATACATGTTTCGGTTTCCTTTAACAATCTATATAACTATTGTATCCCTGAACGGTGGTCACACTGTGTTTAATTGAACTATTTTTGGACTTTTATTGTGGCTGTATCTCTATTTGGTTCGATTTCAGCTACTGAGATCGGAAGAACCTTGGACTTTAATTCTTGATGATGCTCTTACCAATTCTTTTATTGCACCAGCAACTGATGATATTAAGGACGATAATCAGCTATACTATAAGTCTTCTCTAATGAATTTCCAGTAATTTTTGCTTGAACACATATTTTCTTCCAGCTTCTAGAAAAAAAATGCAATTTTTTATGAATGTCCCTGTCATAATTGACACATTAAGCTAGGTGGTTTTGAAAGATTTCCGCATAGCAGTTAAGTTGATGGGGTGCATCTCCTTTAAAATTCTCCGACTCATTTCAGTGGATAACTGTTCAGTTCTTATATTCTTTGAGCTCGTCAAGACATCAAGTTACCTTCTCAAACATGGCTATGATGGACAGCAATACACGAATAAGATTTTAGAATCGTTTTAGCATTTTCCTTTAGGAAGTCATGTCACTTGACTTAAAGTAAAGCAAATAATGTTTGGAAATCATCTTGTAATGCGTACGCTGGATTTAGTGATCCTTAGCTTTAAGCTTGAAGGTACATAATCAATCAAACACATCTAGCAAAAGCTAAAAAGAATCTTAAAAGCATATATGTGACTCATACAAGTAGTCGTTGTCCGGCATAACAAAAGCAATTGTCCGATGTACATACTAACAGATATTTCTTATATAAGTCCCCTGTTTACTTGTTTGGTATGTTCTGTTCTTTTCTTGCTAGTTTTTCTTGCTCTTGCTCCTATTGGTGCACTTTCTTTGTATACGCAACCTTTGCCTATTCATGTGTATCTTTCTCTTATCATATTATGATTTATTTCAGTTGAGGAATATGAGAGGTCATGGGAGCAAAATGAGGAGTTGGGTTTGAATGATATGGACACCTCTGCAGCTGATGTTGCTTACACAAATGATAATGTGAGACCGCAAAAGGAGTAGACTTACAAATGAATAATCCTTTTTTTCGTTTTTTTACAAATGTTGTAAATACTCTGGAAAAAGACTCGTTTAGTCTATACATGTAAGTTTAAGACGGTTGAAACATCTCATTTCTGTCATCATTTGAACTACCTGTTCTGATGGTTCTTGATTAACTGTTATACAATATGTTCTTGATTAACTCATTTGTAGTTTGTACAAGTTTTTATTGTGTAATCAGGTTAATGCCTCATGTGCTTGTTGTAATTGTTTTGAGGAGTTTTTTTTTTTTTAGATGGCGTCGAAGTCTCTCTTTTCTATTTTCTCTTTAGTTTAGTGCCTTCGTGAGCTGTGACAAATTTAAATTAGGCTCCAAACTTATTCCATCTTATGGTAATATAGTGTAACAGAATAATTTTATAGGATCCTGAGTTACCACTTTCGCACCTATTTAAACTTAAGCTCTTTCGTGTAAACTAGCCTCGAGTCTTTTGCTCCTAAATCTTGAGGCCGTCACTCGTATGTTGGTTCACAATTTTGATTGTTTGTATTTGAATGTTCACGAGTCTTTATTTTCTATGCCTATATTCTATCCATCTAGACTGCAACTGAACTCATGGTGGTGTGATAAGCAGTTGAAGTAATGTACATTTTCACATTATTTTTATGAAAAATTTACAATTGAAAGAATCGATATATCATCCAAGCTCACACTAACTTCACAAGAATCACAACTTACTAAGTTCACAAGAAACTGGTCGATGCTGCTTCCGATGAACTTTTCCCACTTTCTTCTGGAGTTGTTCGCATTCACTCTATGTAATCTTAAGATATAAAACAAGTTACAAAGTGCTTGTATGGAATGACATATGATGTATGTCGTACCTCACCTCAAAGAATCATTCTCGATCTTTATTCCTTCGAGATAAATATTGGGGACGTGACAAATTTTGTGCCAATCCTCTCCAATATATCTTTGGCATCTGCTAACAAGATCTGGGCATGAGGCAATTTTAAATTCATTGAGAGTAGTGAGGCAACACATTCCTTCTGGAAGATATTTCAATTTCGGGCAATCAATGACCCAAAGCTTTTGAAGCAAATTGAGACTTCGAAAGGTTAATTCGGAGATGATTAAGTTTGTTAAGTTGTCACATTCACATATACTTATAAACTTGAGACTGTTAGCACCATGAAGGAGGACCAAGGGTAAACTCTCCAACTTTGGCAATCTAGAAACACCCAATAGCTGAAGGTTGCGGAGACCTTCCTCCTTTCCCACACTTTCTATTGCCTGGCTGTTGAGATCATCTTCTGTCGTGAAATTGACATTTCTACAATCCATGACCTCGAGAAACTCCAACCGAGTTAAGCGGCTCAAACCCCTTACTAACAGAGACAACAAACTTTCACATCGAATAATTGTTAACCTCCGCAGCGCAGAAAAGCAATGTGTAATAGCATCAGAGATAATAAACTTCAAATTCGGACAATCAGTTATAATTAAACACTTAAGAGACGTTAGGCATCTTAAATCATTCTCTGGCAAGCATGACTCTTTTGTGGATAATCCCAATACTTGAAGTCGAATCAGCTGCCCAATCCCCCTCGGTATTTTTTTGATATTTAAACACCCATCAAACCGCAAACTTTCTAGACCCACTAAGTCGCAAATGGAAGTTGGTAGTGATTTAAGTTTTTTGTTATCAAATACATTAAGGTACTTCAGATGCTTCATAGTACCAATGGAACTCGGCAATACCTCAAATGCTCCATTATGAATATTCAAAAGTCGCAAGGTCTTAAATTTGGAGATGCATATCTCGATGAAAGAGTTTTTACTAACCCCGACTCCGTCTTGGAAACACAATGTATGCAAATTTCCTTTTTGTTTCAATAACCAACTTGGAATCTCCTTTACGTTAAAATAATCTTTTGGAAGTGATACGTGCCTCACCACTTGATTAGGAAAAGAGCTCAGGGCATCTAGGGCATTCAAATTAATGGAATCTCGACGAGCTACTAGCATTGATAGATCATGAACGAGGTCGTGCATTTTAAAATTTGCAAATGATCCATACTCTTCAAACTCTTGAAAAAATCCCCTCGACAATAATTGTTTGATATACACCATTCCGACGTCTTTTACGTCTTGATTTCCAATTGCTTCTGGGAGAAGCCCATTAGCTTGCCAAAAATATGACAAATAGTAACTTAAAAGTGGATAGTCTTTTGGAAATATTGAACAAAGGGCAAAACATCGTCGCAAGTTAGATGGCAGTTGGTAATAACTCAATTTTAAGGCGGGCATAATATCGCCTTCCTTTTGTTCTAATTTCCATATCCCGTTGTCCCTTACGTTTATCCACTCACGTTCA
The DNA here is from genome assembly GCA_963682055.1 of Primula veris. Lineage (NCBI taxonomy): Eukaryota > Viridiplantae > Streptophyta > Magnoliopsida > Ericales > Primulaceae > Primula > Primula veris. The sequence goes on along the minus strand of OY821748.1, from coordinate 24,126,755 downwards.
TCTGTCTTTGTATATAGTATGCTACCCAAAGTTCTCACAGCAAGTGGTACTCCTTTACACTTTTCCACAATGCTTCCCGCAATCTTAACAAGGTTAGGATATTTTGTAACATCTTGACTTGACCTAAATGCCCATTTCAAAAATATTGACAAACACTTGTCAGAGGATAGACCACCAATTTCTACAATCAGATCAGACGTTGCCATAGTGGATGCCACTAATTGATTGCGGGTAGTTGTGATAACTTTGCTTCCCTTAGCACCGCAAACTAACAAGTCTTTTAAGTTCATCCACTTCATATGATTTTCATTCCATACATCATCAAGGATGAGAAGGTACTTACAGTTTACTAACATCTCTCGCAGTTTCTTTTGTAATTGTTCCAACGGCAAATTATCGCATTCCTTAACACCTGCAGATTTGAGAATTTTCTCAATGACCTTTTTGAGTTCGAATTCCTCTGGAATACACACCCAGATTCGTAAGTCAAAATGTGCCTCCACTCTTTTATCGTTATATACCAGTTTGACAAGCATGGTCTTCCCCATACCTCCTAACCCGATTATCTGAAGAACCGAAATACATTCATCTTCGGTTGTAGCTAATAAAAAACTTGTCACAACTTCTCTTTCTTTGTCTCGTCCAATAACATCCCCATCATTCACAAACGAATGAGTCATCTCCTTACGACCGACAAACCTTTCTTCTGATCGCTCAATCAAATTAAAAAAATTCATTTCATCAGAGATTTCATTAAACTCACCCCTAATTTTCTTGAGCTTATGGGCCATCTTAAAACGAAAAACAATTTTATTTGAACGTGAGAATTTACGAACTATCTTTTTTACGATAGTCTGATCACACACTTTATAGCGTAAAGTGTTTATCTCAAACTCCTCGAGCACGTTTTGGGCACTATACAAAGCATTTTCGAGTTTTTCAAGCCAATCTTTGAGTTGATGGTTGTTTGTTTGTCGATCCTGAGCATCCAAAAGAACACATTGGACAGACGAGATTGTGTTCTTGAGCCTACGTAGATCATCACTCAAACCCCATGCCAATGTAAGCTCTTGAAAGATTGAGGAGTTTAAAAGTTCCAAAACTTGTATCCCAATTGAAAAGATGCATGTATACTCCATTGCTTTGAGAATATTTTACTATCTTTGCTATTTTCTTTGCAGTCGATAATAGTTATACAGAAGAATTTAAAGAATTCTATAAAAATGAATGTACACGGTGAAAAGAACAGTGTGGTCCAAAAACTTAATGGAGGAACAGTATAGTTATGTATAAGATGTACGCGAGGTTTGATATTTTCTTGTCAATAATGCAAACTCCAGTCACAATATTATTTTGTATTTTAATTTCCTTTGCATGGTTCAGCTTGAGTTACCTGCTTTACCAATACATTAAAAATAAATGGAGCTAGCCTTGTCCAAAATATAACGAACGAGGGGAAAACATATCATGTATACACCAACAAATGTGTGTACCCATTTAAATGGTTAAGCATAGATAATTTAAATGAAATCTACTATGATGTACTCGCCTGCAAAAAGAAACATTGCACAAACTAATTAAGCAGACCCTTCATGACATTGAAAATGTTTTTGACATTGCTTAGATTATCCGCAGTCATCTTTTAAAGCGCAATTATGATGAACACGGCGGTCAGCACGTGTGACGCGTTCTTCTGTTCGTCTTCATGATTATGTGACCATCTTATAGTTATATTTTATTATCTGTGGACACTTTTATTATTTACTATTGTTTTGTCCCTCTAGTGTAATAAGTGTGAAGGTAGCAATTATTCAGGGTGAGAGTATGTTTTTTCTTTCATTTTAGTCACATATGATGACATATATTCAATCAATGTATATGAGATGACAATAGAAAGAAAGGACTCTATGACCTTTCTCTGGTAAGTAGGTTGTTTCAAAATTGGTTTTTTTTTATTCCATGACCCTGACTAAGTTCATTCTATACTTGACCAGTATCGGTCAACCAAAAAAAAACAAGGTGGGTTTTCTCCTTGGAAATATCTTAGGCAAGCCCCATAAGAAACGTTACGTTTTTAATTTAGATCCCCTATTATTGATCGAACTTAACTGAGAAGAGCAATAAATACCCTCGTCGTTCGCTACACAAAAAAAAAAATCATTTATTAAGAGTTTACTTTTTGAATTATGTTGCTAAAATTTAACGACATTCAATTTAGCAGCAGTTTTTAAAACGTAAATTGTTGATAAATGAATTTTTTGTTATAGTGACTAGGGTTTCATAGTAATAATATACTACTGCCAAGCGGAATAAGAATTGTAATAATTGAAGGAACTGGGCAGTAGCCTTTTTTAATTAGTAAGAGCATCGACATTGGATGCAATTTTTTTTACTAGCTATATTGTGCCAACTCAGTAAAATATCACCCATTATCTTACGTAAATGTTAGCCAAATTTATGTTGTATGTTTCTATCACATTACACGGGTTAAGTTTCACTAGCACCATCATTTTTTAATAATAAACCACTTTAAAGTCATAATAAATGGATTGAAAAAAATACACAGTTAGAATGTCGTATAGACATGTAACTCTCCACTCTACATAAAATACATTGAAGTCAATATTTTAATAGCACTTAACTTTTAGAATTGTCATGTCACCATTTAAGTCATTTGTTAACTGTGACCATCGACTTAGTGTCTGACACATCTTAAATGGAGACATAAACATACCAATATGCATAAAAAAAACTCACTCATTCCTTAATATTTTCTAACTATTGAAACTCCAGTGAATTTTAAGCCTTTCAATGTGATTGATCTAAGTGCGGAGGAGTGAGGGTAATAATTGAATTGAATCATAAGAGTGATACAGGAGAGAGAGAGAGAAAGAAGAGTATATAATAAAAGTGTTAACCGATAATACAATATAGGTGGAATTTCAGATAAGTATGTCTTACCGACTTATATTCTTTTTAGATATATTGATAATTTCATATTTCTCATATGTATCACTTTTTAATTATTTAGTTTATTTACTAAATGGTCAACAAACCAAAATATAATATACATATTTTATCTCTCTACAAACCCAAAAAAATAGTTTTAAATTACAACAAAATTCTATAAAACCAAAAAAAAAATCACAAAAAAATGAAAAAAATCACAAAAAATATAAAAAAATCATAGAAAAATATTAAAAAATCATTAAAAAATACAAAAAATCAAAAAACTTATAAAAAATGACAAAAACTTATAAAAAAATCACAAAAAATTATGAAAAATTTAAAAAAATCAAAAAAAAATCACAAAAAAATCACAAAAATCATAAAAAATCACAAAACATTATAAAAAAATAAAAAAAAACACAAAAAATTATAAACATTATAAAAAATCACAAAAATCATAAAAATAAAAAGAATTATAAAAAAAATGAAAAAACCATACACTTTTTAAAAAATTATAAAAAATATATATTTTTTGTCAATATAACACTTTTTATACCGAAAATTGAATTTTTTTATACAAAAAAATAGTTTTTCCATGAAAATGTGCTTTTTTTTTTAATCTAAATGAGCTGAAAATGTATCTAGTTCAGTCAAAAATACATATAGTTCAGTCAAAAACGTATATAGTTCAATAAAAGTGCATATAGTTCAGTCGAAAGTGTATATAGTTAGTCTTGTTGGAAAAAATAGGAAAACATGTAGTTTAAACATGTTTTTCCAAAGTGGTCAGGGACCAACTTTGAGTCAATTTTAATGCGAATCCTCAGTTTTTCTGAGGCCATACTCTATGCGTTTGAGTAGCTCGTGCGACGAGCTTCGCAACGGTATATCGCATGACCTATTCGGAGGAATGGTGTGAACGATAATTGGACTCGAATGTTGGTACTCGAAAGAGGGAAAAACCGAAATCTGGAAAGTGGAGTAGAGAGTGGGAATAAACCATGAGGGTTATCCCACATTGGAAAAACAAGGTTATTTTTTACTCTATATATACAAGTTCATCCCATGTAGTTGGTAAACTAATAAAGTCCGCATACCCATGAGTGGGTTAGTGTGTACCACACACGCGCGCGCTCGCTCGGGTCTCGGGACTCGGGTCACGGGACGCGGGACGCGGGCCGCGGGCCGCGGGATTTGGTTGGGATTTGGTTGGGATTTGGGATTTGGGGAATGTCTTGGGTCTGAAAAGGGACTTTTGCATATTTGCAAGAGCAGTCCCTAGAGTTCCAAAAGGTTTGAAACTCCAGCAGTGATTGGAGGCGGATTCTGGGGATGTAACTCCCAGAAGTTAATGACCACATTTAATTCTGCGGTTTCAGAATCCTCTATAAAGAGGCAGCCATCCCTTCACATTTCATACATTCAAATCAGTCTATCTTCTCTCTAAAAACCTGCATATATTTTTATTCATAGCATCTTAGAACCAGAGAGAACCACCCACTAAAAGCTTGACTTAGACTCGTCGCCAGTTTCCGGCGAGTCTTTTGAGAGACGTTGTACCTTGGGATCGAAGCGCCAACGCAACCAGAAACCTTAAGGTGGTTGGGCGAATATCGGTTAAGGGCATACTGTTAACAGTAGCCTTGTCCGTTTATTTTTTACATTCTGTCCGTTTATTTCCCACACTTAAATTCTGTCTTTTACATTCTGTTTTTCCCAATTCAGTATTTAAATTTCAGTTTTTTAATATTCTGTCCTTAGCTGTAGCTTTTATATTCTTTTGTACTATTCTGTAATTAGTTTAAAGTTCTGTTTTATTGCTGTAATTACATTTCTGTAATTTAATTCTGTAATTAGTATAGTTTCAATTCAGTCCTGTATTTTCAATTCATAACAGAACAGTCCGGCTGTTAAGTTTTACTTTCCAGTCCGGCAGTTTCTTTTAATTGCAAATCAGTACATCAGATTATTAATTAATAATAATCTGATAACGTTTGCTTTATTTATGATTCAGTACCTACATGTTGTAATCAGTTTATTGTATTTCATTTGGAAATTAATAAAGATTACACTGGTTTTATTTAATTACTGTTTAGTCCTTTATTTATTATTAATTGTTATTTCGTACACGGAAACCAACAATCTTAACCGATATCCTGTTGTTTCTTTCGTGTATTGATTAATACAATTATTTATTTTTTTATAAGGAATAATACTTTCTTGTTTTCAATTCTAAATTATATTAGAAATTGAATTACAAAGAATAAATTCCAAACAGTTTTTATTTTAATTTTATTTTCTTGTTGATACCAACCGTATTGGTATTCAATAAGAATTGTTTTAATCCTTTTAATATCAACCGTATTGATATTCAAAAGGATAAAGAGTTTATTTTATTTTGTTTGATAATTCTTTTACAAACCCAAATATCAGTTTTGGTGTTTGTTTATAGAATTTATTGTACGCGTATCTCATACGTCTTGTCTTATCGTTTCAGATGACAAACACGTCGCCTATTGAGTTGCTTATCGGAAGTGAGCATGACCCAGTGGTTGGTGGAGATGTCCATAACACTGGGGGCGATGCGATTGTGGGGGCTAACGCCGATGACGCAGTTGCAGCGGCTGAGGCCGCCGCGGCTGCGGCTATGGCGGATGCTACGGCCAAAGCTGAGGCTGCGGCCGAAGCAGCGGCCACGGCCAAGGTTGCAGCTAAGGCTGCGGCAAGAGCCAAGGCTGCGGCCAAGGGCAAGGCACCGATGTATTCGGCAGTGCCTACTTTGCCGACTTCTCATCTGGAGAAACCGGAAAAATTCAGGGGTGACAACTTCAAACGTTGGCAGTAAAAGATGCTGTTTTATCTCACCACTCTGAATTTGACCAGGTTTCTTAAGGAGACTGCTCCCGTCCAAAGCGAGGACGATCTGGACGAGCAGTCATTCTCTGCGGTTGAGGCATGGAGACATGCCGACTACCTATGCAAGAACTATATCCTGTGTGCTCTAGATGACACGTTGTTCAGTGTTTTCGAGCCCAAAGCTACTGCAAAGGAGTTGTGGGAGACTCTTGAAAATAAGTACAAAGTGAATAACGCTGGCACAAAGAGATTTGTTGTCACGGACTTTCACGAGTACCGTATGACTGACAGCAGGGGTGTCATGGAGCAAGTTGAGGAGCTCCAACTGATTTATCACCGCCTTGAGGCTGAGGGGCTAGTTATTAATGAGCATTTCCAGGTGGCACTCATGATTGAGAAATTGCCGCCGTCTTGGAAAGACTTTCAAAACTACCTGAAGCACAAGCGGAAGGAAATGAGGTTGGAGGGGCTCATTGAGAAGCTCAATATCGAGGTGAGCAACCGTCGCTCCGTGAGGAGAGTCGGTGGTGCTGTCATCCCGATGGCAAAAGCCAATGTGGTCGAAAGCTCCAACGTCAAACGGAAACGTTTTGACACCGGAGGCAGTGCTGTTGTCGCAAAGAAATTTGCGGGAACCTGCTTTGTGTGTAATAGGACCGGCCATCGTGCCGCGGACTGTTATGACAATAAAGGCGCTGCTAAGCCTAAGCCCCCCCCCCCCCCCCCCCCCCCCCCCCCCCCCCCCCCCCGAGGAACTTTAAGGGCAAAGGGAAGAGGAAAGCTCCAGCTCAGGCTCATCTGGCTGAGGGAGGACGAGATGACGACCACTTTACTGATATGGTCTCTGAGGTCAATCTTGTGGGGAGCAACCCCAAAGAGTGGTGGCTGAATACTGGCGCCACAAGCCACATCTGCTCAACAAGGTGGATGTTTAAGACCTACGAAGCGGTAGAGGGAGAAAGCTGCTTCATGGGAAATTCTGCTACTTCCAAGGTGGAAGGAAAAGGAATGGTCTTGATGAAGATGACCTCGGGAAAAGAGCTGAGGTTGACAAATGTGCTTCATGTTCCGGATATCCGCAAGAATTTGGTATCAGGATCGGTGATGGTGAAGAACGGGTTTAAACTAGTTTTAGAATCCAATAAACTTGTAATCACCAAGAATGGTGTCTATGTAGGCCGTGGCTATATGACCAACGACATGTTTAAGTTGAACGTAGGGACACCTGCTCCAAATAAAGGTGCTAAAGCTGAGGCTAGCACAAGTACTGTAATGACTGTTGCCCAAGAGGCCAATAAAAATTCTGAGTTTAATTATTTATTTGAGTCATTTCATTTGTGGCATGGTAGATTAGGTCACGTGAATTATAATTCTTTAAAGAAATTAATTTCACTAAAACTAATACCAAATTTCATTTTTGATAAGCAACACAAATGTGAGATTTGTGTAGAAGCAAAATTAACGAAATCATCGTTTCAACATGTTGAACGAGAAAGTGAACCTCTCGGTCTAATACACATGGATGTATGCGACTTAAAGTTTATACAAACGCGAGGAGGGAAAAAGTACTTTATCACCTTTATAGATGATTGTACTAGATACTGCTACGTTTACTTAATGAGAAGTAAAGACGAAGCAGTAGAGAAATTCGCTCTATATAAGACCGAAGTGGAAAATCAACTCAATAGGAAGATTAAAACATTGAGAAGTGATAGAGGCGGTGAATATGAATCACCGTTTGAACAGATATGCGCTGAAAGCGGCATTATACATCAAACCACAGCCCCATACACTCCCGAGCAAAATGGGGTTGCTGAGCGTAAAAATAGAACGCTAAAGGAAATGATGAATGCTATGCTAATCAGTTCTGGGTTACCCCAGAACATGTGGGGGGAAGCGATACTTTCCGCTAACTATGTTTTAAACAAGTTACCACATAAGAAGCGAGAAAAGACCCCATATGAATTATGGAAAGGTCATCAACCCAGTTATAAGAACCTGCGGGTTTGGGGTTGCCTCGCAAAGGTCCTAGTTCCCACTCCTAAGAGGATGAGAATTGGTCCTAAGACGGTGGACTGTGTGTTCATCGGATATGCACAGAATAGTAGTGCATATCGGTTTCTCGTGCACAAGTCAGACAATCCCGATGTGCACGTAGATACGTATATGGAAAGCCGAGAGGCCTCTTTCTTTGAAGATATCTTTCCCCGGAAATTATCTACATCTGTACCAACTGAAGAGTTGAACAGTGAAGGAAATGTGGGGGCAAGTGAACCGACAGAGGAAGAGGAAGAGGAAGAGCCTCGGCGCAGCAAAAGGGCAAGGAAGGAAACTTCCTTTGGACCTGATTTCCTAACCTTCATGGTTGAAGGTGAACCGGCGACATATAAACAAGCTATGTCAACACCGGATTCCCAATATTGGGAAGAAGCTATTCAAAATGAAATTGAATCAATCATGCAAAACCACACTTGGGAACTAGTGGATCTTCCGAAAGGATGCAAGCCCCTAGGTCACAAGTGCATCTTCAAGAGGAAGTTAAAGGTTGACGGCACGATTGAGAAATACAAGGCGAGACTTGTAGTAAAAGGCTTCAGGCAAACGGAAGGTGTCGATTATTTTGACACATATGCCCCTGTCTCCAGGAAAACGTCTATTCGAATCGTCATTGCTCTCGCAGCTTTGTTTGATATGGAAATACATCAAATGGATGTAAAGACGGCTTTTCTAAATGGAGAACTGGAAGAAGAGATTTACATGGAACAACCGGAAGGGTTTGTAGTTCCTGGTAAAGAGCACCAAGTGTGCAAACTTGTAAAGTCTCTATATGGACTCAAACAAGCGCCAAAGCAATGGCACGAGAAGTTTGATAGAATTATGCTATCAAACGGTTTTAACATTAATGAGTGTGATAAATGTGTCTACTAAAGGAATTGGAAGAGACTGTGTTGTAGTCTGTCTCTATGTGGATGACATGATCATAATTGGGAGTAATGATAGAATCAGCTCCACAAAGAAAATGTTATCACAACACTTCGATATGAAGGACCTGGGTATAGCTGATGTAATACTTGGTATGAAGATTACCAAAACATCAGAAGGGTATGCCTTGTCCCAAGGTCACTATGTTAAACAAGTTTTAGACAAGTTTGACAAGGACAGTAAAGCTATGTCAAGAACCCCAATTGAGTTCAACTGTAACCTGAAAAAGAATTTCGGTAAAAGTGTGAATCAATTGGAGTTCTCTCGAGTCATAGGCAGTCTCATGTATATAATGAATTGCACTAGACCAGACATAGCAAACTCAGTGAGTAGACTGAGCAGGTACACCAGTAATCCAAATGAGGAACACTGGAAGGCCATAATGAAACTTCTCAGGTATATGAGGTTTTCAGCCGATTACGGGCTGCACTATACCAGATATCCAGCGGTACTGGAAGGGTATTCAGATGCCAACTGGATATCAGACTCCAATAGCACAAGATCCACGAGTGGATATGTGTTTATAATGGGAGGAGCTGCTGTGTCTTGGAGATCCTCCAAACAGACATGTATTGCAAGGTCAACTATGGAATCAGAATTCATAGCGTTGGACTTAGCAACCGAAGAGGCAGACTGGCTGAGAAGTCTATTGGAAGGAATTCCAATGTGGCCGAGACCTGTTCCCACAATAAGCATGCATTGTGATAGTCAATCAGCTATTGCGCGGGCTCAGGATCATATGTATAATGGAAAGTCTCGACATATACGTCGGAGACATAAATCCGTAAGGGAATTGTTATCCAATGGTGTGGTATCCTTAGACTTTGTAAGATCAAAGGAAAACATAGCGGATCCATTAACTAAAGGCTTGACTCAAGTGGGAGTCGAGACGTCATCGAACGGAATGGGATTAAAGCCCATTAAATTGGTGCCCCCCCCCCCCCCATAGGCAACCCAACCTAAACGGAATCATTCTTGATAGGTTCAAAGGGAAACTGAACTGTGGGGGCAACCGAACAAAGCACTCGGGAACCTGGAGTTCCCAGCCCATCTCCGTGATGACAGAGTGATAGACTTGTACCATTGTAAGGGTGAGCTTGAGGCTCTTAATGATCCAAGTAACTCGACGGTCGAGTAAAGTGAGTCAGGACACTTTTGACTTTGAACACCTATAACTAGTGTGTAAGGCCGGTACCATGTGATGAGCTTGGGCTAATTCACTAGAGCACTGAGTTGAAGTTGCCAAGGCAGTCCAGGCCAAATATGGACAACAACTAAAGGGCCTAGTACGTGGGTAGAGAGGGCACTGTGCGGGTGCCAATCTGGGATACACAAAACTTGATGGTTCAAAGCTTTACGGCTACCTAATAGCAGTATTCTGGGTGGTACTCCGCTACGGCAGGTTCAAGGCGCGCGCTACCTGACCTTAGGCAGTGAACTTTTGCGGTTCTCTTGATTTGCATTTAGGACATGGGCTTTCGAGCCAATTGCATTCATGTGGGGGATTGTTGGAAAAAATAGGAAAACATGTAGTTTAAACATGTTTTTCCAAAGTGGTCAGGGACCAACTTTGAGTCAATTTTAATGCGACTCCTCAGTTTTTCTGAGGCCATACTCTATGCGTTTGAGTAGCTCGTGCGACGAGCTTCGCAACGGTATATCGCATGACCTATTCGGAGGAATGGTGTGAATGATAATTGGACTCGAATGTTGGTACTCGAAAGAGGGGAAAACCAAAATCTGGAAAGTGGAGTAGAGAGTGGGAATAAACCATGAGGGTTATCCCACATTGGAAAAACAAGGTTGTTTTTTACTCTATATATACAAGTCCATCCCATGTAGTTGGTAAACTAATAAAGTCCGCATACCCATGAGTGGGTTAGTGTGTACCACACACGCGCGCGCTCGCTCGGGTCTCGGGTCTCGGGACTCGGGACTCGGGACTCGGGACTCGGGCCGCGGGACGCGGGATGCGGGATTTGGGATTTGGGATTTGGGGAATGTCTCGGGTCTCGGGTCTCGGGTCTTGGGTCTCGGGTCTCGGGTCTTGTACTAAATCTGAAAAGGGACTTTTGCATATTTGCAAGAGCAGTCCCTAGAGTTCCAAAAGGTTTGAAACTCCAGCAGTGATTGGAGGCGGATTCTGGGGATGTAACTCCCATAAGTTAATAACCACATTTAATTATGCGGTTTCAGAATCCTCTATAAAGAGGCAGCCATCCTTTCACATTTCATACATTCAAATCAGTCTATCTTCTCTCTAAAAACCTGCATATATTTTTATTCATAGCATCTTAGAACCAGAGAGAACCACCCACTAAAAGCTCGACTTAGACTCGTCGCCAGTTTTCGACGAGTCTTCCGAGAGACGTTGTACCTTGGGATCGAAGCGCCAACGCAACCAGAAACCTTAAGGTGGTTGGGCGAATATCGGTTAAGGGCATACTGTTAATAGTAGCCTCGTCCGTTTATTTTTTACATTCTGTCTGTTTATTTCCCGCACTTAAATTCTGTCTTTTACATTCTGTTTTTCCCAATTCAGTATTTAAATTTCAGTTTTTTAATATTCTGTCCTTAGCTGTAGCTTTTATATTCTGTTTGTACTATTATGTAATTAGTTTAAAGTTCTGTTTTATTGCTGTAATTACATTTCTGTAATTTAATTCTGTAATTAGTATAGTTTCAATTCAGTCCTGTATTTTCAATTCATAACATAACAGTCCGGCTGTTAAGTTTTACTTTCCAGTCCGGCAGTTTCTTTTAATTGCAAATCAGTACATCAGATTATTAATTAATAATAATCTGATAACGTTTGCTTTATTTACGATTCAGTACCTACATGTTGTAATCAGTTTATTGTATTTCATTTGGAAATTAATAAAGATTACACTGGTTTTATTTAATTACTGTTTAGTCCTTTATTTATTATTAATTGTTCTTTCGTACACGGAAACCAACAAAAAATGCATAAAATTGAGTCGAAATTGCATTCAATTCAGCTGAAAGTACATCTAGTTCCGTTGAAAGTGCATACAATTCAGTCGAAAGTAAATATAGTTCAATAAAAGTGAGTATGCATATAATTCAGCTAAAAGTGCATCTGGTTCAGGTGAAAGTACATCTGGTCCAGCTTAAAGTGCATCTAATTCAGTGAAAAGTAAATATAGTTAAGTCAAAAGTGCATGTAGTCTAGTCGAAAATGAATATAATACAGTCGAAAGTGCATAAAGTTATGTTAAAAATGCATCTGATTCAACTAAAAATGCATATCTGGTTCAACTGAAAGTGCATATGGTTCAGCTGAAAGTGCATATGGTTTAGCTAAAAGTGCATCTGGTTCAGACGAAAGTGCATCTAGTACAGTCGAAAGTACATAAAGTTCAATAAAAGTAAATTTTTTTGTATTTTTTTTATATAATTTTATGATTTTTTTCATTTTTTTATAATTTTTTATGATTTTTTTCATTTTTTATAATTTTTTTGTTTTTTTGTTTTTATAATATTTTGTGATTTTTTTTATTTTTTATAATTTTATGTGATTTTTTTCATTTTTTATATTTTTTGTGATTTATTGTAAAAAATCATTTTTTTGTTTGATTTTTTTCATTTTTATAATTTTTGTTATTTTTTTTATAAAAATACATTTTTTTAATTTTTATAATTTTTTGTGATTTTTTTTCATTTATTTTGAGATTTTTTGCATTTTATATAATTTTATGTGTTTTTTTTTCTATTTTTTGTGAAATATGTGTACGGCGTTTTGGTAAATAAAGTAAATAATTAAAAAGTGGTACTTATAGGGAATATGAATTAAAAAGTAAATAATTAAAAAGTATGAGTAATATAAGTTCAAAAGTGATATCTATTGGGCATTATTTATACAATATATCTAGACTAGAAGCAAAGGAAATTTGCAAAAAAAAAAAGATTATATATATATGCCAAAATCTTCACCATGGCTAAGTTGATATGAATTCACAAATTTTGTGTATTATATCTACACCAATTTTACTAATAATAGCACATGGTGACCGTAACATCTCAGGCATACATGATAAACCAAGTCTAAGTTAATGAATACACATTTTTTAATAAACTTATTAATAAGACACTTAAATAAATCTTTTAAAATACACTTTACAATAAATTCAATACACTTCACAAATTATTAGCTAAACAACACAACGCAGCGGAATCTGAAAAACTTAGTTCTATGAGATCTGTCTGGTCCCGACTAATTTAATTTCTACTCTAAATACCTGAAAAAGTTTTAAAAACGAGGGGTAAGCTAAATGAGCTTAATGAGCAATAAAAATTTCAGTTTAAAAATTATTAAATTAATATATATCTCAATATTGGATTTTCTTTTATTATTTCTTGTCGGACTCACCGAAATAAACTTCATTCTTGTCGGACTCCCCGAAATAAACCATGTTCTTGTCAGACTCCCGGAAATAAACTTCTTTCTTGTCGGAGCTCTCCGAAATAAATTCATTTATTTTCGGAACTCCCCGAAATAACATTCTCTCTCCAAACTTACATGTGAACCATATAATCTATTTTATTTGGTTTATTTTTCTTAAAATATGTGAAGATTAACAAGTAAATATATAGATAGTACTTTAAAAATAATAAAATCTGGAAGTACTTGTTAAAAAAACTGTAACGAGATACATTATAATAGCAAGACAAAACCATTCACCTTAAACCGTATCTAAAAATCAAATAATTTTTAATACGAATAAGCCACCGCAAGGAATGATTTTTCTCCATTAACATTTCTTCTTGGTCGACACAAACTTGTAATTTCTCTCATATATAGCTCATTGACTTCCATCATTATATATACACATATTTATTTAGTATTGTATTAAGTATGAAATAGTAATAACCTCAGGAAGTAAAGTGTTACACTAGTTAGTAGGTTCCTATCTATGTGTGTACTAAGACGAAATATAAGGGCAGTGTACAATTTAAAGTGGAGTGTCTATTTGAAACAGTCAGCTTATTTGACTATTTATGAAACAGTCATCTTAATCATCGTTAGATTAAAAAATGGATTGTTAGATAATGTTTTTCAATAACTAATTTATTTTTTATATTTTTAACAAATTAGAATTTGATAAATTAAAAACAAATTGTACAACACACTAAAAAGCCAAATAAAAATATAGATTACAAAAATTCCGTTTTCACTCCAAAACTGTAATTTTTTTACAGTCTGTAATTCCGAATTACAGATTACGTGTAAAATTACCAAAATATCCCTGTGTTTTTCAAACTGGAAAAAAAATCCAGTGGGGTTGGCCGACCGATCGTCCAAGCTCAATGGAATTTTTTTATTGTTGACCGACCGATCGGACAGACTGACCGATCGGTCGGGCAGTGCGCTTTAGTATCGGTGGTCTTAGTGGGAGTAGACATACAAGTGGAGTAGGACGTACGAATAGACATGATGATATTGGTACATCAACCAGTCGTCTTCGTCGTGCTGCTTCCACAGGTTTTGAAAATATGCGAATGGATATGGAGACAACTTACCAGACACCTTACGGGCATAGACAGTCGGTTAGGTCTTATGAGCATCTTTTCAGTCAGACTTCCACAACCAACACTTGGTTAAGAGGAGTGTCACCCATTTCGTACGAACGTGTTCCGCCCCCAGAATCACATGTTAGAAATAGACGTCGTCCGGACCTTAATGATATAGAAGAATCGGGGAGCCGTCATCTGACAAATTAACATCGGCTGAAAAACAGCTTTTTATGTCATACTTTTAAAGAATTTAGTCGTTCGAACGGAGAAAATGAGTTGGTAAATTTAGTTGTCCAAACAAATTTCGTTTTTTTTTATGTCCTATTATTAGCTGAGTCGAATTATATAAGCGTACAGTAAATATTTTGTTAACTAATTCGTTTGACTTATTATGGTAACAAAGAAAAATAACAATCAATTTTAATTAATCACAATTTCAATTTTAAACTGCCGTGGCGTACTAAATATATGTATGTATATATAGGTTGGGGGAGGAGAGACTTCGGTTCAGGAAATAAGCAGGTCGTCGGGCTGGGTTTCAGCCGAAATCCATTGTCATCATCATCTCTTATTTATGCTCCATGATCGTTTCACTTGTTTACTCGGATGTGAATTACAATATATATGTATGTATATGTAGATCTGTTTTTTTGTTACGGAAAAACATATGTATATGATGAAAAGAGGAAGTGTAGGTGTGAGTCTCTCAATTTATGTACCAGATTATGTCATAATTCAATTTTATGTACTTCGAGTATGATAATTCATTTTTATATTTTAATGAAAAGTTTCGGACATGTAATTTCATTTTACACGAATTCCAACCGTAACTCCAACCCAACAAACACCAAACAACACATAACCAATCCCAAGAACAAAAAATATTAAGATAAAATGATGAAAAAAATTTAACATTAACGATTATAATGCAACCAATCCCATAATCAAATTACAATGTTAAATAAATAAAATAAAATTACATTTTCTTCGAATAAAAACAAGTACATATGAGATCGAAACATAAAAAAAATTTACAAATGCTACTCATTTTATTTCGAATTAGCATCATCATCGGTATCATCATAGAGTGGGCGACGATAGTTCGGAAAATATGCACGGTAATATTTATACTCCTCTTCACTATAAGCATCGAATTCTGCGTAATTCTCATCCTTGTTGATTCTATACTCCCGGTATTGTTGACGTTGCATACGATGAAGTCGATAATCCATCGCCATTTTTCCCGCATGAAAATTTCCGATCGCGGGTGCCCAAGGAGGGTTAGGAGGAAAGGAGAATCCAGCATTTTCAGTATCATGCAGAGGAAAGGCTTCAATACGAGGACGAGATGATGATCCCGCTATACCTTTACCCTTTTCTCGATGCGAGGACGAGGGAATATGATGGGAAGAATGAATAGAATCGGAAGGAGGCCGGGTTCACCTAAAGAAGAATCATCACGTTCCGAAACGGGTTCGATATAGATTACGTTAGGTCCTACATAGGGCTCTAGATGAATAGGGAGGGGTGCAAAAGATTCACCGGTAACTAATCGGCCATACCAAGTCATAATATTATTACCGTTGACACGAATTTTCATTTGCGACAGATTTTTTGACTCAAGTACACTACTCGACTCGAGTTTAACACCATTGCATTTGATATTAACATAATTTAAAATTTCGGTAATAAGAGAGCCATACTGAAGAGAGTGTTTTGTACAATCTTTGGCTTCTCTCATTGCCTTAAGAATTAGGGTAGCGTTATCCAATTTAATTTTGTTTTGAATACACGCTAGAGTGACAATGTTATCTTCCGTAACATCGGTGAAATTTGAGTTATGAGGGAAGATAATTTTTGCCATAACAAAAAAGACGATTTTGTTTTGAAAGTAGAGATCATTAGCTTTTGGGCCTCCACGGTGAGCGGGATGAAACATGGATTGACTAAGTTCAAACATGTTTGAAAAATTACACAAATTTAATACTTCCTCGGCTTTTGATACGCCACTGTCCTCAATATCTAATAGCTTGCGTAGTTTAGGGACGGAAATAACTATTTTCTTTTTATTGAGCTTTGTTGAAAGTTCGAGGTCATTATCGCCATTAGTATTATCAATAAGATTTTGATAAAATTGATAAGTTTCATCAATATATATATCATTGGATAAATAAATCAATTTTCCCTAATTTTGAAAACCGATGTTCTCTTCAAGAAGCGAAAATTTACGAAGAAAACTTGCATAATCAATAGAAACACGTTTTACCATATTTCTAGTAGCGATAGAATTATCGGACCGAGATTTAGAACTATTACCCGCACGAGAAGGGGATGAGCCGATATTTGTAGAAGTCGCCTTCGAAGACTTTTTATCCCGAACCATTATTCTCAATAAGCGAATTTAGGTTTTTTAGAAATTAGGTTTATTTTTAAAAAAAATCCTAATTGATTTGGGTCAAATCAATGGATTTTAGTTTGAATTGGTTTGAAATATACGTATTATGGTGATTAAAATGGGGATTTATAACAAAAAAAAAAAACTTGATTTTGTTGAAGATTTGATGGTTTTTTATGAAAAATGGTTATTTTTTTAGGGTAATAGAGAGAGAGTGATGAGAGATGTGTATAATGATATGAATTTGGATATATTTTCTAAAAAATCCCATAGGTCGACCGATCGGCCAGTCTGTCCGATCGGTCGGCCAAGTAAAAAAAAATTCCAGTGGTATTGGCAGACCGATCGGCCAGTCTCGGTCGGCAAACACCACTGGAATTTTTTTTTTTAGTTGGCGATCGATCGAAGAGTACTGAAAAAAAATCCAGTGGGGTTGGCCGACCGATCGCCCAGACTAGCCGATCGGTCGGCCAACATCACTATTTGTATTGTATGTATGAATATGAATATGTAACTATTTGTTTATGAGTACGTTAAAAATGTAAATTTATAAACTTTTCAGGTTAAATTCATATGTTTTATAAAATTTAAGATTAAAATGAAATTTAAACTTAAATTACATCCAATTAAATTGACAAATGTCGTTTTAAAAAAAACATATAGTTCAGTAACTCAATTGTTAATGTTAATAGTTTGATGGCAATTTTGTTAATTAATATGGCATAGTAAACTTATTTCTTCCCCAAATACAAAGCAAAACAATATTAATACTGAACTTCATCTTTGAATTGAATCGGATAAAGTAAAAACATCAAGCATCTTTTCGGAAAACTAACACCAAACATAGTTTTTCTTTCACCAAATTAGAATAATAGCCCAAACACTATCAAAAAGCAAAACAAAACCCAACCAATGGAAGCGACCAAAAATAGTACTTTTAGAAGAATTGAACCGCAAACACAGATGAAAAGAATATTTACTTGATCCCATTTGTTTTGAATCTAATAAAACTACAATACATGTTTTGGAAACATAACCAACATAAAGCACTACCCACTATAGGTAGCTGCTCTTTCTTCAATAAACTGAAGTCTTAAACAACAAAACCAACAAATTTTCATCTTAATCTAGCAAAAACTCATGTTCAGAGACCAACTGCCTTAGAAACCTAAAGAGAGGTGAACCCAAGGGCTCATTCGTTCAAAAACCATTTCCCGGATATATACGAGTTTCAACGCCATGGGTTTCTTTGTTTTACCTTTCATGCTTCCATCTACATTGATTCTATGCTGATTGGCCAACAGGGATTACCCCGAGAATAAGGCCACAAAGGTCTTGCTTGGTTGCAACTTACAGCTTCTATATTTTTTGGGTAAGTAACGGTTATAAAAAAAGTAAATGCCAAAAGTACCATAAAGCTTCAAGGTTAGTCAACAAAAAGAAATACCTAATTTACCAAACAGTAACCAAACAAGACCCCTATACCACTAAACTAATCATGCTTCGTCTGATAGTTACTGAAACCGAGGACACTGGATTTTTTTAATTTCCCATTTTCTGCGGCGGTAATCTTCGTCTTGGTCTTACCTGGAAAGTTGGTTAAGTAGTTAGAACTATCTCATCATTTAAAATTATCATGATTTTCAATTTTGCTTTCGAAGCCATGGAAGTTTTCTGAACTCAGAAAATAAGGCATTTCTGTTGCAGCTATAAAGCCCAACTTATAATCATCTCTTTTAGCTTACAAATGCATTACCTTTTAAATTTAAAGCTGGGTTTTTTTTTTCTGGTATGAGAAAACTAGAAGTTTGAAGCTCTATGAATTCAGATTTAAGTGCTTCATTGTTTGTAGCTTTTAAGTCAAACATTAAGCTGTTTTGTACAAAGGAAACAGCTTTTAGACTATTTCGCCCAGGAAACCAGAAAATGTCATTTTCTCCAGGAAAGCTAAATGCACAATCAATTAAAAGTTTAAAACAAAAAAAGTCGGAGCTTAAAAGTTGCAACTGAACAAAACCAACAATCGTTATTATCCTCAATTATGCAAAGCTCATTTGCCTAAATTTTGCATTCATACAAGCCCCCTAGGTAAATTCACAAACTTTCTGGTTACCTCTCTCGTCCTGTTCGAAGCTACACTTTTTCTTTTGGTGCATTGAAATTTCATCAAATTTTCTTCGCTTCACAGCATTTGTATCCATCATGGACACCGCTGCACTTTCCAAATCCGCCTCTCTATCTCTCCTCATCGCGTTCAACGCGTTCTCCCTATCCCTCTTTGACTTCTCAAACGCATGTTGAGCCGCAGTGGCAGCTTGATCCGCAAACGGACAGCCGCCCACTTTTGCAAAAGGGTCCCACCCAAAGTTTGTTTGACCAGACGAATTTGAACAGTTGAACCCATGCCCTTCAGTATTTTTTTTCACAAAATGGTTCCATTGGGTGGGAGTTTGCGAAACATGGAACGGGTATTCGAAAGATTTTCCAGTGTTTTTCTTCAAGAAATGGTTCCACTGTGAGTGTTTTTGCAAAAAAGGGGACGGGTATTCAAAAGCGTAGTAGGGCATGTTACACACGGTACAAAGGAGATTTCGGTGGAGATACACACGTAAATACTCGTGTTGTAATCGACAGCGGTGACAAACAGTCCAAAATGTCGGACTAATTGAGTAATTTTTTTGATTCGACGGAGCTTTACCAGCATCCTTACTAGTCGTACTTTTTCTTTTAACGGTTTTTTGTTTTTGAGCTTCTGGTGTAGAATTCCTAGTACTATTTCCCGGCTTGACAACTTTTTCGATATTCCTTTTCTGGTCATAAACCGATCTTTGAAACTTGTCAGATAATAAATTCCAAGCCTCTGAAATAAGCTTAAAAGCACCGTCAGCCCCTATGGACTTATTTTTATCTGGGTGGAGAACAAGAGCTAGCTTACGATATTGTTTTTTAATCATATCTTCATCTACGTTTGGATTCACATCCAGTACCTTATACCAATCGATCTCTCCGTTTACCGTCTCTGATGATATGTACACGTTTAGTGTCGAAAGCATGTGTTGTATCCCATTGAGACACGGATATAGTGATTGTGATTTTAAGGCAAATTTTTGCGATCCAAGATAGTCTTTTGCTTCAAACTTCTTCTCGGCTATTTCTTTAGCTCTGTTAGCCTCGTCTTTGTTACACTCCATACCCTTTTTTAGAAATAGAAATCCTCTCTTGATTGTGAGTACGTACAATCGCTATGGAGATGATATTTAGATAACTAACTGCAAATTTGTAACTTAACGAGACGGGGGTATTCTCGTACAGTAAAAGATCAACGGATGGCGTAAACCAAAAACCTACTTTACAAACATAAACATACATAAGCCAATTAGAAAGTTGGCTTTCAGACAAAGAAAGAATATAGCTTAAAAAAACATCAAGATTTCATCAACAAATATGGAAAATTTAAAAAGAGAAAAACTTTACTCCCTCCGTTCCCATTTAATTGTCCGCTACGAAACTATGTGCAATTTTGACCGGCTTATAACTTGTATCAAAATTGTCAAAATGAATTTTTTTTAAATCTAATCATAAAATTTAACATTTGAACTATATGATCAACTTTTGAAAATTTTCATTCCGACAATTTTGATACAAGTTCTTGGCCGATCAAAATTACACATAGTTTCGTAATGGACAATTAAATGGGAACGGAGCGAGTAGTAATTAATAAATTCAAGGGAGGGAAAACTGTACCTATCCAGCAGTTGTAAATATGTCTTTTTTTTTTAAAACAGAGTTATACATATGTCTAACAAAGAGCATGCAAAACAAGAAAGAAAAAAAACTAATTAAATGAAGCTACAATTACACTCATAAGTTCTTAACTGTAACAGAAATTACATAATGCACCCAAAAAATCAATATTTTCTATGTATTTATAATTTATGTCTAAAGTGTACATACATGTATCTATATATAGTAATATGTATACAACATGGCTCAGATAGGTGAAGAATTTACAAAACCCATAACTTACAAATATGTATCTTTAATCTTTATAATAAAAACAGGACACAAAAAAAACAGATCTAACAGAAACAAATGTACCAATTAACAAAAAATAAGAAGCTAAAACACATATTTTTATCAATCCAAATGAAACCTTTGTGATGGGTTTAAGGAGAAAAATAAAATGGCTATGTTCAAATAAGTTTACCTAATTAGCTAGGAGATGATACTCTAGTGATAATCAGAGATAGAAAAGCCATTGAGAGCTTCTTAAGTTTCCCAAATTTTTTTTGGTTTTTTGTTTGTTTACACTTCTCTTTCTCTCTCAAAAGCCTAGGAAAATGGGTCTATAAATCTTTTATAGCCTTAAAATCTTGGGGTAGATACTCACACCTAGCACTGCATTTTAAGTCGCATTTTAAAATAACCTACAAACTTTTTGTGTTCTTTTTATTTTTTATTTTTATTTATTTTATAATCATAAACCCTTGTGTGTAAACTTGCTTAGTAGGCGTCAGAGTTCGAACCCTGATAATAAGCATGATATACTCGGGTAACAATCGCTCGTATCAACCACTTTTGTTATGTGTTCTGTTAGGACCAGATTCGTGGTCTAAATGTTGTTTATTGTCTATTGGTTTTTACTAAATAAATCCTAACTGTTATTACGAACTAAGACAGCATTGACAGGTTTTAAGTACTAGTTGCAACCTCAGTTACAACCCATATTGACAGGTTTCAAGTACCAGTTGCAACCTCAGTTGCAACCTACTAAGTCAGTAGTGACAGGTTTCAAGTACCAGTTGCAACCTCAGTTGCAACCACTAGTTCCAACCTGCTGGTAAGCAGAATTCTGTCTTGTTCTACAAATCTGCATAGATAAGGAAAGATTTCCTAAAAATATATAAAGAGATTAGTTATATTTCCTTTACATTTATAATTCTATATCTCTATTCTTACACTAATCCTTATCACATGTTTCAATCTGTGTTTCTTATAAATTCAGTATGATATGTTTAAAGATTGAATAAAATTAGGAGTTAATGTTTTACATGAATACTTAAAAGATATCTTTCCAAGATATGATCTTTTTATATGTTTCCTAGTTATATGAAAATACTAACTCCTTCAATCAACCTGGTTATTAAACAGGTATCAACAAATGATGATTGGAGTCAATCAATGCTGAAATATCACGCAATGCATGAGAAGATTGAAGCCAATCAATAAAGTCAAAAACAATCAAAGGATATTGAACAATAGAAGATTGTTTTTACTTGCTTATATACTTGATAACTTATCTTGTAAAAGTGTGTGTTCTAAATTATAAAGAACTTATTTTCTAGAGAGAATACACGTGAGCTTTAAAAAGAAAACAATGGTGGGATGCCATTGATTTATAAGTAATAGTTATAGAGTATGAGCAATATAGAGATAGGCAGAAAAATCTAGAGGGAGTTTAAGTGTTTTTCGTTAAGACTTGAGTCCTATATTGTAAGTTTTTTATAATATCATAATCTGGGTAAATGCCCCGGAGACGTAGCCTAGTTAGGTGAACTCCGTTGTTAAATGTGCGTGTGATTTAATTTACGTACATTTAACATTTTACAGTTCTGTCCATTTATACACTGGGTTCTAACTGTGATTGCAACCTCAGTTAGAACCTAACTACAAAACTGCAACTAGAACAGCGGATAGGAATTTCATGTTGATATTGTTTAAAGACGGAAAAAATGATCATTTATGACCTTAGGATGAGATGGACTAGGGATGGGGTCATTCCGGTCCCACGATCGCGTTTTACGATTAAAAAAACCTTTTTATGGAGTAGATATTTATTAGGGCATCTGTATTTAATGGGATGGTTTTTCAAATTGTAGAGGCAGGTTTTACAGTACGATTTGCTTAGTCAACACATATAATTATAAATAATGATAAACATTATCAATAACGGAACAAAATGCTAGCAATACAGACCTGCTAACGTATATGTATTTCCAGAAGAGAATTAATTTTGGAAAATACAAAATAAATAGCCCAATAACCATAGCACACACCACACGCTAGTACTACTATTAAGTTTAATTTTGCTTTTGTTCCTACATATTTAATTAAAATATATTTTTTAATTAATATTTTTTAAATTTTAATTATTATTTAAATTTAAGTTAGTTTCCATAAGGGTTTTTTTTATTTTATTTATTTGTTGGATTTTTATTGGATTGAAAAGTTAACGGATACGACAATATCCTATTTTGATTTAAAAAATACATTTTAATTGATGTTGTTTAAATCTTAATTAATAGTAGTATTTAAATTTAGGGTGATTCCCACAAGGATTTTTTATATTATTTATTTGTTGGGTTTTTATTGGGTTGAAAATTTAACGAATACAAGTTAATCAATATTTTTTAGAATTTAAATAATATTTAACTTTATGGTAGTCGGGTTCTAAAAAGAATACTTTTAAGACTTACAAATTTGGTTGTAATAAGTCGGTTCTAAAGTATTCCTAGAATCGAAAAGCAAAAGAAAGATAATTGGTAATAATTATTTTGATAGTGTTTACAGATGATACGGACGTATGATTAACAAAGATCGAAAACATTATAGATAAAAATTTGAAGAAATCTATGAAAGTGCAACTACTCTCTAGTCTCTGTCGTTGCATTTTGTTTGAAATCCGAAAAATGTTACGAAAAACAAAAGAAAAGGAAAATAAAATAAAACCAACGAAAATTAACTTGAAATCATTTTCTGGACATGTGTTTGTAATGTTGGAAATAAGAAAAAATAAAAGAAAAAAAATAGGAGTAAGAGGGAGCTTGTAACATTTTTCACATTTGTTTTCGTTTTTCGTACAGAAAAAAAAAATGGTTTCTCTCATTCTATACACAGTTTTTCCTACTTTCTTTTATTTTCATTTCCATTGATTTTTTTATGTAAGAAAACACAAGAAAATGTTTTATCAAAAATTCATTTTTATTTTTTCATAAGTTTTTTCCGGTTCCAAACACACGCCATTAGTATATATATCCATGACCTCAACCG
The DNA here is from genome assembly GCA_963682055.1 of Primula veris. NCBI lineage: Eukaryota > Viridiplantae > Streptophyta > Magnoliopsida > Ericales > Primulaceae > Primula > Primula veris. Next base: position 24,102,988 of record OY821748.1, on the reverse strand, counting down.
ATTGATCCACTATCTGCGCAACGGCGGTCACAAGCTATGTTTAAATGAATTGTTTTTAGATTTTTTCTTTTGGCTTTTAGCATAACTGTTTAATTTCAGCTAAATAAGATTGGAAGACCCTTGAACTTTAATTCTTGATGATGCTCTTGCCTATTCTTTTATTACACCAGCAACTGATGATATTAAGGACGAGAATCAGCTATACTATAAGTCTTCTATAACGAGTTTCCAACATTTTTGCTTGAACAATTATATACTATCTTCCAACTTCCAGAAAAAAAATATGCATTTAAATCATTTTTGTTGTGATACATTATGCGGTTGTCCATATTCATGTATATGTTACATATATACATTATGTATAAACTTTAAGTTGGAGTCTTCATAGTTGTACATACATTCATACTTGAATAAGTATACTTTCATCTCTCTCCATACATTTATTGTTATGTCGATAGTTTGCTAATAATTGACACTCAACACGTTATCGGCACTTTGCTTAAACACGGAGTCATGAAATCACTAGATAGTTTCATTAGAAGGGAGTATACGGATCTATTTCTTACTCGAAGAATTAGGAAGAGGGTTTATTTAGTTGTTAGATCACATATCGATCATTTTTTCGCATTACCGAATTAAGGTACACAATTTCTACTTGTAATAAAACATAGTAATTGCATGATTAATCAAGAATAGAACAGGAAATCTCATGTTTAAGATTTATATCACATGATGGATGCTTTTTTATTTGATGAAAAATTGCTATTGGAACCGATGTATGTCACTTATAAAACGAGTTATAACTTGTATAGTTAGACATAATAAACTGTCGGACCTAGACTGTCACTTTTAGAACATTGAAGGACTAATCTGTAACTAACTAAAACTTTAGAGTCTCTCTGTAAATATTCTGAAACTATAGAACCAGAGCTGTAATTACCCTTAAAATGCATATAGTTTTTAATATTTACACTCGTAGTCCCTTTAGTTACTCCTTATACAGAGAATAGTATATATGTACGAGTTTACCTAATGTTTAGACCGAAAATACTTATTTACATGCAAATGATCTAAGATTTAATTACTACAATATCTAAAATTTGTAGAAATATTGTAGAAAATACCTCTTGCATGATAGTATTAATTACTTTTGTGACATTAACTAAATTTAGCCTCTTAGCATGCCACCATTTATTGCCTATGAATTGATATAACATATGCGATGTATTAATTACTCATACAAAATAGTAAAAGTCACACTTTAGTGTTGGATTAAATAATAACTCATGTGGTTTAATATTACTACTCCATTTTAGGACTAGTTTACATGAGTATGACATGCCTTTATATTACGATATTGTTGATAACTATTTTATCTTGTCACATAAAAGCTAGTAGACATTTATATGTTACGTGAGCTTATAAATTATCTCGAATTTGAACATTTTACAATGTATCTCTTTTGAGTAGAAATTTTCTTCAAGCTTAAATATTTAGATGTACTTTTTGAGTTGAAAATTTACGAAATCCGGTATATGTATTCACATTTAAGTTGGAATAATTATGAATATTCCCCAAATAGGATCACCTATTTGGATACAGTGTCTAGGAAAGATAAAGACGGAAGTCGCTCTCCTAATGAGGTCGGTTTTTAAGTGGCATTCGTGCCGACCCCCCTCACCCTCTTTCCTAGTCGTGTTCAAGTAGAGCTACCGAAAGGGGTTGAGTAAATAATAAGTTTCCTGAGTGTGTTTATATAGGTGTATTTTTTACCGAATTGCTGTCTAAGTATCGACATGTCGTTCGACCAATGAGAACATATTCATAAAAGCAAAACTTGTGTTTTTTGAACATTCCGTTTCGAAACAAAATTTCTGCTTATGAAAACCATAAAAGACATATCAATCTCTCGTTTTATACGATAATTAATTTAGAACTCCCAACATATGTTGGATGTCATCTATGATGAGGAAAATTGCAAAGCATACTTGCAAAATGATTGTTTAGACGATAATGTTATTTCGTCACCACATGTTAGTCACCCTGATGTGTGAAAATGTGATGCCCAAATTTTTTTGGATGACATCTTTGATGAGTAAAACATGAAGTGTTTGTTACTTGATAGTTGAAGGCTAAGGCGTTGATTTTAGACGCGATGACGTCCATGGATAACTTTTTGTCTAAAATTGACAATTAGAGCAAACTTTCACCAAAATACTAATTTGGAAAACGTATTCCATAAGCAGTATTGTGAATTTATATTAACTATGTTCCTTTAGATTATCGATTATCTATTATTAGATAAGAAAATTGCCCCGATGAGCATTTTTTTAATCATGTTGGGTCAATGGCGAATTGTTTGCATGATACTAATGTTCTTCATGGAAATTTCCCCCCGAATAGAGAACCGAGACAAGAGTTATTTGTCTCGAACTGTCGCGAGCCTAACACTCGCCTAGCCAAGAGTGGTTTAGACAATCGTCAAAATCGAACACATGTGGCTCCAAGACAGTACTTGAAATGAACAATAAGGGCCCGTCATTCCAAATCAAAAAACAATGCTCAAACAGACAATTCTCTGCTATAAATGACCAATGTCATTCCCGGCTACTCCTTAAATAGTTCAAAATTATCATGAGGGTTGAAAAGTTGAAGCTAATGTGGTTAAAGCTAACTGAAAGGAAACTCTTGAGACCCCTGGTTTTGTGGCTCAAATGAGTTTGATACTTTTCTTTATTAATTTTTGAGCCGATTTGTCGCTCATCTGGATTATAATTATTCCATTTGGACCATACTTTTGAATTATGTTCTGCTTATTTATGAAATTTCTCGAAATAATTTAAAGTATTTTTGAGCAAAATTCCTTTATAAATGTGACCCAAATTTAAATTATGAACTTTAGGCAATACTTGTGGGGTAGTTGCTTGTCTGGAAATAGTGGGTAATAGTGTACCACATAATTTCACCAAATACTTGCCTAAAGAATCCTAACTGACAACGATTTTGGACATGTCGCTCCAAATCAGAATCTTTGTTAAAACCAAATTGATTTGTCTAAAATGAGGCCTTATACTTCAGGTCCTGTTGTACCTTGTTGAGTTATAAGTTATTCAGGAAAAAATATGTTATCTAGTAATAGCTCATGAAAGAATTGAAATTTCTTTGCATATCCTCTACTCATAAGACCAAAAACATATTTTAGAGAAGTTGAAATGTCTTTCAAGTGGTTGCTACCATATTTTTAAAAGCATTTGAAGTTACCTTATCATTTCGCCTGACGTCGATAAATAAGAGGTATTAGATGCTAAGGCATGTTTGTGTATACTATCATTCGTCAGTCATCGATTGATAAGAGTATTTTGGCATTGTGGCATTGACCGGATGAGATATACCCAAGTCAAAAGACGATGTTAGATTTATAATCGCATCGCGTTTGTATCCTCTTTGAGGAATAATTTCGTGATTGATCCGAAATTCATGCCACTAATGCTCTATCTGAAAGACTAGTATGTGTAAAGGTCACACAATAGGCTCGTAGAGTTCTTGTAAAGAATTGAAGGAGTTATTGTGGACTTATCCAACCATAATATGGACCATAAATATATATGGTTATGGTTGATGCATCGACAATATGGTCACATTCTATTGTTGTCCACAGAAATGCAGCACTTTCCAAACTCTAAGCTTAATCATTAAGTTGATGGCTTATTACCCGGATTATCCTGAAAAGTCGACTTGATAATGCCGAAGAGTTAAAATCAAAGTTTTGATTTGTATTACTTGACTTTGGGAATTGAAATTGAACATCATGTTGATTATGTTCAGACCCGAAATGGACTCTTAAAAAATTTAAGTGATTGCAAATGATTACACGCGTTATTTGGTGATGTGCACCTATATATATTTATGTGTATGGTCATGATTTATTGCACACTGCTGCATTGGTCCATCTGAGGTTCATAGTCACTCAAAACATTGAATGCGTACCAGTTGGTAGCTTGTTATGAGCCAGATGTCTCATATGAACGCGTGTTTGAATGCTTGATTAATATTTTAATTGAGGCGCAAAAGCGTTCAAAATATGGACCTCTAAAGGAGACATACGTCGATTTTGTATCCCCTCCCTATCAAATGATAGAGTTATCTTGGCAAACGATCTCTTTATCGCATAACATGCGAAAGTGACATTGCTAAGACTGTACTCTCCATCGTTAGGAGATATTTACACGTTAACGTTGTAAAGGAACAATGTGAAATAAAGTGACAATAACCCACTCAGTTTTAGCTTGATCCCCAAAATGCACTAAGTGATAAGTGCATGCATAGACTCTCCCAAGTCCAAATAAGTGCCATACGCACTTGAAAATTTATGAAATGTCATGAGATCATATATATACCAGCTACAGATTGCTTGCAAGGATAGTCGTCCCTGTATTTCAGCAATGACCAAAGCAAGAAGGGGTGTGCGTTTAATAAAGAGCATGTATCTTTTCTCGAATGTATACATTTCATAATTGTGTACGCAATTTGCCGAATCTCCGACGACCTCACTACGCACCGAAAACTCATAGAAAGTGATGCGTTCCCGCAAGGACAAACGCTAATGAAATTAAAAATTAATTAATTTGGGAGATATATGTAGTTGGGAAAGATTGATATAGCTTTGTAATGAGAAGAACGAAAGTTGAATTCTTGGGAATAAATATGTTTGGGTTGAATGTTTTGAAAATATAGTTTAGAGATGGACACTTATTTTTGAATTCAAGATTAAGATATGTGGTAAATAACGAAACTTATAAATGTCATCGCGATTTTTTTGGATTATATTTGAATGGAATAAACGTGACTTTGTCTTCCTATCGTGGTCCCGAAAGTTAGTCGTCCGGTTCGTTATTGCATGGTAATATTTACTTACGAAGTTCTCCTTAATTTCTTACTAAAATAAACTTGCATATACATGTTTCTTCAATGGAAAAGACGGACAGACTTTCCTTGAGAACCCTAACGAGGTTAATTTTAATTTTTTTTTATTAAAGTCACGGCCGCAACTTTCATGCACTCGTCTGTTTTATTTCTCTTCTCATTGTATTTCATCTCCTTATTATCCTTGCCATTCTTATCAGTCTACTTTTCCTCTTATCTCTCATTCTCTTTTGTCATATCCTTATAACTCTTACATAGCGAGTATTAGATTCTTTTCTGTCTTTCCACTTGTATTATTTTTTTCGAAAATATCTAAAATGATATTTCTATGGATAAGGTTTAGAATTTTTTAGATGCGATTTTGGACAATTAGATTAATTTGATCTCCATTGAGGGTGTTTCTACCATTTGTAACCAAACCAAAAGATTAAAAATATTCTAATATAAAGTTTCCCTCCTCTTATGTATTTGTCTTAGTAACTTATCCCGAGTCACTCATTTCGTTCCAACCATGATAGGTTCTATAAGATCAACAAAATAATTAAGACATCGAAAAATAAAAAACAATCAAACGAAATACAAACAACAACGTTAGATTTATTGTAAAAAAAAAAACACCAACATATCAAATATCACAATATCATGGGTTAAAATCAAATAATTATCTGATATTAAATAAAAAAGATCAAACTATATCACAATTGAAATGACTTGGAAAAAAAATACATAACAAAAACAAAGCACATAGATTAATTTTAAGAAAAAAATATAACAATGACCCCGGAATGTTTCGATTTATATTTTTTAAATAACAAGTGATAATAATTCAGTTTATACTAACGAATACAAAAGAAGGGAAATTCAAAAACATAAATTGCCCAAACATTATAAATACTTTTTTTTCTTTTCTTTTTTAACTTACATAAAAGCTTGTAATTTACAATACTTAATACAACATGCAAAAGATAATGAACCTAATGAACTTTGTTTGTAACATAAGCTAACCATGACAAACAATCAAGACTACTAATATACAATTATAGAAGTTAGACTGTTAATAATAAAAAAATTCATGACAAATACTCCATCTCGAGACAACAAAGTACTCTGACTCAATCGTATATCCAAAATTCTAAATTTTACTTGATTTACGCATATGCTCAAACACGCAAACAGATGACTACAATAGACGTTTACGACAATCATCTGCTCCACAGTAGCAAGCCACATTTTTAGAATTTCTATCAGGACCATCACTCTATGGATGATATAATTATAATTATATGTCAGCTCCGTCAAAGGAGGAATGTTATCAGCAGTAAAGAAAACTATTATTCTTGTTTAACGATGTTTGCCAACTTAGGGATTCCGTCAAAAGAGATTGATAGTGTCCAAATCCAAAAAATATCAGCACACTCTAGTTCAACTGAAATATCCGAACCATTATCCTCACTATTCCAGCAAACAATCTCTTGAATTATCATGAAGAAAATATCAATCAGTTAGATTAATTTGATCTACATTGTCGATAATTGAGGGTGTTTCTATCGTTTGTAATCAAATCAAAAGATTAAAAATATTCTAATATAAAGTTTCTACATCAACGTTAGATTTATTTAAAAAAGAAAGACCAACATATCCTAGATCACAATATCATGAGTTGAAAACACATAATTATCTGGTATTAAATAACAAGATCAAACTATATCACAGTTGAAATGACTTGCAAACAAGAAATAATCCATAATCCATAACAAAAACAAAGCACGTAGATTCATTTGAAGTAAAAATATAACAATTCCTGAGATGTTTTTATTTTGATTTTTTTAATGATAAGAGATAATAATTCAGGTTATACTAAGTAATACAAAAAAGGAAAACTCAAAAATATAAATTGCCCAAACATTATAAGTAACCTCTTTTTTTTAACTTACATAAAACTTGTAATTTCCAATATTCAATACAGACATGCAAAAGAACAATGAACCTAATGAACTTTGATTGTAATATAAGCCAAGCATGACAAACTGTAAGACTACTCGTATCCAATTATAGAAGTTAGACCGTTAATAACAAAAAATTACATGACAAATATTCTACCTCTTTAGAGACAACAAAGTACTCTCCAGTCAATCGTATATCGAAAAATTCCAAATTTTACTTGATGTACGCATATGCCCAAACACGCATACAGATGACTACAATAGACGTTTGCAGCAATCATCTGCTCCACAATAACAAGCCACATTTTTAGTATTTCCATCAGGCCCATGACGCTATCGATGATATAATCATAATCATATGTCAGCTCCGTCAAAGGAGGAATGTTATCAGCAGTAAAGAAGACTTCTTGTTAAACGATGTTTGCTAACTTAGCGATTACGTCCTAAGAGATTGATAGTGTCCCAAATCCGAATAACATCAGCACACTGTAGTTCAACTGAAATATCCGAGCCATTATCGTCACTATTCCAGCAAACAATCTCTTGAATTATCATGAAGAAATATCAATCATTTAGATTAATTTGATCTACATTGTCGATAATTGAGGGTGTTTCTATCATTTGTAACCAAATCAAAAGATTAAAAATATTCTAATATAAAGTTTCCCTCCTCCTGTGTATTTGTCTTTTTATTTGTAAGTAACTTATACCGAATCACTCATTTCGTTCCAACCATGATAGATTCTATAAGATAAACAAAAGAACTAAGCCATCGAAAAATAAAAAAACAATCAAACAATGTACAAACATCAACGTTGGATTTATTAAAAAAAAAAAAAACTAACATATCAAAGATCACAATATCATTGGTTAAAATCACATAATTATCTGATATTAAATAACAAAGATCAAACTATATGACAGTTGAAATGAATTGCAAACAAGAAATAATCCATAACAAAAACAAAACACATAGATTCATTTGAAGTAAAAATATAACAATGATTCCGGGATGTTTTGATGTAGATTTTTTTTTAAAAATCCTAAGGATGTGTTTGGAATTCGGAAATGTGACGGAAAAAAAAAGGAAGATAAATGAAAATTAAAATGAAATAATTTTCCACTTATTTGTTTGTAATATTGGGAAAATAAAATAAAATAAAAATTAATGAAAGAGGAGAGAGAGCTAATCTCACTTTTCTCATTTGTTTTCCTTTTTCTCGTACTTTTGAAAGGAAAATATTTTCCTCATTTTACACATAAAAATTTTCCATACTTTCTTTCATTTTATTTTCCATTAGTTTTCTTATGTAAGCAAACAAAAAAAATTGTTTTTTTAGTAAATCATATTCATTTTTTTCTATCCATTTTCTATGGTCTAAACGAGTAACTTTTAGATAGACTCGGTCTACCACATAAAATTTCTTATGTGGTGTGGCAAACCAATTATATGTATACACATGTCATTTATGCATATCAATAGAATACAACTGAAATATTATATTAAAACTATCCCTTTCATATTACCACTACTTCTCTCTCATCCTTATATTTTTGGAAAAAAAACCTCATTCCTATTTTTTTTAAAAGAAAACTCATCAACGTAGATCAAATTCTTTGATCTAAATTATCAAGATTCACTTTCTTTTTTAATACATAATAATAATTTAAGTTTTATTAAATAATGTTTTTTTATTTATCTTGTAGGATAAATCATGAGTCTGTAATTCTTTTAATTTACATTTTCATATAGGAAAGACTTATTATGTAATCGAAAACTTGTGAAAAATAAAATATAAGAATTAAAAAAAAAACTTAAACAAAAATTGTGTAATTATAATTTCAAAAACTAAAACTAAATTTACAACTCAATAAAATCTCAAATATAATATTATAAAATTCTAGTTATAATATTATCCTAAATTTAAATATTAATTAAAAAATTAATGATTTTAATATACTAGATTTTACGGAAATTACAACACAATAAAAAACCAAATATAATATTACAGAACCCAAGTTGAAACTACCCTAAAGTTGAATATTAATTAATTTTTTTTTTTAAATTAATGATTTTAATATATTTTATTTGTCAGAACATAATATTAATTAAAAAAATTATATTTAATGCATCATATGTTACAAGATATAATACAATTAATACTAAACCAATTTATTTTTATAATACCATGATATATAAAATATATTGTGGCACAATTAATGTCTAACATTTAGCTTTTTACTTATACTAATATTAATATTTGAAAGACAAAATTGATAAAATATATCATGTATATGGGATGATAATTACGTAAGTTATTTGGTTGGAAAACTTGCTCATTTATGTTGTTTTGGTATACTTTTGAATTTTAACTTATTTGGTACATTTTTTCCACATGTCATCTAAAGGTTGGTTTGTCACACCACATAAGAAATAGCATGTGATGGGGCGGATCTAACTAAAAGTTACTCGGTCCAAACACACAATTTTCTAAACTTAAAAGCGCATTGGTATAAACTATAAACAAATAATGCCCCATAGGTACCACTTTTGAAATTATATTACTCCTAGTTACCTCCATAATTTCATATTCCCTATAGGTAACACTTTTTAATTATTTACTTTATTTACAAAAACGCCATACACATATTTCATAAAAAATGAAAAAAAAACACATAAAATTATATAAAATGCAAAAAATCTCAACATAAATGAAAAAAATCACAAAAAATTGTAAAAATTAAAAAAAAAATGTATTTTTATAAAAAAAAAAAAAAAAAATCACAAAAAATTACAAAAAAATAAAAAATAATAAAAAATCACAAAATTTTAAAAAAAATTAAAAAAAACATAAAAAATTAAAAAAATTACAAAATATTAAAAAAATAATTAAAAAAATAATAAAAAACAATAAAAAAAATGAAAAAATCACAAAAAAATCACAAAATTTAAAAAAAAAATAAAAATAAAATAAAATAAATTATAAAAAATGAAAAATGAAAAAAATCACAAAATATTATAAAAAATGAAAAAAAATCACAAAAAATTATTAAAAAATCGCAAAATATTATAAAAAAATGAAAAAAATCACAAAATATTATAAAAATATAAAAAAAATCAAAAATTTATAAAAAAATCAAAAAAATCACAAAAAAATGAAAAAAAAATATTAAAAAATGAAAAAAAATCACAAAATTATAAAAAAAAAAATGAAAAAAATGAAAAAAAAAATCACTTTTATTGAGCTTTATGCACTTTCGACTGTACTAGATGCACTTTCGACTGAACCAGATGCACTTTTAGCTGAACAATATGCACTTTCAGCCGAACCAGATGTACTTTTAGTTGAACCAGATGCAGGTTTTACAGAATGATATGCATTTTTGTCTGAACCATATGCATTTTCAGCTGAACTAGATACACTTTTAGCTGAACCATATGCACTTTCAGCCGAACCATATGCACTTTTAGTTGAACTAGATGCAGGTTTTACAGAACGATATGCACTTTTATTGAACTAGATGCACTTTTGTCTGAACCATATGCACTTTCAGCTGAACCAGATACACTTTTAGCTGAACCATATGCACTTTTAGCTGAACCATATGCACTTTCAGCTGAACCATATGCATTTCCAGTTGTACCAAATGCACTTTTAGTTTAATCAGATGCATTTTTAACAGAACTATATACACTTTCGACTGTACTATATTCATTTTCGACTATACTATATGCACTTTTGACTTAACTATATGTATTTTTCACTAAATTAGATGCACTTTAAGCTGAACCATATGTACTTTCAGCTGAACCAGATGCACTTTTAGCTGAACTATATGTATACTCATTTTTATTGAACTATATTTACTTTCGACTGAATTGTATGCACTTTCAACGGAACTAAATGTACTTTCAGCTGAATTGAATGCAATTTCGACTCAAATTTATGCATTTTTGACTAACTATATACACTTTCGACTGAACTATATGCACTTTTATTGAACTATATACGCTTTTGACTGAATTATATATATTTTTGACTGAAGTAGATGCATTTTCCGCTCATTCAGATTAAAAAAGGCACATTTATCATGGAAAAACCATTTTTTTGTATAAAAAAAATCACTTTTCGGTATAAAAAGTGTTATATTGACAAAAAAAAATTATATATTTTTTGTAATTTTTTAAAAAGTTTATGAATTTTTCATTTTTTTTATAATTCTTTTTTTTTTGTTTTTTTTCATTTTTTATAATTTTTTGTGATTTTTGTTATTTTTTTTATAATGTTTTGTGATTTTTTGTGATTTTTGTGATTTTTGTGATTTTTTGTGATTTTTATTTAATTTTTTCGTTTTTTTTTATTTTTTTATTTTTTTGATTTTTTTTAATAATTTTTAATAATTTTTTGTGATTTTTTATAATTTTTTGTCATTTTTTATATTTTTTTTTGATTTTTCGGTATAAAAAGTGTTATATTGATAAAAAAAATTATATATTTTTTTTGTAATTTTTTAAAAAGTTTGTGATTTTTTTTATTTTTTGTAATTTTTTAAATTTTTTATTTTATTTTTTATTTTTTTTTGTGATTTTGGTATTTTTTTTAATAATTTTTTGTGATTTTTTTCATTTTTTTTTTTATAATTTTTTGTATTTTTTTGTATTTTTTGTGATTTTTTTCATTTTTATAATTTTTTTGTATTTTTTTTATTTTGTTGTAATTTAAAACTATTTTTTTGGTTTATAGAAATATAAAATATGTATATTATATTTTGGTTTGTATGACAATTAAGTAAATAAACTAAATAATTAAAAAGTGGTACCTATGAGGAATGTGAAATTATCAAGATAGCTAGGAAGAATATAATTTGCTAATCTCAGGACTTTTGCTCGTAAATCTTGAAGCCGTCACTCATTCCTTTGTTCACAATTTTGTTCGTATTTAATTGTTACTACTTACTAAGATTGTAACTGAACTCGGGGTGTAGTCATATAAGCAGGTGGTAATGTACATTTTCATATTAATTTACAAAAATGTTACGCTCACCGGTACTTATTTATTATTCTCATAAGATTTTTAAGTGTAGATTAATTTACAAATGATTAAAAAAGATATTATTTTCGTAAATTTTTTATATCTTATTTTTTTTTACTTAATAATTCAAACATACACTAAAAAAAATAGATTTTAAGTTATTTTTTTATAATTTGATATATTTCTCGTATAGATTATAATATTTTTTTAAGTTTAAAAACAACTTTTAAGCTATTTTTTACATTTTAATATCTTTTCCCGTATAGATTATAAGTTATTTTTTAAGCTTAAAAACAGTGTTTATGTTCTTTTTTATTTGGCCGAGTAACTATGACTTAAAAAAGTTTTGAACTAACACCTCAATTTAAAAAATATTGTAAAAAGTGACATGACTAATATTTGTTCATTGTTGGGAGGTTACATTTCAATAATCTTTTTGTTCATATGTCACTAATCTCATAAGATTTTTAAATTTGAGGTTGGATTTTTATACTACACTTTTTCTGAAAAAACGCACAAACCGTAAAAAAAATCTACGGTTTACAGAAATTACATGCAAACCGTACATTAAATGTATGGTTTGCATGTAATTTTTTTTTTTTTTTTTGTGTAATTTCAATTTGTAAAATAGGAAAAATATATAAAATATGCAAATCCATAATTCACTTAGCTATATATAATTGTTTGTTGTTTGTTTATATTAATTATAGAAATTATAATAATTGTTGATATTTGTCCCATTTTTTGCATTATTTATTTTTTTTGTGTAATTTCAATTTGTAAAATAGGAAAAAATATATAAAATATGCAAATCCATAATTCACTTAGCTATATATAATTGTTTGTTGTTTGTTTATATTAATTATAGAAATTATAATAATTGTTGATATTTGTCCCATTTTTGCATTATTTCATTTTTTTGTGTAATTTCAATTTGTAAAATAGGAAAAAATATATAAAATATGCAAATCCATAATTCACTTAGCTATATATAATTGTTTGTTGTTTGTTTATATTAATTATAGAAATTATAATAATTGTTGATATTTGTCCCATTTTTTGCATTATTTATTTTTTTTGTGTAATTTCAATTTGTAAAATAGGAAAAAATATATAAAATATGCAAATCCATAATTCACTTAGCTATATATAATTGTTTGTTGTTTGTTTATATTAATTATAGAAATTATAATAATTGTTGATATTTGTCCCATTTTTTGCATATTTTTTTTTTTTTTGTAATTTCAATTTGTAAAATAGGAAAAAATATATAAAATATGCAAATCCATAATTCACTTAGCTATATAATTATAGTTGGCAGGTACCGACGCCTGACAGAGTAGTTCAAAATATGATTAGGGCTGGTTTTTATGGTATTCACACTATAGGTAATTATAGCGTAGACTGAGTCTTGCTTACAACCTTAGTTGATAGGTGGCGTGATGAGACGCACACGTTCCATTTTGTCGGTGGAGAGTTGGTGATATCTTTACAGGATGTAGAGATTATGTTTGGTCTCAGGGTGGATGGTTTTACTGTTACCCGATCGGAGCGGAATGATAACAGGGCGAGCAGGTTAGATATGATAGAGAGTTTGTTGGGTGTTAGACCGGCTGACAATCAAGTGGATACAAACTGTTTGACAGTTAGACTTGATTGGATGTTCCACACCTTTGGTGAAGTACCCCCAACCCTAGTGAGGACCGTTTGCTATATCAGTCTAGGGCTGCCATGTTATTATTACTGGGGGCACATGCGTTTTCAGATAAGAGCAGTGATCAGATTCCACTCTGGCTTCTGCCATTTCTGGAAGATTTTGACACATGTGCTGAGTATAGTTGGGGATCAGCTCTTCTGGGCTGCCATGTTATTGTTTTGTGCCTCTCATTTGTAATGAGAAGATTGAGTTACACCCCGCAGACAGGTTCATGAGACGGTTCGGTTTTGTTCAGCTGGTCCCTACATATATTTAGAAACCCAAACAGGGTCACGGCAAGGATAGAAGATATGGGATTGTGCAAAAACACGATTGGCCTGCACTTTTTGCAGAGTTTATAACCGTGTGGAATGACTGCCACAACCGGCTTGTTAACGTCGAATTTGGTACTGGGACGTCACTGAATTACATGAGATGGTATAGAGAGAAGACCCGCATCTTTATAAACCCACCTGAACTTGCCCGGCCATCTCACGGTTTCCGGGAGCATACGAGTGTGCTCAATAAAATGGTAACAACTAGTTAAAGTTCATTTAATGATAACCAAACAATTATTTTAATTATCTAATTAAACAATGATAACCAATTAATGATAACCAAACAATGATAACTCAATGATAACCAATTAATGATAACTAAATAAGGATAACTCAATGATAACCAATTAATAATAACCAAACAATGATAACTCAATTATAACCAAACAATAATAACTCAAAACGGGTAAATATTAATAAAGCGTAACAATTTTTATTTTTCTCAATCAAAACAAATAACCATCATAAACATGTAACGTCATAACCAAACCATTAGTAATAAATATCTAAATAACACAAATTTGAATAAAAACCCTAATTTTTTTATTAAATGGGACAAATATCAACAATTATTATAATTTCTATAATTAATATAAACAAACAACAAACAATTATATATAGCTAAGTGAATTATGGATTTGCATATTTTATATATTTTTTCCTATTTTACAAATTGAAATTACACAAAAAAAATAAATAATGCAAAAATGGGACAAATATCAACAATTATTATAATTTATATAATTAATATAAATAAACAACAAACAATTATATATAGCTAAGTGAATTATGGATTTGCATATTTTATATATTTTTTCCTATTTTACAAATTGAAATTACATAAAAAAAATAATAATGCAAAAAATGGGACAAATATCAACAATTATTATAATTTCTATAATTAATATAAACAAACAACAAACAATTATATATAGCTAAGTGAATTATGGATTTGCATATTTTATATATTTTTCTTATTTTACAAATTGAAATTACACAAAAAAAAAAAAAATTACATGCAAACCATACATTTAATGTACGGTTTGCATGTAATTTCTGTAAAGCGTAGATTTTTTTTTACGGTTTGTGCGTTTTTTCAGAAAAAGTGTAGTATAAAAATCCAACCTCTTTAAATTTAATTCAACTTACAAGTGATAAAAAAACTTATTATTTTCATAACTTTTTGATATCTTTTTTTTTACTTAATAATTCAAACAAACACTAAAAAAGGGGAGATTCTCTTTTGCAAACGCTGTTTACTAAATAATATAACAGACGTGGGATTAGCAATCCCACGTCTGCGTGGCATATTAATTTTTTTTTTTTTTTTTTGCTTTGCTTCTTTTCTTGCTGGAATTTTTTCCTTTTTATGCTGCTTATTTCTTCCGAGTTCTTTTTACTTTAATATATCCAAAAAATTCTTTAATTTTACCAAAAAAACTACCCCAATTTTATCCCAAAAAAACCATAATCATTGACCATCAAATTCCTTCCTATATCAAATTAATATATTTTTTTATAAAATTAACATCACTCTACCACTACAATTATCTCCAGTTTTACCAAAAAAAAAAAAAACCCTCCCAATTTACCAAAAAAAAAACTTCCCCAATTTTACCAAAAAAAAAACCCTAACTATCAACTATCAAACTCTTCGTATATCAAATTAATATTTTTTTTTTTCTCAAATAACATCACTCTACCACTACATTTATCCCCAATTTCACACACACAAAAAAACCTATCCCAATTTACCAAAATAAAATCTCCCCCAATTTTACAAAAAATAAACTCTAACCATCAAGCACCCAACTACTTCCAAAGATCATTTTTTCCATCAAACTTTTCGTATATCAAATTAATATATTTTTTTTCTCAAATAACATCACTCTACCACTACATTTATCCCCAATTTTACACACACAAAAAATCCTATCCCAATTTACCAAAATAAAGCATCCCCCAATTTTACAAAAAATAAACTCTAACCATCAACCATCCAACTACTTCCAAAGATCATTTTTTTTTTCAATGGAACCTGGATTTAACTTTATTTTTTATGTCATATGATGTTTCTGATCATTTTTTCTGGATTCAATTGTGATTAAACTGTTTAAAATATGATGTTTCTGGTCATATAAAACGGTATCATCAATGGGACCTGGATTTAACTTTATTTTTTCTGTCACATGTACCTAAACAATTGAATATATTAACAAATATCACTATCAAATATAAATGATACAATAACATATTTTAAATATATGAGATAATACGTTTAACTTCAAAAAAATTATAAGAATCCAACAACTTAATTACTAACCTAAACTCCAAAATAATAAAATGTATCTAACAAAACAAGTTCACATATACATGCCAAAACAAGTTTTTTTTAATCATTTATCTAAGTTATTTTCATTACTCAAGTGTTATTAGAACAACATATAACATTATATAATTATAACTCAATATTAGTTGTGATTAAACAAATTTGAAGATAAATATTTAAAGGTCAATAAAAAAAGTTAAAAACTTTTAATTAATAAATGTTATAACTTATTAATAATTATATCTATTTATATAAAATTTAAACTCAATAATAAAAAGAAATACTTATTGGGGGAGGTTGTAAAATTTAAACTCAATAATAAAATTTAAAGTTTATTTTTTGTAAAATTGGGGATGTTTTATTTTGGTAAATTGTGATAGGTTTTTTTGTGTGTGTAAAATTGGGGATAAATGTAGTGGTAGAGTGATGTTGATTTGAGAAAAAAAATATATTAATTTGATATACGAAGGAGTTTGATGGTTGATGGTTAGGGTTTTTTTTTTGGTAAAATTAGGGAAGTTTTTTTTTTGGGTAAATTGGGAGGGTTTTTTTTTTTTTTGGTAAAACTGGGGATAATTGTAGTGGTAGAGTGATGTTAATTTGATAAAAAAATATATTAATTTGATATAGGAATGAATTTGATGGTTGATGGTTATGGTTTTTTGGGGATAAAATTGGGATAGTTTTTGCGTAAAATTAAAGAATTTTTGGATATATTAAAGTAAAAACAACTCGGAAGAAAGAAGCAGCGAATAAAAAGAAAAAAATTTCAGCAAGAAAAGAAGCAAAGCAAAAAAAAAAATAAAAAATAATATGCCACGCAGACGTGGGATTGCTAATCCCACGTCTGTTATATTATTCTGTAAACAGAGTTTGCAAAAGAGAATCTCCCCTAAAAAAGACTAAACAAAGCTAAAAAAACAACTTTTAATTTTTTTTTACAACTTGATATTTTTCTCGTGTAGATTATAATATTTTTTTAAAGGTTAAAAACAATTTTTAACATTTTAATATATTTCGTGTATATATTATAAGTTTTTTGTTATGCTGAAAAACAGTTTTTAATTTTTTTTTATTTAGTCAGGTGACTGAAACTTAAAAAAATTTCGGGAATAAAAAATCTTTAAAAAAGTACATAGGAACTAATATTCTCATATATTTATAGGTATGCAAATATAATACCCGTATAAACATGGATTTTATTCCTGTTCCATATTTACAAACAGGGCTGGGCGAAAAACCGAACCGAACCGATAACCGAACCGAAAAAAACCAAAAAATACCGAAACCGAAAAACCCGAAAAAAACCCAAAAAAAAACCAAAAAATAACCGAAAGAAATCGAAACTTGACCGAAAAACAGGTCCGGTTCGGTTCAAAAAATAAAAAGACAGAAACCGAAAAAAACCGAATCGAAAAATATGCTCGGTTTTTGCTTCGGTTTTGCCAAAAACTGAACCGGACCGGACCGAACCCAAGCCCTATTTACAAATATAGATATTTTCAAGGCGGAGAATGAACCAATAGGAACACTCGGGGCCACGGTCACATTTAAAAAAAAAAATTAACGAAAAAGTAAAAAAATTTCACATAGCATTTCTCCCTCTCATCCTCAATATTACAAGAAAGAAATGAAAAAAAAAAAATCATATAGAATTCGACCACTCTTATCATACTCCTATTATTCCTCCATTTTTTTCACATTTTGACTATCAAAGAAATGAGCTTTGTGTCAATGACACTGTATATAACATAAAAAAGGGTTTGAAAACTGAAAACACTTGGGACTTCTTTTTCTTTCTTCTTTTTTTCTCCTTTTTTTTTGAACAAACATTCGTGTGTGAATATACTGGGGCCCACTAATTATAAACAAATAGGGCACTGGTCCCTGTAGTATTAGTTAAAGTACAAACAGACCCAATATTTAAAAAAATTACAGATGTAGTCTTTAGATGCTGGGAAAGGTGACATGGTGACGTGTTTGTAAAGTATTAATCTAAGCAGTATTCAAAGGAACAAGATGGTGAAATAGGCTGTTTTAAAATTAATGATTTATCTTGGTACATCTCATTGTTTATTAATAAATTTATAAGGATGACTTACGTTCTTTAAATTATTTAAAATATGTATTAAACGCTTATTAAAAATGATAAATATTACTACAATTGAAACTAAAGACGGATGGTAACATCACATCTAATCATTTCACTCAATAAATTTATAATCTTATTTATTTATTCTACTATGTACAAAAAAATCTACAAATATTTACGTTTACTTAAAATAAAATTCTAGATGGTTAATTAAGTGTGATATAAATACTGTTCTCGAAAGAGTATTGCTATAGCCACCGAAAAACATGTCCCAAAACTTTTACTCGTTGATGTTGCGAATCAGGTGTACCAGTCATTTATGAAAATTATTTTTTATTATTTTAATAAAATTGATCCGTACATCTAATCCAGCAGATGAGCATGTATGGTTTGCAGGTTGGAAATAAAAATCATTTTCATTCTCGAAACTTTAAGAACCAAATGTATCATTGTTAAAAATATGAGAAATATATCAGTTATTAATTAACACCTTATAATTGAAGCAACAATAGTTTTATTTTAGGGAAGTGAAAAAAAGTAACGTTTTTAATCTCTATAATTATTCTCTCACCCAAAAACCCACCACACTGATAGTAAAGCTAAGCTTTTACATTACATCTCTCTAAATTCTTATTTTTGAGACAAAAAAAGCAAACTTTTTACACGCACCCCCACATATATACACATATATACATATATACACATATATACATATATACATATATATATATATATAAGTAAAATGGAGAGCAGTGAAGAAGAAGAGGAGTTTCCATCAATTGAATCTGTAACTCCACAGTCCAAAATTGACACCATTTACCAATCCAATACTGAAAAGGTATTTCTTTTTTCCTTTTAGTACAAAATTAAGTGAAATTTTTAAAAATAAATTTTGGGCTTGATTTGGTTGTTTTTGTTGCTTATTTGTTCATATATTCATTTTCCCCAAAAATTGACACCATTTATCAATCCAACACTGAAAAGGTACTTTTTTTTTGCCTTTTTAGTACAAAATGAAGTTAAAAAGGCTTTAAAAATATCTTCTTTTTTTGGCTTGATTTGCTTGTTTTTGTTGCTTATTTGTGCATATATTCATTTTTCCCATCTGGGTTTTAGTTGTTTATGTATATCTAAAAAAAAGTGTACAATATTGTTCATATGTTCAATATGAGCAAAGGTATACCATTTGTCAATTCAATACTGAAAATGTATTTTCTTTTGCTTTTTTAGTACAAATTAAAGTGAAATAGCTTTAAAAGAACTTTTTTTTTCTTAATATAGTTGTTTTTGTTGTTTATTTGTTCATAATATTGAATTTCTTCATCTGGATTTTGTTGTTTCAATATGTAAATAAAAATTGTTCAATCTTATATGAATAAAGGTGAATAATTGACACCATTTATCAATCCAACACTGAAAAGGTGTTTTTTTTGTTGTTGCATTTTTAATAGAAAATGAAGTGGAATAGCTTTAAAAAAACTTTTTTTGAGGCTTGATTTGGTTGTTTTTGTTGCTTATTTGTGCATATATTCATTTTCCCATCTGGGTTTTAGTTGTTTATGTATATCTTACAATATCTAAAAAAAATTGTTCAATATTATTCATATGTTCAATATGAGCAAAGGTGAATAATTGACACCATTTATTAATCCAACACTGAAAGGTCTGTTTTTTTGCTTGTTTTTATAAAAAATGAAGTGAAATAGCTTTAAAAGATCTTTTTTGGGGGATTGATTTAGTTGTTTTTGTTGCTTATTTGTTCATATATTCATTTTCCCCATCTGGGTTTTTGTTGTTTATGTTTATCTTTCATTATTTAAAAAAAGATTGTTCAATTTTGTTCATATGTTCAATATGAATAAATGTGAATAATTGACACCGTTTATCAATTCAACACTGAAAGGTTACCCCATCCTCTGTTTTTTGCTTGCTTTATAGAAAATGAAGTTAAAAGGCTTTAAAAGATCTCTCTTTTTTTTTACTTAATTTGGTTATTTTTGTTGCTTATTTGTTCATATATTCATTTTTCCCATCTAGGGTCTGGTTGTTTATGTTTATCTTTTGGTGGACATACTTTGAATTTACATTTGAAATTTCATAAATAATCATTTTTTTTATGCTAGCATATTTGTCCTTTGAGAGAGCTTTTTTTTTTTGCTTTTTTTTTTTTACGTTTTATAGAAGTAGGATACATATTTAATATCTATACAATTAAACACATAGTTCACTCTGCTATAGAATCTGTAACCGTTGACTTCGTTATTTCTTCATTTTTTTTAAATTAAAAAAATTATACAATTGGTTGTTTTTGTTGCTTATTTGTTCATATGTACACTTTCCCCATCTGGGTTTTGGTTGTTTATGGTTATCTTTTAATGGGAATACTATAAATTTACATTTGAAGTCTCATAAATAATCAGTTTAGTTAGGCTAGTATTTATCCTTTGAGAGAACTGTTTGGTTTGCTTGATTTAGTTTTTTCTGTTACTTATTTGTTTATATATTCAATTGTCCCCTGCTGGGTTTTTGTTGTTTATGTTTATCCTTTAAAGGCCATAATCTATTTAGGCATTTGAATTTTAAATAAATAATTTTCTTAGGCTAGCAGTTATCCTTTGAGAGAACTGTTCGTTTTGCTTGATTTAATTGTTTTTTGTTGCTTATTTGTTCATATATTCAATTTTCCCATATGGGTTTTTGTTGTTTATGTCTATCCTTTAAAGGGCATACTTTATATATAGGCACATGAAATTTCATAAATAATCAATTTATAGAGGCTAGCATTTATCCTTTAGGAGAGCTGTTTGGTGTGCTTGATTTTATTGTTTTTGTTGCTTATTCGTTCGTATTAGAACTTTCTCCATCTGCGTTTTGCTAATTTAAATGTATCCTTTAAAAGGCATAAGTTTCGTGCTTAATATCAAAGTTTTGGTGAATATTTCCGGTTTAGGGCTAGTCTGGATGCACAGCTTGCAAGCACTGTGTTTTGGTTAGTTGTTTTTGCTGCTTATTTTTTCATGTTAAAACTTCCTCCTCCTGGGTTTTCCTAAATTAATTTTATTCTTTAAAGGGTATACTCTATTCATGCATTTGAAGTTTCATGTTATATATTGTAAGTTTAGGCGAATGTTTTCGGTTTAGGGCTAATTTGGATGCAGCTTGCGCAAGCTGTTTGTTTCGGTAGTTTTTGTTGCTTATTTGTTCATATTAGAACTTTCTCCATCTGGGTTTTGCTAAGTTAAATGCATCTTTTAAAGGATATACTCTATATATGCATCTGAAGTTTCATGTTTAATATTGAAATTTGGTGAATGTTTCCGGTTGAGGGCTTGTCTGGATGCAACTTGCAAGCACTGTGTTTTGGTTAGTTGTTTTTGCTGCTTATTTTTTCATATTAAAACATTCTCCATCTGGGTTTTGCTAAATTTATTGTACCCTTCAAAGGGTATACTCTATATATGCATTTGCAGTTTCCTGTTTTATATCGAAATTTTAGGTGAGTGTTTTGCTTTAGGGCTACTTTGGATGCAGCTTGCAAGCTGTTTGTTTTGGTCATTTTTGTTGCTTATTTGTTCATATTAGGACCTTCTCCGTTTGGGTTTTGCTGATCTGAATGTATCATTAAAAGGGCATACTCTATATGTGCATCTTAAGTATAATGTAGAAATTGAAGATGAATATTTTCAGTTTAGGGCTTGTCTGGTTGCAGCTTGCAAGCTGTTTGTTTTGCTTGGTTTGGTTGTTCTGTTGCGAATTTGTTCCCATTAACAAGTCCTCGTCAGGTTTTTCTTATTTGATGTTATCAAGATAAAGAGCGTACTCTAAATGTACATTTGAAGCTTCATAAATTGTTGAACTTTAGGTTGGTAATTTCTGTTGAAGGCTTGTTGGTTACATCAGCCTGTATGGCTAGGTTTTTTGCCTATTTTTTAACTTATTTGTGCAGTGCATATGGTTGGCAAATTAAAAGCTCCAGATTTAAGCTATTTTTTTGGTAAGTTCAAGATTCGGGTTTTAAAATAGATGAACCTAGCTTTTTCTCAGTCTCAAAATAAGCGGCTTATTTGCTTAAACGTGGCAGACAAACAGATTATGTCTCAAGATAGGTTTCTTTTGAAGTTGAAGTTTTTTGATGTGTTCATGGGCAATTACTAATTAGTGCGTTATTTAGCTTGGCTAAGCATTGCGACTAGTTATGCTTATGGGGTTGTTCCATCTCAATTATGAGCTTTTTCTTGATGGAAAAAGGAATGCGGGCAAAACATGTTCACGATATGTTCTAACTTGTAACATTTCATTTCTCTGGTTGGTCAATTCCAGTTTTACAAAACCGTTTATCATTTTCTGGAATCTACTGCTGAGAAAATGGTAGTGTTGGTATGCGTGTTAGTAGCATTGCTCTTAAATGAAGAAACTGAGAAAAGAGAATAAGCAAAGATTGCTGTTTTCCATGTTTGTTCCCTATAAAAAATAAGTAATTGGAGAAGAGCTTTCCTGCGATTTCTTTTCGTTTCCCAAACCTTTAGGCAGGGGATTAATTAATCAAATTTGTTTCTATATTTTCTAGTGCTTGAAATGTGAACTGAAAACCTGAGCCTCTGTTGACTTCTAAACACTCTTTTTCATTTTTTGTTTTTTAATTCTCTCATTGTTCCTTTATAATCTGATAACCTATTCATTGCGAGTGTTTTGAAGCCGTAGAATTGTGGAATCAAGTGCCAGTATGTTAAGTGTTTTCTGTTATAGTGTTTTTTTTTTTCATCTCGTTACTCCATTCATTTACCTGTTAATCTTTCCTATTATCCAAGATTTTCACGCCACGTTTATTTTTGAAAAAATAGGGTATTCGAAAGCTCTGTTTCGAGCTTTTGGATTTGAAGGATGCTGTGGAGAACTTGTGTAGCAACACGCGCACCAAGTACTTAGCTTTCTTGAGGTAATACATATTTTATTTTCCTTCTATCTATGCGTTTTTGCTCATTCTATCAATAAGAGAAATAATTGAAATTAATTTCCTCTCTCCCATCCCCCTTACACTTCTGGAACTCGTGTATTTTTGTTTCCACATTTTCAAATTTGCCTCTTACGTTTCAAATTTGGAATCATATTCTCTTCTTCATAGTTTCCACTGTTGATGTTTATGCTCAACTTTGGACAACAGAATGCAGTTCTGTGGATGCGAATTGTGTACAACTGCCAATTTAGATCCCGTATAAAGGCGTTTTAAAGAAGAAACCCGTGTACAAAAATTCAGTTGGACATTAAAATTGCTGAAAAGTGCATTTCTTTGTCATTGTATAGTATTAGTAGGTGTTTCATTCTTAAGTGATTTGCATTCTAATTAGCCTTCCACCATTATACCATGAAGACCATAAAACCACTCACCTTATGCATTCTGCATATCATGACAGAATCATGACCTAGGTAACGTCGTGTTAAAGAGATCTCTTTCTACTCTGTTAAAAAATATAGAAGCCTACACGAATAATTTTCAGCTTAGACTCCTTATAGCCTTTCTGGTATCGAGAAATGGTTACTTTTCGTTAGTTATATTGGCGAACAACAAAAGTTACTCAACCTTTCCTACTTTATGGCATATTTTGGACAAGTTATTGTAAATGGAAACCCTTCTTGAGCCACTGACTATGTCTTTCAAATTAATATTTTAAAAAGATAATTGTAGTTCTTAAAACAAAAAACAAACTGAAATGAAAATTTAAAATTACGACTAGCTAAAAGACCAAAATATATAACTATCCTCTTAGTGTTAAATAAAATCATATACTGCTTCTGTTAGTTTTTTACCGCCCAAATATTAATTGTGGGGGCCAACTCCTTATGCGGCTTTGAATATATTTTTCAAAGCATTCTATGTGGCTGCTTGCACTTATCTGCATAATAAACTCTTCATCGTGATGATATTTAGGTTATCTGAAGAAGTGGTTGAAGTTGAACATGAGCTCAATGAGCTTCGCAAGCATATTTCTTCTCAAGGACTTGTTGTGCAGGATTTATTAAATGGTGCATGCCGTGAACTAAGTGAGTGGACCAAAGCTATAGGTGAAATGAAAGAATCTGAAACTACAGAAAACAATGGATTAAAAGAGCTTTTACCAAACGGAGAAGAAGACCGTAAAAGGGTATTTCTGGAAAATCTCGATATTCTCCTTGCAGAGCATAAGGTAGAAGAAGCACTAGAAGCTATCGACACTGAAGAGAAAAAACGTCTGGAAATTAAATGCTCAGAAGATTCCTTATCAGCCTTTCTTGCAAGGAAAGCTATCCTGGAGGATCAACTTGCTAAAATTATCGAACAACCTTTTATTAGTAGTATTGATCTGAAAAAGGCGTTATCTGGGTTGTTACGGCTTGGAAAAGGTTCTTTAGCCCATCAGCTACATTTGAAATCATGTGGGTTCCGCCTTCAGAAACACATAAACGCATTTTTACCCTTTTGTCCTAGCTATCCGGAAACATTCCCTGCTGCATTATCTAATATTGTATTTTCAGCGATTTCGTTAGCATCAAAAGACTCTAATTTGTTGTTCAGCGACAACCCCGTTTATACAAATAAGGTCATTCAATGGGCAGAATCAGAAATTGAGTCGTTTGTACGTTTGGTGAAAGAACATGCTCCTTCTTCTGAGACGGTTTTTGGTTTACGCTGTGCTAGTATTTCTGCACAGGCTAGTCTTAGCCATTGTTCTGGTCTTGAATCACAAGGGCTAAAACTGTCAAAATTGCTATTGGTGCTTTTACGACCCTATATCGAAGAAGTGTTGGAGTTGAATTTTAGAGGGGCGAGAAAATTAGTTCTTAATTTTGGGGATATTGAGGAGAACTTGTCGTTGTCACCTCGATTTGCATCTCCACTGTCTATTTTTGCAACATCCTCTGATAGTTTGCTTGTCGATAGTGGAATGAGGTTCATTTTTATTGTGAAAGTAAGTTTCGCTTCTTAGTTTGAGATTTATCTTAAATTGAAGACTGATCTATATATTGATTGGCTGAATATGGCTTAGTCAAAGTTCACAATTCCAATGGTCTCATTTACAATAAGATTGCAGATTTGCAGTATGCTTTTCAAGAAGATTGTTTTGTCTCATGTAGTTCCAGTTCAGTCTGTTTATGTGGAATCTGTTATAATTTTTTTTTATTTTCACATGATTTATGCAATTTTTACAAATTATAGAAATATGATAATAGTTTCAACACGTGTTGCCCATTATCTGTTAATAAGCAACACGTGGTTTTTGCAATAAATAACTTCAAAATCACTTTTGGAGCGCGATGAATTTTGTAAAGAAACAATACTAAATCCCACTTACGCATTGCTGGATAACTTCTTTGATGTTCAGGCTAACTAAAATGTGATTTCTTTGAGTACTATGTATATTCTGATTATGACATTGATATTAGTCGATTGATCTGAATCGGTTATGTATCATTTACAGGATATTGTCGAACAACTAACTCCTTTAGTAATTTTGCACTTTGGAGCAAACGTGCTAATCCGAATCTCTCAGCTCTTTGATAAGTACGTAGATGCTTTGATTAAAGCCTTAACGGGTACAACCGAAGAAGATAATCTGACAGAACTAAAAGAAACTATTCCCTTTCGAGCCGAAACAGATTCTGAACAACTAGCGTTATTGGGAACGGCATTTACCGTTTCAGAAGAATTATTACCAATGGTTGTATCTAGAATTTGGAGCACATTGAATGAGAGCAAAGAGGCGACGGGTGCCCTGTCATCTGAAAATATAATGCCGAGTAATACTATGGAACATAAGGATTGGAGACGACAACTTCAGTATTCGTTGGATAAGCTCAGAGATCATTTTTGTCGACAGTATGTTTTGAGTTTTATTTATTCGAGAGATGGGAATACACGTTTGGGTGCACAGATATATCTTAATAGTAGTAATGGGAAAGAGTTATTTTGGGGTTCTGATCCTCTTCCATCATTGCCTTTCCAGGTTAATTTCTCTTACTAGACTAATTGACAAGTAATATTGGTTATGTTTCTGCAACCTGTTTTTTTAATAATTGAAAGCCATGTGGTGTATGTGTTTGGCAGATTTCTCCTACACCAACATTTGAAAATTATATTGGGTAAAAAGCAAATTATCACCATATACTATAGGTGTTTAGCAAGTAACCCCCATGTACTTGTAACCTCTGCAATTAACCCACATGTATAATCTAAGTTTTGCAATCAAACCCATGTCCAATTTTAATATGAATTAACTTTGCACTTGGTGGTTTGTTTTGGACAATATTATTTTATTTTTCTTCTATTTCTAAAGTCAATTGATATGGCCATGTGAGCAGCCGAGAACGATTTGACACCATAGTTTTGTCAAAACATGCTTTTCTGGTTTATAAGTCCTCAGAACAAATCGAAGAAGACAAAGTTATACCCAAAACCTGTGATATGAACAGAGATTTAAAATTTTGAGAAAATTTTCAAATGGCTATGGAAATGTGACTACATATTAGAAAAATCCTATTATCAAATAACTGTCTACCAATCTTACGTATACCTAAAATGCCTAATTCTGATGACTGATGTTTGAACTTTGAAGTCTCTTACGCGTGTGTAAAATTACTTACTTTCCATCGAAGATCCATACCATATTCTAGAACTTTCTTTCTTCTTTGTTCTACTTGACTGCAAAATCAGTTTTTCTGAATCTTTTATAGTTCTTGCAATGAAAATTTTGATGCTACGTTTAGTATCTTAGTTTTTCCATTAAACTGTTTAATGCTACACTTGCAGGCTTTATTTGGAAAGTTGCAGCAGTTGGCTACAGTGGCAGGTGATGTGTTACTCGGAAAAGAAAAAATACAAAAGATATTGCTGGCAAGGCTGACTGAGACGGTGGTAATGTGGTTATCTGACGAACAAGAATTTTGGGGCGTATTAGAGGATGAATCTGCTCCTCTTCAGCCACTAGGGTTACAGCAGGTGATTTTTCTGCTTTTTTTCTCCACTCTTATTTAAGTTGTTTATTTAATTCGTACTGAAATCTGCTTTAAGAGTTTCCTTATGTAAAAGACTAAAACAAAATGTGGGGAGAATCAGAATAGCTGTTAAGATCATGTCTGCATACAAATTAATTTATTTCGTGAGATTGCTGCGACCTTTATAACATTTCTCGGGAACTCCCTGTTACCATCAAATCCCATGTGATAAATTACTATTATAAATATTTACCAATCATTTGTCGCAAACCAATATCACAGTACCTAAGACGTGTCATATTGGCGCTTTGGTTTCAAGTTAAGTAAGCCCTTACCATTGTCTTTTTATATACTTGGTACTAATTCACAACATTATTATCTTTAGAAGTCTAAATTAACGTAGTTACTGATTTCTGAGTACACCTTCTTTAGGTAAAACAGTTTACCTGAACTTTTGCTTGTTTGCTTACATCTCATGTGTAATAGGTTCAACGATTAATAAAATAAAATTTTGTATTCTCGAATGAAACAAGCATGAGTATGCAGATGATTAGTGTTTAAAATAAGTTACTTTCACTTTCACATTTAAAAAAAAAATACAGATCTTTAACCTTAACTTTGAATGACAGTTAATTTTGGACATGCACTTCACTGTTGAAATTGCACGTTTTGCGGGGTACTCTTCGAGACACATCCACCAAATCGCTTCTTCCATTACAGCTCGAGCCATTAGGACATTCTCAGCTAGGGGCATAGACCCACAAAGGTAAGATTTATAGGATAATTAATCTTTTGCAGACTAAAGTTGAGCTAATTTGCAAATTGGTATCCTCAACTAATGATGTCTTATGTATATACTGAAGTATATGTTTTGATTGCTTTTGTCATATTATTGACAGGAGTACCCTCAAGTAAAGTATACCATTTTACAATTTGGTCTTTTTAATCTACACAAGTTTTTAATTCCTAGAAGTGTATATATCATTTGTTTGCAACATAGAAAGCAGAGAGATCGTGTTACAAAATTGGTGACGGTTGACAAAATTATGTTGTTCAGTACACGAAACTCAACATATTACAATCTGGTATACAAAATTGAAAATAAAGACTGTTAAGTCGTTTAGTGTACTACTAACCTCAGTAAACCCGTACATTATACTTGTTCAACTCTCACTCTCTAACCATTTCTTTCGCCTTTTTATACTAAACTTTCTGTTTTACTACAGTGCACTACCGGAAGATGAATGGTTCGTCGAGACTGCAAAAACAGCAATTAACAGGCTTTTACAAGGAGGGTCTGGATCTGATGAATCGGATATTGACGGTGAGGATCATATGATGATGAATGATGATGGGCATATTTTAATGCATGACGAAGACTCGGATGAGTCTCCTTCTTCTCTCTCATCTATAGATTCGTTTGAGTCTTTTGCTTCTGCTGAGATGGGTGATCTCGAAAGCCCCGGTGATCTTACAGATACTGAAAGTTAAATGTTTTCATGTCGATGTTTATTTTCTAGGTTATATGGTTAGATCGATCTAAGTTCATTGTAGAACATTAACTAGTTATTCGATGTATTTTTATAGTCCATGAAAGTTGTGTTTTTGAGCTTGTAGGGAAAAACGTACATGCGAGGATTGGTCTGCACCGGAAATTAGGTATTATGCTTACATATGAGGTTTAAGCTTATACCCTTTTTACATCTTACGGGGCAATTAGGTACTATGCTTACAAGAAAACATACAAGTATGCGTTTACGCAGTAGCGTATCGTTGGGTATGTTATTTTTTCTATCAAGCTTAAACCAATTATTACTTTTGAACTAATATGATGAAACTAAACATTATGTACTAGCAAGGTAGGGGTGTAAAGATCGTTAGATAACTAGGTGTCACACAAGTGACTTTCCTCTAGTGTCTGTCTAATCATAAGAATAAGGTTTGTGCTCATGTTGCTTTCTGGCAGCTAAACTCCAATGCCAAGGACATTTCTGTTTTTTTTTTTTTTTTTTTGAAATAATATTTCAAAAAAAGGACATTTCTGATAAAAAAAAATAATATCTCTGCGGTCGTGTCCTCTTACTATTAATTCCAAAAACTCGACGGAAGTTAATTGGGCAGTCGCATTCTTCTTCATATTTGTGGACATTCGGTACTCATGTAAAATGAAAGTATAGCAGGATATTTTCACTAACAAAATATTTATCGATGAGATTTAACCATGCCAGCCAGATTCTGTTTACGCAACTGTTCACAAGCATGTACAAAGTTGTACCGTCACATCCAGATTTGTGGATGCAATTAGGGATGAGACTTCTCATTAAAACGAAAAGAAAGCAAGATAATTATAACCAGTCATAAAAACGTGTCATGTTTAGTCACTGATTTGATGAAACAAATCCAAATAAGTGTCACATTTTACTTGAATGATGATGATAATTAAATGTCATTTTGACCCTTATTAGTGTTACCAAAGACTGATTAAGAAAGTCAATTTGCAACACAGAAAGTACGTCTTTTATATCCATATCTGTGGTACTGAGTATTTTATCACTTGATCATATCTTAAAATATTCAAAAATGGAAAAGAAATTAACGAGTGATACGGAAATAACTACTACTACTATTATTATTATAGCATATGATTATTTTTTAAAATTTTGAAAAATATTAGCAATTAACTGATTTTTGAGCAGATGCAATTGTGTTTATAAATTTACAATACCTCCCTGCAAAATTCTGGTTGGTATTGCCCTTTTAACCATTCTCTTTATAGAAGTTGAGCTGTTAAATGTTTTTAGATGAGAATAACATTTCATTAAGATTATATTTTACCAAAAACATATAGAATGGCCAATGGTGGTGATGAAGTTTCAAATGTTAGAGCCTCTAAGGACTATTGCCATATACAATTGGAATGAGTTAGCCTAGCTAAATTATTTTATTGGTTTTTAGTTTCTTTGTTATTTTTTTTAGTATTTTATTTATTTTTGCTTTTTCAGCATCTCCTTTGCTACAATAGCAAATAGATTTTCTCACTTGACTTCATGTCAAGTTATTCATAAAAAGTGGATGCAGCATTCAAAACCAATATTTTTTATTTTCATCTGCATACTTATGGTGTCGAATAATTTCTGCAAGACTGCAACAGATTACTCCGAACAAACTTTTCTTCCAGTTAAGCAAAATCACTAATGACCTTCGAAGGGGTCCATACAATCAAAGGTTATGGTGAATTTGCACAACAAAAAACCAACGCAATCAATCAAAGTCGCGACAAACACCTACTTATGTTACAACATTCTAATAATGAGATAGGATTTTAACATTTACAGAGTAACACCAAACCCTGTATGCTCTAATCAGTTCAATTTTTAAGGAAAAGAAGAAACCGAGCTAAAAGCAATACAATTGAAATTTGTCCTTGCTTTATAAATATGCTCAAACTTCATCTAATAATAACTTAAAATATCACAAATTTCATAAGCTGATACGTCGGTGAAAGTGTATCAAAATTCGGTTTTGATATTTTCTCAGTAGCAAAAAAATTCTTTCACAAAATAGAGCTTTGTGAGTAACACCATCATTTCTGTAATCCATTTAAGCTTTTGTACATGCATCAATTATCGTAGCTGCAATAACGAGATTCCCCTACTGCTTAGTCTAATTGCTCGAGTTGATCCACTGTCATCAAATTGTCATGTCAGCACGAAGTTATACCATCCATCTGATGAAATCGACCCTACACAAGAAATTGTTGCATGGTGTATACCAATATAGGTATGCATTCTTGGTGTTGTTTGCAAAAGCATCAACCGTCGAATTTGACAATCCAGATTTCCGCTACGATATGTTAATATTGATTTTCCACAAAAAAATTAAAAAAAAAAAAAAAAGGAAAACGTAGGATAGAAATAATGAACTTCTTTTTTCTATTGACATTCTTTAATCTCAAGAAAAAGTAGTAACCTTGATATAGGTGTGCATTCCTTGAAAAGGTAAACAAAAAGAGGAACAATCTGATTTGGAGAGAAAGCATTACCTGGATTTACACTGTACTTACTGTGCCGTAAAAACTACCGGATTCGGATGATTGAAGAAATTATTGGTTCATATTGTTGGTGAGTGAGTGATTGAAGCTGCAGGATGACCTGGGTTTAACCATGTCCTTTTCTAACTTCTTAAACTCATAATGAATAAATATATATAAGTTTGAGTGGCCTATCTTTTATCCTTTCTGGCAAAAGGATTTTGAGAAGAGTTTTCGAAAACAAATAAATCTATCTTCTTCAATTTTTAGGGCACATTATGGACGAAGAAGAAATTATTGACAAAGAAACTTTAGCTTAGAACCATTATTTTAACTGTCACTAAGAAACATTTCATGAAATGTCTAGGAAATGAAAGAAAATGGTGGCTGAAGATAAATAATCATATACTGTCTTATGGAAGAAAAATAGTAAATGCTTATCATAAAACTTCAAACAAAATGGTGCAAGGCACTAACAAAGTTTTCTAAAACTAGTTTTCCCAGACAATATAATCGGGTAATTATATCATAAGCGCATATACGACATATCATTTTATACATTCTTGAAAGTTTTCGATACATATAGACTGATCATCTCACCAGATCATGCTGGCAGCTTCAACCTCTCAAACCAACACAATTAAGCTGAATGAAAATATTAAGATATAACTATATATACTAATATTTATATATAGAAGAGCTACAGCCTAATAGAGTATTTATATAATTTTGAGTTTACGGTGAAAGCTGTTGTTTGGTTGTAACACAAGAACCTTGTTATTTATTTTTATTTTGTTTTTTGCTTTGAGACTATAGCTGAGAGACTCTCGTGACCCTTTTAAACCAACTTGTTCTTATCTCTAAACCAACTTGATATTTTTGTAACAGAGTTTAAACACCAACATACATACACATAATGATAGAGTTTAGATGGTTGGATTTTGTCTTTAATTTATTATTTACAGCTAATGACAATGTCCCGATCGATGTTCCCCACATGCACCTTGTTCTCTAGATCTGATTTTCTTAAAAACAAAAGCATAAATTTGTAGAATAACATACTTACACAGGCCACAGTTAATTATTTTTGTTTGTTTTAGTACTGCTAACTTTTGGTTAACTTTTTATGCAAAATAGTTCTCTAAGCGTATAACAACCCTATAAGACATTTATGCAACACAATATTGTTCAAACAAATAATGAAGCCAATTACCTCTTATCACATGGCCATGTTATTTGCTCGAGTACTACGAGATGATGCTTGATTTAGTAAGAGTCAAAAACTGTTACAAACATGTCGCTAATTTAAAAAGATATCACAAATCTGTCGTAAATTGACTAAACTGTCACAAAGCCGTCACAAAAACCGTCGCTAATAGGCTCGTAACAAAAAATACCGTCACTAATCCTGTCGTTATTTGGGTATTTTTTTGTAATGAAGTATCATGACTACCTAGGGTATTACGTAGTATTTAGAAAGCTGCAGAATTTGTAAATGATAAGAATAATAACATAGACTAGTACTGTAACAACAATAATAACATAGATTAGTGTAACAACAATAATAGCATAGATTAGTGTAACAACAATAATAGCATAGATTAGTGTAACAACAATAATAGCATAGATTAGTGTAACATACATGGAAACACAATTGTAGCATATTTAGTTTTTTTATTCAAACGGGACGATTATAGTATATAAATTGAAGTGTCCCCAACTCATTAAAAACGATATGAAGCAAAATTCAACTCGCTGCAACAAACTTAAGAATTAGCGGCAATATTTTTAGAGTCAATTAAATTTTGTCTCCAAATGATAACTTTTTGCGACAAAAATAATCTTTTAAACAAAAAAATAAATTTTTTGTCTCCAAATCTAACTTTTAGGCACATAATTTGAATTATTTTTTGTCTTCAAAGACAATCTCGTACGAACATAAGGAGACAATTTAAATTTATCATAAAATACTTTTTAAAACTAAATTAAATTGTCTCTTAATCATGTCCGTATGAGATTGTCTTTGTAGACAGTTATTTTTTCAAATTATGTGCCTAATTATGCCTAATTAAAAGTTAGATTTGGGGATAAAATATTTATTTTTGTGTCTAAAAGATTATTTTTGCCCCGAAAACTTACCATTTGAAGACAAAATTTAATTATCTCTAAAAAAAAATTGTCCATAATTTTTAAGTTTGTTGTAGTGTCGCATACTAATTAACAATATTGTGAAATTAATTACGCCTGTGTTTTTATTTTCTTGTGCTACGTTTTGTAATCTCCGGTAAGATTTCTGCTAACGTAGACAGTAGAATGGACTATGACGTATTTTACATGCATCTTTCTAAAATCTTAAATGTCTAAGAAAAATAGTATATGATTCACATGCATGTTGTGGTTGTTTTCATCATTATTAATAGGATGGTGCTAGTACTAAAGTCTCCATTTTGTTGTATGACAGAATTTATCATTTATATGTTGCTTTAAGAGCTTGGCCACCACCTATTCACTGGGTCATGCAGTGTCTAATATGACAAAGTTAATGAAAACTTCAAAATAAAAACAAAATTGGGTACTATATATCTAGAGCTTGTAATACTCAGTAGTTACCAGAATTACTCAGAAATTGCAGCTGGTGCAATATTGAACCTTAATTGTTAGATTAAAATCCAACAGATAAGACATATTTGCAGTGGCGAAGCCAGCAATTTGTGTCAGGGAGTCACGAAATTTATCTAAAATCAATTAAGGTAACATAATAACATAATATTTAAAATATTAAAAGGGGCAAATTTTGTAACTCTTAAATGTTATGGGAAATAATGGTTTGAAACTCAAAACTAGAAAGGCTAAGTAAAATTTGAGTTAAAACTATATGAACCTTGTGTAGTTTATCTTAACAATAGTACACAAAAAACGTGTCGTTTACTTAGCCAAACAAAATTGATAACTACTTGTTGATTTAAGAGTTATGTGTATTTCTCTGCAACGACCAAGATCACTATTTTTAAATTACATGCAAAATACAAGGTTATAAAAGATGTTTAGTGGTAAAATTTGAGGAGGTCATGTGAACCATCTAGACCCACCGCCACTTCATATTTGTACAAATATAAAAAAAAAAAAAAAAAACATCATAATTGTAGGGTTTCATATTGTTAGAGTCGATCTTACTACTGAATTTAATCAGTAAAACTGCGATATTGGCTGCAATCATGGACTCGAATACATGGAATAAGATTTACTTGCTAACAGGGGGAAGCTAAGTGGGGACGATCGGGTGCCACGGCACCCCCCATAATTTTAGAAATCCCAAGTGACGCAATTTTTTTTTAATACAATTTCTTTTTAGGTGTAGATTTGGCACCCCAATAAAAATATGTTACTTGTACATATATTTTGGCACCCCCCATTTACACATTCTGGCTTCGCCCATGCTTGCTAACCACTTATAGTTTGTATTTTGGCTTACATAATTAAACATCTAATCATGTATATATAATTTAATCACATATATTTAATTGAAAGGTATTATAAGTGGCCAAATTGGAGGAAGTTGAGGGCACGTACATTTTGTCCTTAGCATTGGGTAGTTCATCTGTCTTTAGTGTGTTTATAACGTGCAGTTGGTTAACCTACATCATCCAGTCCATGCAGTCCCTTTCTTTTGCTTTTTATATTAATTAAACAACTGTTCATTTTGATGTCCAACCTTTAAACCCTTTTTTTTTCTTTTCTTTTTTGGTTTTTGTGGTAAAAATAAACTAACGTTAAGCCAAATTGACCTAATGTAGTTTCTCAATTTAGAAAATAAGTAGTTATTTTGTTTTTCTTAGAACTTACAACCAAATAATCACACAGTAGCGTGCAGATAAGTCTCAAAGACACAAAATGGAAGGACCACAATTAATAATAATTATAATAAAAAAGTTTGATTATTTTGGAGACAAGGAAAGCATGCACGTGGTTTTGCTTTGTATTTTAGCTCAAAGAGTTAAATTTCATTTGATTAAGATGGATTTTTGGTGGTTGTGGTTAAGCTTCCTAAATAATTATTATTTTTCCTTAAAAGATCTAGAGATCTTGTTTTCATATGTTTTAGTTCCATTTTGCTCTTAGTGCTCATTTTCATGTTTTTTTTTTTTTTTTAGATGGAGCTTACACCACCGTTCTTGGTTTTTAACTTCTAAAGATAGCAATGCTATTTTGGTGCAGAAATCTTTTGTTGACAAAATGGGAGCAACATATATGTACAAGGATACTTTGAAGTTTGAATTGATACAAGCTAGTATTTAGTTATATTTAGTTGCAACTTAACTAATTACTTTCAAACTCAAGTTATTGGTTCTTTTTGCATAAGTTGCAACATATTTAGTTGTTCAACTGAAACTGTGTTTAAGTTGGATGAAATTAGGGTTTTCTCCAATAATTACCTACACGCTAGGTTGTGTGTCTAAAGATCACAGCTAAACAAGCTCATGGGCACACAATTCATGTTAAATTCACATTATAAATAGATGCCTTTCTACGGGATATGTCAATGATAGATATATACTTGTCGGTTTTGAAAAACATCATGCATAACTGGTTTAATGTTATTAAAGTTCAGTTGTTTATCCTCCTAGCAAAACCAAAGAGTTTCGAATTGCTTAATGAATGATGAGAGCCGTTTGATCAAAATGATAATTGTAGTATTCAGACCATGTTTTGGTCGGATTTGACAAACGGAAATGAAAGTTAACAACAAGAAACTGATTTTTTTTTATGATAGGTTACAATGGTTACAATCTGCAATTTATATATTTAACTGCAACAATTTGAAATTTAGAAGCTACTTGGCAGTTATTTCTGCCCAAATCTGAGACGTTGATGACAGATACATGTCATCATCTCTCACCTTATGTAACATAATTACCGCTTAATAATATCCAAGGGCTTTAATAAAACAATACACTTATAATCTAACGGCTCATAATAGATCTGACACTAATACTATTAATAATAGTAACACTTTTATAAACCAGATCTATTAAAAATATAGGTGTAACAACCATTAAAAACCCAACATGATAACCCAAAAATAACTAAACTAAATTATTCTATTGGTCGTCACACATTTAAAAAGCGGAGAACATGTTAATGAAAGTGTTTCTCAATAATACTACTTACAGTATTAAACAATTAAATAACACAGACGTCTTCTCTCTATACTCAACTATCTTCAATGGAGAATTAAGGTTCAGTCCCCTGATCTTTCATAGCCTTGCTTACTGTCAATAATATAGAGAGAGAGTCACCATAATAATCCACTACGTACATACTATCGGATTTCTCAGTACCTTTTTTCTTATCCGAATCGAAAATCTATATGGCTTCTTTGGCTGCAAATTTTAAGCA
Source organism: Primula veris (assembly GCA_963682055.1). Classification (NCBI taxonomy): domain Eukaryota; kingdom Viridiplantae; phylum Streptophyta; class Magnoliopsida; order Ericales; family Primulaceae; genus Primula; species Primula veris. The sequence goes on along the minus strand of OY821748.1, from coordinate 24,066,240 downwards.
GATTAGCTACATTTTTTGGTGGTCCAGAAAAAAAAACTTGCTTCTAACAGATTCAGGCCACAAAAGGGAAACAACTAAGCTTTTAAGATGGTCAATCACATAGGTCTTGTTACTACACACACAAAATTAGTATAAAGACAGCAAAAAGTACTAAAGAGATGAATAAACAAATGACTGGAACACTTCTATCACTACAAACTACAAGAAAAAGAAAAAGTTAAATACAGTTTGAAAACTGTTGGTAAACTGACTGTCACTAAATTTTAGTAACAAAAATTGTTGTTAATTGTTTCTAAATTTAGTGATACTTATTTTACCAATAATTTAGCAACAAACGCTGTGATGGTAAGCTGCCATTTTTTTTTTTAGCGTATAATGTTTGTTATTTTTGGTTATGACTTCTATAATATTTTTTTCTGTAATATTTTTTGGTTACGGCTTCTATAATGTTGTCACGAGAATTTATCTCATTGCAAGTTTATTTCTCCCTAAATTCGGGCCCTTAATTAAAGATCACATTTCAACTTTCCCCAATGGGTCCTTAGCAGAAATTTTCTTTTGTTATTACATCTTGTGTTCCATATAATTTGGTTTAAGAGCTTAGTATATTGCAAAGGAAAAAGTCAGTCACAGTGCTTGGTGCTTAGTGCTTGGTGCTTGGCATTACAATTACTGTACTTCGTTTCTAACTAGCACGAAACGGGAGCACAATGGGAGCGGGAGCGTGGTAATAAAAGTATGAGAGCTCTATTGAGAACTTCTAGTTGACATTGTAGATTGTTGTAATTTGTTATATTGAGGTATAGCTTGGTATAAGTAAATCCCGAGTTAAATATAAACGATAATAATAAGATAATGCCAAGTGTTTATAGCAAGTAGTACATAAAGCAGCATTTAGTATTCGATACTTCTCCAGTATAAAATGCCATAAACGATAATGTACTTTATTAGGGAGGTTTATTTGGTTCTTTAGAAAGTTTGGGTTATTTTGGCTTATTGTATTGTCTTTCTAGACCTAATAGACGGTCGTTTTGAAGGGAACGGGTTCTTGACGATGGAAATGGGTTTCCAACAATGGGAACATGTTCCCGACAATGGAAACGCCGGAACACGATTCCATCTCTGAAACGCCTAGGGTCTAGGAGATTCCTGCAACCAAGGTTCGTTTTGTTTATCTCATAGTCGCATTACACTAAGGGGTGCGACAACTGAACTTATTCAAATTGTTCTTATAACCAGACTACAATCGGCTCTGTGACACATGAATCGGTTTTGCTGAATTTGTTAAAATCAATTCAGCCTCGATCACTAAATTTGAGGTGACAGTTCATCAAGTATTTATGGTCCCACATATAATAAACAGTCAAACTGCTCAGATGTTTATCAATTCACCTATAAAATACGAACTTCGATCCTAACCACTAAATTATCAACACTCTTTGTAAATGTCCGGGTTGGGGGCTCTATTATAATTACATGTTTGCATGTTACCTTGTTGCATCTCACACCTTACTTCCTAATTTCGAGTTAACTAAACAACACTATTATTGACAAAAAGCCAGTCACATTCATTATTGACACAAAGCCAGCCGCATGATGATTGCAAAGATAAATCAGTCGTGCAATATAAATAAATTCAATGGCATCAGCATGATGATTTTTTTTTGTGTGTGTGTGATATCATTTAATTTCCCCTTAAAAAATGCATATATAAAGTAAAAATGTACTTGAAGGACACCTTTAAGCATGTTTTTCATCAAGATTGATGCCCATACACCAAATATTGTTAGAATACATGAATTCAGTTACGGGGTTACGATAACGTAGTGGATTGCATACATCTGTAAATTAACACCGGATAACAATTACTCTTCAAACTTAGCAAGTAAACATTTTTTCTCCCTACCAGAAGCTACAATATTTACCTTCCAATTATAGACATTAATCTGTAATAATACCAATATCAGGCCAACCTTGATCAGCTTGGGACTTCACGAACTCCGCCAAAGCCTTGATCTCATCATCTGTTAGACGAGGTCCAAAAGTGCATTGTCCCCTTGGAGTACAGTTCATTCCAAAACCCTTACACATCCAAACATTAATATAAAAAATAAAAAATACCTATGAGAAAATGGCAAATATTTCATAATTCTGCAACCTCGTCAATTGGTTAAGAAATCTTACAGGCATTCTTTCCTTCCCAGAGTAAGTAATCTTATATATTGCGTCCTCGTTGTCCACTTCATTTCTGTATATTTAAAATTTAGAAGTAAATAAATTGATCATTCTATGAGAAGATGGGGGGAAGTTCCAGTTTAAGTATTGAAATAATTTCAGCTTTTTCCCAGTTCTCATACTTAAAAACAAGGAAGTAATTCAACAGTCCGTCAATGATTTGAATTCACATAGACAGTCCTCAAGTTCTTAACTAATATTAGCTGATTCTGCAATTTTGTAATTACCTCTGGAGATCTTTGAGAAAAAGTGTTGCGCCCTTGAAATAATTTTAAAAAAAACTGAGCATTAGAGATTACCATGTTTAATGAAAAAAATAAAACTGCTAATTTCAAAAGTGAAAAGGAGAACAATCTCACCGGCTGTATTATGTTTCCACCGCCATCATGGCATCCAATGCATGATTGGCTAAATAACTTCGCTCCTCTCTGTATATCTACCCCATGTGCAAAGCTAACTATTTTTTTTTACATTAGAGGACAATCATGAAACTTCAGTAACTAGGACAAGTATAATGAAAAAAATCAAATTCCTAATGTGGCAATCACCAGAAACCTTTACTTAAAAAATGTCACATGATATGATGATACTAGCTCTATAAATGTAAAGAGGAAAAAAGTTTTTCCAAAACAATGCAAGTCGCCTGAACCAATAGTTGGTGTGTAAAAGTCACCTACAGAATAAGGTATACTCCCTTGTGGGAACGAATAAAGATGTTCAAGACTTTCTCAATAATTAAGGGCATGCTACATTGTTAGTCAAGTGAAGGGCAAAGCTACATAGCATTGAGCATGCTCTATTGGTATTATTGGCTTACTAAGAACTCTCTTTGCTTCGTTTAGAATCATCTATGCAGCTTATATAACTGAAAAAGCTCGAGAAACATTGTTATTCTTTCTAGTACTTGCTAATTAGGCGTGCGTATATATAAGTAAGAACCAATTATACTCTCATGTAGAAGAATCCATTTTCTTAGCCTCAAACCAGGATTTGGCTCCACAGCCCCAAAATGGATGCCGGTAAATACGTTATCAAATTATTGATCTCTTTGGTTTAATATCATACACATAGTTTTGTTATTTGGAATGAAAAAACATTTTCTGCAAATTACACGTGTGCAACAAATGGTTCATATCCTTGTTTTGTAATTAAGAAACTAAAGGCATGACTTTTCATTTAGTGCAGGGTCTTCATAGGGTCGACGAAGCCAAAATGAATATTTTGCTGTTATAAAAAATTAAGGAAGTTGAAATGTCGTGAAAGTCCAATTCATTTAAAATCATCAGAAATTATATTAAGAAAATGTTTTCATTTAAAATCATCAGAAATTATATTAAGAAAATGTTTTTGGAAATTATGCGATTACGATGGTTAGCTGCCATAAAGCTCGACCCCAGCAGTGTGTTTACGACATGAAGTCTATCCTTCTGTCTAGCATAAGTCTGAATACAACTTAATTTTTCCGAGAAAGTTTTCCCAACTGTTAGGACCAGATTTCTGGTCTAAATTCTATTTGTTGTCTAATGGTTTTCACTAAATAATCCTATCTGTTTATTATGAACTAAGACAGGTGTTGTTAGGTTTCAAGCAATGTTGCAACCTCAGTTACAACCTATGTTGATAGGTTTCTAGTAATGTTGCAAGTTCAGTTACAACCACAGTTACAACCTGCTTAGACAGCATTGGAGGTTTCAAGTAATGTTGCAACCTCAGTTGCAACCTCAGTTGCAACCTGCTGTTCAGCAGAATTCTGTCTAGTTCTGTTATTCTGCATAACTGTTCTTTATTAATAATTATTTGTTTTAAAGTATGCAAGATATATTCTCATATGATCTTAACAGGTTTAGTATGCGTTTATTGAGAATATCAAAGTGGTAAGGAAAGATTTCCTAAAAGATATAAAGAGATTAGTTTATAAGGTTATGTTTCCTTTTAATATGTATCTCTATTCTTATGCAAATCTTTATCACTTGTTTCAATCTTTTGTTCCTTATATATATTCAGTATAATTCGTTTAAAGATTGAATGTAATATGGAGTTATGTGTTTCATATATATATGGAAAGATATTATCTCTAAAAGATATTATCTTTATATGTTTCCTAGTTATAGGAAAAGACTAACTCCTATTTCCAAGCTAGTTATTTAACAGGTATTAACTTATGAAGATTGGAGTCAATCCTACGCTGAAGAGTCTCGTTATACATGGAAAGATTGAAGCCAATCAAAACAAGTCAAAAGCAATCTTCAAGATCCTAAAGAAAGAAGATTATTTTACTTGTATAAATAGTTGATAACCTAGCTTGTAAAAAATGTGTGTTCTAAATTATAAAGAACCTATTCTTGAGAGAATACACGTGAGCTTTAAAAAGAAAACAATGGTGGGATACCATTGATTTATAAGTGATAGTTATAGAGTAGGAGCAATGTAGAGATAGGCAGAAAAACCTAGAGGGAGTCTAAGTGTTTTTCGTTAAGACTTGAGTCCTATATTGTAAGCTTTTTATAATATCATAATCTGGGTAAGTGCCCCGGAGACGTAGCCTAGTTAGGTGAACTTCGTTGTTAAATGTGCGTGTGATTTAATTTACGTACATTTAACTTTTTACAGTTCTGTCCATTTATACACTGGGTTCCAACTGTGGTTGCAACCTCACTTGGAACCTGACTGCAAAACTGCAACTAGAACAGCGGATAGGAATTTCAATTGGTATCAGAGCTTCACACTAGATCTTACTTAGTGTGGATCCTGTGTTCTAGTAACAATGGACTTAATGAGGGAAGGAAACGCCTTCAACAAACCTCCATTGCTTGAAGGAGGAGTAAACTATGGAGTATGGAAAATTAGAATGAGGTCTTTCATCAAACAGCAGAATGAACATGCATGGAAGACTGTTATGTATGGATGGGAGGCTCCAACTACCATGGATAATGAAGGAGAACTGATTCTCTTACCTGAAGACAGATGGTCTGCTGAAGAAGACAGAAAATCAAGTGCCAACTCAACAGCCATAAACTTGATTTTTGCTGGTGTAACTCTCAGCGTATTCAGGTATATCTCTCATTGTGAAACAGCTAAAGAAGCATGGGATATTTTGCAAGTTACTTTTGAAGGAACCACTAAAGTAAAAGCTTTCAAACTTCAACAGTTAACTACCCAATTTGAGAACTTAAGAATGGAGGAAGATGAAAACATTGAACAATTTAATGGTAGAATCTGCCACATTGCTCATCAAGCTGGAACCTTAGGTGAAAAATACAGTGATGTTAAACTTGTTAAGAAAACTCTTAGGTCACTCCCAGAAAGGTTTGAAATTAAGGTCACAGCTATTGAAGAATCAACTGACTTAGATAATCTTAAACTTGAAGAACTCATAGGAAATCTAAGTACTCATGAACTGAAATTCTTCAAACATAAAAGACCAGAAAAGGGAATAGCATTTCAAGATAAGAAATCTGAATCTAATGTCTGTGATAAAATGAGTGATGAAGAACAACTAGCTTTCTTTGCAAAAAAGGTGTACAAGAAGTTTTATAAGAAAAAGGAGGATGATACTGGTTCATCTAAAAACTTTCAGAAAAAGGATAACCAGTTTAAGACAGAGTTTAGGTTCAATAATAACTCTACAGGAAAGTGGAATTCCAAAGAAAAGGATAACAAAGAATACAAACCTAAAGAGATTCAGTGTAGAGAATGTAGAGGTTTTGGTCATATTCAGGCTGAGTGTGCAAACACTTTAAAAAGAAACAAAAATGCTTATATAACCACTCATAGTGATAGTGATTCTGAGAGTAACAGTGATGAAGAGGATGGTTCCAATTTTGTTAATTTCATGGGAATAATCACTGAAAAAGAACCTACTTATGAAAGTGACTGTGAGCAGGTTTCAACCCCAGTTACAACTGCCTGTGAAACATATAGCAGTGATGAGGAAGAGCCTTCTGATGAAAACATTACTAAGCAATACCTTGTTCTGTATGAAAAGTATAAATGTCTGAGTAAACAATCCTTGATCATAAGCAAACTGAATGTTGATCTAAAGGATGAGGTTAAAAGTCTTACTGAGAAGCTTAAATTACAACTGGCTGAACTTACTGAAACTAAAAAGATAATAAAATTGCTGAATGTTTCTGCTTCAGATAAATTAGATGACATGCTGTCATATTCTAGAGGCTCCAAAGATATCAGTGGTCTAGGTTACTATGGTGGTAAGAGTACAGGAAAAACTACTTTTATTGAAGCTGTTGCTAAAGCTAAAACTCATGATTTTGACCACAAGGTTAGAAGCTCAGTTGCAACCAGAGTTGCAACCAGGAATAAAACTCAGGTTTATGTAAAGAAGGTTGGAAGCTCAGTTACAACCAAAGTTGCAACCATGAATAAACTGAATAGGTTTAGGGATAAAAATAACTTTAGGTTGAAGTTGTGTAATTTCTGTAAAAAACCTGGTCATTCTGAAATCCAGTGTTATTTAAAAAGAAACAGAAAGTATATTTCCCAGAAAACCTGGTTGGCTTCTGTCAATAAAAATTTGAAATGGGTCTGGAAAGTTAAAGAAAAAGCAACTTTAATTGCTAACAACAAAGCTGTTATTAACTCTTTGAATGCTGTTACTTCTAATGATTGGTATTTTGACAATGGATGCTCTAAGCATATGACAGGTACTGCAGGTCTCCTAAAAAATGTCACCATTCTTACAGGTAACACTGTTGTGTTTGGAGGTGGAGATACAGGTAAAATTGTTGGTAAAGGTACATTAAGCAAACCTGGAATGCCTAATATTGATGATGTTTTTCTTGTAGATGGACTAAAAGCTAATCTTATTAGTATTAGTCAACTATGTGACAACAAGATGATTGTTAAATTCAACAAAAATAGGTGTCTAATTACTGATCTTAACAATGATTTGGTCATGACTGGAGTCAGATCAACAAACAGCTGCTATGTGTTTGAAAAAGCTGAAAAAGAATTGCCTCAGAATAGTAGAGCTTTTAGAGTCTTTAATCAAAGAACAAACTGTGTTATGGAATCTTATACTGTGTTATTTGATGACCTAAAAACTGTTGATGAGAATACAGGTGATGATGAACAATCTGAGATTGCAGAAAAAGAGAAAGCAGAAGTTCAGCAAACAAGCAGTCCCATAGAGGTTGGAAGTCCAGTTGAAACTGAAGTTACAACCGAGATTGTTACAGAGGTTGGAACTGAGGTTGAAACCGAGGTTCAAACCCAGAATTCAATAGAATCTGAAGAAGAAGGATCTGCTATGCCAACTACAAGCAAGCCACGCTATGTAAGGACTCAGAAAAATCACTCTCTTGACAATGTCAAAGGAGAAGTTACTTCAGGTATGAAAACCAGAGGTAAAAGAAAGAATGTTGTTCACTTTGCTTGTTATATTTCTCATTTAGAACCTAAGAATATAAAAGAAGATTTAGAAGACAGTGAATGGATTTTAGCTATGCAAGATGAGTTGCATCAATTTAAGAGAACCCCTATGAGTACCACCCTTAAACTGTCCAAAAATGATAAAGGTAAAAGTGTCTGTCCCAGTCTATACAGGTCCATGATTGGAAGCTTGCTTTATTTGACTGCTAGTAGACCAGACCTGTGCTTAAGTGTAGGTGGTTGTGCCAGGTATCAGGCAAATCCTTTAGAACCTCACCTTCTAGCTGTTAAAAGAATTTTAAGGTATGTAAAAGGAACAATTCACCTAGGCCTATGGTATTCTAAAGATACAAACCATTTTCTTAGTGACAACTGTGATGCAGATTGGGCAGGAAACATAGATGATAGAAAGAGTACTTCTGGTGGTTGTTTTTATTTTGGAAACAACCTTGTTTCATGGTTTAGTAAAAAGCAAAATTGCATTTCTTTATCTACTGCTGAGGCAGAATATATTGCAGCTGGAAGTGGATGTACTCAACTGATTTGGATGAAACAGATGCTAAATGATTATAATGTTAAGCAAGAAATATTAACTCTGTTTTGTAATAATAAAAGTGCTATAGATTTAGCAAAGAATCCAGTTCAACATTCCAGAACTAAACACATTGATCTAAGGCATCATTTTATCAAAGAACTAGTTGAAGGAAAAAACTTAATTTTAGAACATGTCTCAACTGAAAAACAATTAGCTGATATTTTCACAAAGCCCCTTGATACTAATAAATTTGAATCTTTAAGAAGTGATATAGGGGTATGTCACTATGAATCTAATTGAATACTCTTGCTATATATGTATATTTTGAGTACCTTAAATAGTTTTTATTTCTAGAGGTTAGTCTTTATTGAGCTTTGAAGTTTTTTTTCTTGAAAAAGCCGCTATTTGGTATCTCAAAAATAGATGTGAGGTAACTTGTCCTAAAACCTCTCTGGTAATAGAGTTGCAAGCACAAAGTGCACTTTTTACACAGTGGTTGCAAGTTCAGTTGCAACCCCAGTTGAAACCACTTGCTAATAATACTGGTTGCAAGATCAGTTGCAACATCAGTTGAAACCTCATACTCATAATACTGAAAAATTCAGTGATTGTCCGAACACTCTAGAATGAAAAAGCCAAGACAAAGTCTTGTTATTTTTGACATCACTTATACTCTTTCCTTGCTGAGATCGTCAAACTAGTTTTTGTGTAGAGATGAAAATGGATTTGCTCAATTTAAGCTCTTAAAATTTAATTTCTATTAAAGTTATCCAATGATAAACATATCTTCTTGAGTAAATTTCTAGATTCCTGTTTTTAAATAGTTTAAATATCTTCCTGATTTGCTATCTTCTCTTGAAACGAGTCAAAATTTCTTTAAAATCTTCAACTACTTAGAATTCAAATTTTTGGGTAAATGTGTTTACAAGGAATGTTTATCTTTATTAATTGCTGAATTTATCTTTCTGAAAAAAACTGTTTCCTTCGTTATTTTATTGTGTTTCTATTTGATAAGAGATTTCCTTATTTTTAGCAAAATTCTGTTTCTAATTTGATTTGAGTATATCTATTTCTATTTATAAAAAGATTTGGTCTTTATTTGCAATTTATACAAATCTCCTTTTATTTTTCAAATCAATCACAATTATCAGATTTATTCTCTCTCTCTTTCTACTTATCAAAGAAACCCTAAGCTTTCTGGAAACCCACACAGCGAAGTTCTAAGTGCAGTTCCAACCGTAGTTGAAACCATGTCTTCAGACATACCTCGTGACTAGTTTGTCTGGCTTATGACAAATAGGGGGAGATGAGCTTATGGTTCATTTTAAACTTCAGTTACAATTGCTGTATTAAGACTATTCTGTGCCAGCATTGTTTGGCCTTACAATTTCTGCAATTTGTTTTTTGAAGTATGACTATTTTTTTTAAATTGAATCTGTTCTGAAACTCTGTGAATGGATACATTCTGTGCTTATATGATACCTGCTATTCTAACTTGCAGGGGGAGCTAAATAGGTGTTACAAAAGCACTGATAAATGAAATACAGAAAAAAACTGTACTGCTAACTATTTGCAGGTGGATTAGTGTTTATATAAACTTAGATGATTTGTCAAAACCAATGACAAAGGGGGAGATTGTTAGGACCAGATTTCTGGTCTAAATTCTATTTGTTGTCTAATGGTTTTCACTAAATAATCCTATCTGTTTATTATGAACTAAGACAGGTGTTGTTAGGTTTCAAGCAATGTTGCAACCTCAGTTACAACCTATGTTGATAGGTTTCTAGTAATGTTGCAAGTTCAGTTACAACCACAGTTACAACCTGCTTAGACAGCATTGGAGGTTTCAAGTAATGTTGCAACCTCAGTTGCAACCTCAGTTGCAACCTGCTGTTCAGCAGAATTCTGTCTAGTTCTGTTATTCTGCATAACTGTTCTTTATTAATAATTATTTGTTTTAAAGTATGCAGGATATATTCTCATATGATCTTAACAGGTTTAGTATGAGTTTATTGAGAATATCAAAGTGGTAAGGAAAGATTTCCTAAAAGATATAAAGAGATTAGTTTATAAGGTTATGTTTCCTTTTAATATGTATCTCTATTCTTATGCAAATCTTTATCACTTGTTTCAATCTTTTGTTCCTTATATATATTCAGTATAATTCGTTTAAAGATTGAATGTAATATGGAGTTAGATGTTTCATATATATATGGAAAGATATTATCTCTAAAAGATATTATCTTTATATGTTTCCTAGTTATAGGAAAAGAGTAACTCCTACTTTCAAGCTTGTTATTAAACAAGTATTAACCAATGATGATTGGAGTCAATCCACGCTGGAGAATCACGTAATGTTTGGAAAGATTGAAGACAATCAAAACAAGTCAAAAGCAATCTTCAAGATCCTAAAGAAAGAAGATTATTTTACTTGTATAAATAGTTGATAACCTAGCTTGTAAAAAGTGTGTGTTCTAAATTATAAAGAACCCATTCTTGAGAGAATACACGTGAGCTTTAAATAAGAAAACAATGGTGGGATGCCATTGATTTATATTTGATAGTTATAGAGTAGAAGCAATATAGAGATAGGCAGAAAAACCTAGAGGGAGTCTAAGAGTTTTTCATTAAGACTTGAGTCCTATATTGTAAGCTTTTATAATATCATAATCTGGGTAAGTGCCCCGGAGACGTGGCCTAGTTAGGTGAACTCCGTTGTTAAATGTGCTTGTGTTCACTTTAAGTACATTTAACGTTTTACAGTTCTGTCCATTAAATACACTTGGTTCCAACCTGTGGTTACAACCTCACTTGGAACCTAACTGCAAAACTGCAACTAGAACAGCGGATATGAATTTCACCAACAAAACATGAGGAGAATAAAGTTTCAAACACATGAAATGCATTATTTAGTCGGGCTGCTTTATTTGTTTAACTAAATTTCAAAATTACAGAACAAAACGTTCCACGTAACTATATTATGAGCAAATTTTGTCCAGAGAACGGAGTTTTAACTGTAACATCACATTTAAGATTGAAACTTTGAAAGAGTCCCAGGCAACTAAATCTCCATGATATAGACTCATGAGCATAAAAATATCATTGCCTCTTTCCACAGAAAGACTGCAGAAATTTCCATGAAACGCCATATATGACTGTATTAAACTGCGAAAACTAACTATACCTATAACAATCTATATCTAAGCAACTGCATACACATTATTTAATACAGCAATTTGCCTATAGAACGCGTAACAATTTGGGTCCAAGGTATAAAATTGAAAAGCCCTTATGCGTAACATTTATTCATATACATTGGCGCCTTTGAACTTTTAGTGATTTGGTATAATGCAGAGGCAAACAGACTATAAACTCAAAATTTTCTGCATTAATATGGTAAAAATTAAATTTTCCTCATTTTTTTAATATACCACATGGCTACAACCTTCTTTGTCCCTTCCCACTGATAGTAAAAGGGCCTGTTTGGCTGCATACTAAAAGTATATTTTTGTTAACTTTTTATTTCTAAGTAAAATGCCTGTTCGGCACGACAACTAAAAGTTTACTTATTTATGTTTCGGAGTCAAATTAAGTACAATTCTCAAAAGTAAAAATTTGATAATTTTTACACAACATACGAGTACTTTTTTTTATCAATTACTAAACTACTTTCAAATACCTATCATTTTTTTTTACCAAAGTCACCCATTAATTTTACTCAAATTTTTAAAAGGTGCAAGGCGGTGTTTAGGCGGAAACATGTCGCTTAGCGCCTCATCTTACATAATTTCGCTTAATCATAGTCGTATAGCTTAATCCCGCCTAGTCCACTAGGCACCCAGTTATACTACTGACAGTCTGATACTACTCAAAGGTATAATTTTTTAGCTCAATAAAATAACTACTCTATTATATTACTCAATAAGATGCAACCAAATGAGGCCAAATTGTGCATCATTGGGAAGTACTAGCATTGTACCAAAATATACTCCAATGTAATAGAAAGGGTAATAAAAAAAATGAAAAATACCTGGGGTGTTGAAAATTGGGGAAAAGGTAACAAGTGCAGCTATGAAAGGTGGAACAAAGGTCTTGAAAATGAATTTTAACTGATGCTTTCCATTTTCCACCACTGGGTTCTTTCTCATTCCTCCTCTACTACCCTCTACATTTACCTTTTATAACATTCTCATTATTCATTAAATGAGTTTTTTCAAGTTTGTGTAATAGTAAATAATGACATATACAAGCAATGAGAAAGGGATAGAGAATTGCCTGTGTTGGGTAAGTTGTGATTTTGTGACAGTGTACCAGTGATACAAGCTCCATCAAGAATAGATATGGAAAAGAAATGTAAATACTGAATTTTTTATTACAGTATTACACTATCAGAGAATTAATGTTGATGCATTTTATTTCATTTTGATAAGCCACTGTATTGTTGTACTTCAGAATTGAGGATACCCAACATCTCAAAATATACTTTCCTTTATAATTATAAAAATTGAGTATAAGTAACTCTGTAAATTTGCAAACACAAAATTCACCCCATATTGACTAATGTGTATGATTGTTTAGATTAATAATTTCTTCGTCCCTAAACAAATGTTTCCTATGAAAATACGTACAATTTAGACCGATAATTTTTTCATATTTAGATTGCTATTTGTTTAGGGACGGATGGAGTATAATAGTAATAAACTATTATGGTGTCCATATTTTTGTGGTTGTAATATTGTTATGATTATTAAAATATAATAAACAAATAAAAAAAAATGTAGGGTTATTATAAGAAAATTAATAACAAAGCTGGAATTTTGTGTAAATATAAACGGTTTATTAAAATGTATAAAATGTGTTAGATTTAAGTAAATGATTGAGATACCTTGCGCAGATAGAATTGTATGGTGGGAGTATTTATTTGTAGGGAAATAATTTTGTTACAAAAGTAAAAGGAAAAAATTGTTTTGATTGTACTACAAAATACTTTGGTTGCTGACCCAAGTGATATAAAGTTAACTATAAATAACATGTCTTTTGGAATCTTATAGGTTGCACATTGTTACTCGAAAATTTTCTGTATGTATATTAAATAACCTACATAATTTCTTTCATAATATAATATCGGCCTTGCGAAATAAAAATAATTATTAAAAATGGCTAAGTATTAAAAGTTTTACTCCAAACACAAACGAATAATTTCTTCTTTTTTGGGATCAGTCGGAGCCTTGAGAATGCCCAACTTGTTACATATTTCCGGATCCAAAAGCTATTTACAAAAAGATTTCTGTCCGTAAAACATAATGTTAAGTCTCCAAACCATTTGCTCACCACCGAAGCGTTATGAAAGTTGAAAAATCTTTATTTTCTCCGACCCGACTTTGATGATTCAACAAGTGGTCCGACATTGGCAATCGTCAATCTTCGCTTGAGTTGGATTCAGCGTGACAAATGGATATCTAAGGAGTAAATTACCTTTTAAGTGTATATTTTTTCAAAAGTAAATCTCAAAGAGTCGTACTTTCAAAAATTATTATTTTTTTGTTCATTTTCTCTCAAAATCTTGAAGTGAATGAGTTTTTGTCACATATATTCACTTAAAAAACTGAAGTGAACGGGTTTTTATTTGTTATTTTGAAGTTAATAACCTTTTGTTTGGTACATTCAGTTCAAAATATCGAAATGAATAATTTATTTATTTTCATTCATTTTAAAAAGAATAAATTAACAAAACATACTATTTTTAAAACTAAACTACCAAAAACATATCATTACAACTTTAACTATCAAAAATATACCAAACAAATTTAATGTTGTTTATTATTTCTTTCTCTATCTCTCATTTACTCTCTCTCTCTCTTCTCCCTTATTATCCATTTCTTACCAATTCTTCTCTATATCTCTCCCTTATCTTAGTGTCTCTCTCCTCCATTGTTGTTTGTATCTTTCTTTTATATATCACTCTATCTCTCTCCCCTCCTCCACCACGAAAACCCGTCACTAACTACGGAACACTATCTAAATTATATAAACATCCATATATATATAAATACATATATATACATACGTAATACACAAATATTACACTGGTTGATACCCCGTAATATATGAAAAATATATGAAATTTGTGAGATTGTTTTCTATTTATCGAGATTTGAGACTATTATAAAACTTGTGGGTTTCAAGTTGAAGGAGGAGAATCCATATGTATAGTATTGAGAGAAATTCATATGTAGGGTATGAAGTTTTAAAATTATGGTATGAAGTTTTGAAATTAGGGTATAAAATTTTGAAATTAGGGTATGAAATTTTAAAATTAAGGTATGAAGTTTTGAAATTAGGGTATTAAGTTTTGAAATTAGGGTATTAAGTTTTGAAATTAGGGTATGAAGTTTTTTTTAGATATTTGATTGTGATTAAGAACATTTAGAATATAACATTTTAAAATTAGGGTATGACATTTTATAATTAGCATATGAATATTTTGTGATTTTTTTAGTCATTTTGAGAGAGAGAGATGGGTGATTAGCATATGTTAGAAAGAGATACGATTATCGTGTGTTAGAGAGAGATGTACGATTAGAGAGAGAGAGTTGCGGTTAGAGAGAGAAAAGTTATATTATGGTTTGATTAGAATTAGAGAAATAATAAATATATATATATATGTATGTTTTTTGTAATTTAAGTTTTGGGGGTATGTTTTTGGTAATATAATAGAGTTAGGGTAATTTTTTTTAATTGCCCATTTTAAAAATATGAAGTGAATGTGATTTTATTTGTTGCATTCACTTCAAAATATTGAAGCGAGTGATCTTTTATTTGATCCCTTCACTTCAAATTTTCAAAATGAATGAGCTTTTTTTTAATGTTTTTTAAGTGAATACGATTTTGTTTGGTCTGTTCACTTTAATATCTTTGAGTGAATGAACGTTTTTTTTTTTTTTTTTTTATATTTTAAATATTTTATGTATTTTATATTTATAATTTTTTAATTTATATATTTATATATTTTATTTTGATTTTCTTATATATTTTTTTTTATATTCACGGAATGAATAAGATACTAGTGAATTAAATAAGAGAAAAATTATCCCAAAATGAAATTAATCTTTTAGACCATAACTAAAAAGGGAATTGTTGGCCCCGATGCGGCTAAACATTAGAGGGGGGTGAATAAGGTTTCTAGGCGTTTTTGGCCTAATTAAACTTTAAGTGTAACTAACCACCCAACTATCGCAAGTTTAAGCTTATTGCGTGTTAACAAGGAATAATGAAATGCTAGAATTACTAAACGCAAGTAATAAACTAAGTAATAATATATTTGCGAAAAGTAAAAGCAAGGAAAGAAAATGGCACCGTGATTTTATAGAGGTTCGGCAAACGGCCTACGTCCTCTCCTCGGTACTACCGAGTATTTCACTAAAAAATCTTCTTGCGGATATTACAATCCTATCGAGCTAATCAACCGATTAAGCTCCCCCTCACTTTATGAGTGTCCGGAAATGAAAAGACCTAGAGCTTTTAAGCAACTCGCTTACAAATCATCTACCCGATCACTCGCTCACAAATGAGTTTATAAAATACTCGTTACAATTTTGTTACAATAATGTAACTACACTCACTATTTTATTGCTTCTAAATAAGCTAATTGGTGAGATTGATGATGTTTGAGCTTGACTCTCTTTTTCTTCAATTTTCCCTCTTTTTGAATATATGCACCAAAATGGTGATATTTAGGGTTTTGTATGTAGGGATTGAAGGATGATAATAGGTGTATTGATTGGTGTTTATGGAAGAGAGATTGGATTGATTTATATAGACCAAAAGTCTGTTTTTCTGTATTCTGACCGTTAGAAGTGTTTGAGGCTGTTTTAAGCTGTTTTCCAGAAAAAGCTGAAAAGCTGTTTTCGAAATCTGTAAAAAACGATCGGTCGTTTTCTACAGTCGATCGGTCGATTTTCACCAGTCGATCGGTCGTTTCTGAAAAACGATCGGTCGTTTTTCTTGTGAACTCTCTGGAAGAAATCATAACAAAAACGATCGGTCGTTTTTTACAGACGATCGGTCGTTCTTCAGTTTTCTCTGTTTTCTCGTTAATCTTCAAAAGCCCGTAACTTCTTCGTTATAGCTCCGATTCTGGTTCCGCTTGAACCTGTGGCTTCGTTTTTCTGTGCTCTATCTTTCTGGCATGCTGAAATTTACAAATTCTCTTTTGGGAAAAGACAAGCATTATATCATCGAAATAGAGAAATCGTAAAATCATTAAAAACATAATTAATGTTATAATCAAAATCAATTATTGAACCTCATGGTTCAACAGGAATTAAGCTACTTTTTGTACTAAAAGTCAATGGCCTCATGTCTAATTAACTAATTTACTAACCAAGTCTTGTAATATGTACGTATATATCGATGGATAATCTTTTTATTTTTAAGCTAGGACTCCATCACTACAACACGTCTAAAATAATAGGTTGGATTTTTCACTGCAATTTATATATTTTCATGTTCAAATCGTAAATAAAAATTTAGACCATTGTTTAACTGCGAATAATCACAATATAATCACATGCAATGCGAATTATGTATCCAGTCGTTATGATTTGACCAAAAGTCAAATCGTAAATTTGACTTACGGTTCGTAAAAAAAAAACGGTTCAGAAAAAACAATTACGATTTGAACGTGAAAAAAAAATTAGTTGCGATGGAAAAATCCAGCCTCCGGAAATAATGTACTACTTGTGATAGAAATATGATCTGACTACTAGTGATCAAAATGTGTTGTACTTTTTTTCCATGGGCATAGGATTTTATTTAAATTTAAAATAGTACCAGCGACAAAAGTGGATCAAATTAACGAGTAGCTGACTATAGATTTGCAGTGCAGGCTATTAGCCATGGTGTTTTTCTGGATAAATGTAGCATGTGCATTGTTGCTTTAAAAAAGTTATGTACTTTCTATATATAAAAAAAATAGGTTAAAAAACTGAATTCTGAGCATTATATAAATTGTTTGTGAGGGAAAAATAATTAAAATATACTAATACCGTTGTGCTTGATATCAGATTTTTTTGGATGATTTTTTCATTTTGAAAATTCAGATTTTTTAATGTGTTTGGTTATTACGATTTTTTTTATTCTTTAAATTCAGATTTTCAGTCAAAATAATACTAAAAATCCAAAATTCCAGAATATATCTTTTTACTGGATTTTTTGATTTTTGTATTTTGAAAATGTATTTTTTAACAAAAGTACCCTGTATGTGTGTAGTGATTTACTGCTTTATTGAACATTCATCGGATCCAAACGCGCATAGGTGTTTTTTTTTTAAGTAGTGTATATGTCTAGATCGAAAAATAGCCTTAGAATGAAATGAAACATTAAAATTAAGAAGAAAGACAAAGTGAGATATACACAGAAGATAGTGGGTTATAATGGATTTATAAATATTTGCACCTAATTATAGGATTTTTACATTGTTTGGGAAGTAGTGTTCCAAATAGGACTCCATACAAATGAGAGGCGGAAATTTCCTAAAAAAATTTGTGTTCCTTTTGTTAAGAACCCGTATCGTTTTCGTTAATTACTAATAAAATAATAATGAAATAAAATATATGCCCTTTTTATTTCGTTAAATTTCGTTTAATAACAAAAATAAAATACATATACATATATATAATAATAAAGGTATAATAAAAATATTATATAACATGATCATTGACATGATGGATTTATGTTAAGTAACATATTGTAATTTTATTATGAAAATATTTCTTCTATTTTTATGATAATGGTACTAAATTAGCAATGTTGTTTCTTAATAAAAATCAATATATCATCTGAGACGATACGAAAAAGTATGAAACGAGAAAAAATGGGTTTATGAGACGTAACGAAATAAAAATTTCACATCCTTAACGAAACGAAAAACCTAAACGAAACGAAAACGAAATTGACTGCTTTCGTCTCGTTTCATTTCATTTTCAGCCCTATTTCCAAAGAGCACAAGATGAAGATTAGGCGAAAATAACGCCAAGTTTACTCTTGCCTTATTTCCGTCGGATCTCGCTTACTTTTTGGTGTCCATACTCTCCCCATCACCTAAAAGCATATCCATTGGTGATGTTAAATGTTTGTGTTTTTAACTTGACACATAGATATAAATTGACCTATAAAACTCTACATATACATTTAGCACGAGTTTACACTATATATAGTTACACTTTATTTTCAATTATAAAATCTATTTTATTTTATTTTATTTATTCTAACATATTATATTGTTATATATTATTATTACCAATTTTGAAATAAAATATTAAAATAACAATGAAAGTATATAATAAATTTATCAAAATGAATATACATGGCTCACATAATATTGTTAACTTTTTTGTTATAGTTAGCATGAAAGTTATAGATAGAGTAATTTTATAGTACCAAATAAGCATCTTAACAAAATAAGAACATTGCAACACTAAAATTAAACTTTTGATATAGTATAACACCAACACGTGACATAAAACAACCATTGGAGATGCTCTAACTCCTGTTTGTAAACGAGATATATATTCCTCTTAAAAAAAACAGGTAGAAAGATGTTTCCTTAAAAAGTTTTCAATTTTATGGCTTAAACGATTAGCAGCGCCATACTTTTATATGTCAACTAAACACCAACTTTATTATTGCCCTTTATAGTTTTAAAAAAACATCAGAACTCATGTGATATTACTTTCTAAAATTTAAAATTATTTAATTACTTTTAACCAACACCATACGCTTAAAAAATAGATATTCTTCTTAAAGAAAAATACAAAGATGTCTACTTACAAATTATGCAAGTCTATGACTTGAAATCATAAACACGAGACTTTTATTTGTCAATCATAAACACGAGACTTTTATTTGTCAACTAAACACTAAATTTACTTTTTCCCGTAAAATACGACTATAACAAACTATAGCGCGGTTAACGATTTAAGTTTCTATCTTTCAATTTTTTTTAATTTGGATATCACACTATAATAACTTTTCAATTTAGTTACCACCGTCTAAATAAATTTCGGAATCATGTCACGTGACATTTGACAAACATTAATTTGATAGTATAATTTGACAATTTTGCAAAAAAGCATGTCATCATAGAAAAAATTTCCCCCAATTTCACACATAAAAAAATTAGCACTTAATCCAAATTTTTGTTATATGTGAAATTGGCGGAAACGTTTTTATAGTATGACATATTTTTGTGCAAAATTATCAAATTATCCTCTCAAATTAACGTTTGTCAAATGTCACATGACATGATTCCGTGATTAATTTAGACGGTGATACCTAAATTGAAAAGTTATTATAGTGTGGTATCCAAATTGAAAAATTTGAAAAGTGGATATCCAAATCGTTAAAAATAGATAGTTTGCTCTACTAAACCTATAAAACCTCCAAAATAAGTATTCATGTGTTTTCATTTCATTTTCATATACAAAATTACTTGTAACTTTGACTCGCTTATAACTTATATCAAAATTATACAAATAAATATTTTTAAAATTCAGTTATACAATTTAACATGTAAACTATATGATTAATTTTAGAAAAATTTTATTTTGACTCGCTTATAACTTATATCAAAATTATACAAATAAATATTTTCAAAATTCAGTTATACAATTTAACATGTAAACTATATGATTAACTTAAAAAAAATTATTTTAAAAATTTTAATATAAACCGATCAAAATTACACATAATTTTGTAATGAATAATTAAAACGAAACATGAACTATTTTTTTTTAATTTAGTTATAAGTTCAAATCAACATTGAATTTTTTTGTTGGTCAAACATTAAATTTGTTCAAAACCATAAAGAAAAGTAGTAATAATACTATTCAACTACAAACTCTTTAGAACTCAGTAAACAAATCAAAATATGCATTTTTTCCCTTCCATATATATTATTCCCTCTCTATATCTATTTATCTCATTTAGCTATCTGCAGAGGCTGAGTTCACCGTGCCACGTCATCTTCCGGTGACTTTTTTTTTTATCTCTGCCCAATTTCTAGTAAGAGAGTGAGTTTTATTTTCAATTTTTGTTTTATTTTAGATCTGTTTGACTTTTTTTAAAAAATAAAATAGATTGCCTTGGATCTTATTAAATTGAGTATTTTAAGTGATGGGTATTGTTTTAAATTTGAAATGATTTAATCTTTTTTTGAATCATCTCATAATTTGTGTGGAGATTGGAGTTTATGAAATTTGGTCCAGGGGAAACTTGAAAAAAGACAGTATTTATAATTGTATGTGGTAATGTGGGATTTTATTTTAATTTGTTTAGGTTCAGTACTTGTGATCATAAAAGCATGATATGTAGTGTTATGATAGTGTGTTTATTAAAGAGAATGTTATAATGTGAATGAATTATACAATTTGCTAAGATTAGTAAACTACATGTCTTACCCTTTGACTCAGTGAAAATTGTATTCTTTTTGTGCTTGATATTGTCGATTCGGATGCACAAAACGTTAAAACGAATGTTTTTCCAGCGTCTTCGCTTGTAGCTTTTAAGATCATCTTTATTGCTTTTTGTCCAGATTAAATGCTGAGGTTTTTTAAATTCTGTCTTAAAAAAAGCCGAAAGCTTTAACCTGGATTAACTCCACCTTTTCTTTGTCTGGAAAAGCTAGTGTTTTGCTTTAAAGTGGTAACTAGGCAAGTTTTAGGACCTATGAAAAGCCCGAATACTGAATTATTTGTTTGGTTTTCCATTGCAGCCTCGAGTGTGTTAAGCATAGAGATAGACTAACAATCCAAAATCTATTCATCGAAGAATTAACTTCCAAATTTTCGATCCATTTTGGTCATTGAGAAGCTCGAAGCATGGTCCTTTCGCAATGGTTAACCTCATTTAACTGGGAGGAAGAATCTTTTCCAGAATATGCAGATTTCGCTTTCCTTCCGGTTTTCTCTCTCTTCTTTCTTACGGCCCGCTTCCTCCTCGATAGATTTGTTTTTGAGGTGCGTATCATATCTATCAAATTCAAGCTTTTTGGTTTCATTTATCTCTGTATTGACTTGGTTTATGTTAGTTTTGGATTTGATACTTGGATACGTGGAGGTCGGTCTTGGTCTGTAATTGGATCCTTGGACCTTAAGTATTCAAATTTAACTCTTGGTATGCTGTGTACTAAGAACATATATATGACCCTAATCAACGCAGTGTTAAATGAGGCCCAACTCGATTATTGTGATAATTTTTTGGTAATCCTACAACTTTGACTTTTAAAGACTAGAAGATGGCGGTAATAGTTAATGTAGCTGCAGTGATCTGAATATTAATTATCTACTCCATACTGATCGCTTTTATTTAGAATTATGCAAGTATTAGATATTTAACTGCTGGTTTTATATTTTTGATTGTTGGCAATTCAATAGTTCAATCTGTGACTTGTTTTTTCTAATGCTTTTTAAAAGAGTTATAAATTCCTTTAGCTTTAAAGATATGCTTGATCTGAAGTGTACATTCGACGTAAAAACTGGTCATGATTCTACGTCTTTTTAGGCCAATAAGATCATAGATTTTTATAATCGCTGCTGAATTTCCTAGTTAATTATATACGGATGTATAGAGGTTCTTAGGGAAGTTATTCTAACATAAATCTAGTGAGGGCATGCAATATGAATTTTTCAGTTGACTTTGATTCCTTTTTAAAAAAAAAATCTAGAAATTCTTTGACGTAGTGTGTGCATTTGGTGATAGAGTTCATGGTTATTGTAAAATGCTGAAGATGATGTAGACTGTTGACCAGTGGATATGATAACGAGTGCCACATTTCATATTAGCATGGTTCAATACTGACAGTTCAACGATTTATTCTTTAAGCATGGTGCACACTTCCCATATGTTCTCTTCTTACTTCCATTTGCTCTTATCAGTTTTAGAGCAATAATTATGGGCACATCTTAAATAATTATGTTGTATATGTTGCAGAAAGTGGGCAGATGGTTGATCTTTGCGAAAGGAGAACAAAACCTGGCTATAGAGACAGATATCAGGAGAAAAAAGATTAGGAAATTTAAAGAGTCAGCATGGAAATGTATTTATTTTCTCTCGGGAGAGCTACTGGTGCTCTTTGTAACTTACGACGAGCCTTGGTTTACCAACACAAAATTCTTTTGGGTGGGCCCAGGGGATCAGGTCTGGCCGGACCAAATGATCAAGTAATATTTTCAACCAATATTGTATAAACTTTGGTACAATAATCACTCTTATGCTTTTCTTGATGTTTCCTCAGCATTTTTTGATTTTTTTTCAGGTTGAAATTGAAAGCAGTCTATTTGTATGCTGCTGGATTTTATACATATTCGATATTTGCTTTAATTTTCTGGGAAACAAGGCGGTCTGATTTTGGGGTGTCAATGTCTCATCACATTGCAACAGTTATTCTAATTGTGTTGTCGTATATATTGAGGTACGCCTTGTGCTAGGGTCTACGGTTGTATATATTTTTTAGCAATAGTTGTCTCTTTTTCATCTGATGATGGAGAAAATGAATGCCACTTTTGCAAGACACGTTATTTCACTTCTGCGAAAATATAATCAGTGGATAATTCGTTAAAATTTGTATGTTTCGGAAATGTTTTCTATTATTAGAGGGTAAAGATGTCTTATTATTTTGTTCAAAAGAAATTACAAAATTGCATTCACTTGTACATATATCTAACATGACTAATTGCTGAGCAAAAGTTTTATCAAAGGTTCTGAAGATTAATATCAACCATTCATTTATTGATGAAAAAATAGAGCAAAATGACTTCTTAGGTTACTTCTAGGCTTTCAAGTACAATAAGTTTTTGTGAGATCTCCAAACAGTGAAACACATTTCCTTCATTATTGAAGGCATTTTTTGAAGAAAACACACTGGTTTAAGTTCCAATTCTTGACATCAGTCTTTTATAAACCTTTTTTTGGGGAAGTAACATTTTGGGGAAGTCTAATAGAAACTAAATGGGGTGTGTTGCTTTGATTTTTGTTTTGAGATATCAGTTTTTTTAAGATTTTGGCTGGGGGTACTGTAGAATTTCAATTGGGGCCTTTGAAAATTGAAGACCTGCAAATTGATATAGAGAATTAACAGAACATGGATTGCCATTTTTCGTTTTAGACTTCGTCATACCGAAACCAATTTAACAAGTTAATTGCAGAATACTAGAAAACAATCCACCTCAAAAGAATTGATAAGTCACCTTTTTGAAACTCACTATTGGTCATCTTACAAATCAGACGCTTATTTATTAGTGACCAGTTTTTTTGTTCTCTCTGAATTCTTTCAGGTTTTCTCGTGTTGGATCCATCGTTCTTGCTCTTCACGATGCTAGTGACATATTCCTTGAAATAGGAAAAATGTCGAAGTACAGTGGCGCAGAATTTCTTGCCAGCTCCGCATTTCTTCTTTTTGCTTTGTCTTGGGTTGTGCTTCGTCTTATTTACTATCCATTCTGGATTCTTTGGAGCACAAGGTAAGAATTTTCAAATGTATATATTGAAATGACTTACGATAAATTTTAATTTTAGAGCTGATTATTCACCCAAACTGGTTTTTGTATTTTTCACCATTTCTCTCTAACATGCTGGTTCAGCTTGTACAATATGCCTTCTTTTTAACTGTGGAAAAATCAAAGAAGTTTCTTTTTCGAAGAATTAACTACTTGATAAAACCTTGGTTTTGCTCTTGTTTTTGAATTTCTTATCCTTTTGAATCAGTTATCTCAATACCCGATTTCTACATTGAGAATGCCTTTCTTGCTATTCATCTTATCATTTACAGTTTCACACCTTTAACTTCTCTTAAATTGTTAAAAGGGCATTGATATGCACCACATCCATGCACAGACAGTAATCATGCACAGAAATAGGAATGAAGGTGATGCTGGGACCCGCATCTCATTGTTAAATTCACCTACACACACTCTCTTTGCATCTGAACTTTTGTCTGTAAAATGACTCTGTGCACTATTCGGTGCTTGAATCACTGTCCCCTTAGTAAAAATGTGAAGAGGTCACTATTCAATTAAATTTTTAGACAGATACTTTTTGAATAGTTTTGATTGCTATAAGCTTAGAAGTGGGGTGATTATAGGGTACATGCGGTAAAAGTCTAATTTGGTCATATCTTTACTGTATTACTGCTTTACAGAATTACACCAAGAGGTTCTAATTTTTTGTCAATTTAGTTAATTATATTTTAATTTTTTGGCATTGGACAGTTACGAAGTTCTCCTAACCTTGGATAAGGACAAGCACAAGATTAATGGACCAATTTACTATTATATGTTTAATACTCTTTTGTATACTTTGCTCGTCCTCCATATCTATTGGTGGGTCTTAATATACCGCATGCTTGCTAAACAAGTACAAGCAAGAGGCCAACTCAGTGATGATGTTCGATCCGGTATGTAGATCTAATCTTTCTTTGATTTACTACTACATAACTTAGATAAATTTTTCATTTTTTTCTCCTCAACTTTGCTGGCCATGGATTTTATAAATATTTGGTACATTTCTAAGCTAGAATAGTGCTAATGACCATTGTTGTGGTCAGTCGCTCCACTGAAAAACGAATTGGCTATATGGCTTTATAATGAATCCGTTACCTCAAATTTCAGATGCGTTTTCATTTCTTTCCCTAGATTAAGTAACCTTAAACAAAGGAAACCATCGAGACGTAGAATGCGAAATATGATCTTGGACGCTATCCTTAGTAGTTTGTGAGATAGTTTTATAGTTTTAGTTTAGGACAACATACGTTAACGACTAGCGAAATAATTTGCTCTCCTAATCTTTCTAGTGTTTTCACTAGCCTTTGTTTATATTTGTGTGCAAAGTGGTACCGAGTTGTCTTGGATTAAATATCAGAACCATCCATTTACAACTTTTCTGTGTTCAGATTCTGAAGATTCTGATGAAGAAGGCGAACATGAAGATTAAATTTCAAGTCTTCATAAGCATACTCAGAAAGAATGGCGGGTGGACGACAAACTTTCTTTTGCAATTTGAAAATATTATTTATAGGGTTTACCTTATTAGCTTTTGGTCTTTCATAGGAAAAAAATACAAGTCAGGAATTTTTACCTTCTTCCCTTCTTTTTCATATGATATTGTTATAATCGTTTTATTTTCCTTTGGTAGACACATTGTTATTGACATATTTTCGGTACCCTTTTGTATTGAGAAACTCTAGAACTGATAATTTGGTGTTTTTCGTCCTTGTTTAACTTTCTAAACACAGATGATGTCTCACATTAGGTCCTAAAGAAATATATGATATCTACAAACGCACCCAAAATGGATAGTATTTCACTA
Organism: Primula veris; assembly: GCA_963682055.1. Classification (NCBI taxonomy): domain Eukaryota; kingdom Viridiplantae; phylum Streptophyta; class Magnoliopsida; order Ericales; family Primulaceae; genus Primula; species Primula veris. Next base: position 24,040,721 of record OY821748.1, on the reverse strand, counting down.
TTTCCCAATTCTCATAAGGCGCCTTTCTTCCAAGATACATATTTTACACTTCCAATTAGCAGCTTATCAATTCACACAAGATTACAAATACCTAATTACCTATGGTACTTATTTTATTTTTTTAAACATTATAAATATATACTACACGAACAGGAAACTTGATCTGCTGAATAGGGGTGTGATTGAGACAACAATTGCCTTGAATGTCTAAAATTTAGATAAACTACTTGTGTTTTTGGTATCCATTTTTGCTGACTTAAAAATCGAAGATAGTCTGTCTTGAATTTTTTAGACAGCAAAATATGTAAATTTGTAATTTTTTTGTTTGTTTTTGAAATAATATAATTTTGTATGTTACATTTTTGTTTTAATATTTTGGAATCAACCTCGAACGATTAACACTACCGTGAATCTAATCTATTATTATTTAGGGTGTGTCACATACTAAAAACCTAACACATATTAATGAACTCAAAAATATTTATCATAAAATTAATTCACTATTAAAACTAAAAAAATATTAAAAACCTAACACATGTTAATGAACCCTAAAATATATACACTAAAATTAATTTAAAATTAAAATTAAAAAATACTATTAGTTGGCATACCCAAAATAATAGTGCATTTTGGAATAAACACAGAACGATTAACACTATCATGAATCTAGTACACTGTTATTTTGGTTGTATCACATACTAAAAACCTAACAATTATTAATGAACCCAAAAATATACTAAATGGATCCGTTTGGGATTTGTTTTGCTGTCCTGAAAATTCAAGACAGTCTGTCTTAAATATTTGAGGACAGCCAAAACCAATCCGTTTTTTGGTGTACCGTTCTTAGGTGTTTTTTGGTCTACAGGGGTGTGATGATGCTAAGTGCTAACCGTCGGTGTCTTCAGTTATAGAATAAATGGGCAATTAAAATAAACATACTTTATCACTGTTATATTAACAAAATCATACCTTTAAAAGTTAAATTATTAAAAACATACATTCAATTAATAATTAATAAAAATAAAAAATCTGATTTATCCCTCACAATCTCTTTCCTCTCTCTCTCCTCCTCTCACATTCTCTCCAATCTCTCTCATCCTTCTCTCTCCCTCCGATCTCTCTCCTACTCATTCTCACTCTATCCGATCTCTCATCACTCCCCTCTCTTTCCGATCTCTCATCTTCCTCCCTCTTTCCGATCTCTCTCATCATCATTTCTCTTTTTTTTCGATCTTTTTCTCCTCCTCTCTCTCTCCGATCTCTCTCTTTCGTGGAGATTGAGACGGACACATCTATCGTAATGGACGGCGAGTGTGTACAGCGAAATCGAAAACTCGAGAATGATGCCGACGGAGATGCGGCCGTCGAAGGAGAGGCTCACGACGGCGATGTGATAGTTCGAGATCGGAGAACGGGTAAGAATTGAATTTGTTAATTAGTGTATAATGTTGAAAAATAAGTGTATGAATTACGTGAATTAAGGGTATGGAGTTGAACTTTTGGAATAAGAGTATGGAAAATACAAATTAGTGTATTAACTTTTGAAATAAGTGTATGAACAAATTAGGGTATGAACTTTTGAAATAAAGGTATCAACTTTTGGAATAAAGGTATGAAAAATACAAATTAGGGTATGAACTTCTGAAATAATGGTATAAACTTTTGAAATAAATGCATGACAAATACAAATTAGGATATGAACTTTTGAAATAAGAGTATGAACTTTTGGAATAAGGGTATGAAATATACAAATTAGGGTATGAACTTTTGAAGTAAGAGTATGAACTTTTGGAATAAGGGTAAGAAATATACAAATTAGGGTATGAACTTTTGGGTATATTTTTGTTAATTAGAAACTTTTGAGTATGTTTTTGTTAATTTAGTTTTAAAAGTAGTATGTTTTGTTAATTTATCCTAGAATGAATTAGTAACTGAGTGGATAAGTGGATAAGTTGATACTCGTGTATGTTTTTTTACTAGCTCCGTTTTAATTTACTTTTTCGTCATGAAAAACTCAACTATTTTAAAAAAAATCAATATCAAACTCTACTTTTATCGAACTTACAAATATACCTTTATTTTTGCTTTATCCATAACCATTTTTACTATTTTAGGATGGACCCATAAACAAATATTAAAGTATACGGGTAATATGCACTTTTACTATTTTAGGAAACTAGACAAGTAAATAGATGGAGGGAGTATAATACTAGCAGATGAGTCTCGTCCATCGGTTGGTGTCAATTTGCTTATGTAATTTTAAAATTTATTTGTATTGCAATAATCGAGCTTATTAGATTGTCACGTGTTATTTACTTCCTAGCGTTTATTTTGATAAAAAAAAATAACTATTTTGAAATTTACATAACAGCCGCGTTCAGAAGGTGTTGAAAAATGACTAACACGGTAGGAATACTATTTATAACCATTTGGTTGCGGAACTCATAGTCCCGGGACTATGAGTACAACGGTATTGTGAAAGAGCGGATGTAGGATAGTCAATGATGGTGGGATTGCTAATCCCAATTAGTAAGTGCAACGTTTGTTTGCATTATTATCACGACCGGACTATTTTGTATAATTTATAAGTTTACCCTTCTTCAAACTATTCACCACTAATTTTAGTATTTTAATTTCGTAAGATTACTTACACTGCTTGATAAAGCCATAACTTTGGTCGGTCGCGTTAGGCTTTTCAACAATGATATAATGATAAATCAACCGTGAATAAATGATACTTCCTGATCTTTATTATTGCTCGGATTATTGTCCTTGTTCGGACTATTACATTTGCTCGGATTAGTATTTCGGTTTTACAATTATGCTCGATATAACTATTTAATCTCTCGTCTTGATCTTTCTCCTCTTTTATTCGGTGCTCGGCTGTCTTTTCTCGGTTTATTTCTCGAAGTGATATGCTTTGGTTAGTTTCTCTCTTTTCTTAACTTCTCTCTATAATTTTTGGATAGATTTTCTGGTCCTTTTCTAGGAGGGGTAGTTGGCTATTTATAGGCAACTGCGCCTTCTAGGATATTGACAAATGTCTTCATCCCAGGGATTTTTCAGACAAGGGTCCCCCTTTGATTGGGCTTGGGCTTTTGGGTAGTAGCACCTCAATTCCTATAAAAAGTATGAGATGACCCATTTAAGCGTTGGATACCCATTTATAAAGTGGGTTGATTATGACCCGAATAAAATATTCGGGTATGATTTTTATGTTCTATCAAGTGCTCCCTGACTTCCTCGGCGTGGTTTCCATGTCGGGGGAGTCATGTTCGGTTTGTCGAGAACGTTACTTCGGTCTTGTTTTTCCCAATGCTTCATCGAGAAACGCAATAGACTCGTGACGGTTCCCAGGGGGGCACATTTAATGTTTCCTATCCTAATATCTTTCTTCGAGGAAAACTCCTATAAAGGGGGTGTGCTCCCTCCATAATTAGGCATTTTACTACTAATTTGCCCGTGACATAATGGCTTCTTCTGGTTCTACTGGTGAGAGCTCCTTTAATTATATTTCATATTTAGAAACGGAAATTAAGAAATCTCGTACCGCGAATAAGAAACTCGTGGCCAAGGTTTCAAATTACAAGAAAAGGTTGTCTGACATGGATTCTGATCATCATGTGACGATGGCCGATCGGGATTGGGCCTATGAGCATATAAAGAAGCTCGAGGCTAATCTGGCTAAGCAGAAGGCAGCAAAAAGGGCCTATAAGCTTGCCTTCAAGGAGTTGCATGCTCGGTCCAAACCGAGTTCGGATGACGATGAAGAAGGCTCTTCCTCGAAATAATTAGTCTTTTGTAATTTCTGTCGTAATTTCTCTTGAATGGGGAGTCTTCTCCTCAGTTGTAATCGAAGTTTTTGGAATTAATAAAATATTTCCCTTTCCTTGTTCTTGTCTGTTTATCTTCTTGATGTCTTTTTGGATGACTTTAATTGGATTTGGAACTGTGGTTAATTCGCCTTTAATGCTCTTGGGAAGTTCAAGAGGTTGTATTTATTCGAGATGACCTTTGACCTACTCCTTGTTTCTTCTTATAAAAGGGGACTGTCCCAGTATTTTTTATGCAGTTCATTCTTTATTAACGAACAAATGGCTTCTCCTCTTGAAAAGTATGGTGACAACCTTCCTGAATACGTTGCCCGTCTGGAAGAGGAAGTTCAGAAGGTGCGTTATCTCGAGAAGAGGGTTGCCCGGCTGTCGGTGGAAGCTCGTCGGGCCGCCGAACTAGACGAGCGATTGGATGCCCTAGAGAAGGAGCACCAGAGGTCTTTGCTCGACAGTATTCGTGCTCGTGCCCGGATCAAAGAGCTCGAGGCCTCCAGAGATAGGCAGTTTGCTTCCAAGAGGGCTTACAAATTGGCCCTTAAGGAAGTGTATGCTCGGTCGAAAAGGAAGCCGAATGACGAAGCGGGCCCTTCTATGAAATGATTTTATTGTTTTCATTGTATTTCCTCTTTGTGCTTCTTCTGTAACGAAGTATCAACCAATCAATAAAGATTTCTTTTTCTTGTTTATATCTGAATTACTTTCCCAATGCAATTTATTTTGACTGCGCACGCTTGTGGCCTCATTAATGCTTTTCTTGGGCCTGGCGTTTGATCTTATCCATTGGACCTTCTTACTCTTTATATCTAGGGATTAATAGGATTTCTTGAGCCTTGTGCATAGAAAATCCTATTCACCAGAGTTTTCTTGAGCCTTGCGCAAAAGATCTGGGATATTTATTTGAACCGCTGCTCTTCCTAAAAACGACGCGTGTTTCAATGCCATTATTACTTACTCCCTTTAAATATTGGTAAGAATCCAAACGTTTCTTGAACAGGAGTGGCTTTTAATTACTCACGCTCTTTAGAGTCTTTTGGGAATCCAAACATTTTTCTTGAACAGTCACCTCTTGTGAGTGCCATCGCTTCTGAATACCCATTGGCGAATGGTTGCGACTCTCAATCCCAGCCCTCATATAAGTGATCTATAAATACCTGCTTACAGCATGGTTACATCCACACTTCTCATCATATTATTTTCCCCCATATATAGACCCTCATCTTATAATTTCCCTAAGATGTCTGGTCCTTTCATCCAATCAGCATTAGCTTTGCAAGTGGAGGCCTTTGAAGCCTCCTATAACCATGTACAAAGGCTGTTGAGGGATGCCGAGGAGGAATTGAAGGTGATGCGTTATCACCATACCGAGATGGTTCGGGAATTAACTTGGCTAAGATCCGAACTGGCTTACTGCCGACGTGCTCGTCAGGCTCTAGTCGAAGAGAATGAGATGCTAAGGGGGAACCCGACACTGAGGGACAGGGATGTCTCTGCCGGGCCCTCTCATCGATACCGATCGACTTCCCCCTAACCTTCCCCCTTCTTTTTTTCTTTTTCTCTGCTCTTTCCCCATCTTTTCCCATCTCTTCCTTTTTCTTCTTTTTTTTTTATTTCTCCGTTTCCATCATTTCTTCCCCTTCCTCTCTTGTGTTTTTTTTTTATACTCTGTTTTCTCGTACTTTTTATTCTTTTCTTTTTCCGTTTTCTTTTTTGTTTCATTGACTTCCTTTTTAGTTGTCTGTCTCCTTCGTCTCTTTATCTTCTTCTCATCTGTTTTTCTTCTGTGCCTCCTCTTTCTTTTTCTTCATCTTCTCTCCCATCACTCTTTTTCTTTTTCTTTTTTTTATGCACCACTACGATGTAACAATCAGCCCTGTGATCCAAAGGGTTTTGTGTTATATTTAGGGTTGGTCATTTTTCTTTTTGACTCTTCTTTCTTATCACTTCCTTCTTTTCTTGCACTCTTCTTCTTTTCCTCTTCTTGCTTTTCCTTTCTCTTTCTTCTTACTTTTTCTTTTTGGCGTCTCCTGCTCACTTGGTCAGCTGATATAGTTGATCCTTTGCCTGATCTTCTGTACTAGCTCTTTTCGGATGTAATAGATCTTTTCGGATGTAATAGATCTTTTCGGATGTAATAGGTTTTATCTCAGATGTAATAGATTTTCTTTTCGGATGTAATAGACCTTGATGTAACAGACCTCGATGTAATATGGTCTATTGATGTAATGAACAATGATGTATTCCATCTTTATTAATGAAAAGTATTTTTGCCCTTTTCTTTTTGCCTTTCTTTTTATATTGTACCTGTGGTTTGTTGTTTGTCTGGAATCTAGATCTTTGAATATCTCGTCTTTATTTCTTCTGCACTGTAGTCTCAGATGTCAATAGATGTCCCCATCACTGTCAAACATATGTGCCTGCTCCCTAGTAGGTCAGGAAATGTACATGCCCCCCCCAGCATGTCAGGAAATATGCAATTTCCCCAGCAAGGTCATAAAATATCATACTCTTCGTTCTATAAGTACTTTTCTTTTCTTTGGTAGTTTATCATCTCTTTTTTCTTTTTGCTTCTCTCTTCCTTAGCCCTTTATTTTCTTCCGTACTAAACAATTTCCCAGAAACGGTCTTCGTCCACCTTGTTCGGTGTGCCCGTTTGGTAAGGATTGGTTTGGGAGTCGAGGAACTTTAATCGGGGGATATTCTCGGTGTGATAGTAGTGGTAGCGTATGTGAGAAGCTTTTCGTGGTAGGGTCCACTGGCCGTTTATTTAGGTCTAATGATGTGAACTGCCTTGGGTAGTGGGATACGCGCTGATGTGGCGAAATCTGGAGCGTGTATATGTTAAAAAGAGCAGCGGTTGTTGACTTTCGTATGGTTGGAAAAAGGTAAACCTCTGTTACACGAAAGGACGGTTATTATTTTATTCCTTTTGTGACTCCACTCCTTTTTATTGTGCCAAGTAATCCTGTTTGTTTTTATCACAGAATTCGCTGAAGAAAATATCTCTCTCTCTAAAGCAAATTCTTCCCGCCAAAAAGGAAAAGAGTTCGGCCGCTTGATCTAGGGTTTCGTGGTTTTGTTGGAAGACTTGCTGCTGTTCGCGCTTACTTGCTCATAATGATTACTGTAAGTGATTTTTCGTTCTCCCCCCTTTCCTCTTTTAGGAGTTGTATTTGATTTGTCATTGTGGTCATAGGTGTGTCGTTGGTATATGGTTCAGGTTATCTATATATGTCTGATGATTCTGATGTAATGTGCGTGGGGGGGGGGGGGGGGGGGGTGGTGGCTCTCGTTCTATTGATGTGGTTCTGGTTTGTGTATTTGGTTAGTATATTGATGGACTTGTTATGATCTTTGTATAGGAAATTTTGACCCAAAGTGTGGCCCAAGTTGGCACATTCGTGGAGAAGGATTTTAAAGAACTCGCCGGAATACCTGACAACATACATATCCGGCTTCCTATTTCTGACGAGGAGGTGCTGGGATTTGTACCTGCCGGCGAGGTGGCCGTGCGCTCTTCGGCATTCTTCACTGGGGGTCTTCGACTGCCCTTTACAAACTGGGTGGCTTCGTTCTTTGAGGCCGTCCAAATTGCTCCGGCCCACTGGCCCTAAATGGTTACCGTACTCTGAATGGTATCCAAAGGCTATCGGAGGTGTCCGGAATACCGATTGAACTGAAGGACGTCTTTGGAGTCTATAGTCTGAGCTTTGAGCGTCGCAGCTCATATTTGAAGACTCTGCGTGCCTTTTGCCGGCTCGTTATCGGTTTGCCGGATACCAATAAAGAGCGTAATCTTGGTATTGTAATTGCGTCCGGTGCATGGGGTTGTGCGGGACATCAGATTCCTGGACCGGCGACCAATGCTCCCATCATGCCAGACCTCGGCGCCCCCAATGTAGAGGCTCTGTTAGCTCTTTGGAAATGGTGGGGGCCTGGACCTACGCCGGATCCTGCGAGTCGTACGGCTCCCATGTTGCTCGGTTACCCTATGGGGTCGGTGACCAGGGGAAATCCTGCACCCGAGATCCCCAAAGAGCCCGAGGAGGAATTCTTAAAGGTGGTCCAGGCTCGATGTGCTACTCGGCTTGGGAAAAAAGCCGTTCGTTCTAAGCGTCGTGCAGCTGACCCTGTCGTTGAAACAACGAAGAGGGCTAGGGGAACCGATACATCGGTTACCGAGGAAGATGCTAACGTTGGCTCGGGCGAGGGGGTGTTTGCCGCTGCTCAAGGGGATACCGCCGAGGATGCCTCTGCTCCGGGCGAGGTATGTGTATATGTATTATGATTTTCTTGTCGTTTGGTTGTTTGTCATTTGGTTCGCTAGTGCTTTGCTTTATTAGTCATCTTGTTTCAGCTACTGACTTCTCCATTGGTTACCCTCGCTCTTGCCCGGTCTATGGGTATTATTGTGTTTCAGGGGTCGGTCGACGATGTATTCGGATATATGAACCTCTTGACGAATATGGGAGAGGGTACGATGACTTTGCCGGTCATCTCGCCTATCCCCACCGAGGGTCCGATAGATTTGCCCATGTGCTCGCCCCTCCGTAATGAGGAAGAGATCGAGCATAGGGCCCCTGAGATTGAGCAGTTGGAGGAGGACGTGGGGGTGGAGATGGAAGGCAGCGAAGAGAATGCCGGGGATGTTGTGACGGGTGTCGAGGATGAGGCTCTCGACGGATCCGAGAAGGGGTTGGTTGACGGGGTTGCAATGACCCGGTACATTGACCGATGTAGGGGTGAACTGCTGGATCAACCGAGAACGCTGAAGATGGGGTATACGGCTCTGAAACCCCTTGTGTTCAAGAATGCAGAAAAACTATCTGCCCAACCTACAATGTCAGTTATAGAGCAGGCCCACGCGGATGCGCTGAGGGTACGTGGGGCTCGTATTGCACTATATAGGTTTGGTACTTGTATTTTATTTGGAAACTAATGTGTTGAAGTGCAGATTGCTGTGAGTGCCGTGGCGCTACGGGATCAGCTGGGAGCTCTAGGGGCTGAGAAAGATAAGCTGGTGGCCGAGAAGGATAATCTGGTGGCCGAGAAGGAGAAATTGGTCGCCGAGAAGAAAACCCTGGGCGAGAATTATGACAAACTGTCGGTGGACTTCCTGCACCTGACCGAGGATGTCGAGAAATTGAGGGTGGAAAAAGAGAGCATGGCCGCTAAGTACGGCGAATTAGAGGAGGAGAACTTGCTCCTGGCTGAGGACGTGGAAGCCGAAAAGGCTAAGGTGTCTGCCCTGAAAACGGCACAGGCGGAGGAGCGGAAAAAGTTAGCGATGATGGCCAACTTTTCTGTATACTGCGCTCATGTGCGGGCGCTCAATTTCGCGAATGTTCCTCTGTCGGATAGGGCGTGGTCGGAGTTGGTGTATCCGTGTCCGCATGGTGCACCGCCGAAACCCTTGGACTGGGCGAATCTTCGTGAAGAAGAGCTTCCTCGGCTACCGGGGCAGACAATTTCGACAGCGCTGCGTCCTCACTTTATGTCGACCGCGTCCACTCCTCGACCGGATGCTACTGTTGTTCCCCCACCAGCATCTCCTCAGGTGGAACCTTGACTATCTTTCTAGCATTATGTATATATATATATATATATATTTTATTATTTTTTTTTGGTCTCTTTTGTATCTAGAAACAGATTCTTTTGGGGAAGTGATAATATAAGTGTTGTGGTTTCTTTCGGTTGGGCTTGCTTGGGTTAATTTCTTTTGATGGTCGTCATATTTTGAAGGATATGAAAACAAAATATTGTCAGGTACCAAATAACCCCCTTGCCATGGTGGTCTGGACCTCGCCTAGTCGTAGTGTAGGTGACGTAATGGAGGATTTGGAAAGGTCTAACGCGTCCCTTACCACGAAATTGACTTGTGCCTATCAGGAAATCGAGGGTCTGAATATTCATATTTCCAACCTGGCGATCCGGTTACGTGATTTGGGAGAGAAATTTAGTAAAAAGACCGCCCATTATACGGCAAATAAGGGTAAAGCAAAGGAACTTCTCAGTGCCCTACGACGTTCTCGTGATGAAGCCCGAGGTCGTGTGACGAGCTTGAGCTTGATCCTTGGGGCCGTTTTCGAGGACGCGGATCTGCTGCTATCCTTTGCCAAAGCGTATTGGGCCCGAGCTCGCGCCTTAGAGGTGCTGGAGCATATAAAAGGAATGAGTGGTGTGTCCCGGGCAGAGCGCATGGTGGATGCGAAGGCCGGGGTAACTGAAACCACTGTTGTCTTGAACCGAATCGAGGCGGTCATTCGTGAGCGCTTGGGGACGCAAATTAATTCATTGCGAGATATTCATTTTGCCGATGTAGGAGAGGCTTCGGCGTCTGTTGAGGGGTTGTCGGATTAGTAAAATAGCTTGTTTTGTTGTTTTCTTTGTAGCTTGTATAAAAAATTCTCTCGCTTCTCTTTTTTTTTTTTTTTTTTGGTAGCTTCTTTCTTTTTGTTTATTCATCTCTTCTCGTTCGTCTCCCCCCCTCTTTTTTTTTTTATAGGCACATGCTACTATGTCGCAGCAGGTTGGTTCTCCATGCCTAGTTAACCCGGGGTTAGGACCTACTGGTGCTGCCCGGGACGAGGTCTCATCTGGTGCGGCTAGTGAGGTGCCTGACAGGTGGCCCTACATTGTTTTGATGAGCAAAAATGTCAAATTGACCGACCAATGTGCTCGACTGCGGACCAAGCTGAAAACCCAGGCGGCCTCTTTTCGGGAATACGTTCGCCGTGCCGAGCACGCTGTTGAGGTTCAGGAGCGTCGTTTGGATCGATATTGGCGTGCAAAGGGCGAGTACTTCGGCAAATTAAAGTTGCTTGTGACCAAGGCCAACGTGTTGGTGAAGTATTTCCGTTTGTCCCGCGCAGAATACGATGCTTCCGCAGCTGTGATTGAAGCTCGCCGTGACCTCTCCTTTGACGATGATCGCCGTAAAGCGGCCTCGGATGCTCACGAGTCCGCCAAAGAAGCCGAGTTCAACGCGCGGCTTCAGACGCTGACTTGTGTTGGGGCTCATACGACCAATTTTGATGCCCTCATTTCTGAGGAGCGTTTTGATGGTGATGAGTCTGATGGGTACACAACGACGGATGACGAAGAGATTGAGCTCGGTCAATTACCGTCGTGCTCCTCCTGCAGTAGCTCTTCTTAAATGAATCTCTTTAGTGTCGTTGATCTTCTTGTTGCCTCCGTAATGCTGGCGAGGACTATATATGTGATTTCTTTATTCCTGTTTTGTACCTTTCCATTGCCGTATTGCTATTTAATTGATTGGATCGTTTTTTCCTTGCTAAATCATTTGTTATTTCGTTATTCCTGTTTTGGAGATGCTTCTTGTTGATATTTTGTTGTTTAGATTGATTCTCCTTCATTGTTTTAGCCAATTTATATTGCATCGCCGTCGTAAAGTGGACCTGAATAATTCCTTGCACTGTACCTGCATATAAATTTCATAGTATTCCTAGTCGTTCCTTCGGTAACACGCCATGTTGGGAATTTCATAGTATTCCTAGGCGTTCCTTCGGTAACACGCCATGTTGGGAATTTCATCGTATTCCTAGGCACTTCGGCCATGTTGGGAATTTCATAGTATCCCTAGACGTTCCTTCGGTAACACGCCATTTACGGGATTTCATAGTATTCCTAGGCACTTCGGCCATGTTGGGAATTTCATAGTATTCCTAGACGTTCCTTCGGTAACACGCCATTTACGGAATTTCATAGTATTCCTAGGCACTTCGGCCATGTTGGGAATTTCATACTATCCTTAGACGTTCCTTCGGTAACACGCCATTTACGGGATTTCATAGTATTTCTAGGCACTGTACTTGTATTCGGAGCATTGCCTATACGTAGTACTTCTTTAGGTTAGCCACGTTCCAAGAATTCTTTTCCCCTCGGCTGTTGGCGAACAGGACGCTTTTGATTTTGTAAGAGACTGGACTTGTTCGCTTGACGATTTCGTATGGGCCTTCCCAGGTAGGGCTCAGTTTGCCATGAATTTCGTTGCGGGTATAGACCGTCACTCGTCGCAGCACCAGTTCTCCTACCATGAATTCTTTAGATCCTTTTACTCTCTTGTCATAGGTTTGCTTTACGCTTTGTTGGTATTTAGCTAAGGTAAGGGCCGCTATCTCTCGTTTCTCGTCTATCATGTCGAGCTCTTCTCTCATTCTTTGTTCATTATTTCCCTGCTCGACCAACGTTGTTCGGAGCGTAGGTAGCCCGATCTCTGTCGGTATGACGGCCTCAACACCGTATGCTAAGCTAAACGGGGTTTCCTTGGTGCCCGTCTTGGGTGTAGTTCGGCACGACCATAAAACGTTGAGTAGCCGCTCGGGCCACCTCCCCTTTGCTTGTTCAAGGGTGGTCTTGATGCCGTCTAATATGGTTCGGTTTGACACTTCGGCTTGCCCGTTCCCTTGTGGGTATGTCGGCGTCGAATAGAATTTTCGGATACCGAGTTCCTCGTACCACAGCTATAAATTGGCATCTTTGAACTGGGTTCCGTTGTCGGCGACTATAGCGTACGGTATACCGAACCTAGTTATGATGTATTCCCAAATGAATTGTTTGACGTTGCTGGCTTTGATTTCTCGGAGGGGTTTAGCTTCGACCTATTTGGTGAAATAATCAGTCGCAACGATCAGATATTCCACATTCCCAGGTGCTCTTGGGAGTTTACCGACCAAATCGATTGCCCATTGAGCGAACGGCCATGGTGCTGATACCGGGGTCATCATAGATGAAGGGAGCCGTGGTATCTTGGCGAATCGTTGGCACTTGTCGTATCGTTGGACGTATGCATCGGCGTCTCGCTTGATATAGGGCCACCAATATCCTTGGATCACTGCCTTGTTTGCAAGGGATCGCCCTTTGATGTGTGTTCCGCAAGATCCTTCGTGGATTTCTTCCAAGACCGGCAGTTGTAGCTCGGTCGGGACGCACAGTAGATGTGGTCCCCGGTAACTGGATTTGTATAGTTTATCATCCTCGGATAGCCAGAAGCGAGGAGCTTTTCTTGTAATTTTCAGCGCTTTTATCTTGTCGACCGGAAGCGTTCCATTTCACAGATAATGGGTCATGTCCTCCATCCATCCGAGTTCGTACTGTATCGATGTCACCCGGTTTACCCTTTTTATTATGCTCGGGGTCGGCAGTAGTTCCACTGTGATCGACCGGGTGTCGGTCAATGTTAGTGTCGAGGCTAGGGTGGCCAATGCATCGGCATGTGCATTCTCGGTGCGATTGATTCTTACTAACTCGCACTGTTCGAAGGTTGCCATCAAGCTTTGGACTTTCTCTTGGTAGAGGATCATTCTATCATCTTTCGCTTGGTACTCGCCGATGGCTTGATTGACGATGAGCATGGAGTCTGAACTTGCAATTAAGTGGGAGCATCCGAGGGACCGGGCAATAAGCATGCCATTTATCATGGCCTCGTATTCTGCCTCATTGTTGGTAGCTCGGAAGCCCAGTTTTATGCTTTTTTCGATGATTGCTCCCTCGCTGGACTTTAGGACGATCCCTGCTCCTGATCCGTCCTTGGTGGCTGATCCGTCGACATGTATCTGCCAATGTGATTGTGGAGAGAGTGCCAAAGGCTCGTCATAGCCTTCGGTGAATTCTGCGACGAAATCGGCCAGGACTTGTCCCTTTATGGCGTGGCGCGGTGCGAACTCGATATGAAATTGGGATAGCTCGACCCCCCAGGCGGCAACTCGGCCGCTAATGTCCGTCCGTCGAAGCGACTCTTTAATATGAAATTTTGTGTATACCCGGACCTGATGAGCTATGAAATAATGTGGCAACTTTCTGGTTGCGACGACCAATGCCAGACACAGCTTTTCCAAGGGTAGATAACGTGTTTCGGCTTCGACCAGAGTCTTGCTGACGAAGTAGATCGGAAATTATTCGCGACCTTCTTCTCTCAGGATGACCGCGCTCACAGCTGTAGAGGAAACTGCTAGGTAGCATGCCAGAATGTCTCCTCTGTTCGGCCTTACTAGCAGTGGCAATGTCCTCAAGTACTCTTTGAGATTGTTGAATGAAGCTTCACATTCCGGGTCCCAGACGAATTTTCTATCCTTCTTGAGTGATTCGAAAAATGGCCGTCCCTTATCTGCGGATCGGCTAATGAACCTGCTCAGCGCGGCCATCATTCCCGTGAGCTCTTGTACATGTTTCTTATTCTTGGGCGCTGCTAGGTTTCGTAGAGCCGTTATTTGATCGGGATTAGCCTCTATTCCTCGTCGGCTAACCATATGTCCCAAGAATTTCCCTTTGCTGATGCCAAATGCACACTTGCTCGCATTGAGTTTCAGTTTGTGCTCGCCCAGCGTTCGGAAAACGTCCCTGATATCTTGAAGGTGGGATGTGGCTCTTTCGCTTTTGACGACCATGTCGTCTATGTATACCTCCATTGTTTTCCCTATATGATCTCGACATACCCGTGTTATCATCCTTTGGTATGTTGCTCCTGCATTGCGTAGGCCGAACGGCATTACCGTATAGCAATAATTTCCCAAAGGTGAGATAAACGAAGTCTTTTCTTGATCTTCGCGGGCGAGGGGAATTTGATGGTATCCTGAGTACGCGTCAAGGAAGGTCATCCGTTCTGCTCCCGCTGTTGCGTCCACCAGTTGATCGATCCTTGGAAGGGGAAAGTGGTCCCTCGGGCAGGCTTTGTTGAGGTTGGTGAAGTCTATACAGACTCTCTCCTTCCCGTTCTTCTTAGGGACGACGACCGGGTTGGACAACCATTTTGGATAGTAAACCTCCCTTATGGCTCCAGCCTCCAATAGCTTTTGTACTTCAGCGATTATAGCTGCTCTGTGCTGTACAGAGACTTTTCTGCTCCTCTGTGCTATTGGCTTGTACTCGGCGTTCACACTTAGGTGGTGGCATGCTGTATTGGGGTCTAGGCCCGGCATGTCTTTAGGACTCCAGGCGAATTTATCAGTGTTGTTGAGGAGGAATGCTTTCAACTCCTCGGATTCCTGTTTTGGAAGGTTGTCGCCGAGGAGGAAGTAATGCTCCTCGTCCATATCAGGAATATACACCTTCCTGAGTGTCTCTCCTACTTGTTCTTCGACCACCCTTTCGGTTTTGGATATTTGGTTGATCAGCTTCTTTGTGCTGGTGGGTTGTTCCACAGTGCTTCGTTGTTTTTGGAGAGTCGCGGTGATGTCTTCGCAGCGTCTTGAATCTTCTTGACATCCTCTGGCTGTCTCGATCGCTCCCCTATCATTTGGGTATTTGACCTTTTGGTGATAGGTCGAGGGTATGGCCTTCATGGCATGTAACCAAGGTCGGCCCAATATTGCGTTGTGCCCGGAGTGGTCGTCGACCACTAAGAACTCCACGGGAACCGACATGGACCCTGTTGTGACACTAAGGACGATCTTACCCAACGGTTTGGTCGTTTCGGAGATGAATCCGATCAGTGTGACATCGGTAGGCTGTAGATCTTGCAGCTTGAGTTCCATCTTGTCGAAGAGCTCCTTGTACATGATATCACAAGAGGCTCCTTGGTCGACAAGTACCCTGCTGACTGTGTCTAGGCCGATTTGAACACGGAGGTTAATGGCGTCTCCGTGGGGGTAAATCACCCCTTCTTCGTCAAGATCCGAGAAAGAAATGGGCGGATGTCGTCGTGGTGTGCATTGTCGTTTAGAGGTCGACGCCTGTGATGTCTTGGCTACTTGGCCAAAGTGGGCCAGCTGCCGTTGTCGTGATCGTTCCCCGCCTGGGCCCTTGGGTCGTGACATATGAACGACGTTGATCGTTTTGCCTTGCCGGTTGTCAGATCCCTCGATGGCCAGTTGTTTGCCTTTATTCCCAGCTCCTTTGATGAACTTGGCTAGATATCCTGCATCGCCCCACTGGTTCATTCTCCATCGTAGGTTACGGCAGTGCTCAGTGAGATGGCCGTGATCCTCGTGATATGCGCAGAAGAGCTTGGAATCTCTCTGATTGGGGGGAGAGATGATCGGTTGTGGTCGGGAATACCAACTTTCCCTGCATATATCCTTGAGGATATCTTCAGCAGACAGGTTGAAAGTGTATCGCAGCTCGACCGGTCCGAAAGTATTTCGGTGTTCCCTCTCTTAGGGCCGAACCTGTTGAAATGGCTTGGGTGGTATCGGGTAGGCGAGCTGGAGCGGTTTATGCTCGTTGGTCGGTGTTGGGTATGCGATCTGGAGCGGTTTGGGCTCTAGTGCTCGTGGTCGCTCTACCCTGCTATGGGCCTCGGGCTCTTTGCCCTTTCTGGTCGGTTGGAATGCTTCTCCCTGGTTATTTCTAACTCTTTTGCGACCCACCTGTGCCTCGCGGACCGACTCTCTTCTCGGTAGAGTCCGGTTGAGGAAACGCAATTCGTCGTTTTTATCGGTGAGGTGGGTACAATAGGCTAGCAGGGAATCAGTGGTTGGGAAGTTTTTGCCTATGAACTTCCTTCTCGCCCAATAGCCATTAGGGATGGAATTGATAAAGTTTTGGATGGCTATATTATTGGCATATCGTGGAATCTGGTTTGCTACGTCGATAAAACGTATGCAGTAATCGTTGAGCCTTTCATTTGGCATCATCGTCATTTTAAGAAGGGTTTCGATACTAACCTTCTTTTTCCGATGAGCAGCGTATCGGGTGGAGTACGCTCTTAGCAGTTCTGCCCAGTTTCTAATGGAGCCCCGTGGTAAGTTATGATACCATGACGAAGCCTCTTGACCCAAGCTGTTTTTGAAAAATTTGCACATCAGTGCATGGTCATCACTCCACAGTTCCATCTTCGTCTTGTAGTGCCTCAGATGGTCGATAGGGCAACTCTTCCCGTCATAGAGCCTGAATACGGGGATGACGAATCCCATAGGATTGCGGTACCGCGTGATCTGTTCAGCACACGGGGTTTCTTGGCATACATTCCAAGCCTGCTGGAACGCGTCATCCGTGACTTGGTAGGGGGGAGGGTATCCTCCCTGATGTGGTGGTGGGCCATATCCCTCCCCGATCCTGTATTCGGGATATCTATCGTCCTTCGTGTTTGTGTGGACACGTTCCATATGAGTGTTCGAATGGACGATAGTTATTGGGACATTGCCCCCTTGATGGGGGACTCTTGTATCGGGTCGCCGACCCGCTACCTCCAGGGCGGCCCTGTAGGCAGAATCTTCCACTTCATGGCGTGGGTCTTTGTCGGGTTGGATAACTGGCAATACGATGCCGGCCGCTGTCATGGCCGTCATGCATGCCGCCAGCTGAGCTTGTAGCTGGGTGTAGTTCCTTTCATCGGCTAATGGAACGACATGTTGTACCTCCACCGTGGGTGGTGTAATCATCCTCGGAGAATTAGTCGGCAGTCGGGGCGACTGTCCGAGTACATGATCCTCGGGCATACCAAACTGATGGGCCTCGTCCGTTTGTAAACGAGCACCGGAGTTGACCGAGGCCGTAGGCAAAGGGACTCTTGAGCTCGGCCCTGCTTGGGACCCGGTTAAGCGTCTTCGTGCACGCCTTAATACGGGCACGTCTTGTTCGTCCTCCGAGGACGAAAGGTGTTCGTCGACAATCCCTTCGATGAAATGTCGGGGTGGTTCGACCGGTTGTTCTTGGTTGACGTAGGAGGTTGTTGGTTGGTTTCCGGATTGGATAGCTTCATATCTGTCGCGGATAGCGAGTAGATCGTCGAGGTCTTGTTGGCTAATTTGCGTGTTTTGGTTATTGGTTTCTACTATCTCGGGATGGGTTTCCTCTACATTGGTAACCATAGTCGCTCGTCTGGCAGAGTATTGGTATTCGAATTCTATACTAGTTGGGAACTAGATGATTCCCGGAGACGGCGCCATTTGATAAAGCCATAACTTTGGTCGGCCGCGTTAGGCTTTTCAACAATGATATAATGATAAATCAACCGTGAATAAATGATACTTCCTGATCTTTATTATTGCTCGGATTATTGTCCTTGTTCGGACTATTACATTTGCTCGGATTAGTATTTCGGTTTTACAATTATGCTCGATATAACTATTTAATCTCTCGTCTTGATCTTTCTCCTCTTTTATTCGGTGCTCGGCTGTCTTTTCTCGGTTTATTTCTCGAAGTGATATGCTTTTGTTAGTTTCTCTCTTTTCTTAACTTCTCTCTATAATTTTTGGATAGATTTTCTGGTCCTTTTCTAGGAGGGGTAGTTGGCTATTTATAGGCAACTGCGCCTTCTAGGATATTGACAAATGTCTTCATCCCAGGGATTTTTCAGACAAGAGTCCCCTTTGATTGGGCTTGGGCTTTTGGGTAGTAGCACCTCAATTCCTATAAAAAGTATGAGATGACCCATTTAAGCGTTGAATACCCATTTATAAAGTGGGTTGATTATGACCCGAATAAAATATTCGGGTCTGATTTTTATGTTCTATCACTGTTAAAAAGTTTTTAATGTAAAATTATTTAATTTATCTAAGATAGTTATAAAGTTAGACCTATAACAAAAAAAATCCACCTCAAAGCATCACTGCATAAGATAAGCAACACAAATAAACACTACTATAAAAAAATAAAATTATGGCTGCTTTTCTAACTGTTTTCTTTGTGACCCGTTAGATGTCAACTAAAATATCTATGTAATGGGTGCAGTTAAATGCCTTAAATAAATTAAAATAGAAAAAATAAAAGCACGGGTTAAAGTTAAACAGTGTAATTTCTCCTTCTTCTTCTCTGTATACTATCATTTCCTCTCTGCCCCAATAAACCTAACATACTCTCAGTAACCGAGTGGTACTATTTAATTTTGTCGTCCAATTTGATAAATTTATCAAAAAATCCCATATTTTCAAATTGTATAGCCAACACCAATCCAGCAAGGCGAAATCAGTTTAAATACTAAGAACGGCTTCTTCCTTCATCCCATATGAAGAATTGTGGATACGATTTAAACACAAAATGTATTTTTACCTTCAATTTAAATCATTTGTGCCTAATTGGATTAGGATTATATATATATATATATGTGTGCGCGCGTGCGTGTGCGCGTGTGCGTGTGTGTGAAATTAAATCTGGAAAAGATTCGAAATGAATGATGGAATACGGAGGAGAAAAGAAAATTTTACTATGGGTTTTCACTGTATGGATATAGGTTAGGAGAGAGCGAACAAAATAAAATAGTTTAAAGTTATTTATTTAATATTAGAGTATCTTAAACCGTTGTATCTTTTACTTAATATCTAACTGCTCACAAAAAACACAATTAAAATAACTGTTTTTAAAAAGCAGTCAGAAGCCCCTCATCCGTCAAAGAATTAGGACAATTTAGCCATTTAAAATTTTGGGTGAGATTAAATCAGGCATTGTTTGTTTACCTTGTTTGACGGTGAGATGGTAATAGAAAAGATGTCCCTTGTTGGGTTGCTACAATCAAAGTGATATTAATAATGAAGGTAATACTACAAATGATGTTAAATGAGTCTTGCAATAGGTATTAGATAATCAAAGAAAGACTTATATAGCAAAAGCCAAATATAAGATCATGAATTGACATCTTTTAGAGACTTTCCAAGTTATGATAAAAACATCATTCCTTGTGGTAGTAGCAATATTTTTAATCATTTCCAGCTTAGTTTAAATCATAAAATCAATTTGAGTAGATCGAACTAATATCGGGCCGGATAGATAAAGTGTAAAGACTCCTTTCTTTTCTTTTTTAATTATATTACTGACATGATTCATCTTTTCTTTGAACAATAGTTTTGTACACTTCAATTGGAATTAGATATCTTAGAAATTGGTTTATATGCCTTATTTTGTGTTAGAATACAAATATTGGGAACTTGGGAAATAACAGATAAAGTAATGTTTAATGTGGATTATACTACTTCAGTATTTGAGTTTGACAACCATTGGTTAAAATTCTGGATTCGCTAAGTACTTCAATATTTTGATTGTATGTTTTGGCCATTGCTCCTTATTTCAATGAGTCGGACGAACAACCAAATGAGCTGGAGCACCCAATGCACTCACAACACACTCACACTCCTTTTGCTGATCCTAGACTTCCCAAAATTTCTAAAAACGTTTTTCTTATAGCAATTTTACAATGTTTTTTTCTGCTTCCTTATATATAACAGCCCCAATGACAAGTCTCTTCATGCTCACATTTCCTCTCTTTTTCAGGTTTTGCAGCTCATAAGGGATGTTTTCATCAAATTATATTCCTGAAAGTGATGAAAACATTATTTCAGGTTTTGCAGCTCATCTAATGGTCTTCTATATCCTGGCCTTCCCGAAATTCTAAAAACATTATTTCTTCTTTCAAAATTTTACAATGTTTTTTTTGTTTGCTTCTTTATAACAGCTCCAATGACAAGTCTCTTCATGCTCTCATTTTCTTTTTCAGGTTTTGCACCTTATAAGTGATATTGTCATCAAATTATATTCCCGAAAGTGATCTAATGGCCTTATTCGTTATCCATACCCTCAAGATATATTAAATGAATTGTAAAAGAGCATAATTATTAGCTATTGCATGCACAACTGAAAGTATATTGTATAAAACATTTTCCAGTGTCATCAACAAATTGTAATAAAAAACATTCAACTAAACCAAAACCACAATTGACGAATATCGTTTTGAGGGGGCAAATCCTGGACAAATTCATTGCTATTCTTGCCTCCAGAGTAGCTTTATACTTGGTTTACATTCAATCACACACTTGAAAAACTTAAAACTGAGACTTCAATTTTACTTAATTAAATGAAGCTCTTATACAGGATATGCAAATATATAATAGGCAGGCCAGGTTATCTTCATGTTGACATTCTCTTCAATGAGTTCTCTTTTGCACTTAAAATACTGAAATCTGGTCATGATCATGTGAACTTCAGGTCTTAAATTTGGTAGCTTTTCCTTTTTATAATGCATTTAAAAATAAACCGTGACGTATTTGGCGGGGAAGGATGCATTTATATAGCACTTGCAGATCGACTGAGCTTGCTCGTTGAAAGTTCTTGGTGCCCTTCTTATCCTCTTCGTGTAAATAAGATTTAATTTAGATTCTACTTCACAAACGCTACGATCACAGTAATGTCGTCGATTTTTCCCCCTGAATGTTGTCGGCTGGCCTTCTTCGAAGCCCTCGAGAATGGTGTTTCAACGTATCTATCAAAAGAGTTGTACAAAGCATAATTAGCAATTAGGCAAGCTAGCTCCTCGGGTTTATCCCCATCCTTGAACTTCTGTGCAATAATTTCTTCTATTTCCGCTCCATCTAAATTGTCAAATAGCCCATCCGTTCCAGCAACGACGACATCTCCCGGTTTAACTTCAACTTTTAAGACCTATATGAAAATTGTAAATGACTTGCATATCTTATTTAACTATGTTAAAGATAATATTTTTGACTTAAATAGATTTAATAAGCTTTGAACCTGTGCTAGAGAAGGGTTGTCTTTGCATATTCCCAGTTGATACGGACAATTAAATCCTCGTTGTTGAATCGGGGATCTATATACCCCTTTCCCGTCTCTAATGATCATAAATCCGCTATCTCCAACATTAGCCGCGGATATAAACTACACGATTAAAATAAATCTTTCAGTCTTAATGTGTTGGTTCTTTGTAGAGTAAAGTGTGTTTATAAGCTAAAAGCTTGAAACAAATACGTGCATTTAGAGCTACAATATGTTGATGAACACTTGTTTGTGAGACCTATTTGCAATGAAGTACACATCAAAAGAACATGCCATCGCCCTTTAATAAAATCAAATAAATAGTTGCGAGACCATCACCTGCTTAAGTGAGTGCCCTTTAATAAGCCCACATAAAAAGTTCCGCAAGTTTACAGATTCACCATTAATTCTTACATCTTTTGGGTACTTTTTGGGAAATATATACTTTTATTGCTACAACTATAGTACACATTCAAGGAGAAAACATAACATACAACAAACTGCTAAATTTATAAAAGTTACAATAACTAAGTATTAGAGAAACAAAAGAAATTCGAGTGAGTACACAAGAAAAATAGTTTCTTATCATACGTTTTCGTTAAGGGTTATAATACAAGCAGTTGATGATCCCTTGGCTTTAGTGTGAAAATAGGCCTCGGATAGCACACTTGCAGGATCAATCATTCCTCGGGATTTATAAACTGATATTAG
Source organism: Primula veris (assembly GCA_963682055.1). Classification (NCBI taxonomy): domain Eukaryota; kingdom Viridiplantae; phylum Streptophyta; class Magnoliopsida; order Ericales; family Primulaceae; genus Primula; species Primula veris. The sequence goes on along the minus strand of OY821748.1, from coordinate 24,018,741 downwards.
TGAATTAGTCATAAGTTCTCTGGCGTAGTCGCCTGAGTCGACCCCTACTTTACTCCATCCACCAACACCATCTGCGACACCCATAGTTTGTCTTTCGGCACAGACAAAGTGAGCATCTTCGCCTTGGGGCTTCTTCACGTTATCTTTAGGAATGTACACAGATCCAGCTGTCATCTTAAGCTGATTGTTTCGAAGGGATGAACACATCATTATGTGTTCATTTGTAAGATTGTATCTAGAAAACAAAAATTGTTATAATGCCAATTCATATGTAAACCGTTATAGTGAAAAAAGGTAATCAAGTTAGCACAACATGTTTATTATTGTTGTGTGTTAGAACAAGATGTTTATGCATAGTTGAAAGTTATAAATTAGTGCGTCGTGTAAACTTGAACAGCCAAAATTACTATAAATTAGTGCGCCGTGTAAACATCATTAAGATTATTTTTGTAACATTACCTTCTATGTAACCTTTTATATTGAGAGTATGTAGCAATCAAGATGAGAAAACGTAATACTATGTCTATTTCACTATCAACAGTATCCTGCATTGGTTTATCTACTGTCTTGAATGACTTCATGATCATAGTAATCGCTATATATATAGTTCGTTCGTAGCAATAAGCAAATCAAAGTTTGTTTCTGAAATTCTTTAGTTTGTTACATAGGCAAATTCAGAGACCCAAGATTATAATTAAAACACACTAATACAGGACATTTAAGCTACAATTAAAAGTTATGTTCGTGGATCTTGTAAATTGAACTGCGACTCTTTGTAACAATTTATCTTTTTTTAGTGCTTTCTAGCAGTCAAGTTGGAATTTGATTACTGTATGAATATTTCTTTAGTTTTATAAATCATTAACTATAACAGGATTGATAGATCAATTTCTTGATCATTAAAATCCATTAATTTAATGCACATCTTTTCTAATCCCTTGCGGAATTTCCTAGAAAAGGCATGATTGGTCTTTCTTTGAAGGTTATGATTAGTATTTAGTCATACTTAACTTTGTACCATGTTTAATCATAAGATCGTAATCGAAAGTAATGATTTCCACAGAAGAAACTATCTAAAACTTAATAAACGCGCAATAAATAGAAAGAAAGAAAATTCATGCATACTATGTAAATTAGTTTGCAAACTCTTTGCGAATGAGTTTACTTCATCCGCTCATCGCACCCGTGCATACAAATTCACAGGTGTTTCTTCATTATACAAGTACAGTAAAACCTCCTATAAAAATACTCCGGAATAAATTCTACACAAGAATAAAGTTGTAAAATTATATATATGTAGATTTCAATACGGTTTTCTATACTAAATTATACACAGTGTTTATACATGTAAAGAAAATATTAAATAAAATTTAGATGAATTTTCACTTTTCTAGATAGATATACTCGATTTTCTAAATAATTTTGTACTTAATTAATTTTTTACAAATTCATGAGTTTATTATATTATGGTTTTCCACCCCCTTGAATTTTTTACAAACCCTAGGACGGTATCTGATCGTTTTTCGAGCCCCCAACTTTCGTTCTTGATTAATGAAAATATCATTGGCAAATGATTTCGCAGTTGTTCGTCTTTCATAAATTCAAGAATTTCACATCTAACTATGAAATACGAATGTTTACCTACTTAAATTAAAAATATGTAATTGTCTCTTAAATATTTTTGTCAGTAAATGAAACGATTTATACATTTATCTTGTATTATGCAAAATATATATTTAAATAAAAATTATATTTTTTAATATGAACCTTCATGTAATAATAACCTCTATATAATAATATTTTTTAATATGAACCTTCATGTAATAATAACCTCTATATAACAATATTTTTTTCTAATCCCAAGCTTATAAGTGTATAGATGCAAATTTTCATCAAGGTAAAGTAAAAAAAAAGTCTTTCTCTTACTAGCTTGTACCAAATTACTCATTTACTTTAACTTCTAATCATATTTTCCAGAACAATACTATGATGGAAACTAAACTTATAAATCCCAGATTTTAAGAACGGCCAATAACTATTTCTGTAGAGAGCACGAAATTCAAATTAAGTCATAACAACCAAAGCAATAAAAAATCTTGATTCAAGATGAAAAATTGTGTTTACCTTGTTTTAGAAGGCCATTCATTGTAAATCAAGGTATCATCGTATCGTACACCATTCTCCATACTGTTAGCGGATGCAAGAACAGATTCAATACCTAGCTAGAGAGAGAGTTTATTGAGAGATGAAATAAATTGTGATGCTTTAGTGTCCTCTCCAAATATATTTATAGAGGAGAATGTGTTTCCTTTTCAAGATAGGAATACCAATTAACTATTGTAAATATAGTATTATATGTGTTACGTTTCACTTTTCCGTAGGTAACAAGTTTCTTAATTATCCGTGTGAAGTAAAACTCTTATTATCACATAAAAATTAGAATGCAGATACAACTAAAATCTATCTCTAAATATTGGAGTATATTTTAGGGGCCAAAAGATTATTATTTTTTCCAAAAAAAATATTAGCGAGGAACCAAAATCTATAAATAAAAATGTGTCCCAAGAAATTAGATCCAAGGACAAAAAAACTATTTTTATCCCTAAGTTTACTAATATTAGAGACAAATTTCGGTTTGTTTTTGAAAATTGTTTCCAGATCACCTGTTCATTATAGACTTATAGTGATGGGGTATAAAAATAGGGCTAGGGTTTGCTCTTATTTATTTAACGAGTCATCAATTCTGTTAACTGGACTTAGAAAAGTATTCTAGCAGGAAATATTAGGATTTGCTATATAATGGTTGAGATTTTATTACTTAATTAGAACGGAGTTAATGCTATAATTAAGGTGATAAGAGCGCTATTTATTTGCCTAAAGCAAGATATTAATTGTATATCGGTGATTACTAACAATATCATATTATTAATAAGACAAAACAAGAGAAAATAAACTGTCAAAATTTATCATTTTTTCTAAAAATGCTCAAATTCTAATTTATTAATTACTCATATAGCATAATGCAATTTTTTTTTTTTTTTAACAGTAACATGCTCATTATTATTGATAACAATGTGTGCTAGTACAAATTTCATTGTCGTTGGAACAAGGTTCAAACGACTAAACATAACCGAAAATATATAGTTACAAAAGCTCAACTTCACCTAAATCATCCTATTCAAAAAATTAACCGAATTCAACCTAAAAAAATGTAAGCAAAAATATAACTCATCTCAATTGTCACTGTCGTCGAATGAGCTAGTGTGAACGACAAATCGAGAAAAAGGCAAATTTAACAAAGTGTCGGCTTGTGCCGACGAAATGAACTCAAGGAAAATAAACGATTTCTCTAATCCATCGTTGCCCACTCATACAAATCAGTGTCAAAAACTCAATCAAATTATCAAACCCAACTCATAAGACAATCTCCGCCCATACTCATACGTGAAACATTGAAACAAGAAATAAATCATACAAACACTAAAACACGAGAAATCGGAAATAAATTCACCAAACACGTATTAACTTCAACTTTTATAATAACAACAACCTCAGACTAGTAAGCTAAGCCACATACAAATCATATAGGTTTATACTATGTCAGTCGCTTTAAGTCGTCGGGGTACTCAAACCCGATATAAAAGATAGCCAACTAAGACAAAACCCAAAATCAACTAGAGGCATGAAACCCATCAAAACTCGAGAGCCAAAAATGCTATAATCGAAAAAAGTTATTGCATTCGGTCTAAAATCGGACAAAAGGGACAGTCAGGCTAGAAGAGTGAGCATAAAAGAATAACAAGTCGATGAGTACCCAATAAAACACATCCTAAGACAGTGTACCACCCTAGCTACAAACCCAAAAAACCCCCCAAATCTGTCATTACAACTAAAATTCCTCAAAATTAACCAACCGTGAACGAAGGTGATGAGATGCACAGGCGTACGAACACATTACGAAATAAATCCAAAATTTGCTGCGAGTAACATAATTTTGTAACTTGTGATAGACGAGAAAAGAGCCGTAAATTCCATATCGGCGAAACGGATCCAAAACCAGCTGCGAGCAGATTTGTAATTACGGAGAAAGAGGAAGAATGAGATGAGGGAAATCCACACAACAATTGAAACCCGCGAAACAAATCCAAATTTGTTGCGTGCAAGCCCTTCGATTACCATGTGGAAGTAGCGAGGAAGGAGAAGGAAGAGGTGCGAAGGGATTGGCGGCGCTGCGGCACATAGGGATATGGCATGAGGGCTGTATAAGGTGGTTAACAATGGTGAGGATTAACCAAAGGAAGGGGAGCTGGAGCTCCACCTACCCCAGACAGGGATGGCGATGATGGAGGTGAGAATCGAGATGACACGAGAGAGCGAAGAAATTGGTGAGAAGGCAGCGGGGGGAGGAAGAGAGGGAGGGGTTCAGAGGCTGGAAGGGGTGGAGGGGTGCCAATGCCTCTTTTCCGCTCCAGGCAAGCGGCGACGGCTATGGGTTTTCTAGGGTTTGAGTGTTTTTAAAGAGAGCGGTACAAAATCATAAATGAAGTTAGTCAATTTCATTCATGTGAGTTTAGCAAAATTCAAATAAATAAATAAGTAAAAATAAATATGCTACTTCACACAAATCAATTCATCTCACATACTATACTTTTATAATAATAAAATATTATATTATTCCGTATATACGATTATTAATTTATTATATTTATTTCGTCATTTTTTTCTTTTTAAAATTTTAAATTCATTTGTCCGGATCATATTTATATACGTATCGTGCAGGCACACACAATGCATGTGCTAGGATTACTTAGTATGAATGTAGTCATACTCAATTGATGATTGATGTGGAGAGATATACAAGTCATTTAAAATATGTAAGATATAAGATAAATATGGTGCCTTTCATTAAGTTCAAAAAATTTAATCAATCAAGAGCTTAGCTTGGATTTTGATTCTTATAAGCAATTGTGGAATAATTGTGATCCTTATGGCCAATTGTCACGACCAATATTACAGGTGCGAAACTCACGTATGACCAGGGGTTGTCACGCCAACCCCTCATAATTTACAAAAATTATAAATAAGCTATTTTAGCAACCTAATAATATTTTTTTTGACAAGTATTCATTTTAAAACTATATATTGTTTTTGTAAATAACGAAATCCTAAGCAGAGATACTAGTAGTCGATAGAAAATACTAGTGATGACACACCAACACGAGTGCCAGGGAAAAATGTTTGACACGTTCGTGAAAATAATAAATACCAGTATAATATAATATTTTACTTCGTATCATTCTTGTTGTTGCTGTGACGATACATGTATAAATCTACACTCATTCGGGGGAAGCTATCTATACTGGCTTGGCTATTTTAAGTTTTTTAATTTTGATTACTCTAAGCTTTTATGATGTTTTGACTTTATGATCAGTTTGTTTTTAATTACTAACGAAATGTTTAATGACTTATTTTGATAGGTTTCTATTCTTTGAATATTATGAAAAATGTTAAATTGAAAATCAACCACGATTGATAATTTCTACTCAAAAAGAAGAACTCAAGATATCCCAACTTAAAATTTGAGTGTGAATTTACCAACCATTGATGTCAATCATACCTCCCATATGGAACATGAGTATTTAATATATGCTTGACTTTTTCGTTATTTATACTCTTAATTTTTTATTTTTTTTAGAAACCTTAAACATCTAATTCTGGTTTTGCCGCTGTATATAGTCTCTTCCGAGCTAATTAATCATTTTTCTTTTGCTCCTCTTTGATGATCCTTTTAATGGTTATCAATGTTGAACATACAATTTCAAAATGTTTGTTGAATTTGACGAAAGTTATTGAGACTTAGTGACCGTTGTTTAGGAAAATACAAAACCCGAGATACGACAAGTGTAGTTCATGGAGTAACTTGTCAAGATTATTGGAAAAAGATTGGGAATAAGTCCATTTTAATTATTTAATAGAAAATAATAGGAGAAGACAAACTGAAATATTATTTTTTTATAAGAACGGTCATGAATTAAATTAAATACAACATTACTCAAATAAATTTCATTTAAATGTAATTGTATTATGAATTAAAATGTATCCTTTCATTAATTCAAAGAAATATTTTAATATGAATCAAATTTTAAATATTGTCTACATTTTTTAAAATTAGTTTTAAAATCAAAAAGCAATTTATTAAGATTTTTTTTGTGAGAAAAAAGAGAGGTGAATGTTGTCATTCCAAACAAGGTAGAGAAACAAATATACATAAGTGTAGGGCCTCGAGTCTACCCTCACCATTAAAGATGGTCAATCCTCGAACGCATCGAGTTCAACATGCTCTTAGCCTAAGATATAGCGCGATTTGTGGTGGTGGTGGTGGTGGTGGTGGTGGGGGGGGGGGGGGGGGGGGGGGGGGGGGGGGGGGGAGCATATATATGAAGCTAGTCATGTGTATATTATTGTTAGTTTACTTTTCTTCTAACAATTAAAATGGATTGTTTCCACCGGCACTTCAAATTCCTATATTAAATTTTAGCGGAAAATTATGTAATGCTGAATATTTTATAAGATGTGGAGAACATGATAACGGTTAGCATAAATAAATTTCGTTATTCATATTTTAGTGTCCAATATAACACTATCAAAGAACACGAATACACAATGGATAAAAGATTACAATTTATAAAGAAATGACAAATACTTGAAGAGAAAACCAACATAAATGTAGGTAATAACATTGTTACGCCTTCTAAATTCTTCTCCAAAAGCCTTTTTATTCAAAATGGTCACCACTGCAACAAGAAAAAGTTAATTCATGACATGATATTCAGTTCATGGTTGAGCTTTGAAAGGGGCAGTTTGATACTTGATTGAACAATCCTTGAGCACTGTCTGAGCATTAGTTACCCCCGGACATGTTTTTCGTATAATATATGCATGTGTAATTAGACATTTGGTGCAATCATAAACACCAAGTTTCTCACTACAAAAAGCATGACCAAAAAGAACACTTGAGGGATTTGAGTTTTGAGGCATTGTTAGAGTATTCAAAACCTTTGGTTTTTGGGGTAACTTTTATCAAATCATTGAGAATAAAGCCTAGACTTTTCGCAACAGGATCGGTTTTTATGAAGTTCGTACCATTACATGCACGTGTTATTACGGTAGTGTCTGGTTTGCTTTCCATAATAATGTGAAAACCCAACCAAACAATAGACAATATGGTAGCTAATGCAATGATCTTAACTTGGAAAGCCATTTATCTTTACTAGCTTATTAATCACTGTTTGTCCTTTTGTTCCTTTTATGTATATGTTGTGAGTGGGAGGAAGTATTGCCAACTATTTATAGAGGTCCTTTTTTTTTTTAGAGAAAAACTGCTTCAAAGTAGTTTATTATGTTATTTCCTTTCGAATTTGTCACCTTGTTTAAAGATCAGATACATGACCGGATAAGTTATTCCAGCAACATAAATTATGGTGTCTATATAGCCGCGTCCAAAGCAGCTTATTTTTTTAATTTTATTTTACTGTACATGACCATTTGAACTCTACTAAAAAGTTATACCGCGTCAGGTGCTAAGAAACCAAATGTGTCAAAAGCGTATTGATTGTCGGTGTACACTTTCTCATGCTTAACCATTTTGGTCGAGGCAACTTTGAGGGCAGGTTGTCCCATAGTAAAAACTCCGCTCGGCAATCACATCAGTGGAAAAACCCATGCCGGATCCACAAATGTATGTTTGCTTTATTTGTTTGTAACAAAGAAAATGATGCAAATTAGACTGAGTCCATATCTAATAACCTCTTATTAGGAAATACTCGGTCCATGTCTAATAAATATCTTGCTTTGTTTAGCATATCAAAAAAAATAAATAACATGTGACCACCCATGCCAATAAGGATGGACCAAGTTGATTACTGTTCAAACTTTAGCTTCATCCACCATGATTTTGACAGCGTAAAGAGCAACATCAACCATTTATATATCTTTGTGTCGCAACTCTAGTTTGATCGAATATCAAATTTAGAAACATACGCTCGGATTAGTATTGAGGTGTATGTGTGTGGTTGTGTGTTACCAATTTTTTGAAACAAATGACTTTTGAAAAAACGGTTTTTTTTTAATTCGTCATTTTAATATTTTATAGCCTAAATGATGGAATTATTAAGAATTATATATTTTTTTCGGAAGGTAAGTATTTTATAGAATAAACAAAACAAAAAATAAGGATGATGGCACAAGCTGCAACCTAAGCCTTAAACAATAGTTTCATGCTATACCTAATTATACACAAGAATAAAGTTTGGAAAGCAAATAAGACACTGAGTTTCTTTAACATAGCAGAAACATAATTCTAAGCTTGGTTGATCTTGCAAATGAAGTTCTTTTTGCACTCAACTTTGCTAAGGACACATTTAGGGCCATATCTCATACAATTCAATTTCTTTTTGTTAAGTTCACCAAACCAAAACTTGTCAGCATCTTTTATAAGACTCTTAACATAAAATAAGTTGAGAAGTACTAAAGATTTGCATAGATTTGCCCAATTGGCAACCTGTTTTATTAAATTATACATGTAACTTTTAGAGTAGGATTTAGCTTGCATAGTATTAGCTTGATTTCTTTTCACACACCACTTCCCTCCCTGGTTAGAGAGCCAATGGTAGTGCCTAAAATGAGAAAAGTTAACACAAAAACTTCATCCACTAAAGATGAGAGTAGTAACCTTGAGAACATTATTAATGTTACTGGCAGAGTTGTAAATTAAGAGCAGCAAAAAGACTCATCCCATACTCAATCTAACAAGCTTCATTTTTAAAAAATATTATCCTTGAGTTTTCAACACCTGGCAATGTACACATTCCTATTAGAATTAGGAATTTTTCTAAGGCCATTGAAATTCACATGAATGTAAAAATCAATGGTGATGATGTTAGAAGTAGCATCATTATGAAATTTGCCATGTCTTCTATCATTTCTTTCCTTCCAAATGGTGTAAACTGTGGAAGAAAAAATAACTTTTCCCAGCTTAGCTGACAAGCTATCACCTTTGAAATGGTTTAAGGCCCAATCAATCCACTCAGACCATGTATTGCAAAGGCCAAGAAAGCCAGATTTGTACATGAGATTGTGGAATGTCCTTGTGGAGTAGTAGCATTTGAAAGGTGGTCCATATCCTCAATATGGTTACCACAGAGAGAGCATGTAGCATCAATATTAGGGTACCAAGAGCTTATTCTGTCCATAACGGGCAGTCTTTTGAGCATACATTGCCAAAGGACAAAGCTACATTTAGAGATATTATCTTTGAACCAAACAAGCATGCTCCATTTAACTATAGCTTTCTTGGTTCTAATATGATCCCTCATGACTTTAACAGAGAAGCACTTATCATTTATGTTCCAAGCTATTGTGTCCTCTTTATCAACATTGATAGGAGGGTGCACTAGGCTTTTAAGGTACATGATGTCAGGATTAGAACAGTAAGGCCATTACCAACTGCCATTGTTAATGATGACATGGACTTTCTCATTGATTAAGAAGCCAGTGTCATGAAGCATGGCCCTAATGTGGGCTTTAAGGAAGATAGAACCCATTTTAAGCCAATTATCATATCATAAAGTGGTACTTTTACCATTGCCAATTTTAAAGTAAATTAAAGGAGTCAGTTTGTCTCTGGCCTTAAGAATTTTCTTCCAAGAGAAACTACATTGGCCAGGAATCTTAGCAATCCAAATGCTCAAGTATTTGAGGATATTATAGGAAACCCATTTTTTCCAAAGGGAATTATTAGAAGCATTGCAAATATTCCAGAAAAGTTTAGCAATAAGAGCTTGATTCCATACTTTAATTTTTTTAAACCTAGACCACCTTCCTTATAATTAATAGTAATATCACTCCAAGCTACCCTAGCCCCACTACTAATCCATAAAAACTTTCTCAAAATTTGGTCAATTTCTTTGGTAACAGCAGCATGTAGGATAAAATGAGTACACCAAAAGATAGTTAAGCTATAAAGAACAGAGTTTATAAGTTGGATTCTACCAAAATAGGTAAGGAATTTTCTAGTCCAAGAAGAGATTCTAGCAGTGATCTTATTAACCAAAATCTTTCAATGGCTAGCTTGAAGTTTGACAGTAAGCAAAAGCACCCCCAAATAAGTAACATGGAGGTTCTCTTTCTTAAAGCCTAGGAAACTAGTGATATCATGGAGGGTATTATCCTCTAACCCACAAGCAAACAAGTTACTCTTATCAGAATTAGGGGTAAGACTTGAGAATTTGGTGAAAAGACTAACTGCACAAGAGAGAACATTAACAGAGTTCTGGTCTCCATTACAAGCCAAGAGTAGGTCATCAGCAAAGCAAAGGCGAGTGAACTTTAAATTCCTACACTTATTATGGAATTTAAAGGAATTATCCTTGGTAAAGTGTTCTAATATAAGAGAGATAACATTCATGCAAATAACAAAAATGTAAAGTGAGAGGGGTTACTCTGTTTAAGACCTTTCTTGCCTTTAAAATAACCCTCCATACTGTCATTAATCATGATAGAGTAGGAAAGAGAAGAAATACAAGTTTTAATCCAGTCTCTCATGAAGTAAGGAAAACCCATAAGATTCAAAGTATCATTAATAAAAGTCCAACTAACAGAGTCAAAAGTTTTCAGTAAATCCACTTTAAGAGTGATTCTAGACTTTCCTTTGTCAAGGTGGTAGCCTTGAAGAATCTCCTGAGTAAGCAAAATGTTGTCACTAATAGATCTACTTTTGATAAAAGTTGACTAGTTTTTCAAAATACTATTGTCCAAAAAAGGTTTGATTCTATTAGCAATTAGTTTGGAAATGCACTTGTAAATAAAATTACAACAAGAGATTGGTCTATAGTCCTTTATAGTAGAGGGGTTCTCACTCTTAGGGATAAGGGATAAACAAGTATTATTAACTTCTTTTAGCATAGCATTAGATTTAAAGAAATCTTGAATGGTAAGAGTAACATCTTTGCCAATAATATGCCAAGTTTTTTAAAAATAGAAGTCATTGAAACCATTGGGGATAGGGGCCTTATGAGGGTTAAAAGAGAAAATACAATCCTCAATTTCCTTATCAGTAACCGAGAAACCCATAAAGCTAACCATATCAGAAGTGATTACATGTTTAACAAAGGTTCTCAAGGAATATATACCAGAATAATCTTTATCACCCTTAGAGCCAATCAAATTCTGATAAAAATCAACAATGTTATCAACAATATCAGAGTGCTTAGTAATAATATCACCATTGGCATCATGAAGATAGGAAATCCTCTTTCTGTTATTCCTTTGGTTTATAGCTTTAAAGAAGAAGGAGGTGTTCTGGTCTCCCTCTTTTAAGCCAATTGATTCTACTTTTTTTTTTTGGCAAAGCTTTCCTCATCTTTAAGAATATTTAGCAAGTTATTTTTAGCAGTGTGAATAGAAGTTAAGGAGACTGAGGTGTCACCCTTATCAAACTTAATTTGAGCAATATGGAGCAACTCTCTAGCATTGGTAGCCTTAGCTCTCATGTCTTTACCATTACTGTTAGCAAGTTTTTTTAGAGCTTGCTTGGTGGAGTGGAGTTTTCTACACACATTAAACATCTTAGAGCCTATATGGCTAGGCTCATAGGCTTTAGAAATAGTGTCAAAAAAACCCTCTATGTTGTACTAGTAATTGAAAAATCTAAAGGGTTTAGGTCCAGCCTTGAAAAGCTTGCCAAAGTTAATGATCATTGGAGTGTGATTAGAGATATCATTTGGTAAAAAGGTAGCCTCTGAGTTGGTAAATAAGGTAATCCAAACATAATTAATAAGTACTCTGTCTACCTTTCTTTGAATTAGAAGGGAATCCCAATTGTTACACCGAGTGTATTTAAGTCCCTTGTAATTCAAGTCATCAACCATAACATTATCAATACATAAAGGAAAATCAGTGTAATGAGAGGGCCAGCTAGTGCTACCTCCTTTCCTATCCATATGGCTTCTTATTGCATTGAAATCTCCCATCACCACCCAAGGCAAGCCTTGAGTATTAGTGGGGATTTCTACTAAGTCTTTCCACAAAATGGATCATTCTTATGGTGATTAGATGCATACACAAAAGTGGCCAAAAAACACTCATCAGAGTTGATGCTATCTAAGAGACAATGAACAAGTTGGGTACTAGGATGGATAACAGAGCAATTCCAAACTACACTATTATAAGCCATTACAATTCTGCCATATGGAGCAGAGATGATGTTAGTAACATAGTCCCACCCAGGAAAAGTAGCTCTACAAGTAGGACCAACTTTGTGGGAAGGGATTTTAGTTTCTAGAATGGCAACACAAGACAAATTGTTATTAAAAAACATATTTTTAACATTTTGTTGTTTAACATATTTATTTAACCCTCTTATATTCCAGCATCTTATAGAATTAAGATCTGTTGTCATTTCAAATATTTTTGGGGGGTTTTAGCACTAAGATTGTTACTAAGCCTTTCAAGTTGGACAAGCCTTTTTTTTTTCTTTTTTTTTGTTAATTTTCTTAAGCTTATTCTTTTCCTTTCTAGTAAAAACGTTCTTGACATTAGCTTCAGATATTTTTTCTGAGATTTCAATGTCTTCCTCAACCTCTAGAGTGGTTACTTGTGACAAAGTATTGTCATGTAATTCCCCATCATATGAAGGAGCAACAAATTCATCTAGTTGATCTGTTTTCCCATTAGAGTTAGCCCCAACTATGTCCATATAAAAGGGTATTAGTTTAGTGATGTGCTCTGAGGTTTTGATAATGCTTATCAGGAAGTCATAATTCTTAGCATTTAAATTGCTTTGAATAATTTCTCTAGGAGCAACATCCTTAGTAGTAAAATCCAGTTTATCAAAAATATTAGAAAGAGTAACACAAGAAATGTCAGTCTCCTTAGGTTTTAATAAGCTAGGAGTTGCTTCAACTAGATGAGTTTTATCATTAACAACAAGCTTACTTTGAAAAGAGACCCTGCTACCCTTCTTAGCTGAGTGTTTCTTTCTATTCCCCACTTTAGTCCATTTTTCATTGTCATTAGCTGGCAAGCTATTGGACTTGTGGTTATTTCCATTAACATAGCAGTATTTAGCTAAATGGCCAAACAAATTGCAGTCTGCAAAGCTTGTGAATCCAGCTATAAGACACATTAACAGTAAAGTTATCAGCAAATTCATCTTCCACTAGGATCTCAAAAGGAAAATCACTACCAAAATTAACCTCTACACAGATCCTAGCAGAGTCAAGCTTGTTGAGAGAAGAGGTTTGCTCATCAGCATAGAGAGGCACCCCAATTCTACTCACAACATGACTAAACCCTACATTATTCCAGAAGTTTAATGGCAGGCCAAATAAATTGACCCAAATAGAAACAGTTTTAAAACTATTCTTAAGCCAGTCATTATCAGTAGTCCATTTTTTAGATGAATGGGTTTCCATAAGAACATCCAAGGACCTTTATTCAAAGTAATGCTAGGACCAGAAGAGCTATTAAATCTAAAGAGGTAAATACCATTACCCAAAGGGGTAATCTTTTCAAATCCAAATATAATCCACTTAAGTTGAGCTTGCTTTATTAGGGTGTGAATAGGGATCTACCTTCCCAAAAAATACCCAATTAAAGTATTATCCCATGTTTTAAGATCTAAAGAGGTAGAACCTTTAGGAAGGGTGACCCTATCAGAAGTAGGCTTGATAAAGTTAAGAGCTAGGTTAGCCCTAACATGTTTATCTTTGTTACTATACTTAGCCAACTCCAAGGGTTGGAAAGTAGAGTTATGAATTTTAGACAAATTGCTGACAATAGGACAAGTAAAATTTCCTATTGTTATAGGTGGGTCAGTACTGTTAACAATAAAGCAATCACTATCTTTACCTGAAGAAAAAACTACTTTAGGGAAAAGTAATTTATGAACAGGAGTTGAGGAATCGTACACATTACCGTTAGAGGGTAAAACAATAATTTTACCAGGCTCCTTTCCCATCTTCTTTGGTAGACTATCCCATTTAGCTTCCAATCCTTCAATTTCACGAGCCCAGCTTTTGGCACTATAGGGGGAATTAGAGTTGGATCCTTCATTAATTAGGGCTTTTATGTTTGTTGGGATTGATTCACAGTATTCATTACAATTTTTGCATACAACTATTTGTTGGTTGGTGTTTTCTAGGGTTTTGATGGATCGATCCATAGCAGACCCCTTTTCTCTTTCAAAGATTGAAAGTCGATTTAGATCCACAACCAGACACCCTATTAGCCCCAATCGATTTAGGATCTCATCGTTATGAGTAGTGGATGAGTTTGATAGCGGCTTTAGGGAGAGATTTTCAAATTCCCAACCCTCAATTACCTCTCTTAATCCACTTGTAAGATCATCGGTACAGATAGGGGATTCGCCACTAGGGGCAAATTTAGGAGAATCTGTAACATCCCGGATTTTTATAAATGGTTTTATTTATGATTAAATTTATCCAAAAACGTTTTATACAACTTTTACCAAAAACCGGCCACTCTACTAATTTTTAGCCAAAAACCAAAACTCTTCCGAAAACTTTATTTTTAAAACATGTTACTAATTTTATAAATTAAAAGGACCCAATAGCTTTGTTTCTAAAAATTTGTTATTTTTGAGCAGTAAAATAATAGTTTTAGTATGAGTTAACTTTTAGAACTATGGGGACTAAATAGTTCGCTTCCCCAAAGTCTCTCAAAACACTTTTCGTCCCACTTTTCAAAACAGAAAACCAAAAACCACAAAAAAATAAACAGAGAAACAAAGAGAGAACAGAGAGATTTCAAGCTTAGGAATAAGAAGAAGAAACCACCATTAGCGAGCCTTTACCGGAAGCATCTCCTCTACGAACTAAGGTAGCGGGGGTTATCCATTATGTATGTTAGGGTTAGATCTTGCGTTTTTAAAATTTGGGGGGTTTTTTTTATCTCAATTATATTCTATTAAATTGTTAATTGGGTTTTATTGCTCTTTTAGTTCACTTATTTGAAATTGAGAATTGGGAATTTAGACATATGAATTTCGAATTAATGAGAATATAGATGGGTTTGTGTGTTTTTATGAGTTGTTATGTGTTATTATAGTTGTTGATGAAATTGGATAAATTTATGTTGAATATAGATGAGTTGTAGTTTCTGCATACAAGGTGTTTGTTAAAATATCTGAATGAGATTTTATGTTGTTGAACTTGTTTGGCAATTTGATTTTTTGGAGAATTGATACTTATGAGTTTTGTTGAGCTTTGTTTGGCAAGAAATTAATTGATAGCTATAAGTCTTGTTTGGCTAGTTGTGATTCTAATACCTACGCTTATGTGTTTTGTTGAATTGCGATAATGTGACATTTATGAATGCTAGTATTTTGAGAATGTCATTTTATTGGGAATTGTGATAATTGAATAGTATAATATTATTGGCCGAGGCCTTGAGATTTATTTATTGGCAATGGTCTATGTCTCTCCCTATACCGAGGGCATGAGACGAGCCGAGTGGTATAGGGAATGACTCGTCTTACGGACTGGGACGAGTGGCGTGAGAGGTCCAAGTGCGCACTTTAAATATTTCTATGTTGGCAAGGGTCTATGTCTCTCCATATACCGGGGGCATAAGACGAGCCGAAGGATATAGGGAATGACCTATCTTACGGACTGAGATAGGTGGCGTGAGAGGTCCATGTGTGTTATAGATGTGTGTTGGAGTTATTTAATTTATATTGTATGATCCTATTACATTTCTTTTGATACGTTGTTATTATAGTTGTTGTTTGTGAGTTCTTGCATTTATTGGATGGAGTGACGGTATCATGTATGGTGTCGCCCCGTCTATGTATGTGTGTGGGACTCACCGTTACAGTTTTGTCTTTTAGGTACAACTTAGGTTGAGACATTTGGATAGGAGCATTAGCGATGTATCGCATGGGTTCGGGGATTCTTTCAGTCGCTTTATTTTTACTTAGACCATTTTTGAGCTTGTAGCCTATGGGCAAATTACATTCGTTTGGTATTTTTTTTTTATAAATCTGTTAAAACCATTTTGTCTAGTAGCCGCGTTTGGCAAACATTTATATTTCATTCGTATAATTGTTCCTTTAGCTCGCAAGTTGTTTTCTTTTAAAAGTTAAATTTTGTACCAACATGTTCTTTTTTCTTTTGTTCAAAAAGTCACGCATTGATATCCGTTTTTCGGATTTCGGGGCGTGACAGAATCCAAGATGATTTCTGCATCATTGGTGGTCGTATTTGTAGGATATAAGTTCTCATTGGTGGTCGTATTTGTAGGATATAAGTTCTCATATCCTTCGTACTCATCTAGACTAGGAATTTCCGATGATGGGTAGGACGTGGCTGACATAGAAGAGTCTGCCATGGTAGAGGATCGAGAGAGTTTTTGGCGATTGAGATAAATTTTTTGATAAGTTCTAGAGAGAAGGCAGAGACTCTCTCAAGACCCATGTGAATCGTTTAAACGACGTTGATTTTAAGAATTATATATAATTATATATAAATATCAGATTAGTTTACTTTGAAGTTCTACTTGATATGATTTATATGTTATATCCTTTGAAATATCTTGAAATGAGGATACTTTATAAAATATTGAGAAAATTTGAACGAGGCTAGACTAGCTGGGCTAGCATAGTAAATACTTACTATTAACACTACTATATTGTTTATATAGTCAAGGGCGGAACTCATGTATAAGCAGTGGTTGCCACAGACATATAATTGTTTTGGCAAAATTATATATAGTTTTTGTAAATATCAACTAGGAAATATCATGCAGTGATATCTCCTTTACTGGGAAGACGTGGTACTCGTTAGCGGGTGTCTTGGTGAATAACAATTCCTGTAGTAGATAGAAAATACTAGTGATGACATATATCAGAGAGAAATGTATTGACGTGAAAATAATAAATATTGTTATGAGTCATCAATTTGATAAATTGTGTAATGCCACAACTCACGTCTAAGTGACAAATGTCACCATATACATGCCTCACATTTGCCTATAAATTGAGCATTTTGAGTACCATCCGGTCGAGCAATTGTAATGTAGAAAGAAAATAACAGTGTAATATATACCGAGTATTATATTTTATACTTTCCCACTTTCATATATATAAAAAGCTAATGATATTTCCGTAGAGTAGGACTCAACTCATAAGTGTTGAGACGCCGAAACACGTTATATATCGTGTTCATTTTATATTTTCGATACTTATATTATTGAGCTATTAGTGTCGTTTTATAACACGTTATCGGTACGAATATCTATTTAAGTATTGGTTTGTTATGTTGGATCAGTATATACTTTTACACTAATATTTTGTAAAACTGTATATTACCATTTCTACAATTTAATTGTTCTTTTCAAATTCGAGAATATCAATCATGAAGATTGACATATTTTTCCCGAAATATAAATATGAATTAATTTATTTAGTAGTTACTAATCATTCCTGAATAATGATATTTGGTTAATTACTGAAGAATTAATACTAATCATTCCTGAATAATTAATAGTATTCATTTCTGAAGAATGATATTTGGTTAATTCCTAAAGAATTAATGTAAACAATTCTAAAGATTGGTCAATTTATGATGAAGTATAAATATTAATCAACCATGCAGATTCATGCTTAATTAATTCCTGAAGAATTAATATTAAATTACTCCCGAACAGTTATGAAATTTACAGTTCCAGAAGAACTTTAAAGATAATTCCAGAAGAATTATAACTAGCTGAAGTAGTTAACGACTATAGAGTATTAAAAATTCTTGAAGAATTATAACTATCAGAAGTAGTTAACCTTTAGTAATATTGAAAGATTATGCCTACCTGAATTAGTGAACAATACATAATATCTGCAATTTCTGAAGAATTCAAACTAGCAGAAGTAGTCTCCATGAGATTTTATTTGTGAATAATATATAAGACTACCTGAATTAACCAAACCCTGAGTAGCATTTTTAATTTCTAAAACGGAAGAAATTTTGTTAGGTAATTTATTTATATATTGATTATGTTTTACATCTCATTGTTTAGATATGGAGAATATTCAAAGGTTCCAATTCGCTGCCCTAAACGTATATGGTAGTAATTACTTATCCTGGATTTTAGATGCCGAAATTCATTTGACTTCTATGGATCTTGGGAACACCATAATTGAAGGACATGATCCGTCCCCGCAGGACAAAGCAAGGGGCCATGATCTTTCTCCGCCACCCCCTCGACGAGGGTTTAAAAGATAAATATCTCACGATAAATAATCCTCTCGAATTGTGAAAGAATCTGAATGACCGCTACGAGCATCACAGGCTCGTGTTGCTTCGAAAATCCCGATATGAATGGATGCACCTGAGGTTGCAAGATTTTTAAACGGTCAATGAATTCAACTCGCCTATGTTTAAAATTACCTCTAAATTGAAACTGTATGGAGAAAATATCACCGAGTCTGATATGCTTGAGAAAACCTTCTTCACATTGCACGCCTCGAATATGCCCATGCAGCACCAATATCGAGAGCAGAGGTTTAAGAGTTACTCTGAGTTGATTGATTGTCTTCTTCTTGCAGAAGAAAATAATGAACTTTTGTTGAAAAACCATCGGTCTTGGCCAACTGGTTCCACACCATTTTCTGAAGTAAATAATGTAAAAGGTTTTCAACGAAAGAATAATCGAGGCCTAGCTCGCAAAGATAAACGTTTTAATCGTAACAAATATGCTGGAAAGTTTCAAGTTGGTAACCATCATAAGTCGACCAAAGTCCAGCTTATGAAAATGAAGGCTGATGAGAAATTTCATGTGGCACCAAAACGAAGTGGTTCTAGTAATTGCTACAGATGCGGAAAGGATGGACATTGGTCTCATGCATGTCGTACTCCAAATCATTTGGTTGAGTTATATCAAAACTCTCTCAAAGAAATTTTTTTTGGCTGTTTTCGAAAACATGGGCATAACGGAAGAACCCCTCACTAATACTCACCTAGATATCAACGACTTCTTTGATGGCCCCATAGAAGACTAAACCAGTTTGTTTCTCTTAAAAGTGTTTTTGTGTTGATGTTATTTTCAAAAATAAGCTAGCTAGTTGTCTCAGCTAGTCATGTGTTTTCAGTTGGTCGTGTGTTTTCAACTAGTCGTGTGTTATCTTGAATCTAATATAAGAATAATAATAATATATGTTTTTTTTTTTTGTAAAAACCATGAATTTCCAATCTAGCAGTACGCATGATCAGAACTTATGTTTAGTAGACAGTGCAACAACTCATAATATATTCTGAGTTAAAAAGTTTTTTGAGTTCATAGAATCTCTTATTGCCAACGTTAATACGATTAACAGACCAACAGACATAATACAAGGCTCCGGAAGAGCATATGTAATACTAGTTAAGGGTACAAATATCCGCATTGAATATGCATTATACTCTCCCAAGTCAAATAATTTTTTTTTGAGTTTCAAAGATATTCTCAGTAATGGATATCATATTGAAACTAGAAATGACGGAAATAATTATTATTTCGATATAACAATCTTGGTTGCAAGCCAGAAGCTTGTACTTGAAAGACTAAGTACTTATTTTTTAGGGTTATATTACACAATAATAAGGTGTATTGAATCATACTCTATAGTGCACTCGAAGTGCATCGAACCATCGCACCAGAAGTGCACTAAAACGCAGCACCTGAAGTGCACCACTAAAGCGCAGCACCTGAAGTGCATTAGGGAACAGCACCAGAAGTGCACCAAAGTTCAAAAAGTTCATTATGATTCTCGAGCTTTTATCATTTTGCATGATCATCTCGATCATCTGGGTTCAACTATGATTAACCGAATAGTAGAAGGTTCAAACGGTCATTCATTAAGGAAGCTGAAGATTCCATCGCCTAGTGAGTATACATGTGTTTCTTGTTCAAATGGTAAATTGATTACGAAACCATCTCCTCTAAAAACCGGTGTTGAATCACCAAGTTTTTTGCAACAAATTCATGGAGATATTTGTTGACCAATTCATCCATCATGTGGTCCATTTCGTTATTTTATGGTCTTAATAGATGCATCATCTAAATGGTCTTATGTCTTCTTACGATCAACGAGAAACGTTGCATTTGCTAGGATTTTAGCTCAAATCATTCGTTTAAGAGCTCAATTCCACGATTATCCAATTAAGTCAATACATTTTGACAATGCGGGTGAATTTACTTATCAAGCATTTAACGACTATTGCATGTCTATAGGGATAGATGTTGAACATCATGTCCCACATACTCATACACAAAATGACCTAACAGAATCTTTCATTAAACGTATACAATTGATATCTAAACCATTACTCATGAAGTCTCAATTAGCAGAGCCAGCGTGGGGGCATGCTTTTTTACACGCTGCATCTTTAATTCGTATTCACCCATCTGCCCATCATGTTTATTTCCCACTACGGCTAGTATCTGGTAACCAATCATTTACGTATTTTTGGGTATGCAGTGTACGTTCCAATATCAGCACCACAACGTACTAAAATGAGTCTACAACGACGCCTAAGTATCTATGTTGGTTTTGATTCACAATCTATTATTAGATATCTTGAACCGTTAACCAGTGATTTGTTTAAGGCTCGTTACGCAGATTGTCAGTTTGATGAGACTCTTTTTCCACCATTAGGGCAGTAAACTTTAAACACATAACATAATATAAATTTGAATGGAATGTACCATTATTGTCTCATCTGGACCCTCGTACCAGACAAAGTGAATTACAAGTTCAAAAAATTATTCACTTGCAAAGCATTGATAATAATTTACCCGATACATTTACTGATACACATAAAGTATATATTAAAGTCACATGTATCTACATCTAACACTATGACGCGTATTGATGTTCCTATAAGGGAATCAATAATGAATGAACATAAATCATGCCAGAAACGTGGAAGACCCATGGGTCCAAAAGATAAATTGCCCCGAAAAAAGAAAAGAACTGAGACTAAGTAATCCTCCAGCAGAGCAAACTTTCCCAAGTAATTCTCCAGAAGAGAAATTACAAAGAACCCCAGAAGGGAGTAAGGAGCCGAATAAAAATGTCCCTGAAGATGCTCAACAAGTAACTTCATCCCAACCCCCAAGACAAATCCTCGTGAAGAGGTTATATCTCCTAAAGTGATACAAGTACCTTAAAACAATAATGAGATCTCAATATTTTATGGGGAAATATGGAATTGTAGTAATGTAGTTGTCGACGAAATTTTCCATATGTTATGGCTCTAGAAATTTTTGGTAATGGGGATCCTGAACCAACTTCCGTCAAAGAATGTCGACATAGAAGTGATTGGCCAAAATGAAAAAGTGCTATTGAAGGTGAATTAAGTTATTTAGCAAAACAAGAAGTATTTGGATCAGTAGTCCATATACCAGAAGATGTCAAGCCCATAGGGTACAAATGGGTATTTGTACAAAAGTGTAATGAGCACAACGAAGTCGTAAGATATAAAACACGACTTGTTGCTCAAGGTTTCTCCCAAAGACCTGGGATTGATTACGAAGAAACATGCTCTCCATTAATGGACGGGAACTTTCAGATTTTTGATCGGTTTGACAGTTGCTGAACGACTAGAAATGCATCTAATGGACGTAGTCACTGCATATTTATATTGGGTCATTAGATAGTGACATCTATATGAAAATCCTTTGAGGTTTTAAATTGCCTGAAGCAAAATATAGGAGTTTACACTCGATTAAACTCCAAAGATCATTATATGGCTTAAAGCAGTCAGAACACATGTGGTACAATCGACTCAGTGATTACCTCTTAAAAGCGGGTTATGTAAATAGTCTGATATGTCCATGCATTTTTATCAAGAAAGCGAATTACGGGTTTGCTATTATTGCAGTTTATGTTGATGATGTAAATATAATTGGGACTTCTGAATAGATTTCAAATGCTACTAATTACCTGAAAGTGGAATTTGTGATAAAAGATCTTGGGAAAACAAATTAGTGTCTCGGTTTAAAAATCGAGCATACATCTAAGGGCATATTTGTTCATCAGTCTAACTACACTGAAAAGGTACTTTGCCAGTTTTATATGGACAAAGTACACCCGCTAAGTTCTCCTATGGTGGTTCGCTCACTCGATATCAAGAAAGATCTCTTTCATCAAAAAGACGAAGAAGAAGATTTACTAGGCCCTGAATTGCCATAAGTAAGTGCAATCGGTGCACTTATGTATCTTGCAAATTGCACTAGACCAGACATTGCATTCTCTGGCAATCTACTTGCAAGATATAGTTCAGCACCAACTCGAAGGCATTGGAATGGTGTTAAACATATTTTGCGATATTTATGAGTAACCAATGACTTAGGGTTATTTTACTCGAAAGATGGAAATGGGGAATTAGTTGGATATGCAGATGCTGACTACCTGTCTGATCCACATAATGCTAAATCGCAAACCGGATATGTATTTACATATGATGGTACTGCAATCTATTGGCGTTCTGTAAAACAGACATTAACCGCAACTTTCTCGAATCATTCGGAAATACTTGCAATTCATGAACCAAGTCGAGAATGTGTATGGATAAGATCAATGATACATTATGTACAAGAAAAGTCAGGCTTAACTTCGACAAAAGCTCAGCCAACAATATTGTATGAACATAATACAACTTGTATTATGCAGATTAGAGGAGAATATATTAAACGGGGTCGAACTAAGCATATTTCGTCAAAATTCTTCTATACCCACGATCTCCAAAAGAATTATGAAATAGATGTTCGCCAAATACGATTAACAGATAATTTGGCTGACTTATTTACTAAGACTCTCCCTACAACAACTTTTAAGAAATTGGTACATAACATTGGGATGCGATGTTTGATAGAAATTTCGGAATAATCACTACAAGTTTTAATAGGAGGAGACTTGGAATATAGTTATGGAAAGTGAAATTAAGTTGTGGTCGTTAAGGAGAAGTGTTATGAGTCATCAATTTGAAAAATTGTGTAATGCCACAACTCACACATGCCACCTAAGTGACAGATGTCACCAAATGTATGCCTCACATTTGCCTATAAATTGAGCATTTTGAGTACCATCTGAGTCAAACAATTGTAATGTAGAAAGAAAATAACATTGTAGTATATACCGAGTATTATACTTTGTATTTTCGGACTTTCATATATATAAAAAAATAATGATATTTCCGTACAGTAGGACTCAACCCAGAAGTGTTGAGGCGTCGAACCACGTTATATCTCGTGTTCATTTTATATTTTCAATACTGATATTATTGAGCTATTAGTGTCGTTTTATAACAAATATAATATAATACTTTACTCTGTAGCATTCTTGTTGTCCTGACCATCCATGTATAAATCTAAATTAGTTCATGGACAAGTGTCTAATATCTTCCATATTTTGATTTTTCTTATTTTGATAGTTTTAAGCCTTTATGATGTTTTGACTTTATAATCTGATTATTTTTTTAATTACTAATGAAATGTTTGATGACTGATTTTGATAGGTTTTTATTCTTTGAATATTATGGAAAAATGGTAAAACGAAAAAACAACCTCGATTGATAATTTTTAGTTAAAAACGAGAACTCAAAAAAATCCCTGAAAATTTGAGTGCCGATATGGAATATGAGTATTTAATATAAGTTCAACTTTTCCGTATACTCTGAATTATGTGTTTTTATTTTACCAACCCCAAGTATTTGGTTCTAGCTCGCCCCGTGATCAAGTAGTAATGTATCATAACAAGGAGTTTTTGTCGTTACAATATTATTATATGAACGAAATAAGATCATACAAGGATAGCAATAGAAACAATCTTACTTTCGTGTCTTGTAGTGAATTTACACACAAGTAAATAAGATCATATGCCTTAAACAAGTTCAACATTTAACTACTACATTATACAACCTTCACTTTGGGGTAGAAATATTTTTTACGAACGAAACAATATTTGTGAGTACATATTTAGGATAACACAGGTTCTCACACATAACACAGGTTCAACACTTGCCGCATCAAAACTAGAATATATCGCAGCCTCGTTAAACTCTCTCTATATATATATCTTCAAGTTAAACCACTTCAGTCGGTGTTTAATGAAGTATCAGATTGCTTTCTCTTCTTCAGTTCAGGCTCACCTAACTGCAAAGAAACTGCAATTTCCTCATCGTGCACATTTTTCAATACGGTAAGGTCTTTTGACTCCCCATTACCTTCTTGATTATTTTCATTAATTGGAGATCTCATAGAAAAACTTGGAATAAATTGGTGCTCTACATTGGGAGCAGATTCCATAACCCCCTCTATACGAAATTCATTTTGTAAGGTAAGGGCTTGATCGGACTCAGACTCGCAAGGTAGTTGGTTCATGTTTAGTCCTAAATGATGTTCATAGCTACTGTTGGATTTATGTATTTTTTGTACTCGAGTTGGGGGAGACGACTCTCCCACTGTTGAATCCATGCATGCCACGGAGGCATTCTTTTGTTCGTGCAAAGCAGCTGTAAGAACATGAAAGACGAAAAAAATTAAAATTTGTTTCATTGCAGGTATTGAGCACAACCTTTCTTTCTTTAGCTTTTCTGCTTAAAAGTAAAATCTGAGATTTCTGTTTTTAAGCTGAGATTTCTTGTATCATTAATAGCTTTTATTCCATTCATTTAAAAATCAATGCTATTGCAACTTCTGATTTCTCTTATTTATGCATAAGCATATTTTCTTTGTGATGTGGAACTAACTTATCACTTTGGTACCACCACAACTTGCTCCAAATCGAATAGAGAAAAACAACACTCTTAGTATGTTGTATCAAATAGCCAATAATAAATTCATAACAAATGAAAAAAAACAAAAGGAACGAGTACAAAAATTTAAAGGAGTATACCTTGAAGCCCGTTGTTCGTTGTAATCAAATCAAGTTCGAGAAGGTCAAGAAGTCTCCCCAAGTCAACCCCGCTAGTCCAATTTTCCGGAGGTTCACCGACTTGCAGTTTTAATCGACCTCTATTAGCCGTACCACCCCAAATAATCCCAACCGGCCTTGGTTTTTCCCCATTTTCTCCAATTAATAAAATAAGGCTTCCACTATCACCTTCAAGATCGAAAGTTTGTTGATCCACGCCAACCACAAGAAAATCGGTGAAAAAACAAATTCCTTTTTCGTCGTTATATTCAAGGGCATATGCCATAATTGTACCGGTTGTTAAACCGGAGCTTCTACCAACTTTTAATACGTTGCGGCCTATTAGGGTGTTGATTGGAGATTGCAAATCTATGGTGTTGACAACACCAATTTCGCCTATCCCATTGACTGATGTGGTAACGTATGATATATCAAAATCCTCGGTAAATGGAATAAAAGCCCCATCGGCTCGAACGAAGGTTTCTGGTTAATTATAAGATGATTGGCATAAGTGCACGAGATAAAGCTACTAATGTCACAATGCATAAAGAACAAATTCGGACATGATGCTACATAGATTTATATATATATATATATATATATCAGTCTTGTTTAGTTGCAGCTTTTAAGCTCAGTCGTTTTTGTTTTTAAAAGCTAGATTGTATTTTGGTTGACAAACTTAATTTTTTTTTTTATATTCTTTGTTCCTGAAATAGCTAGAAGCTATAATATGGATGAACCCTGCTTTTATTTAGACCTGAAATATCCACCTTATTAGTTTAAAAGCTACAGTCAAACTCAAACTGTCAAACATACCCAAGTGCATATTTTGAGGACAAACGAGTCTGACACTCAAAACTCAATTTTGACACTTGAAGGAAGAAACAATATAAAGGATGCAATTATAATTGGCATTGCCTTGTTTGACTCCACATAACTGATAAATATATACATATATATATATGTGTGTGTGTGTGTGTTTGAAAAAGAATGTTGGATGTTTTTGTACATCGTGGTTTAAATTACCTGGGTTTGATCCAGCAAAAATGCCATACCAAAGATCATCAGTTATAAACGATGTTGCTCTTTCTACAGCACCAAGATATACCCCAGGTCCAAGACTCGGGGGGAGTGGATGAAACATTTTCTGGTTTGGGTAGTCTAGATCAACTGCCACATGGCGATTTGTGAGAAACCCAACCTGCCGATTTCCAGTTCGACTCTTTACAATAGCTCCCATTGTTCCATAAGTTTCTTGGCTTGCAACCTAAATGAAGTACAGTAACAGAAAATTATGTTGCTTGAAAGAGGAAAATATGATTGTTCGTGTACTGCTTCTATTCATGACTCGAGCTTTCAGAATTACAGATGAAGTGAGTGTTTTGTGAATATAAAAACCTTGATACCACAGACATGTTCGTGTGTTAAGCACTGAGACAATGAGCAATCAAATGTGTTAGTTAATTGGTTTGAGTTTGGGTTACTGTGGAAGCATGTTTGTGGCTTTGTGTAGTTTCCTATAACAATTTATTTGTACGTTCACAAAAACAGAACATCAATTTTCCTGAAACATAGTTAGAGACTAAGTAGAGCAGCTATAAGTGAACAGAAGAGAAAACACAGCATGTGAATATACTTGTACGTAGAAAAAAAAAAATAGCAAAATTCTCGTATAATCATATTTTGGTGAAAATGTGAAGAAGCCCTGGCAGCTTAAGAGTACATAACTTTCTGCAAATGCTCAATATAGTGCAAAAACATCTTGGTTATAATTTTGAGCTGTATTAAAAAAAGCATAACGTATTACTTTTACTGAGTTCGCATGATTACTTTGGCTAATTTTACGTGCTTCTTTTTTCGTTTCCTTTCACAGTTCTGAGCATGCACATAGCTAACAGATCCTATATCACTGTCCAAACAACACAAGGTTTTCTACTGTAATTGAGGAGCTTCTCTTCTTATCTAAAAATAACAAAACACTAGAGAACAAGAAAGAGAAGACAGAGTGAGAGACAGGAAGAATATCAGAGATATAGGAATAGACCTGGGAACCAGAACCGATGTATGGATCACTTCCACGCAAGCCATCTACAAGCTCATTATATAATTGTTCTTTAGGAGTTGCTGCAGGTGCTCCAAAGTATGAAAATTCCACGACATCAACATCACACCATACACCGCCAGGCCCCTGATCCATTTAATGTTAATATCTAATTTTGACTACGACATCCAGATGTTCACAAAAAGAGCAAATTAAGTTTGTAATGCTCACATACAGATCTGATTCCAAGATTGATAGGATTAGATATATCCTACTATACTAAAAAATGACACAAATCACAATGTACATCATTAAAAGTTTAGGCGTACTGTGTTTACATATATTGGAATGTAAAAGTAAGTTATTTCCAGTGTTGATGAGTGGAATGGCCATTAACTCAAAAAGAGATGATGCACACTGCCACAAGAAAAATGGGATTGAAAATGTTGACTAAAAATGAATTAACGGAATGATTGTACAGTGGTAATGAAACTTTACAGTCGAAAAGTCATTTCATTCCATTCCCAGGAGTAAACTAGCCCTTAATGAATTTTTATATTAGTGTAGGACACCTAGTTTCTTAAAAGAAGAATAAGTGTCGAAACATAAATAACATGGCAATAATGCAAAATTCTTCTTCATTTACATAATCAAACTAGACCTGTCCATTAAATTCAACTCGACTCAGCTCTACTCATTACACGTAGTATGAAACAGAACTCTGAGCCAAGTAAAGCGAAATACTGAAACATTTATTGAAAATTAAGCCAGCTAAAAAGGACATCATAATAAAAATTATATACCTCAAGAGCTGCAGGAAGACACTGTACGTGATTCAACCACTGCCTATGAACCTTCCGAGCAACAAAGACAAGAATAGCAGGTATATCTGTCAGTATACCTCTGCGGATCCGAAACCCAATAGCCGTCCCTAGACTAAAACGGCGTAATATCTTACTATGAAAAGCCCTAATTGTCATAAGCTCGAGCAACGTAGTAGCTTGCAAACCCGTTGGGAGCCTCCCTAAAGTCTCGGGCAAGACACCTTTTTGCAAATTTCCGAAATAGTTTGCTCTATCTTCGGCTGCATCGGTCAGCCGGCTCGAAGTGGGCCATGAGAAATAAGCCGCATTGCTCTCAGAATGCTGATTACCAGACATAAAAGATGGAAGATTTGTATTGTTGTTATTGTAACAATTCTTTTCTAAATCTAAAGCTGATTCTTCTGAGGGTGTTGAACGCGTTTGAGGAAACCTTATATCCATTCTACCACCGTCTATCATGCAATTCCTGCACTAAATAGTTTGTATGTCAATATTGTTGGGTTTACAATAATAAAATGGACACACTTTTTCATTTATTCGAGTAAATTGATTCGTATGTTTAATGTCAAGTGAGGGTATACCAGCACATGCGGCCTATATATAATTGTGTCGATATGAACGATGATGGTAAGTAAAAATGATTAGATCCAATTCCTTGGATCTTAGAAATTGAGACATAGGGATTCTAAATATGAATGGTTAGCAAGCACGCTAACCTAACTCTGGAATTTTCCATGTTGCGGCTGACTGAAAAAAAACGGCTCAATTCTTTTAACTACACAAAAAACTTTTTCTGCCTTCGTTGTTACTCTCATGTATAAGCACTGTCTAAAATGGAGAAACTATTTTAGGCAATCAGAAAAGCATGTGTGCAGAAAACTATTCAGATAATCGAGTAACATGGTCAAACTTTTCTCTACGAGGAATGAGCAAGGATTTTGAGCTAAAGAAAGCCTATAGGTTGTTTAATATAATAAAACATAAGTTAATTATTGAGAGAAACATTATTGACATAGTTTAACAAATGGTCAACTGTAATTACAGAGGGCTGTCACTTTTACTTGAAAATAAAGAAAATGAGGGTGAGTGATATTGAGAAAATGTGAACAATACCACCTGTGAGTCTGTGACTAAGGACAATAAAAATTAATCCACAGCATGTCAATCCAGAGCAGGTCAATAGTAAAAAAATTAACCACAAAGGACAATTAATACTTTACCAAATAGCATAGACCTCAGTATATATTGAACACACATTAATGGAAAAAAAAAAAAAAAAACAGTTTTCTCCTTCTCATCAATCATCATACAAAATCAAAGCAGCTTGATAGGGTAATTTATAATATATATATAATGAAAACTAGACTAGGTGGAGTGAACAAAAGCAAAAGGTCAAATTTTTCTACAGTAAATCAAACCAAAAAATTAAATATATTATCAAAGATTGAATGAAGAGAAAACTCCAATCAAGCAAAGTGACAAAATCAGAGGAAAAAACTATGGCCTGCTATGCTGACTCTAAACACAGAAACAAAATAAAAATCTAATCTTTTTGCCCTTTTATCACTCAGTTTTACAAAGTGTCCAACAATGTGCAATAAAATTAACCTAAACAACATATCAAATACTCCCAACAGAGAAAAAATGCACACTTTATGACAGTGACAAATTAAAAATAAGTCGAAAATAAATCCTCTGCTTTCTCATATAATTTTGACCAAAGGGTCCAAGAATGTGCAAAAAGATAACACATCAAAAGGGCATTAATGATAACCAACTGAACTTTTCACCTGCCCAGCAAAAGAAAATCATAAATTTAGCTACAGAAACAACATAAATAGGATATCCTACAAAATAATTCACCAAATTCTTAATCAATTTGACAAATGCTCAAATAAAAAAAAGCAAAAATACCCATTATTCATCTGAGCAATATGAAAAGAAATTTCACTGAGCCAACAAAATAAGATACAAACTTTGATAACTGGACTAGATAAATTTGCAAAAAACAATAAAATGAGAAAGTCATTAGTTTCTTACAAAAACTGAACTGTTTAACAATGGTGGAGTTGAGAACTGGAGCAAGATTCAGGGTCTAGAGAAATACTATATATGTATATTATTTATATTTATAAATATAATATATATATAGAGAGAGAGAGAGAGAAATCTAAATATGGTAGTATACTCTGGGTCTAGAGAAAAGAACTAATTTAATAATTGGGGGATTTTGGCCTTTTTCTTTAATTTTTTTGGTTCCCCTGTTTTGTCTTTCTCCTTTATTTATTTATTTATTTATTTATTTTAAGCTATCACTTTCTTCCCCATTTTCTTTTCTTTTCTTTTTCTACCACTCATATTTGCCACTCTTGTCAAAACTCAAAACTAAACTGTGTAATGACAATAATTATGACATCTCAAAATCTTTAAAGTTAGAAAAAATAGATAAATTGAGATACAAGTAACTTCATTATTTACAAGCACCACAATATTAATTGCATTACTCACAAAACTGGGGAAACTCGTTTTGATTTTCAAAAATCTCATTTCCCGTTTTTCGATTTATGCTTCTCATTACCTGCAAAATTTAGATTTTTTTCGTTTTCATGATGTTTTACGTTTCTATTTCTCGTTTCGTATCTCAATTCCGTTTCTCATCCTGACAACTATGATTAGGCAGAATGATTATTCTGAAAATTAAAAATTATGTTTATCGGGTACGGTATGTTTTTATTACCTATATCTATTTTGATATATGGCTTCGATATGCCTACCATTAAGACTGAGAATATTAAAGTATATTTCTTAAAATAATTTAAATAAGAATTAAGGTATGAAATATATGAGAAGATAAATATATTATTTTGTACTTACATAATGGTTTTTGCTTATATCTTTTTTATTCATTAGTGTTGAAAAATTAATAAACTAATGGAGAAATGTATAGTGGGTAAATGTAAATATTAAATATTATTGTATACAAAACGGATCAACAATTCATATAGTATATTCCGAGTATTATCTAAAGATCAAAATACATGAATTTAACTTTTATCTAATGAACTGCCTGGTGCTCTAGGGAGAAATCTAAATATCCGGTGAACTCTAACGTGATGTCAGGGCGAGTTGGTACGACAAGCGCTACAAAGATACAGTTATATCATCATCTCGTCTATGGAGATAAAGATGGAACCTTATCACCACATTGATGTTGAAATAAAAAGAACCAATAAATAGATAGAGAGAATAGCAAAGAAAAACAAAAATTTGGAAGTAGGAATGAGCGCTTGAAAGTATGAGATAGTTCACATTTTAAAAAAATTGAAGTGACAACGACCAAATAGTTTATTATCTTTTAGCCATTTTTCGTGGTAACTACCACTCCGACATCTTATTTCCCTATTGGTCTTATGGGTCTAGTGGTTCCTTATCTTTTTACATCGGTGGATTTAGGGGCGGTCCACACTTGTAAATTGTCCAAGGTTATAAAAAAATTTATTGACCATTGTTATTAATGTTACATAGAAAATAGAAAAAAAAAATTGTTATGGTTGGGTTTTGAACTCTAGTATATAAGTGGATGAATTTAAATTCAATACCATTTTTTTTGGTACAATGGAAATTAAAAAAATTAACAAAACACTTGTGGAGCGTTATTTCCTGTGTCTTCCAACAACAAATCTGTCAAACTCATAGGGACCTTTTCGTATACTCGAATTTCTTCGGACGTGACTCTTTCGCTTTTGGCCAAGTGATTCGCACATATGTTCCCCTCACGAGAGCAATATGTAATGATAGCATCACATTTGCTTAGCATAAATTTTATGTTCACGATTAGTCCAAAGAATAAGCAATTTATGGACGTCTCTTCGACGATGAGCTTTACAGCAGATATTGCGTCCGATTCCACATCAAATCTAGCGAAACTTTTGGTCAGGGCGATCGTCAGATCTCGATATATGGCCCATAACTCTGTCTCTAGCGGTGAGCGATGCTCTAATCTACCGGTAAATCTCAATAGCCACGCTCCATTTTCATCATGAAATAACCCACCTATACCGGCTGCATTTCCCAGAACGCTACCGTCGACATTGAGCTTAATTCGACCTGGAGAATGATGGACCCAACTAATGGTTTTGGCACAAATATTTTGGTCCACATACGGATGGGGTTTCCTAGCAGTATGCTATATAACATCTGCAAAGTCCATCGTTATGTGAATCGCGTGTAAAATATTGTAATCCACATTTTCAAAAACTTTTTTACATCGAAATTTCCAAACATTTCACAATCCTCAAACATTTCACAATCCTGCAATAAAGAATTAGAATCAAGCAATACCATCATACATTGAGCTACACACCTTGATGTAAGAATTAAAATAAATATTAATAATATAAATAATTGTATAATTGAGTTGTTGTTGCACTCAATTTTTGTTTGTGTTTCGTTTGTCCAAAGTCCAAGACTTGATGGACTTACTTTGGACCGTACCGATTGATTTTCATATATAATCTTGTTTCCCAATAGGCATAGCTTAAAAAAAGTGATACGTATTGGGTTAAGATCATATAGATAGCTAGTGATTCATATAAGTATCAATTGATTTACAAAAAGATAATAATAAGATCACAAAAATTATAAAACCATTAATTAAATATTAAATTTTTACCAAAAAATCATAAAAGTGTTAAAAGACGCCCAAAAAATAATCAAATATTAAACAATCGTGGGGAAAAAGAAAAAAAACTTAATTCGCAAAAAAAGCTTAAAAAGTTGAGAAAAGATTGGAAGCCGAAAAGTGAAAAAAAAATGTCAAAAGATACCGGAAAATTACCAAAAACTTAAATAAAAAAACACAAAAACATAGAAAACCGAAAAGGCTGAAAAGTTGAAAAAAAGAGAGCCAAATGTATATACACTTCACAAATATACATATGCATACACTTCAAGTACAAGTATATACACTTCAACTACAAATGTGCATATAATTAAAATGTGTATACATATCATGTATACTTGTGTGTAGATTTCATGTAGATGCATGTAAGTACACTTCAACTACACATGTGTACGTATTTACTTTAATTTAAAATGTATATACACTTTAAGTACATATGTATATACACTTCATTTTAAAATGTGTATACATTGCACTTATAACTGTATAATTAAACATATCAAATTAAATTTAAACTTTTAGATACCGACCGGTGTTGATACATCACACACACCCCGGGGGATTTATTCCCGCGAAGTCTAGTTTATACACTACATAGTCTTTTTGTCCAAAATAGTAGAAGTAAGGGATTCCTCCATGGAAGGTGAAACATTTCCTAGAATAATGGTCAAAAGAGCTAATTTGTCGGGGGTAGCAGCATAGAAACGACATCTTAGGAGGTTTTATTAGAAATCCATCAATGTGCTATCTATATCGCCGAAAGTCAGTAATAGAGGTGAATTCATTGATCTGCGCCGATGAAATTGTATTAATATTGTTCAGTTTGTTAATGAAATGGTGGAAGTAAGGAGAATTACGGTCATTTTCTTCTCATTTTTCTTTAGCGATTAGGATATTAGAGAGACTATTGTTGTTGGTCGCCATGCCGAATTGGGCTTATAAATTACAGAGAAGGTTTCCAACTTCTTCAAATTTTAGCCAAGCTTCATTCTTTTTTTTTTTTCTCCCTAAATTCTTAAGAGATTTTTTCACCAAATATAACTTGATATTAACCATATGTAATTTTCTTGTTGATTGAAAAATGGTGTGTTATATAAGTATTTATAGAAATAGTTTAGTGGTGTAAGTATATATCTTGGTCACACATGTAAATACAATTGTCGTTTGTGTAAATAATATTAGGGTGAGATAATGACATGAGAAATATTGTATCATCAGCTTATTAACCTCGTTAACATGTGATAATTTATAAGACTTCCATAATTCTTCCAATTTTACTTTCCATAATGATCACTAACAACAAGAAAATTGTATAAGATTCCAAAACATTTCATGATCACTACATTGAAAGTAAAAACCCCAAATATCATTATTATTTCCATTATCTTCTCCACTTAGATGAGTCATATCATATATCATATCCACCCCTTTATCAATAATCAATGTATGATGGTAACACCTCTCCTCTAAATAGTCATTTGGACAATGATATGATAGCAATGTTGTTTTCATGAATTTTATCCCTTCTCGTGCTGTTTATAGTAAACAAAATCCAACTTTGATTTTCTTAATTTATTATGCTTCCACCAGTGTTTTAAAAAGCTAAAACTTAGCTAAAACATTTTTACAATAGTTATGCTAAAAGCGGAAAAAACAGAAAAAACGGAAAAAGAGCTTTTTATACTTTTGACAGAATTGTCTCACCACCTCAGTGCAAATGACATCTTTACGAACTTTGCTAAACATGCATTTCACGTAGTATAATTTCAAATTCGAAACAATTTGGACTCTAAAAACATGGCGAAACGTAGGGAGAAACACCAAAACTATTAGTAACTGGCTAAAACCAAAATAAATCAATTTACTTTTGTAGTAGTGATCAATATACCATTCATACTTTGTGCGTAATTAACTGAATTTTTTTGTCTCAACTCTCAAATGCTGTCAAGTCTGGTGAATAAAATTCGACCAAATCTTATCAGTACTTTTGGAAAAAGCCAAAACCAAAAAATGATCATTGATGTTATACCAGATATATTTTCATACACCGTCTCAGTACTTCCAGTTACAATGTTTTTTTATTTATTAATTCCGTTAAATATATTATTGATAAAGGACAAAACATATATGTCTGAAATCATATGATTAATGTTCCCCTTAAATTTCCAAACAGTCATTTGCATAACGATAAGATAATGAATTTAGTATGAGTCATATCATATGGCTTTTCATATGATCTACTTTTTAGAAATATCTTGAATTAGGATTAGCAAAAGTTGTGTCGGTTTAGTTTATAACCAAAAAATAAAACGAACCAAGGCAAACCAATAAAATTCAGTTTATCTCGGCCGTTTTATATATACCAAAATTCATGAGTACATAGAAGGGAAAAAAACATTCTACATAAAATGAACATAACAAAGTAACAAAAATCATATTTTTTATAGACCTGAATCTTCTTTAAAGCATGTTTATGTATCGTAAAAAATGAAAACTATATTACCATGGCATCCTTGATCGATTGCCCGAAACGAATTTTCAAAGTAAAAAACTCATTACTGCACATCGTATCCTGATATAACAGTTCTATACACAAAATTAGGACAAGTTGTAGTTGTCGAGGTCAAAGTCTCTCAAAAATCCTAGTCACAAAAATTCTACTATAATTTATTGAAAAGTATTAAGTAATACATGAATTACAACTATATATAGTAGATAAGTAATAAATGGTCAGTTCTGAGTTCCGCTTGGTTATCCTTCAAAACCACTAAATTAATATCAAACCGAACTAAAATAGATCAGGTTTCGAATTTTTAAACCGCACCGATAGCTATACGGTTTTGGTTCGGTTTGACTTGATTAGATCGGTTTAGTTTGTCTCGGTAGACATCTACTCATGCCCTAGCTAATTATGAACATTTGTTGGTAAAAAACTCATTACTGCACATCGTATCCTGATATAACAGTTCTATACACAAAATTAGGACAAGTTGTAGTTGTCGAGGTCAAAGTCTCTCAAAAATCCTAGTCACAAAAATTCTACTATAATTTATTGAAAAGTATTAAGTAATACATGAATTACAACTATATATAGTAGATAAGTAATAAATGGTCAGTTCTGAGTTCCGCTTGGTTATCCTTCAAAACCACTAAATTAATATCAAACCGAACTAAAATAGATCAGGTTTCGAATTTTTAAACCACACCGATAGCTATACGGTTTTGGTTCGGTTTGACTTGATTAGATCGGTTTAGTTTGTCTCGGTAGACATCTACTCATGCCCTAGCTAATTATGAACATTTGTTGGAGAAGGGCTAGTATAATGCAAAACCTACATATATAACAGGAAAAAACATTTGAAAAACTGACGTCATAATATAATTATTGGGTATTTAACTATATCATATCTTCTTACTTCAAATCGAACAATTAATGTAGGTTAAACAAGAGCAGAATTTTGGAACTTTCTGATAGGGTATTTTTTCATTTATCAAACATTATTCGGAATTGTAGCATGTAGTACCATCACTGAAAAAATGATTTTTGGGAACCATTCGCATCGAATAACCAAATTTAAAAAACCCAAAATCAAATGACTATTTTGTAAATGTAACTTGTAATTCCTTGCGTGAAGATTGATGAAATATTGCTATTTCTTTCTTTTTCACAAGCAACATAAAATCATACTTAATCATTATTATTACATAAAATCATACTTATTATCCAAAAACCCGTCTTCCCAATTAATTTGTTTGCCAAAATATTTCTAGTTCGACATGACCATCATTTAATTTGTTTGCTAAAATTACTAATATATTGCCAAATCTTATCCCCCAATCTCTCAACATTATTTGATCGTATTATGGTGAGATCTTTACCATATACATTTATCGCACAAAATTCAAAAATTTAATATTGCATCTATTTCTATTTAATTCACATGTACGAATGTATCTATATATATGGTTGAGGGGGTTGAGGCGTAAACCCCTACTGTATATGATAATCACGTGAATCACGTGAGCACATTACATTACCAGGCGGGCGACAAAGAACCAAGACC
The DNA here is from genome assembly GCA_963682055.1 of Primula veris. Lineage (NCBI taxonomy): Eukaryota > Viridiplantae > Streptophyta > Magnoliopsida > Ericales > Primulaceae > Primula > Primula veris. The sequence goes on along the minus strand of OY821748.1, from coordinate 23,982,167 downwards.
TCCAAAAATGAATGAAAATACACCAAATCCGCGAGTAAGAATAATGTGTGAAAATAAGTTAGAAACTGATGTCATAATGAATTCTAATTATCTTTAAAGAAAAAAGGCCAAATGGCTAAAACACTTAAAAAAAACCTTGAAAAGCTATGACTAGTGTAAAACATTAGAGATTTAATGTTATCTTGAAAATCAAAATGTCGAGTAACATAAAGATTGAAAACAAGCAGTTTTTTTATAATGGTGCTATTTGGTCAACAACTTCATTTTGTAACCCGGTGAGTGCTAGAAGTATGACCTACGTTTATCTCAATATTTATATATCTGGCGCGCGACATTATAAGTTTGTGCGCTTTTGGACGAATGCATTCTTGTTCAGCATATATAAATATGTTTTCTTTGCGGAATAAACTGTTTACATTTGTTAGAAAAAAGAAAGATTTGACATGATTTGATTTATTTTCGAAGAAGGCAGACTTTATATAAGTCAATGCCTCATTATCATTTAGAAATAAATATAACAATATCTCTTGATTTAATACTCAATCAAATATATCACAATTAATTTTAAAATATATGATATCTTCTAATATTCTCCCTTAAACTGGAGCGTAGAGGCAGAAAACGTCAAGGTTGAAACTCAATCCTCGATATCACTTGATACTTAATATACAAAAATCTTGATTAATTTCTTAGATATTTGTCTCAAGAAAAAGTTCATTTAGCAAATTTTTTTCGGTTATGTTACTAAAGTGGTCGTGGCTAAATTTTAGCAACAGTTTAGCAACAAATTATGTTGCTATTTATTGCTAAACTGTTGCTAAAATTTATTAGTTAATTCTCTTTTCACATAAATTGGTTCGGTTCGAAAAACGATCGGTTGATACAAGTCGGTAAAAAAAACCACCCCAGAAATGAATCATTTATTAGTTAATTCTCTTTTCACATCAATTGTCTAATATTTTCTCAGCCAATATTCTTCTTTTTATAATACTTTTCTTTATTAAATCATGTGCGATGGAGAAATCTGGACTACATCATAAAATTTGTTAAGTCTAGGATTGTTTTACCTAATATATATACCTAATATATATATATATATATATATAGATAACCCAATTATATATACACGATTTAATTTGTCCTAGGTCTTAAATATCGTTATGTGTACCATCTAAAAATCTCAAAAAAGGTTCCTATGGTTCTTTTTTTGGGTAAGTTTTCCTATGGTTTTTAGGTAAGTTTTCCTATGGTTCTTGTAACAATAACCATAGTAAAACTTAACCAAAAAAGAACCCTATATAGGAACCATTTTTGTAACTGAGGTTCTGTTTTCACATCTTCTAATATTAACTAATACACTTACTTAGTTACTTGGTATTCCTTTCTTTGTCCGACTGAAATCACTATGCACCTAGGATCCGGAGTTAATGCATGGGAGGCACGCGATAGTTTTTCAAACTTTCTGTTCATATTTATAAACTAACATACATGAGCACCGGGTCTTTGAAATAGTTTCTCATTAATCAGAAGCGGAAAGCCGATGTATCTGTCATTCTCGAACAGATTGTGGTAAACTGTGTTGCGTTTGCATTTGCAAGGAGTTTTCTTTGCAATAGTCGTTATGTTGCGCAACTTACTGTAACTTGTCTAATGTTGATTGAGTTGAGGAAACGGAACGTGCACTGGCCTATATATATAATTGTAAACGACTTGATACACATTTTGTGGTTTAGTTGTCCATTTTTTTTTGAAATGCGTAGTTTAGTTTTTCTGTGCAAAATTTTATGTGGACTAAAATATATAACAACTTGGCCCCACACCAAGGATTGGGAGAGCCCACTTTTATAAGAAATTAGCCGTTGGAAACTTGAACGTTAGACCTACCTTTGCCAGCATATATATAATATATATATAAATAGTATTTTAGCAATGGAACCTCAAACTTGTAATTAAGTATTTTCTCATCAATTTCAACTTTCAAGCGAGTTTTTGTATAATATTCTCACTCCATTTCCATTGTATATCAACCAGCCCTAGCTAATTTAATATATATACTGTCTTTTTTGTAATTGTTCAAGTAATGGGGCTGGTTGTGGTAATATCACTGCCTCTAATACTCTTCTCAATATTTCTTGGGTTTGGTTGCTATTTTTTGGGTAGAGCAAAAGGAAGAAATGAAGCTTATAACAGTGCTCAAGTTTTCGGTACCCCGACTCCACCCCCGGGAAGTTTTTCACACAGTGCACCCCACTTCAAAGCCGATAATTCCACCAATGTTTGAGCCGGAGATAAAAATTCCGTTTACTATAAACTTTCTGTGTTCTTATTATTAGTAGGAGTGAAAGATTTGTTATGAGTTTTCCTATTATCTAAAATTAGAAACATACAGATTTCAGTAATGTCTTTAAATTTTCATTTTTGAGCGCTTAATATTTGTAAGTAGACAGTTGTGTATTGACTATTGAGTTTTTCTGTATAAATATTAATTACATTTGTGTTTAAACTCCTTGTGTATGCTGTGTGTGTGGTGTTTTATGTTCTTAGAACTTAGAAGCAAAAGCCTTACAAGTCAAGGGTGAAAAGATGACTCCCAAATGAAAATATGAAATTTTGTCAATGAAAATTAAAATCTAATCCAATTATATTACGTACATTAAAAGACACTTAGGAGGTTTTGGTACGTACATAAAATCTAATCCAATTAATATTTGTAAGTTGTGTAGTACTGGACCACTGGTAGTATTACTTTAAAAGGCCTATATTGATTTTAAATCATTTAATTAATCTTCAGTTTTATTTGACTATTATAGACATAAATTACAATACATCTTTTCGTAGTTGATGTCCATCACGAGGATTGCAAATCAGAATCCCCAATATGTATACAAATTCATTTTAAATCATGGAGTTAATTGGAGACCAGTATCCTTTTTAAAAAAATTATTAGGTTTTGATACCCTTCATCGTTTCTCAGGTTTCTTCTACTACTCATAATCTACATCAAATTTAGACTTCTTAAAATTAGACTACTTATAAAAAAAAATAGTCTCCCTAAGTTGGTGATGTAACTACATAACTTATTATTATTCCCCGATCATCATACGATATCTCGATCATCATAACTCAATACACCGAAGTGAGTTAAAAGAAATTGTGATTTAGAAGAGACACACCTGAAGTTCAATTAAGTACCAAACAAGTCCTCCAACCAACCAATTATAAGCAGCCACCTCATTCGGGGCACGAATTTTGTGCTAATACTGTGAAAATTAATCACCGGGGTATAATCATTTCTCATAGAAAAAGAGTGCTGATATCTGCACTTGATTAATACACCAAACATTACACAAGTGAGTTAAAAAAAATGTGATTTAGAAGGGAGACCCCTGCAGTTCAATCAATTGCCAAACAATTATAAGCACCCAACTCATTCGAGGCACAATTTCCGTGCAAATCACAGGGGTATGAATCATTTTTCATACAAATATGTACAGAATGTATTATTCCTCCTAAAAATATAATTAGACCTGTTGTGTGAGTACAAATCTCTTCATTTATAAAGAGATGACAAATAGATGACAAATCTAGAAGTCTTCATTTCATCTCATAGAGCTATAGAGGAGTTATAAGGATAAGATAACAGCAAAACAGTAACCCTGGTAACATATTTTTTTCTTTAAAATCAAATTTTAAAAATCTGTTTTGATAATCCATTAAAAAACTAAATTTTAAAATTTTGGATTTTTAAAAAATTTCAGGCTAAAAATTAGATTTTCAGAATCTGAATAATCTGACTTGTCAAACACTCACTAATTTTTAAAATATTAAATCCAAAAATCAATTAAAAAAATATGTTGTCAAACAGACTCTAAGTCATAAAAACAAGTTTGATTTAAAATATGAAAATTTAAAGTTTTGACCTTGTAACTTTCGGCTTATCCGTGGTCGGTCACCTTTTAATAAGATTTTTGTTCATAGATCACTACTCTCATAAGATTTTTAAGTCTATGTCACCTTAATAATTCAAAAAACAGCTTAAAAGCTGTTTTTTTACACTTTAATATATGTTTTTTTAATTAATAATTCAAACAAATAGTAAAAAACAGTTGTTAAGTTATTTTTTTTACACTTTAATATCTTTCAAAAAGAGATTATAATAAATTTTTTAGCTTAAAAACAGCTTTTAAGCTTTTTTACATTTTAATATATTTCAAAAATAAATTATAAGTTATTTTTTAAGTTTAAAAATAACTTTTAACCTCTTTTTTATTAGGACAGACGACTGGAACTTAAAAAAATTTAGGCTCACGATCTCCTCCATTCAAAAAATCTTATAAGATGGCTTGAAATTAGTTATCTCTGGAACTTTAGCCTAATCTATTATAATAGAAAGGTCCATTTTAGTTTGCTTTGATAGCGTTTGGTATTGTAGCTTAGAGAGGTTTGGCCCGTGAAAACTTATGTTATTCCATTAATAAAATGAACTGGATATTGATCATTACTTAGTATAATAAAAAAGTCTTCCTTCCACCTATGAACCACACTCCATGCATGTATTGTTCATGTTAAATGTAACAACAAAAACACCCTAAAAAATTAATGTAACTTATTTCAAAAAAAAAATTATATTATTGATAGAACATAAAAATGAGACCCGAATATTTTATCCGGGTGATAATCAACCCACTTTATAAATGGGTATCCAACGCTTAAATGGGTCATCTCATACTTTTTAGAGGAATTGAGGTGTTACTACCAAAAGCCCAAGCCCAATCAAATGGGGACCCATGTCTGAAAAATCACTGGGATGAAGACATTTGTCAATATCCTAGAAGGCGCAGTTGCCTATAAATAGCCAACTACCCCTCCTAGAAAAGGACCAGAAAATCTATCCAAAAAATATAGAGAGAAGTTAAGAAAAGAGAGAAACTAACCAAAGCATATCACTTCGAGAAATAAACCGAGAAAAGACAGCCGAGCACCGAATAAAAGGGGAGAAAGATCAAGACGAGAGATTAAATAGTCATATCGAGCACAATTGTAAAACAGAAATACTAATCCGAGCAAATGTAATAGTCCGAACAAGGACAATAATCCGAGTAATAATAAAGATCAGGAAGTATCCTTTATTCACGGTTGATTTACCATTATATCATTGTTGAAAAGCCTAACGCGACCGACCAAAGTTATGGCTATATCAAATGGCGCCGTCTCCGGGAATCATCTAGTTCCCAACTAGTTTAGAATTCGAATACCAATACTCTGCCAGACGAGCGACAATGGTTACCAATGTAGAGGAAACCCATCCCGAGATAATAGAAACCAATAACCAAAACACGCAAATTAGCCAACAAGACCTCGACGATCTACTCGCCATCCGCGACAGATATGAAGCTATCCAATCCGGAAACCAACCAATAACCTCCTACGTCAACCAAGAACAACCGGTCGAACCACCCCGACATTTCATCGAAGGGATTGTCGACGAACACCATTCGTCCTCAGAGGACGAACAAGACGTGCCCGTATTAAGGCATGCACGAAGACGCTTAACCGGGTCCCAAGCAGGGCCGAGCTCAAGAGTCCCTTTGCCTACAGCCTCGGTCAACTCCGGTGCTCGTTTACAAACGGACGAAGCTCATCAGTTTGGCATGCCCGAGGATCATGTACTTGGACAGTCGCCCCGACTACCGACTAATTCTCCGAGGGTGATTACACCACCCACGGTGGAGGTGCAACATGTTGTTCCATTAGCCGATGAAAGGAACTACGCCCAGCTACAAGCTCAGCTGGCGGCATGCATGACGGCCATGACAGCGGCCGGCATCGTATTGCCAGTTATCCAACCCGACAAAGACCCACGCCATGAAGTGAAAGATTCTACCTATAGGGCCGCCCTGGAGGCAGCGGGTCGGCGACCCGATACAAGAGTCCCCCACCAAGGGGGCAATGTCCCAATAACTATCGTCCATCCGAACACTCATATGGAACGTGTCCACACAAACACGAAGGACGGTAGATATCCCGAATACAGGATCGGGGAAGGATATGGCCCATCACCATATCAGGGAGGATACCCTCCCCCCTACCAAGTCACGGATGACGCGTTCCAACAGGCTTGGAACGTATGCCAAGAAACCCCGTGTGCTGAACAGATCACGCGGTACCGCAATCCTATGGGATTCGTCATCCCCGAATTCAGGCTCTATGATGGGAAGAGTTGCCCTATCGACCATCTGAGGCACTACAAGACGAAGATGGAACTGTGGAGTGATGACCATGCACTGATGTGCAAATTTTTCAAAAACAGCTTGGGTCAAGAGGCTTCGTCATGGTATCATAACTTACCACGGGGCTCCATTAGAAACTGGGCAGAATTGCTAAGAGCATACTCCACCCGATACGCTGCTCATCGGAAAAAGAAGGTTAGTATCGAAACCCTTCTTAAAATGGCGATGATGCCAAATGAAAGGCTCAACGATTACTGCATACGTTTTATCGACGTAGCAAACCAGATTCCACGATATGCCAATAATATAGCCATCCAAAACTTTATCAATTCCATCCCTAATGGCTATTGGGCGAGAAGGAAGTTCATAGGCAAAAACTTCCCGACCACTGATTCCCTGCTAGCCTATTGTACCCACCTCACCGATAAAAACGACGAACTGCGTTTCCTCAACCGAACTCTACCGAGAAGAGAGTCGGTCCGCGAGGCACAGGTGGGTCATAAAAGAGTTAGGAATAACCAGGGAGAAGCATTCCAACCGACCAGAAAGGGCAAAGAGCCCAAGGTCCATAGCAGGGTAGAGCGACCACGAGCATTGGAGCCCAAACCGCTCCAGATCGCATACCCAACACCGACCAACGAACATAAACCGCTCCAGCTCACCTACCCAATGCCACCCAAGCCGTTTCAACAAGTTCGGCCCCAAGAGAGGGAACACCGAAACACCTTCGGACCGGTCGAGCTGGGATACACTTTCAACCTGTCTACTGAAGATATCCTCAAGGATATATGCAGGGAAAGTTGGTATTCCCGACCACAACCGATCATCTCTCCCCCCAATCAGAGAGATTCCAAGCTCTTCTGCGCATATCACGAGGATCACGGCCATCTCACTGAGCATTGCCGTAACCTGCGATGGAGAATGAACCAGTGGGGCGATGCAGGATACCTAGCCAAGTTCATCAAAGGAGCTGGGAATAAAGGCAAACAATTGGCCGTCGAGGGATCCGATAACCGGTAAGGTAAAACGATCAACGTCGTTCATATGTCACGACCCGAGGGCCCCGGTGGGGAACGGTCGCGACAACGGCAGCTGGCCCACTTTGGCCAAGTAGCCAAGGCATCACAGGCGTCGACCTCTAAACGACAGTGCACACAACGACGACATCCTCCCATTTCTTTCTCAGATCTTGACGAAGAAGGGGTGATTTACCCCCATGGAGACGCCATTAACCTCCGAGTTCAAATTGGCCTAGACACGGTCAGCAGGGTACTTGTCGACCAAGGAGCCTCTTGTGATATCATGTACAGGGAGCTCTTCGACAAAATGGAACTCAAGCTGCAAGATCTACAGCCTGCGGACGTCACGCTGATCGGATTCATCCCCGAAACGACTAAACCATTAGGAAAGATCGTCCTCAGTGTCACAACCGGGTCCGTGTCGGTTCCCGTAGAGTTCTTAGCGGTTAATGACCACTCCGGTCACAATGCAATATTGGGCCGACCTTGGTTACATGCCATGAAGGCCATACCCTCAACCTATCACCAAAAGGTCAAATACCCAAATGACAGGGGAGAGATCGAGACAGCCAAAGGATGTCAAGAGGATTCAAGACGCTGCGAGGACATCACCGCGACTCTCCAAAAACAACGAAGCATGGTGGAACAACCCACCAGCACCAAGAAGCTGATCAACCAAATATCCAAAGCCGAAAGGGTTGTCGAAGAACAAGTAGGAGAGACACTCAGGAGGGTGTATATACCAGATATGGACGAGGAGCATTACTTCCTCCTCGGCGACAACTTTCCAAAACAGGAATCCGAGGAGTTGAAAGCATTCCTTCTCAACAACACTGATAAATTCGCCTGGAGTCCTAAAGATATGCCGGGCCTAGACCCCAATACGGCATGCCACCACCTAAGTGTAAACACCGAGTACAAGCCGATAGCACAGAGGAGCAGGAAGGTGTCTGTACAGCACAGAGCAGCTATAATCGCTGAAGTACAAAAGTTATTGGAGGCTGGAGCCATAAGAGAGGTTTACTATCCAAAATGGTTGTCCAACCCGGTTGTCGTCCCTAAGAAGAACGGGAAGGAGAGAGTATGTATAGACTTCACAAACTTCAACAAAGCCTGCCCGAGGGACCACTTTCCTCTTCCGAGGATTGATCAACTGGTGGACGCAACTGCGGGGGCAGAACGGATGACCTTCCTTGACGCATATTCAGGATACCATCAAATTCCCCTCGCCCACGAAGATCAAGAAAAGACTTCGTTTATATCACCTTTGGGAAATTATTGCTATACGGTAATGCCGTTCGGCCTACGCAATGCGGGAGCAACATACCAAAGGATGATAACAAGAGTATGTCGAGATCATATAGGGAAGACGATGGAGGTATACATAGACGACATGGTCGTCAAGAGCGAAAGAGCCACATCCCACCTTCAAGATATCAGGGACGTTTTCCGAACGCTGGGCGAGCACAAACTGAAACTCAATGCGAGCAAGTGTGCATTTGGCATCAGCAAAGGGAAATTCTTGGGGCATATGGTTAGCCGACGAGGAATAGAGGCTAATCCCGATCAAATAACGGCTCTACGAAACCTAGCAGCACCCAAGAATAAGAAACAGGTACAAGAGCTCACGGGAATGATGGCCGCGCTGAGCAGGTTCATTAGCCGATCCGCAGATAAGGGACGGCCATTTTTCGAATCACTCAAGAAGGATAGAAAATTCGTCTGGGACCCGAAATGTGAAGCTTCATTCAACAATCTCAAAGAGTACTTGAGGACATTGCCACTGCTAGTAAGGCCGAACAGAGGAGACATTCTGGCATGCTACCTAGCAGTTTTCGCTACAGCTGTGAGCGCGGTCATCCTAAGAGAAGAAGGTCGCGAACAATTTCCGATCTACTTCGTCAGCAAGACTCTGGTCGAAGCCGAAACACGTTATCTACCCTTGGAAAAGCTGTGCCTGGCATTGGTCGTCGCAACCAGGAAGTTGCCACACTATTTCATAGCTCATCAGGTCCGGGTATACACAAAATTTCATATTAAAGAGTCACTTCGACGGACGGACATTAGCGGCCGAGTTGCCGCCTGGGGGGTCGAGCTATCCCAATTTCATATCGAGTTCGCACCCCGCCATGCCATAAAGGGACAAGTCCTGGCCGATTTCGTCGCAGAATTCACCGAAGGCTATGACGAGCCTTTGGCACTCTCTCCACAATCACACTGGCAGATACATGTCGACGGATCAGCCACCAAGGACGGATCAGGAGCAGGGATCGTCCTAAAGTCTAGAGAGGGAGCAATCATCGAAAAAAGCATAAAACTGGGCTTCCGAGCTACCAACAATGAGGCAGAATACGAGGCCATGATAAATGGCATGCTTATTGCCCGGTCCCTCGGATGCTCCCACTTAATTGCAAGCTCAGACTCCATGCTCATCGTCAATCAAGCCATCGGCGAGTACCAAGCGAAAGATGATAGAATGATCCTCTACCAAGAGAAAGTCCAAAGCTTGATGGCAACCTTCGAACAGTGCGAGTTAGTAAGAATCAATCGCACCAAGAATGCACATGCCGATGCATTGGCCACCCTAGCCTCGACATTAACATTGACCGACACCCGGTCGATCACAGTGGAACTACTGCCGACCCCGAGCATAATAAAAAGGGTAAACCGGGTGACATCGATACAGTACGAACTAGGATGGATGGAGGACATGACCCATTATCTGCAAAGTGGAACGCTTCCGGTCGACAAGATAAAAGCGCTGAAAATTACAAGAAAAGCTCCTCGCTTCTGGCTATCCGAGGACGATAAACTATACAAATCCAGTTACCGGGGACCACATCTACTGTGCGTCCCGACCGAGCTACAACTGCCGGTCTTGGAGGAAATCCACGAAGGATCTTGCGGAGCACACATCAAAGGGCGATCCCTTGCAAACAAGGCAGTGACCCAAGGATATTGGTGGCCCTATATCAAGCGAGACGCCGATGCATACGTCCAACGATGCGACAAGTGCCAACGATTCGCCAAGATACCACGGCTCCCTTCATCTATGATGACCCCGGTATCAGCACCATGGCCGTTCGCTCAATGGGCAATTGATTTGGTCGGTAAACTCCCAAGGGCACCTGGGAATGTGGAATATCTGATCGTTGCGACTGATTATTTCACCAAATGGGTCGAAGCTAAACCCCTCCGAGAAATCAAAGCCAGCAACGTCAAACAATTCATTTGGGAATACATCATAACTAGGTTCGGTATACCGTACGCTATAGTCGCCGACAACGGAACCCAGTTCAAAGATGCCAATTTACAGCTGTGGTACGAGGAACTCGGTATCCGAAAGTTCTATTCGACGCCGACATACCCATAGGGAAACGGGCAAGCCGAAGTGTCAAACCGAACAATATTAGACGGCATCAAGACCACCCTTGAACAAGCAAAGGGGAGGTGGCCCGAGCGGCTACTCAACGTTTTATGGTCGTGCCGAACTACACCCAAGACGGGCACCAAGGAAACCCCGTTTAGCTTAGCATACGGTGTTGAGGCCATCATACCGACAGAGATCGGGCTACCCACACTCCGAATGACGTTGGTCGAGCAGGGAAATAATGAACAAAGAATGAGAGAAGAGTTCGACATGATAGACGAGAAATGAGAGATAGCGGCCCTTACCCTAGCTATGTACCAACAAAGCGTAAAGCAAACCTATGACAAGAGAGTAAAAGGGTCTAAAGAATTCATGGTAGGAGAACTGGTGCTGCGACGAGTGACGGTCTATACCCGCAACGAAATACACGGCAAACTAAGCCCTACCTGGGAAGGCCCATACGAAATCGTCAAGCAAACAAGTCCAGTCTCTTACAAAATCAAAAGCGTCCTGTTCGCCAACAGCCGAGGGGAAAAGAATTCTTGGAATGTGGCTAACTTAAAGAAGTACTACGTATAGGCAATGCTCCGAATACAAGTACAGGTGCTACCTTACCCTTCTTGCTTAATGGCATTATCTTTCTTCTTTTGAATGAATGAAATATATTATTATGCTGTCTACTAATACTATGAAATTCTCAACATGGCCGAAGTGCCTAAAATACTATGAAATTCCGTAAATGGCGTGTTACCGAAGGAACGTCTAGGAATACTATGAAATTCCCAACATGGCCGAAGTGCCTAGGAAGACTATGAAATTCCGTAAATGGCGTGTTACCGAAGGAACGCCTAGGAATACTATGAAATTCCCAACATGGCCGAAGTGCCTAGGAAGACTATGAAATTCCGTAAATGGCGTGTTACCGAAGGAACGTCTAGGAATACTATGAAATTCCCAACATGGCCGAAGTGCCTAGGAAGACTATGAAATTCCGTAAATGGCGTGTTACCGAAGGAACGTCTAGGAATACTATGAAATTCCCAACATGGCCGAAGTGCCTAGGAAGACTATGAAATTCCGTAAATGGCGTGTTACCGAAGGAACGTCTAGGAATACTATGAAATTCCCAACATGGCCGAAGTGCCTAGGAAGACTATGAAATTCCGTAAATGGCGTGTTACAGAAGGAACGCCTAGGAATACTATAAAATTCCCAACATGGCCGAAGTGCCTAGGAAGACTATGAAATTCCGTAAATGGCGTGTTACCGAAGGAACGTCTAGGAATACTATAAAATTCCCAACATGGCCGAAGTGCCTAGGAAGACTATGAAATTCCGTAAATGGCGTGTTACCGAAGGAACGTCTAGGAATACTATGAAATTCCCAACATGGCCGAAGTGCCTAGGAAGACTATGAAATTCCGTAAATGGCGTGTTACCGAAGGAACGTCTAGGAATACTATAAAATTCCCAACATGGCCGAAGTGCCTAGGAAGACTATGAAATTCCGTAAATGGCGTGTTACCGAAGGAACGTCTAGGAATACTATGAAATTCCCAACATGGCCGAAGTGCCTAGGAAGACTATGAAATTCCGTAAATGGCGTGTTACCGAAGGAACGTCTAGGAATACTATAAAATTCCCAACATGGCCGAAGTGCCTAGGAATACTATGAAATTCCCAACATGGCGTGTTACCGAAGGAACGCCTAGGAATACTATGAAATTTATATGCAGGTACAATGCAAGGAATTATTCAGGTCCACATTACGGCGGCGATGCAATATAAATTGGCTAAAACAATGAAGGAGAATCAATCTAAACAACAAAATATCAACAAGAAGCATCTCCAAAACAGGAATAACGAAATAACAAATGATTTAGCAAGGAAAAATCGATCCAATCAATTAAATAGCAATACGGCAATGGAAAGGTACAAAACAGGAATAAAGAAATAACATAAATAGTCCTCGCCCGCATTACGGAGGCAACAAGAAGATCATCGACACTAAAGAGATTCATTTAAAAAGAGCTACTGCAGGAGGAGCACGACGGTAATTGACCGAGCTCAATCTCTTCGTCATCCGTCGTTGTGTACCCATCAGACTCATCACCATCAAAACGCTCCTCAGAAATGAGGGCATCAAAATTGGTCGTATGAGCCCCAACACAAGTCAGCGTCTGAAGCCGCGCGTTAAACTCGGCTTCTTTGGCGAACTCGTGAGCATCCGAGGCCGCTTTACGGCGATCATCGTCAAAGGAGAGGTTACGGCGAGCTTCGATCATAGCTGCGGAAGCATCGTATCTGGCACGGGACAAACGAAAATACTTCACCAACACGTTGGCCTTGGTCACAAGCAACTTTAATTTGCCGAAGTACTCGTCCTTTGCACGCCAATATCGATCCAAACGACGCTCCTGAACCTCAACAGCATGCTCGGCACGGCGAACGTATTCTCGAAAAGAGGCCGCCTGGGTTTTCAGCTTGGTCCGCAGTCGAGCACATTGGTCGGTCAATTTGACATTTTTGCTCATCAAAACAATGTAGGGCCACCTGTCAGGCACCTCACTAGCCGCACCAGATGAGACCTCGTCCCGGGCAGCACCAATAGGTCCTAACCCCGGGTTAACTAGGCATGGAGAACCAGCCTGGTGCGACATAGTAGCATGCGCCTATAAAAAAAAGAGGGGGGGAGAAGAACGAGAAGAGATGAATATAAAAAAAAAAAAAAAAAAGAGAGAATTTTTGATACAATCTACAAAGAAAACGACAAAACAAGCTATTTTATTAATCCGACAACCCCTCAACAGACGCCGAAGTCTCTACTACATCGGCAAAATGAATATCTCGCAATGAGTTAATTTGCGTCCCCAAACGCTCACGAATGACCGCCTCGATTCGGTTCAAGGCAACAGTGGTTTCAGTTACCCCGGCCTTCGCATCCACCATGCGCTCTGCCCGGGACACACCACTCATTCCTTTTATATGCTCCAGCACCTCTAAGGCGCGAGCTCGGGCCCAATACGCTTTGGCAAAGGATAGCAGCAGATCCGCGTCCTTGAAAACGGCCCCAAGGACCAAGCTCAAGCTTGTCACACGACCTCGGGCTTCATCACGAGAACGTCGTAGGGCACCGAGAAGTTCCTTTGCTTTACCCTTATTTGCCGTATAATGGGCGGTCTTTTTACTAAATTTCTCTCCCAAATCACGTAACCGGATCGCCAAGTTGGAAATATGAATATTCAGACCCTCGATTTCCTGATAAGCACAAGTCAATTTCGCGGTCAGGGACGCGTTAGATCTTTCCAAATCTTCCATTACGTCACCTACACTACGACTAGGCGAGGTCCAGACCACCATGGCAAGGGGGTTATTTGGTACCTGACAATATTTTGTTTTCACATCCTTCAAAATATGACGACCATCAAAAGAAATTAACCCAAGAAAGCCCAACAGAAAGAAACCACAGCACCTATATTATCACTTCCCCAAAAGAATCTGTTTCTAGATACACAAGAGACCAAAAAAAAAAAAAAAAAAAAAAAAAAAAATACATACTGCTAGAAAGATATTCAAGGTTCCACCTGAGTAGATACTGGTGGGGGAACAACAGTAGCATCCGGTCGAGGAGTGGACGGGGCCGACATAGAGCGAGGACGCAGCGCTGTCGAAATTGTCTGTCCCGGTAGCCGAGGAAGCTCTTCTTCACGAAGATTCGCCCAGTCCAAGGGTTTCGGCGGTGCACCATGCGGACACGGATACACCAACTCCGACCACGCCCTATCCGACAAAGGAACATTCGCGAAATTGAGCGCCCGCACATGAGCGCAGTATACAGAGAAGTTGGCCATCATCGCTAACTTTGTCCGCTCCTCCGCATGTGCCGTTTTCAGGGCAGACACCTTAGCCTTTTCGGCTTCCACGTCCTCTGCCAGGAGCAAGTTCTCCTCCTCTAGTTCGCCGTACTTAACGACCATGCTCTCTTTTTCCGCCTTCCATTTCTCAACATCCTCGGTCAGGTGCAGAAAGTCCACCGACAGCTTGTCATAATTCTCGCCCAGGGTTTTCTTCTCGGCGACCAATTTCTCTTTCTCGGCCACCAGCTTCTCTTTCTCAGCCCCTAGAGCTCCCAGCTGATCCCGTAGCGCCACGGTACTCACAGCAATCTGCACTTCAACACATTAGATTCCAAATAAAATACAAGTACCAGACCTATATAGCGAAATACGAGCCCCACGTACCCTCAGCGCATCCGCGTGGGCCTGCTCTATAACCGACATTGTAGGTTGGGCAGATAGTCTTTCTGCATCCTTGAACACAAGGGGTTTCAGAGCCGTATACCCCATCGTCAAAGTTCGCGGTTGCTCCAGCAGTTCACCCCTACATCGGTCAATGTAACGGGTCATTGCAACCCCGTCAACCAACACCTTCTCGGATCCGTCGAGAGCCTCATCCTCGACACCCGTCACAACATCCCCGGCATTCTCTTCGCTTCCTTCCATTTCCACCCCCACGTCCTCCTCCAACTGATCAATCTCAGGGGCCATATGCTCGATCTCTTCCTCAGTACGGAGGGGCAAATCAATCGGATCCTCGGTGGGGATAGGCGAGATGACAGGCAAAGTCATCGTACCCTCTCCCATGTTAGTCAAGAGGTTCATATGCCCGAATACATCGTCGATCGACCCATGAAACACAATAATACCCATAGACCGGGCAAGAGCGAGGGTAACCAATGGAGAAGTCAGTAGCTGAAACAAGATGACTAATAAAGCAAAGCACTAGCGAACAAAATGACAAACAACCAAAAGACAAGAAAATCATAATACATATACACATAGCTCGCCCGGCGCAGAGGCATCCTCGACGGTATCCCCTTGAGAAGCAGCCAACACCCCCTCACCCGAGCCAACGTTAGCATCTTCCTCGGTAACCGATGTATCGGTTCCCCTAGCCCTCTTCGTTGTTTCAACGACAGGGTCAGATGCACGACGCTTAGAACGAACGGCTTTTTTCCCAAGCCGAGTAGCACATCGAGCCCGGACCACCTTTAAGAATTCCTCCTCGGGCTCTTTGGGGATCTCGGGTGCAGGATTCCCCTTGGTCACCGACCCCATAGGGTACCGAGCAGCATGGGAGCAGTACGACTCGTAGGATCCGGCATAGGTCCAGGCCCCCACCATTTCCAAAGAGCTAACAGAGCCTCTACATTGGGAGCACCGAGGTCTGGCATAATGGGAGCATTGGTAGCCGGTCCAGGAATCTGGTGTCCCGCACAACCCCATGCACCGGAAGCAATTACAATACCAAGATTACGCTCTTTGTTGGTATCCGGCAAACCGATAACGAGCCGGAAAAAGGCACGCAGAGTCTTCAAATACGAGCTGCGACGCTCAAAGCTCAAACTATAGACTCCAAAGACGTCCTTCAGTTCAATCGGTATTCCGGACAACTCCGATAGCCTTTGGATACCATTCAGAGTACGGTAACCATTTAGGGCCAGTTGGGCCGGAGCAATTTGGACGGTCTCAAAAAACGAGGCCACCCAATTTGTAAAAGGAAGTCGAAGACCCCCAGTAAAGAATGCCGACGAACGCACAGCTACCTCGCCGGCAGGAACAAATCCTAGCACCTCCTCGTCAGAAATAGGAAGCCGAATATGTACGTTGTCGGGTATTCCGGCGAGCTCTTTAAAATCCTTTTCCACGAATGTGCCAACTTGGGCCACACTTTGGGTCAAAATTTCCTATCCAAAGATCATCAAAAGTCCATCAATATACTAACCAAATACACAAACAAGAACCACATCAATATAACGAGCGCCACCACCCCCCCCCCCACACACACACATTAACCAGATACATAAGATTCATCGGACATATATAGATAACCTGAACCATATACCAACGACACACCTACGACCACAACGACAAATCAAATACAACTCCTAAAAGGGGGAAGGGGGGAGAACGAAAAATCACTTACAGTAATCATTATGAGCAAGCAAGCGCGAACAGCAGCAAGTCTTCCAACAAAACCACGAAACCCTAGATCAAGCGGCCGAACTCTTTTCCTTTTTGGCGGGAAGAATATGCTTTAGAGAGAGAGATATTTTCTTCAGCAAATTCTGTGATAAAAATAAAACAGGATTACTTGGCACAATAGAAAGGGGTGGAGTCACAAAAAGAATAAAATAATAACCGTCCTTTCGTGTCACAGAGGTTTACCTTTTTTTTCCAACCATACAAAAGTCAACAACCGCTGCTCTTTTTAACATATAAACGCTCCAGATTTCGCCACGTCAGCGCGTATCCCACTACCCAAGGCAGTTCACATCATTAGACCTAAATAAACGGCCAGTGGACCCTACCACGAAAAGCTTCCCACATACGCTACCACTACTATCACACCGAGAATATCCCCCGATTAAAGTTCCTCGACTCCCAACCAATCCTTACCAAACGGGCACACCGAACAAGGTGGACGAAGACCGTTTCTAGCTTGATGGCAGGGAGCATCAAGTCTAACAACGCTCTCCGGGGGGATAACCGGGCATATTGTTCGGTGTATGCTCAGAAACATAAAAGTAAAGCAGACAGAATCAAGTGCAAGACAAGTTTTATTCATCCACAAAGGGGGAAACACAAACAATACAACAGAAAAAGAAAATACACCCATCCTACTTTTTCGAACTATCCCCCATAACAACATCCCTCTTCGCCAAAAGTTCCTCCAGACGCTTTTTCTCCCTAACCAAACGAGAAATCGCCATCTCATCCTGTTTCAAGGCGTAAGACTGAGACTCGCATTTTTGCTCGGCCTTGAAACGAGCAGTGCCCTCTTCGTCCCAATATTGTTTAAACCTCCTCGCTTCAGTCCTAGCACACATGAGATCATGTTTCAGCCATGACATCTCAATTTCTTTTAGTTGAAGAGGAGTCAAATCCTCCTCCCCAAAGCCAGGGGGACGAGGTAGCAAAAAGGTAGGCTCCTCTTCCATAAGGGTTTTCTTTTTGGAGGCAGACCTAGTGATGGGAGCCATCTCACGCAAAAGCAAATTATAAAACAAGAGAGAGGTAGAAATTGGTAATGAGATACAGGCAATAGGGAGCATTTATAGAAAATCAAAAGGCACAAAGTACGAAGCGTTACAATGGTTCACAAGACAGGCACGAGATACGAAAAGATACAACTGATTCATCAAATACAGAAGATAAAACACAAATGGCAAAAGGGGAAATACATAAGAAAACCAGCCCAATCTAAGGATCAATGGGTGGAAAAACCGAACTGCCAGACCGAGAGAAAGCAAAACGAGCAGAACAATTCAACCGAGCTTGGTACGAATCGTTCATGGCGACCAAATTGTCATTCTCCAAGGAGAGCCTGTTGTTTTCCGTAGTAAGAACCCTGACGCGCTCCACGAGCCGAGCATTCTTTACCATTATGCTAGCTAGGCCTTGAGGAGAGTTGTCAAACTCATCTTGAGAATGGTCCCAAATTTCCTCGGCATCATACCAGGAGTTGGCCAGATGGTTTCTCTGTAGCAACAAGTGATCGAGCTGGCGACTCAGTGCCGAGATCTCGGTCCACTTCACCGTCTCTTCGGGATAAGAGCCGAACAAGCTCAAGGCCAAAACGCCATACTCTTTCTCAAGCCTTGCCATCCGACGGCGGACCCGAGATACCTCAGTGTCCAAGCCCTTCATCTGAGCATGATATCTCACCACAGGTCCAGACATTCTGGGAAATTGTTTAGTACGGAAGAAAATAAAGGGCTGAGGAAGAGAGAAGCAAAAATAAAAAAGAGATGATAAACTACCAAAGAAAAGAGAAGTACTTATAGAACAGAGAGTATGATATTTTATGACCTTGCTTGGGAAATTACATATTTCCTGACATGCTTGGGGGCATGCACATTTCCTGACCTACTAGGATACATGCACATATGTTTGACAGTGATGGGGACATCTACTGACATCTGAGACTACAGTGCAGAAGAATTAAAGACGAGATATTCAAAGATCTAGATTCCAGACAAACAACAAACCACATGTACAATATAAAAAGAAATGCAAAAATAAAAGGGCAAAAATACTTTTCATTAATGAAGATGGAATACATCATTCTTCATTACATCAAAAGACAATATTACATCGAGGTCTGTTACATCAAGGTCTATTACATCCGAGATAAAAACCTATTACATCCGAAAAGATCTATTACATCCGAGAAGAGCTAGTACAGAAGATCAGGCAAAGGATCAACTATATCAGCTGACCAAGTGAGCAGGAGACGCCAAAAAGAAAAAGTAAGAAGAAAGAGAAAGGAAAAGCAAGAAGAGGAAAAGAAGAAGAGTGCAAGAAAAGAAGTGATAAGAAAGAAGAGTCAAAAAGAAAAATGACCAACCCTAAATGTAACACAAAACCCTTTGGATCACAGGGCTGATTGTAACATCGTAGTGGTGCAAAAAAAAAAAAAAAAAAAAGAAAAAGAGTGATGGGAGAGAAGATGAAGAAAAAGAAAGAGGAGGCACAGAAGAAAAACAGATGAGAAGAAGATAAAGAAATGAAGGAGACAGACAACTAAAAAGGAAGTCAATGAAACAAAAAAGAAAGGGGAAAAGAAAAGAATAAAAAGTACGAGAGAACAGAGTATAAAAAAAAACACAAGAGAGGAAGAGGAAGAAATGATGGAAACTGAGAAATAAAAAGAAGAAAAAGAAAGAGATGGGAAAAGATGGGAAAAAACAGAGAAAAAGGAAAAAAAGAAGGGGGAAGGTTAGGGGGAAGTCGATCGGTATCGATGAGAGGGCTCGGCAGAGACATCCCTGTCCCTCAGTGTCGGGTTCCCCCTTAGCATCTCATTCTCTTCGACTAGAGCCTGACGAGCACGTCGGCAGTAAGCCAGTTCGGATCTTAGCCAAGTTAATTTCCGAACCATCTCGGTATGGTGATAACGCATCACCTTCAATTCCTCCTCGGCATCCCTCAACAGCCTTTGTACATGGTTATAGGAGGCTTCAAAGGCCTCCACTTGCAAAGCTAATGCTGATTGGGTGAAAGGACCAGACATCTTAGGGAAATTATAAGATGAGGGTCTATATATGGGGGAAAATAATATGATAAGAATTGTGGATGTAACCATGCTCTAAGCAGGTATTTATAGATCAATTAGATGAGGGCTGGGATCGAGAGTCGCAACCGTTCGCCAATGGGTATTCAGAAGCGACGGCACTCAAAAGAGGTGTCTGTTCAAGAAAAACGTTTGGATTCCCAAAAGACTCTAAAGAGCGTGAGTAATTAAAAGCCACTCCTGTTCAAGAAACGTTTGGATTCTTACCAATATTTAAAGGGGGTAAGTAATAATGGCAGCAAAACACGCGTCATTTTTGGGAAGGGCAGCGGTTCAAATAAATATCCCAGATCTTTTGCACAAAGCTCAAGAAAACTCTGGTGAATAAGATTTTTTATGCACAAGGCTCAAGAAATCCTATTGGTCCCTAGATATAAAGAGTAAGAAGGTCCAATGGATAAGATCAAACGCAAGGCCCAAGAAAAGCATTAATGAGGCCACAAGCGTGCGCAGTCAAAATAAATTGCATTGGGAAAGTAATTCAGATATAAACAAGAAAAAGAAATCTTTATTGATTGGTTGATACTTCGTTACAGAAGAATCACAAAGAGGAAATACAATGAAAACAATAAAATCATTTCATAGAAGGGCCCGCTTCGTCATTCGGCTTCCTTTTCGACCGAGCATACACTTCTTTAAGGGCCAATTTGTAAGCCCTCTTGGAAGCAAGCTGCCTATCTCTGGAGGCCTCGAGCTCTTTGATCCGAGCACGAGCACGAATACTGTCGAGCAAAGACCTCTGGTGCTCCTTCTCTAGGGCATCCAATCGCTCGTCTAGTTCGGCAGCCCGACGAGCTTCCACCGACAGCCGGGCAACCCTCTTCTCGAGATAACGCACCTTCTGAACTTCCTCTTCCAGACGGGCAACGTATTCAGGAAGGTTGTCACCATAGTTTTCAAGAGAAGAAGCCATTTGTTCGTTAATAAAGAATGAACTGCATAAAGAATACTGGGACAGTCCCCTTTTATAAGAAGAAACAAGGAGTAGATCAAAGGTCATCTCGAATAAATACAACCTCTTGAACTTCCCAAGAGCATTTACGGCGAATTAACCACAGTTTCAAATCCAATTAAAGTCATCCAAAAAGACATCAAGAAGATAAACAGACAAGAACAAGGAAAGGGAAATATTTTATTAATTTTAAAAACTTCGATTACAACTGAGGAGAAGACTCCCCATTCAAGAGAAATTACGACAGAAATTACAAAAGGCTAATTATTTCGAGGAAGAGCCTTCTTCATCGTCATCCGAACTCGGTTTAGACCGAGCATGCAACTCCTTGAAGGCAAGCTTATAGGCCCTTTTTGCTGCCTTCTGCTTAGCCAGATTAGCCTCGAGCTTCTTTATATGCTCGTAGGCCCAATCCCGATCGGCCATCGTCACATGATGATCAGAATCCATGTTAGACAACCTTTTCTTGTAGTCTGAAACCTTGGCCACGAGCTTCTTATTCGCGGTACGAGATTTCTTGATTTCCGTTTCTAAATATGAAATATAATTAAAGGAGCTCTCACCAGTAGAACCTGAAGAAGCCATTATGTCACGAGCAAATTAGTAAGTAAAATGTCTAAGTATGGAGGGAGCACACCCCTTTATAGGATTTTTCCTCGAAGAAAGATATTAGGATAGGAAACATTAAATGTGCCCCTCTGGGAACCGTCATAAGTCTATTGCGTTTCTCGATGAAGCGTTGGGAAGGACAAGACCGAAGTAACTTTATCGACAAACCGAACATGACTCCCCCGACATGGAAACCACGCCGAGGAAGTCAGGGAGCACTTGATAGAACATAAAAATGAGACCCGAATATTTTATCCGGGTGATAATCAACCCACTTTATAAATGGGTATTCAACGCTTAAATGGGTCATCTCATACTTTTTATAGGAATTGAGGTATTACTACCAAAAGCCCAAGCCCAATCAAATTGGGACCCATGTCTGAAAAATCTCTGGGATGAAGACATTTGTCAATATCCTAGAAGGCGCAGTTGCCTATAAATAGCCAACTACCCCTCCTTGAAAAGGACCAGAAAATCTATCCAAAAAATATAGAGAGAAGTTAAGAAAAGAGAGAAACTAACCAAAGCATATCACTTCGAGAAATAAACCGAGAAAAGACAACCGAGCACCGAATAAAAGGGGAGAAAGATCAAGACGAGAGATTAAATAGTCATATCGAGCACAATTGTAAAACAGAAATACTAATCCGAGCAAATGTAATAGTCCGAACAAGGACAATAATCCGAGTAATAATAAAGATCAGGAAGTATCTTTTATTCACGGTTGATTTACCATTATATCATTGTTGAAAAGCCTAACGCGACCGACCAAAATTATGGCTTTATCAATTATTTTTTCCTTTTTTGGTCAATTTTACACCTCTAAATCTCGGATACAAAAAGAAAAAGAAAAAGAAAGTAGAAATCAAGATAAAAAAAAGAAAATTTGAGAAACAAAAGTACAAAAAGGAAAAAATAAAAAAAGAAAGGTACAAAAAGTGAATAAATCCAAAATTTTCATACGTGGAATTAGAAACTAATAACCTTGAATTCTAGAGTGTGTAAAGAAATATCGCAAATTCTGTATTCGAAAAGCATACTAAAACTAACATTTTTATTATTATTATTGTCGTACAAAACTTTCCAACCTCCAAAAAAATACTGTTATTTCATTAAAATTGTCAAACCTACCACTCTATTTCTTATTTTTGGGCAAACCATTTTTACAGTTGTATCCAATTCATTCATTCATACCTAAATCACTTTTAATTGATTACTCAATACATGAGTACATCGAGATTGGCTATAGGATAGATAGTACGAAAATGCTCAACCCTTTGGTGACTAGGCTCCGTACGTAATTAGTTAATTTCTAAACATTTAGTTCACCAAATTAAAATTTTCCCATAATAAGTATTTTGGGACAAAGAGAGCGTGGTCCTTGAGCTAAAAGACACAAGGCGGACTTCAGACCGAAACTGCCCCGTCTAGCACCTAATCACCAATTCGCTTAGTCACGCCTAATATCTTATGCTTCTCGACTCCACCAACCGTATAAACGTTGCCTAATTTGCGTTTAACGTTTATGCGTGTCTTTTAAAAACACCGGTATTTTCAGATAGTTTAAACCAACTATTTATAATTCATGTTGATCATAGCGTAGTATAGGCAATGCAAATTCTCTATGTAATTTAGCGCCAGATAGAGAAAACATGAATGTGACTGGCCAACTGGTCTAAACGATTAAATGATCATGTCTGTAAATTAAGAATTACAATACAGTTAAACCTCTTTAAAGTAATACACTTGATACCGGAAAAAATTATTCATTTAGCGAGTTTATTAATTTATCGATAAATGAATATTTATTTTAAATAGAGTTTTCCAATATAACATATATACATTGTAAATGTGATAAGAAAAATCAAAAGACACTACAAATATTATTTGAATTTAAGAAAACTTAATAGTTTTTATGAAAGTTGATGTATCTAAAAATTAAGTTCATATAAATAGAAAATGAAAATATTTATTCTTAACCTATAAAATGTGGATATTTGAAGAACATTACAAGTACATTTTTTATTTTTCTGTTACAATGTCTTCTCATCATTTAAATTTTTTATTTTTCTGTTACAATGTCTTCTCATCATTTAAAATGAGTAAAAAATTAACTTTAATTGATAAAATAAGGAGTGCAATATGCGAGCATAAGAAATATAATCCAACTATTAGCCAAAAAGATTTACAAGCATGGGTGGAAGAAAATTTTGATTTGTCCATTAGTCAATCAACAATATCGAACACTCTCAAAAGAGCGTCGAAATATTTGTCAGATGAAATAAAAAATAGCAATGTTAAAAGGCACATATTGACAAAATACCCCGAAAGAAAGTTTTATACAAGCTTTACAAAAAGTCAAGAATGAGATTCATTTTGGTTTAGCTGGAAAAAAAATCAACTATAGATATATATTTTAAAAGAAAATAATTATTGTGATTGTATTGTTGCATTGATTGAAGATTTTGATTTACATTATATATTTTTCTTTATAAAATTTAATAATTATTACTTTATATTTTTATTGGGCCATTAAGAATTCATTTTTTTTTATTACTTAATGCATTTAACGAGAATATATTGGTCCAAATCGGGACCGGAATAAATTATTATATTAGTGAGATGATTACTCGATGGAACATTAATTTATTGAACCTAGGTTCAACTGTATATACTAATACATGAATAAATAAATGTTTGTTGGATCTGAAGAATTTATCTACCCTCGCATTGACTTATAAGTAATTCATTTGTTTTGATTAAACATTTTGCCAACATGATAATTTAATAACGAAAATTACTTATGTTGAGCTCATATTTTGCTTTTAATTTTTTTTTTTTATATAATCAATATCAAAGCACAATGTTTTCCTATAAATAGGTTGATCACTTCATCTTTTCAATCAAAACATAATAATGATAAGAGCAATGAGGTTCATTACGACAATTATAATTATGATTTTTATTCCATTTGTTTCATCAATTACCATTCAAGAAAGCTTCTACCAATGCCTTCTGGATTCAAGTATCATTTCCCCTCTTTCTGATGGCTTCTACACCCCTCAAAACTCCTCTTTCACCTCAATCTTGAACTCTACTGCCCAAAATTTACGATACTTAACTCCGTTTGTACCCAAGCCTGAACTTATATACACTCCCGTGTCCGAAAACGAAGTCCCATTTGTAGTAACCTGTGCCAAAACCCTTGACATCAATATCAGGGTTCGTAGCGGGGGTCACGATTATGAGGGCACTTCGTATGCCTCGGAGTTAGGCACCCCGTTCATAATCCTGGATATGTCCAGACTCAGGTCTGTCGTTGTCGATGTGGCAAAGGGTTACGTGTGGGCCCAGTCTGGAGCCACACTAGGAGAGCTCTATTATAGAATATCGGAGAAAAGTAAAGTTCATGGCTTTCCCGCCGGCCTTTACAATAGCGTGGGAATTGGTGGGCAGATGTCGGGAGGGGGCTACGGATGTTTGATGAGGAAATACGGATTGGCAGATGACAATGTGATTGATGCTAGAATTGTCGGTGTGAATGGGAAGATTCTTGATAGGAAATCCATGGGGGAAGACTTGTTTTGGGCCATAAGGGGTGGAGGAGGAGGTAGTTTCGGAATAGTTCTTGCTTGGAAATTGAAACTTGTTCTTGTTTCGAAAATTGTTACAGTTTTTACAGTGTCGAAAACATTGGAACAAGAGGCAACAGACGTTCTCTATAAATGGCAACAAGTTGCGCCTTTTACTGATAGAGGTCTCTGGATGCGAGTACTAATCAACCCCATTAACAGTTCTAGGAAAGGCGAGATGACTGTGAGCACGGCATACAATGCCCAATTTTTAGGTCGAGCTGATAAGTTGTTACAAATATTGGATAGAAGTTTTCCTGAATTAGCGTTGAAGAAGACTGATTGCTTTGAAATGAGTTGGATCGATGCAGTTTTATATATGGCAGGATTCCCGAACAACACGTCCCGTGAAGTTTTACTTCAAGGGAAGCCGTTGTTCAGAAACTACTTCAAGGCTAAATCAGATTTCGTTAGAAAACCTATTCCCAAAGTGGGAATGCAAGGGCTGTGGAAAAACCTGCTCGAAGAACCGACTTTGCTCATGATCTGGAATCCATATGGTGGGAGGATGAGCGAAATTCCTGAATCCGATATTCCTTTCTCTCACAGAAAGGGCACTTTGTTCAAAATTCAGTATGTTGCTACATGGAACGACGAGGCCAAGGAGACGGAAGCGCAAAAAATTGGATGGATTCGAAAGATTTATGATTACATGGGTGATTATGCGTCTAAAGATCCGAGAGAATCGTATGTGAACTACAGGGACTTTGACTTGGGGATGAATAAGAATTCAAGTACTGATTATTTGCAAGGAAGGGTTTGGGGTTTTAAATATTTTAAGAACAACATTAATAGGTTGTTATGTGTTAAGACCAAGGTTGACCCGGACAACTTTTTTCGTCATGAGCAGAGCATTCCGACTCTTCCAACATCCGAGTTTCGTCGTTCTTGTCCTTTGTATGTATAACAAGTTGGAAATTCCTTTTCATTACTATTGCTTAAATTGTGACAAAATGTACGAGTTCAATTTCAGAACATGTAATGTAACTGAATGTTCAATGAATAACCTATCCATCTCCATAGTTTTTTTTACTTAACTAGTATCATTTTTTAAATAACTTCGGGAAAAAGTTCAATGAATGTACCGTATTTATGGATGAATTTGTTGGGGGTAACAGAGATTGATCTGAATAAAGTTTCATCATGATAAAAATATTAATTGAATAGACATTAGCCACGTTAATGTTAACACAAAGTACTTTAACCTCCACAATCTCCAAAATCATAATCAGAGCATGCATTGATATATTCATAATCTCCCAACTTTAGGAGACAAATCTCACATTTATAATTTGGTTATCTGCTTTTCGCTTGGATAATATTTTTTGTTTATCTAGTACTCCTTAAATATATTCTATACATTTTTATTTTCTTTACATACTAATTCATGAAACATGCTTTTTTTTTTTCAAATGCACAATTAAATCAATGAGTAAGGAGAGAAAACAACAAGTTGAGTAGCTAAGCAAATATAATGACGCTATCAGAAGACTGATAGAGTTGCTCTTTTCGAACAAGAAGTAACGGTTATCCGAATAAAATGTAAACGCTCCTAGAAATGGTTAAAGAATCAAAATATTTATGTTTCGATATCAAACTCATTTTCTTCATCATCTATCAAGTTAGTTTTAACTTTTCATAATTGGTAGATGATACATACACGTCTTGAAAAGCATCTAAAAGAAAAACAAGTGATTTATATTCTGAAAGTTCAATGAGCAAAAGTATTGGCAACATATAACTTATTTCAAACCTTTAAGTCAGTAATCTTATTTCAAACCTTTAAGTCACATTAACTTTCTTCCCTTAGAAGGAATAACCGGAATACTCTGTTCATTCTTGAAGAAATTTTCCGGATCAAACTTAGTCTTTATACTCATCAACCGCTCGATATTGTTTCTGAAATATTGCGCACCCCACACACGAGCACTCACATAATCCGTGCGAACATCCTTGTTCATCCCCAAATCAAGATCTCTGTAGTTCACATAGGCCTCTCTCGGGGACTTAGGTGCATAAATGCCCACATGGTCGTAGATTTTCCGTACCCAATCAAAACGCTGCTTTGTCGTCCTCTCCTTCTCGTCTTTCCAGTTTGCTACGTATTGAATCATATATAAAGTCCCTTTCCTATGAGGGAAAGGCGTATCTGATTCCGCAATCTCATCCAATCTCCCTCCATACGGGTTCCAAATCATCAAAGAGGTCTCACCACCCTCGAGCATGATAGGCCATAGCCCTTCGATACCTTCTTCCGGGATAGGTACCCGAATAAAGTCTGATTTCGCCTTGAAAAAGTTCTTGAATAGCGGTTTTGCTTGGAGTAAAACATCTGGACGAGTTTTACTAGGGTACCCAGCCATGAAAAGGACCGACTCGATCCAGCTCATCTGGATGCAATCTGTTTCCTTCAAGCCCAATTCAGGGAACTCACTATTCGTTATTTTTAATAACTGATTCACCGTACCCAAGAACTGTCCTTGGTAACTTGTGCTAATTGTACCATTAACAGGCAGGATCAGGACCCGAACCCAAAGACCATTATCGGTTCTAGGAGCAAATTCTTGCCACTTGTATAGCGTACGCGTGGCACCCTCCGCCAACGTTTTTTTGACAAAGAAAACCGTAACTGTTTCAGGAACCTGAACCAATGTCAATTTCCAAGCAAGAATTACACCAAAACTACAACCCCCGCCTCCTCGTAGAGCCCAAAACACATCCTCACCCATAGCTTTTCTATCAAGAATGTTCCCATTCGGATCCACAATACGTGCATCAACCACATTATCAACCCCGAGTCCGTATTTCCTCATCAAACCACCATAAGCCCCACCAGTGATATGCCCGCCTATGCCCAAACTAGGGTACAGCCCAGCAGGGAAGCCAAGTACCTTGCTTTTCTCAGAAATCCTATAATAAACCTCGCCAATAGTGGCCCCAGCCTGAGCCCATGCACTTTTATTGGTCACATCAACATTGATGGACCTTAGGCGAGACATGTCAAGGATCAGGAATGGGGTGCCCATCTGTGAGACGTACGAGGCTCCCTCATAGTCGTGGCCCCCACTCCTCACCCTGAGGTTTAGGTTTAGTTTTTTAGCGCATTTGATGGCGACGGGGACCTCATTTTCGGATACGGGAGTGTATATAAGCACGGGTTTGGCGGCATTAGGGGTAGCATAACGGAGGTTTTGGGCCGTTGATTGGATAAAGAGAATAAATGAGGAATTTTTCGGAGTGTAGAAGCCATCGGATAAAGGGGAGATATGAGAATTCGAAAGGCATTGGAAAAAAAGATCTTGAATCGGGAATGAAGAGGCATACGGAACGGAAAAGAGGAGTAACGATAAAAACGCTATAGAATTATGAAACTCCATAGCTCTTCTGTTAATTAGTAGTATTAGTGTTGCACAAGATGAGAAAAAGACTTGTATCTTATTTATAGTGAAAATGGTAGAGGTGACAATCAATGACGCAATAAAAACTCTTCTAGTCAAAAACATTGAATATGAGAATGGAAAGAGATCTTTTGCACTATTAATTCATCCATATTCCTTACTATAATATTGGTAAAATAACATTATAAATAATTTCGGAAACCGTTTTGTAGATCTTGTTGTTTATACTGAAAATTTGAAAATCCCGGATTTTACTGGTATCATTTTTTGACATAGTTAAAGTTGTAGATTGCATTTCATTCATTAAAGATATAATATATTTTTTATACACGAAGGCACGCCAGGATCCCAAATGTTTGCATGCCTCTTACCTATTTTATATAAAAAAAAAATTCTAAAAAACTTCAAAAAAAATTTATTATTACGTATTATAAAACATGTATCAATATATTTCAATAATTATTTTTAAAATAAAATCCGTACGCAATTTATTTTGGAATAAATATATAAATTAGTGTAAATTAAACATTAAATCTTAAAAAAATTGTCTAAAACAATATTATGTCCAAATGTTTTAAAATTTGAATACAATATAATATAAAAGCTTATAAATTTACGGAAAAAGTTATGAAAAATTAAAATTTTAATGAAAATAAGTAAGAGAGTACGGAAGATAATAAATAATAAATGATAGAAGATTTGGACTCTAATCGTAACGCTTCACTAGAATTGGCCTCAAAGTCCTCAACTACAAAACTGTCCCGTAATGAACATATTTTGTTAATTCGTCATGTAGTTTGAACTATTTTAGGATTATTATCGTAAGCTTTTAGAGGCAACGTTTTTTCACCTTTCATTATGAAAAAATATCAGTTTATCATCATACAACATGTTACTAAACTGAGTGTTCTAAATTTAACAACAGTTTATGTTACTAAATTTTACAACACTTAATTTACCATCGGTTTAATAATATGACGTTGATAACCTGACATTTTTTTTTTCTCTAGTGTTTTATAACGTACGAGATTATACAAATATATTGTCGGTAGTATTGTCGTAGATGTATTGTCGGTAGCATTGTCAAATCCCATGTGAGGGATTGAGAATTTTCAAAGTCAAATAAACAAGACCTACTGTTACATGTGGAGACTTAACATTACCGGCCAGGGAAATTATTTTCCTAATGTTCACATGGGCCATGATGCAATATAAACAGATAGTAATATCATGAGTGGTTCGATCATCCCAACAAAACATAAAACGGAAGTGTTTAGGAGTAAGTATCAGTGATAAAATCCCCAGTAACAAATTAAGCATTATGCTTAAAAGTTGCAGTTGAGTGTACGAATTGTGTAAGGAAATATATGGAGTAACGATCCGTCGCAACATGTATCATGATACGAGGGCATATACTTATAGGTACTAATTAAGTTTGACACCGAGAAAATGGCGTGCAACAATAATAAGACTAGTTATATTACAAAATAATGTTTGATTTAGTGAGAGTTAAAAACTGTCACAAGTCTGTTGCTAATTTAAAAAGTTGTCACAAATCTGTCGCAAATTGACTAAAATGCAACAAAAACCGTCGCTAATAAGTCTGTCGCTAATCCAGTCGCTATTTGGGTATTTTTTTGTATAGTTTGACTGAGGTTAAAAGTTGTCATTTGATTCTTAGAATTTGAAGTAACTCAATCACGGTGTAAAAGTGTTAGGTTTAAAGTTTTGTAGGCCTCACTAATAATTATTTGAAAGTATTACTTGCGAAATGAAATGAACAAAAGAGAATCAACAAACCTGGAAATTAGGATATTGGTCAAAAAGGAGAAAATTACATATTGCTTTTTTTGACAAATTAGGAATTGGAAAAGTTGGCTTGATTGTAGGAAACTTTTAAGAGAAAGATTGACTTCAGTTACTAATAATGGCTGGTGCTGGGCCATTAGTACTAACGGAAGAAACCGAAAAACCGAAAAATTTTCGGGTCGATTTCGGTTTTTAGTAAAACCGAACCGAAAAATACCGAAACCGAAAAATACAGAAAAATAAAAAATAAAACCGAAAAATAACCGAAAAATACCGAAACTGGACCGAAAAAACCGGTCCGGTTCGGTCCAAAAAATAAAAAGACCGAAACCAAAAAAAATTGAACCGAAAAATATATTCGGTTTCGGTTTCGCCAAAAACCAAACCGGATCGGACCGAACTCAGCCATAATAATGGCAATAAGCAAGAGCTAATGCTCCCATCAGTCACTACTAAATACTTTATGTATCCAAATTAGTATAGAAATCCGAAAATACTAAATATTTTATGTATCTAAATTAGTATAGAAATGCGGTGTGGTCATATACCAAAAAGTGGTCCATAGTTGTATAGCATTTGTAGACATATACATACTATTTAAATACTTTTTAATAAGCGGTGTGTGGAGTTTAGAATAGAGGTGGGGCCTGTAATTGGGTTAAAAAGAACAAATAACAAATATGTTATTATTTTAATAGTGTAAAGTAGATCTTAGTATGTACGGATGAGCAACTTTGTTTTTTAGATTAATACTGAAGTTAGCATAGACCATTTTGGACATATTTTTTATTTCAAGTGTTGAGAGTGCTTAAGAGATGTTTTGTCTACACTATGCATGGCAATAATTTACGTTTACATAAATTTATATGTATAAGATAATATGAGTATATAACAGTTTTGTACCTAAATAATGCTTCATAACAAACTAATTTACCAATGTAATAACCACTACAAAAAAACAGTTAAAGTTGACGGAAATTCGCTACGGAAATTCCGTCACACTATATAACGATGGAATTGCTACGGATTTCCGATGGATTTTGATTTGTGAAATTTTAATACAAATTTGCGACGGATTAACTATGAAAATAAATGAGTTGACCGAGTGTCGGTGGGTCTTGAAAATAATTCGTAGTTCTCAAGCTATTTCGTAGCTATTCTTTTTGCATATTATTTTGAAAAACAAAATATTTAAATTGATTTAGATGACTTCAATGAGGTCTCATTGGGTCCACAAGGTTCGTAGCTATTTACTCGCTATTTCATAGCTATTTCAATTGTAAAGATAGCTAGATTTTATTATTATTTCACATCCACACATTTATTACAAAGAATATCTCTCTCTCAATCTCAATAATATGCCGTCCATTTTCCCATATCTCCATAAAATAAGGTAATTTATAATAAATGTTTAATTGTATTTATTTTAATTTAATTGTATTTTATAATAAATGTTTCTCCGCCTAATTGTTAATGTGATTGTCTACTTACACAATTATATATTACTTAAATAGTTGACAAATTTTGTTCTAACTTTACAAATACAAATTCGTACGGTTCATATTAGATAAGTTTATTTCCAAAAAAAAATTATTACCAGTTGATGCCATTTATTATGATAGTTAAGACAACAAATTTAATGTTGTTAAATGCTAATCATTATACATTTTCATATCTTTTCAAATATTCCGTATCGCTTATACATTGAAAAATATTAATCATTAATTACATACCATTTTAATAGTGATGGGCTGAGATAAACATAAGTCAATTGCAATTATTCATCGTTAAATATATAATTTCCGACCATATACCAACTAAAAACTCTAACTTATTTGGTAGTTAGTAAATACCAATTTCCGACCATTTCAAAAAAAATCGAAAAAACACAATACCGGGAGATCGGTGAAATTTTTCTAGCAAAAGGTTAAAACAATTTAAATGGTAAAAAGACTTTTCTTAGACTAGATAAGAATCTTATTATATTTCATATACGTGTATCACT
Organism: Primula veris; assembly: GCA_963682055.1. Classification (NCBI taxonomy): domain Eukaryota; kingdom Viridiplantae; phylum Streptophyta; class Magnoliopsida; order Ericales; family Primulaceae; genus Primula; species Primula veris. The sequence goes on along the minus strand of OY821748.1, from coordinate 23,950,008 downwards.
TACCATCGCTCTCAATTTATTTCAATTTGAAAGATTAAACCAATTTAAACGATCAAAAGACTTTTCGACTATATAGACATCTTATTATCTTTTCTATATATCACTTACCTTCCCTCTCAATCTATTTCAAATCCACAACTCTTAAAACTCATTTGAATACTGATATTCGAACACATGGTAAATTAACAAGATAATAGTTTAAGTTAAATCCAAACATTATTATACTACACATACATTAATTCATATTAGCTTATACTTAACTGATTCTACTAATTGTATTCATATAATTCAAGTTAGAAGAAGTTGTAGTGAGTAATTTTATTTCATATTTTGTTATAAAAAGAAATTTATAAGCTCATTTGTTTCTTCGACTTGATGGGAAGTCAATTTGGTTAATTGGCTCTTAGACGTGTATACATGCACTTGTATCGAGACGAGAAATCTCGGATTGAGGGGAACAAATCGTTTAGATGAACTCGGTTTGGAAGAGTTGTAATCTTGGATTACATATTATAATGATAATATTCGGTTAAATAATTCCTATGATAGGACTAGACTTTAAGTTGAAAATCTATATGTCGTGGTGTCGTTTTCCTTCCCCAAATTATATCAAATGAAAGCCAATTTTAAAATAAAATTATATTTGGAAATGAGGGTAAAAGGGTCATTTTTGTGTTCTCTAATGGTTTAAATCAGTCAATATTTCATTAACAAGGACCAATGAATAAGCAATTAAAAGTTTGAAAGCAAAATCAAGTGTACTAAAATGAAACATAATAAAGGAATTGGATTTATTATAAACATATAAAACTACATAGGTCAGTAAACTGATAGGGTTAGAAGTTTAAAACAATCTCATATTTAGAGAGCAGGGAGAGAGAGAGAGAAGAAGCCGCCGCCACCCTCCTGTCACAATCTCCTTCACCGCCGACTCAAGGTATATCATCATTTCTCTCTCTTCCCCATGGTTTCTCTCTCTCTGGATTTATTTGTTTGAAGTTTTTTGCTTTACTTTTTCGTATAAATAACTCGGAATCTCTTCGTTAGATCTGATAATTGAGGTTTTGGTATAAAATAATTTCGAAATTAGGGTTTGGAACTTTTAAATGAGCGTGTGTTTGGACTGAGATCATTGACTCTTGAAAATTGTGCATATAAGTTGTTTAATGATTTGTCGATGAGAATTATTGAGTTGCTATTTGTGCTAAAAGTTCAAATTTTTTTACAGTTTGTTTTGTGGGTATGTAGTATATGAGAAGGGTTGTTTGAGAATTGTTTTTTTGTATATATATTAGGAAATGTGAAATCGCGAGGATTGGCTATTGAGAAGAAGATCGAATATCTCGAAGATTTGTATGGAAAAGTAATTATCTTTTTCCTCTGTTTTTTTTTTAATTTTATTGGATGATGGGAAGTTTGATATATATGGAAAAGTAATTAATCTTTTTCCTCTGTTAGATATATAGTGAATAGTTTGATTGTATTAAGCTATAGCATTTAATAGGTTTCTGTATCTCACTTAGATCTTTTGGTTCAATTTGACCATTACAAAAAAGTTTACTTTTTAAATGAAGTGTTATGGGTACTTTTGTTAGTATTTGGAAAAAGTAATCTTCTGTTTCCGGATTATTGAATGTTAGTCAGTAGGTCATACTAGTGAAGTGTCATAGTAATATTTGTTAGAAAAATAGAAAAGTAGGAAAGAGTACATCTTTTGGGGATTTTAAGCAAGCAAAATCTTATCTACGAGGATATCGCGACATAAAGATGTGATATTTTCTGTACTTGCACACTTTTCTCGAACTTCTGATTGGTAAAGTTAAGATTTTGCACAGCTAAACTGAGCAAAAAACGTATCATGTTTTGCTCAAATTCCTTGTTCATCCAAACTATTTTTGAAGAATTTTGGTTATGGTACAAGTAATGCAAGCAGCGAGCTGAAAGGAAGATGAAAACCTGAAAACTGAAAAGGAAAGCAGTCGTTACTTGCAAATTAAGAGCAAAAAGATTGTGTTTTTTTAGTGCAAATGCCTTCAATTTAAATCTACGATATCTTGCTCATTAGTTAAAAATGTCCTTTTATTGTTTTTATCTATACCAGGTCAGCAATAGAAGATCACGTCGATGGATAAATGATAGGCTGTTGATGGAACTTGTTCCTCGTCTAGATGCTGAAGAAATAAGAGGCTTGTTTGCGCCACCGCCATGGGTAAATTGTTTTGTTTTGATAAAGTTCATTTTTTAATGCATTCATTGTAGTATAGGTATAATGATTTGTTTGCTTTTATAGTTTTATGTAATTATAGTGTCTTCAGATATGTTCTTCTTACAGAATTAGAGTTGAACAAATCTGTTGTACTTCGACTTCACTTTATATGCTTTTTAGTTTTTGGGCTTCGGAAACTCTTTTTTCCCCTTGATTACTGGCTTTACAAACTCATTTGCCTTACAGGTTCCAACTTTTCTCGTAAGATAGGGTCCAAAAACTTATTTAATTGAAAAATGATTGAGCTTCCAAATTTTCTTATAACAAGTTATATATCTATCCTACACTAGTATATGATTAGCAAAAGATCCATCAGTTGTATGATTCATGCAAGAATGACTTGTTACATTTTTTTTTGAAAGTTTTTATTCTTTTGGGTGTGAGCATGATTACTTTCAGAGAAAAAAGCAATCTTGAAAATTTTACTAAATGGAAACAAAATACTGAATCTAAGTATTTGGTCATATTTAGATCTGAACAAGATACACTTTCTCTTCTCTAATTCCTTCATGTTCCTTTTGGAATATGTTCGCGTCTTTTATTACAGAGATTTTCTCAATATTCATCGGGGTTCACAAACAAATTTGGATATTTATGGTGAATCACATGATACTCCTATTTCTCGGCAGCGTTTTAACTCTTTTCCTGAAACACAGCCACAAGATATGCAAGCCCAATATCAAATGCGATCCACAAGATATGAAAGATCTGAGTAGGTTATGACTTTAGTATTTTGGGCATGTAATCTTACTAGCATCGGAACCGTTGATGTTTAGTGGGTCATGGAAGTATGTGAACCGTTTATGACATTTTAATATTTTGGGCATGTAATATTTGCTAGTATCGTTACTGTTACATAATATGAATTCGGTTAAATTTTGTTTATCATTATAGCATGTTAATTGGCTTGTGGATTAGTTTTATTTATATCTATTAATGTTTACTTAATAAATTTATTTATTTTTTATTTAATTAATAAAATTAATTCTGTTAATTGTATTAAAATATTTTTTTATTTAAATAATCACACTAGTGTGACGGAATTGGCACGGGTTTGTCATATTGATAAATTTCTAATATATATTAAATTAAATATCAAAATAAAAAATATATTATAATAAAAAAAATTGCGACGGAATAGCTATGTATATTCGTGGGTAACTATTCATTTTTATACTATATTTATATTGTAATTTATTTTATATAATTGGTTTTTGTGAGACTTTTTCTACGGAATTTTGTAGCAACATCAAAAATTAGAGACGGAAAATCTGTCGCTATAATGTCACTAAATAGCTACGGAATAAGATTTCCGTAACAAACATTTAGCCACAAGCACTTTAACTACGGAATTCAGAGACGGAAATTTTCGTCACAAAGAGCCAATCTGCGACGGATTTTACGTTTTAGCGACGGATATTTCCGTCGCTGTTTTGCTGTTGTGTTGTAGTGAACCATACGTAGAACTCATTCTATAAAACTGGTTAAGTAACAGATGGTGCATATATAGTTATATACAACACAAGGATAGTATTATCGATATGAGATAATGTAGTGTACATTACAATACATTAGGATCATTAAAATTCACTACGCTCCGCAATATGCGAGCACGCAGGCATGCTTCATGTTGTTCTTTAATTACAACGTAAGTTCAACATATTTGGAATCATTTTAAAACAATCACAATATTTAACTCTATACCCTTATTGCATGCACTTATTAATAAATAATGAGTTTCGAATGCATGATATTTTATTTATTATGTATTTAAAATTGAGGAGAAGGGGAATTATGAGTTGAGGAGAACGAGTTTTGAATTCCCTTATTTTCAATGAATAAATTAAGCAATTGAAATACGGGTTTTTTTTTTACCTAAATAATACTTTCTCTTAAACTAATTCTCAAAATAGGGTTTCTTACTTCCCATTATACGGCCCTTAACTTATTAAAGGTCATTTAATTTTCAAATCATTATAAAAGAAACACAAAAATTAAAATCATGATACTTTTATATTATGTAATTGGTCAAAATTAAATTATTATTGAGATAATAATTTGAAAAAATATTATAAATATACTTATTATCCATACGAAGTATTATTTGTTGGCAGGTTTCATTATATTTGTATTGTGGAAGTGGATTAATTAATTTTTGAAAATGAAAATAACGGAAATTATGAGGTACAATGATCTCGAACACATTCCGTTTTCACAATTTATGAAATATACAAGTCAAGATTTATTTTTGTTCAATATAATTAATTTTTTGTCACATGGGTATTTACTTAATTTAATACAATGATCATGAAATTTACAATTTTTAAATTTTTGATCATTAATTAATTGTTATTTTTTAAAAATAAAAGCTTTGTAGTGACAAAAATAATAATTGGTAATACACCCCCAAAGAGATTGAAGAAAAAAAAGACTAGTTATAATTAAGTAGGATAGTTGACAAATATTAGAAAATTAGAAAATTAGTTAATAAAACAAAGTTTGCATAATGTTTTTCTTGAAAGTAAAAACATGGAGAATAGAATCTACATATTCAATCAAAATAAAAATACACAAGAAATATATTAATATCTTTCATTTGAGCCTTCATTATTTCTTAGTGAGTGCAATAATGATATACTCAAATATTATTATTATTTTAAATTAATTCCAAAGATGTTAAACTTACCTTGTAATTTAAGGACACTATATTGGGAAATAGTTTGTGAGTGACATTATTTTGGGAATTAATTTGCTAGAGAGCATTAATTAGATTTAAAAAAATCAATATATACATATAAGACTTTGGAGGTTTATTTGAAATTCAAATCTTTTACCCTTATTCTTTACTCTCTTGCTCCCTTTCTTATTTTCACTCATATTTTAAATTTTCACAACTTGTTCTGCAAATTTATAATCTTTTATATTATATTGTATTCAAAATTTAAAATATTTGGACATAATATTGTTTTAGATAAATTTTCTAAGATTTAATGTTTAATTCACACTAATTTATACATTTATTCCAAAATAAATTAAGTGTGAATTTTCATTTAAAAATAATTATTGGAATGTATTTTCACAACTTGTCAGTCGAAAGTGCATCTGGTTCAATAAAAGTGCATCTAGTTCAGCTGAAAGGGCATCTAGTTCGGTCGAAAGTGCATATTGTTCAGTCGAAAGTACATATAATACATGTAGTTCAACTGGAAGTGCATTTAATTCGGTTTTTTATGATTTTATTTCCATTTGTGTGTATTTTTTTTCATTTTTATTATTTTTAGTGGGTTTTTTTTTTCGAAAATACATTTTTGTGATTTAAAAAAAAATGTTTTTTTTATGATTTTATCTTTTTTTAACTTTTTTTAGAAAAATACATTTTTGTGATTTTTTTCATTTTCTATGATTTTTTTTAATAATTACAATTTTCTTGATTTTTTTGTAAAGTTGCATTTTTTTTTCATTTTTTTATATAATTTTTTGTTATTTTTTCTATTTTTTTTATATCTTTTTGTGATTTTTTTGATTTTTTATAAAAAAAAATTCGGTTTTATAGAATTTTCTTGTAATTTAAAACTATTTTTTTGGGTTTTAGAGAGATAAAACATGTATATTATGTTTTGGTTGTATAATGGTGTTTTGGTAAATAAATCTAATAATTAAAAAGTGGTATATAAGGGAAATGTGAACTTTTAGATATATTTAGAAGTAATATAAGTTGGTATGAGTTGAATTTCCCCTTAATAAATACAAAATCTATTAAATTGAATAAATACAAAATGATCGGGTTCGAATTTTATAAGGTAGGAACCTTACAAAAGTCCCATTATATTACCCACAAACTATACTATGGTTAAGCTCAAACTATATTATTTATCTCTCCAATTAATTCCTTCAATCTCTGATTTCTTTAATAGATTAATACATCATATGTACCACTTTTCAACTTTAATTCTCTATACATATACCTATTATAATTTGCATTTCTATCGGTTATTACTTTTTCATACTATATAAACTTAAAAAAATCTAATTTTATAAAAAAAATAGAAAATATTTCTCACTCCCTCCCTCCCTCATAAATAAAATCACAACAAAATATAAATAAAAAAAAAATCACAAAATTTATAGAAAATGAAAAAAATCCCATAAAATTATAAAAAATCCCAAAAATCACAAAAAATTATAAAAAAATGAAAAAAATAACAAAATTATAAAAAAATCACAAAAAAATTATTAAAAAAAAAATCAGAAATTTTTTAAGAAATTACAAAAAAAAAATATAATTCTTTTTTGTCAATATACCACTTTTTAAACCAAAAAATTTATTTTTTCATAAAAAAAAAAACACTTTTTGATTTTATGTATTTAACTATCGTTTGACTCATTTCAATGCTTGTTAAAGTTTGAATTGCCTTTTTAGAAACTAATTTTAGTAACTAATTTTAGATCCGTAATCTCAAATTGGTAAAAGCGTTTGCACCCAACACCGATGTTCAAGAGGTTGGTGGTTCGAATCTACCCAGTTTTTTTTGAACTTTAAAATAAAATATATGCACCTTTTATGGTGGACTATATGTATTTTTATTGAACTTTATGCACTTTCGACTGTACTAGATGCACTTTCGACTGTACTAGATGCATTTTCGACTGAACTATATGCACTTTCAGCTGAACTATATGCAGTTTTAGCTGAACCAGATGCACTTTTAACTAAACCAGATGTACCTTTTACAGAACTATATGCACTTTTAGCTGAACCATATACACTTTTAACTGAACCAGATGCACCTTTTACAGAACTATATGCACTTTTATTGAACTAGATGCACTTTTGGCTGAACCATATGCACTTGCAGCTGAACCAGAGGCACTTTTAGCTGAATTAGATGCATTTTTGACAGAATTATATGCATTTTTATTGAACTATATACACTTTCGACTGGGCTATATTCATTTTCGACTAGACTATATGCACTTTTGACTTAACTATATGTACTTTTGACTAAATTAGATGCACTTTAAGCTGAAGCATATGTAATTTCAGCTGAACCAGATGCACTTTTAGCTGAACTATATGCATACTCACTTTTATTGAACTATATTTTTTTTGACTGAATTGTATGCACTTTCAACGGAACTATATGTACTTTCAGCTGAATTAAATGCAATTTCGACTCAATTTTATGCACTTTTGACTAACTATATGCACTTTCGACTGAAATATATGCATTTTTATTGAACTATATACGCTTTTGACTGAACTATATGTACTTTCGACTGAGCTAAATGCACTTTCAGCTCATTTAAATTAAAAAAAAGACACATTTTCAAGGAAAAACCATTTTTTGTATACAAAAATTCACTTTTTGTATAAAAAAATTCACTTTTTGATGGGAAAAGTGTTTTTTTGATGAAAAAACAACTTTTTCGGTATAAAGTGTTATATTGACAAAAAAAAAAATTATATATTTTTTGTAATTTTTTAAAAAGTTTGTGTTTTTTTTCATTTTTTGTAAAAAAAAATTTGTGACTTGTGATTTATTATAATTTTTTATGATTTTTTTTTATTTTTTATAATTGTTTTTGATTTTTTGTGATTTTTTTCATTTTTTGTCATTTTTATAATTTTTTGTGATTTTTTTTATTTTTTATAATTTTTGTGATTTTATTCATTTTTATTATAATTTTTTATGATTTTTTTGTAATTTAAAACTATTTTTTTGGATTTGTAGAGAAATAAAATATGCTATTATATTTTGTTTTGTATGACCATTTAGTAAATAAACTAAATAATTAAAAAATGGTAGACATGAGTAACGTAAACTTATAAAGATATAACTTGCGATGAGTTAATTATAGCAAAATTCCCCCTTTTTTAATTTAATCCAATCTCAGATATTTATGAGACTATGACTATGGCTACATATCCTCGCATCTTTTAAATTTAACTACTATTTCACATCTTTTGACTCGCCAGCATACTCGGTTAGTTTATAAAATTTCAAGTATAACTATATTCTTCTCCTAATCATATATTTTAGAATATACTAAACTGAAATTAATCTAAGTTGCATGAGTGTAATTTGGTAACCTGAGCTATTTTTCTAGGTCAATTGGACGGCAATATACAGATCGGAAAAAATAAAAAAGTTTAACAAACTAATCAAGAAATTTGGTCGTACAATACACCAAATCGAAAATGCGTGATTGTTGAATATACTAAACATACACTCTCTCTCAAAATAATCATTCAAAGTTTGGAAAAATAACCCTTCAAAGTATGGACTTTCTCAAAACAATTCTAAAAGTTTGGGCTTTGTCAGAATAACTCTACTTTCTCCGGAGGCCCTGAACCAGTTTATGGAGATGAGCCTAAAGATTCGGAATTTGGAGATGGAATATTTGAAATTTCGAGGGTTTTACAAGGTAATTCAGAGGTCGAAGGTTTTTTATTGTTTAAACTTTCATAAGTTAACAAATTGGAACCCTCATCTCTGTTTGTATCATCATTCGACTCTCCTTTCTTATCAAAAAAAGGTCTAACCAATTTTCTGTGCACTCGAGAATTTGGGGATGGATTTCCCACACCTGTATCCATAAAATCACAACTGCCGTTATTGCAACTTGAACTATTTTCATAAGACAATTGTGAACTCGGATTTTCACGGGTTTTCCCTGAAAATTTAGAGATTGCGGGTTTCTCATCGTTTAAACTCTCTTGATTTGACAAATCTAAAACCCCATCTAGTTTTGTATCGTCATTCAGCTGTTGTCTCTTATCAAAACCCCGATTTACCAACTTTCTTTGAACACGAGAGTTTGGAGATGGACTTGACAAGTCACAGTTATCCTTAATGCAACTCGAACTTTTATGAGTTAACAAATTTGAAACCCCATCCTGCTTTGTATTTTCATTTGACTCGTCTTTCTTATCAATAATCTGTCTAACCAACTTTCTGTGAGCTCCGGAATTTGGACAAGGACTTTCCAGGCTTATACCTGATGAATCACAACTAACCTTGTTGCAATTTGAACTTTTATGAGTTAACAAATCGGAAACCCTGTCTTGCTTTGTATTTTCATTTAACACTTCTTTATTATCAATAATCTCTCTAACCAACTTTTTATAAGCTCCGGAACGTGGAAAAGGATTTTCCAGGCTAATACCGGATGAATTACAATTAACCTTGATGCAACTTGACTTTTCACTATTAAGCTGCGAATTTGAAGAAGCCTCATCTTTAGAACCGCCATTCAAGTCTTCTTTTTTACCAAAAGCTGGTCTAACCAACTTTCTGCGCTTAAGCTGCTTACACTCTCTCTCTCCTTCCTCCGTCTCCCCTTCAGGTTTCAGACCAGAATCTTTCTTCTCCTGGTCTAAATCTGGCCCAGTAAAATCTGTCTTCATTCCTCCAGTTAGGCTTCTCTTTGTGTCACTACGACGCTTAAAATCTACACCTCTAGTCTCTCTAGAGACATCCTCCACAACCTCTCCCTCTTCGGTAGCTAGACTACATTCCATTTCCTTCTTCTGGGTCACCTTCGTTGGCTCCTTAACTTCAACTTGACCGAATTTCTTCTCTCTCCTTTTAATAATATCTTCCGAAATATGATGTTTATCTAATGCAGCGTTCTTATGGGTGTCTGTTATCTTCTGACCAAGACTCTCAATTAGGTCTTCCATAACATCATCCACCGATTCATCAACTGCATCATATTCCACCACTTTACGCGATGACCTGGACAATCTAGAGAATATACTAGTCCTTTTCTTTGTCGAATCTGTTGGCACTCCATCAGGATCTCGGTACGACCTGACATCATAATAGTTAAAAGTTTCAAATGAAGATCCGGAGTGTAAACGTCTCAGACTATTCTTCACCGTCCGATCATGATGACCATGGTTTTCTCGGTCTCGTGATACAAGAGCGGGGTCATTGAAGTTGATGGAAGGACTAAGATTTCGCCTTGAATAAGTAGGAGTCCTCGAAATAAGTAGCGGGTCTTCGTAAATTTCATCAGCAATTGATGGTTGTTCTATCTTTTTTTCATATCGACCACTTAAGTAATTGCCAATTCTGCCCTCGTAATCATCGTAAGGATCTAGACTGTCACGTGTATGAACTTCGTTTACACCACGAACATGTCGAGGGCTTAAATCTTCATAATCAGTGCGATATGAGGGTTTAATCGAGGTAGGAAATGGATCCCCAATACGACTGTGACAGCGAACAGAGTCTTGAGCTGAATGAGAAGGGTCCTTAACCTCAATAAAATCTGGACCATAGGGTACAGATCTTGCAAGAACCGAGTCACGAGATGTTAGATATGATGCCCCATAATTGTTTTCCTCCATAGCAAACGATGTTGGAAAAGACGATTCATATTTGCTCTGTCCCATTGGGCAAGAAGATGGAGGAAAAACCTTTTGCTGATTTTGACTTAGCGAATAATGTGCTTCCAAGGAGGGCCTGTTTGGACTGAATGTAGATTGGTGTGACCTATGTTGATATAAATCAGCATATCCCGGTGACAAACACAGCCTGTCAGATACTATTGGATCAATATCCTTATCCACAGAACGTTGAATTTGAATCCTATCACTAAGATGAATTCGGTCATCGTCGCTTGTTCTTCTCATTTTAGCTAAAGTGTTTGATATTTGATCGGCATAGATGATTGGATTGGGATCACAAACAGATTTACAGTCATAATGCACCTTTCGATCCATTAGTAACCTTTCGTCATCTTCTCTTATTTGTCTCAATTTGAGCGAAGAGTTTGAAATTTTATCGGCGTAGATGAATGACTTGGGATCACCAACAATGTTATGGTCATAATGTATATCTCGATCCATAAATAACCTTTGGTCATCAATTGGTCTTCTCACTTCAGTTCGAGGTATCTCAAATCTTTCGACTCTTTCACGAAGCAAAAAATCATCATTACCCCGTATATGTTCATCTCCGATAAGATCCCTCGTCTGGACTCTGCCACCATAATGGTCTCCTCTAGCTCGTGCTAAATATTCCCTGGGGATATCATCAATTTGACTAGTATCTCGACTTAACAATCGATTTTCTTTATTCTGTCTCCATGTGTTATACAAGTCCCTCGAATTGGCATTGTTAATAGAGCTGTTATATCCGGTGCGCACATCATAATCAAATTCTAGCTTATCTTCCGAAAAATTTATATTACTATCAGATACTGCTTTCTTTCCACCCAAATATACCCCATCATGTTCAGTCAAAGCATCATATTCAAAAGAATTCTCATAAAACTTCTTATTTTCTGGTCTTTGACTATCACTTGGAGACCTACCATTATACTTAATGTTGTAGGAATGAGCAATATCCTCTTCGTCAACAAACTTTTCTGCTCTATTTCTTAAATTAATCTTTTCATTGACAAGTAATCTCTCACCCAAATGTCTCTCTTCACCGAAATGCCTTTTTTCCCCGAAATGTCTTCTTTCACCCAATTGTCTACGAGGCACGGTATTCTGTGACTTTCTTGAAGAAAACAGCCGTAAAAGCCTATCAACCTATGCATGAACCAGATACAGTGATCAGCATGTTGCCAACATTTTTTTCATTAAATTTAAAGTTAGAATAGACAAAGACCTAAACCTGATCTTTAGATAATCCGAAGGAGAACAACTTAGATGTGCGATAATTTTCGCTAATAGCATCTCGAAATTCATGTTCAGAAAGAGGGTTACAGTGCCATATAACCGTATAACGAACCTGCAAAACTTAAGAAAGGTAAATTTGCAAACCAGAAAAGATGACAACTAGAAGAAGAACAAACTTAATGCTGTAACACATGCTCCCATAAATGAACTAATAAGAGTCTGTTATGAAAATTCAAGTGGGTAACAAAGTAAAAACATAATATCACCTGTGCACGGAACCGTTTCCCAGAAGAACTAAATGCATGAGGGACTATATCCATGGCCCCATCTGAGCAAGCCCGATAAACTCCATAAAGTTCTCTTTTCTCAAACTCAAAAATAAACAATATCATTCCAGATTTAACCTGTTTTACAAAACTTTCCTCAGCCGAGGGCAAGCCTAAAAGCTTTCGTTCGAAACTTTCTTTTCTTCTCGCAGAACTGGACATGAATATTGCACCATACTCGGGATTCCTACCAGGAGAAACACCTTCATCTTCGTACTCCATCAAAATGTTCCAGGTTCTACTAGTCCAATACTAGTACAGTAAGAAACAATTACAGCATCACCTATTCAAATCACCTTAAACAAACTGAAAAAAATAATATTTTGAAAAGACGTCTGCCTGTTTGACGAACGATCAAGCTATTGAACGGTGGGGAATCATAGGACAGCCTACCTAATGAACTTGGGATCTTTTAACGTTCTATTTTTCCATCTTATGTAGATATATTTTGTTAAAAAAAAAAAATTAATTAGCGAAAAAAAAAACTAAGAAACGTCTTTTTGATTCAATCATCCATGGGTCATTGTAGTTCACTTTGAATAAACTGTTTTATTTGGAGTGGTGGTACTGTACTCTCAAGAAGATGTACCCCGACTCCTGAGAATAAAACATCTAAGCTAAGCACCTCCTAAGGGGAATGATATTAAGCTAGCCTTGACATGTTTCTTCGCACGTCTGAAGGAATAAAATAAATGAAATTAGAAATATGTTTCAAATATGGCAATTTACGATATGCAGTCTGCACAAAGGGGGTAGAGAATATAATATGCATAACAGTCAATCTCATAAATGCGACCAGCATACAATAGCAAATAAGTCATTTCACATGCCAAACTTTAAAACATTATATGAAATTTGAATCATAACATGATAGGCATACAAAACAGTTCGTGTACATAATGATGTGACAACCGATTTCTATGAGTAGATGGGTGTATGTATGCCAATTAAATAATGCATCTACATGGTATACCTAGCACACTAGCTCTACGCTTTTAGAGTTTTTAAAGCATAACCTTCACGCCTCGAAAAAACACAACAAACGGTTTGGAAACCCTGTCTATCTTATATGGTAATGAATGAAGGTCGTATAAAATTGGACACTTCTCACAGTAATAAGCCTGGATTGATTAATTTAACAGGAAAAGAAATCGAGATAAACATGTTTCTTTATATAGATAAAGCTAAACAGAAGACGGCTATTCAGTGATCATCATTAAAGTTGGTCCAAATTCAGAAAAGCTACACACACTTTGAAATGCTAGTAAAAAAAACTACAAATCAGAGTTTTTTTGCAATGATTATCATCTTGAACCCAAAATAACTACTAGCAAAAAAACAGACTATGCGCTCCTCAATAGTCAATACAGATAGAAAAGGAAAGTGGTGAGGGTCTTTATTCATTAATCCTAATTAGGTTTTCTTAACTTTACATAAGAATGATAAGCTGCATATACATTGAAATAGCACTAACAAAAAGTTTCCAGCTATCCGGATTCCTTTTAGCAACATACGCCATCTAAAACCAATAATGAGCCAAACAGAAACTAGTAAAAGATATAGAGTATCATAACTTGGGAGTTGGGACTGGAAAGAAAATATTATTAAAGGTTTGCGAAGTTCCTAAATAGTATTTAAATAACAATACTTAGGGGAGTCACTTACAAATGTTACCGAATAACCAAGATTATTTTTAGCAATAAACACCATCAAACAGCCTATAACAAAAGATAGAAAATATGACAACCTGAAACTGCAAAAAAGCTAGGGAAATAGATTTCAATCATCATTAAAAAAAATTAAGTTCCACAAAAAACAGAAAACGCATAAACACTTCAGAGTGTCACTAACAAAATGGGTTATAATAACCTAGAACTGCAAAAAGGGTAATTCTCATAACAATGAAAAACGTCTAAAACCGGAAAAGAAAATCCACTAAAACACTAAAAGAAGATAGAGATTACAATAAACTAGAACTGCAAAAAAGCCCGGCAAATAGATTTCAATCATCATTACAAATTTCCAAATTCCACAACAAAAAAAAACGGAAAACTCACAACTACTTAGGGTGGTACTAACACAATGGGTTACCATGCAATCAGAGTAATTCTCATAACATTGAAAATAATTACCAAAATATCCACTAAAAAAATGCTATCACAACCTAGAACTTACCGGGAAAAAACTGCAAAAAAGCCACATGGACATGGATTTTAATCATTACTAGCACCTACGCAGTTGCTCAAATTCACCAAAACCACAAAATACTTTCAAAATCCCTAACAAACCGATTTTCATCTAATCAAAGGTTCCATTACAATAAACAAAAAAATCACAAACAAAAGATAGAATGTCTTAACCTATAACTAAAAAAATATAAAAATGGAATTTTAATCATTTACCAGCTTATTCAAATTTGTCAAATTCACAAACAAAACAAATACTAAAAAAAGGGGAACTTTCATCTAATTAAGCTTTTCTACTACAATAAACTAAACAATCACTTACAAGGAGATAAATGCTATGAAAATAACAAACATCATTTAATATAATCAGTGATTAAACTATATCATAAACTAAAACTGCCCATTAAAATAAATGGACTTTAATTCACTAACAAAATAATAAAATTTCACCTAATCAGTTTTTTTTTTATATAATTACAATAAACAAAACAATAACTAACAGTCATTATTCAAATACCCATTTAAAAACAACAAATTTGGGGAAAATACTATGCAAAAGACAATAAAAACATCAAAAATGATTTTTTTTATTAGTTTGAAAGGTTCGTGACAAGAATAAGAAATAAAATAAAAAGGAGCAATAGAAGATGATATATCAATATATATCTATATTTATATACCAGGTGACGATGAACACTTTGTAACCGTAGCGGCGAACTCTGAATAATATAAAGAGAAAAAGATGAAAAAATGAGATTGTGAAGATATATATATATATATATATATAATATAGGGTTCTTTTCTATTTATTTTATTTATTTTGTAGTAATAAATATTGGTATATCACTGCAAAAAAATACTCAAATAACGACAGGATTAGGACGGTATTTTTTGTTACGAGCTTATTAACGACGGTTTTTATGACGGTTTTGTGACAGTTTAGTCAATTTGCGACAGATTTGTGACAGTTTTTTAAATTAGCGACAGCCTTGTGACAGTTTTTGACCCTCACTAAATCAAATATTATTTTGTAGCGTATATATAATGAGAAAGAGAAGGGGGTTATTTTCGTACAGATATTTATAATCTTTTTGCTTGTTTTTATTAAATAGTTATTTCTAGATATATACCGTATAATATTACATTTGATGGTAAATGGAATATTAAAAGTTATTTCTAGATATATACCGTATAAGTATATTAAATTTACTAAACACGTTAGTTTCACGTTAACAATTTTATATTTTTTAATTAACCATTTATCTTTTATTTTATTGGTCACTAGAATTTATAATAGATAATAATGTTAATTGTGTGCTGTGTTTATCATATTACCAGTTACAAACATTAAAAATATTGTTAACTTTAACAACTTTTTTAACATCTATAAAAATAATACATATTTTAACACAACTAATGGAGATAAAAAAAATGCATTGTTTGCTAACTATTTTAGTTAACAATAGAGATAACAACACTATTGGAGATGCTCTTATTGGTTGGCTAATTGATTGATTTATGTTAATTATTGTAGCCTTGGACATAGTTTAATTATAATACTAGAAACAAAATCTATAGTTTTGGTCAGAGACAGTATTTAAAAAATATATCATATTTTGAAATACGGGGATTCATACGTGAAAATATATTGAGCAGGAATATCACTTAAATTAAATCTGTTTAATCGCTGCATAATCAGTTAATCTCACTTTATCTACTAGGCAACTGGACTCTGTCAGCCGTTTAGGCCTAACATTGTATTGAAAACGCACCCTATGAAAAAAAAATCTATTTTTATAAGTAGCCATTTTTAGAAAAAAAAATCCATTTTGGAAGCTGAAAAATTGAAAAGATATTATGAGCTTATACGTCTACAATCAATGTAAAAAATAGACCACCCACGTGTAGCATAACATCAACAAAACGAGCTTGAAATTTGCACCTAAATAAAACAATATATCACAATTAAGAGTAACTTAATTAGTCTTTTCGAAATTTAGGTTTAACAACTAAAATGATAAGAGACAAAACCAAAACAACATAAAACTAGTACAAATAAAGCTACATGAAGGACGTGAAAATGTTAAAAATATTTCAATAAGCACGCCCACTCCACCTAAGTATAGTTTACACTTAAAAGTCTCCAAGTAAAAAAGAAATACGATATTTTGTAGGTTTGGTAACCAAACAAATTTAAAATTAGTCAGTTTCATAGAAAGGGGCTTAGCTGTAAACTTTCGAACCACAAGGATGGTCACTCACATTATCCAAAACCTTAGGTTGGTTAATAAAATAGATAAGATGCAAATAACTCCAAGAACTATGAGGGATTCGTATCTAGATCCTACAAAAAGAAAAACTTGAAATTAACACCCTAAAAGCATCAACTAGCTATGTTTTGCAATTAACCTCGTGGCCAATTTTAAAAGTGTACGAATATAGGACTTATGCTAGTTTTATGTTACTTAAAATTTCTATTTTAATACATTTGTCAATAAATATGCATGTAAGATTAGATAGTGGCTATAAAAAAGAATCATTAATGAGCAATTCTTATTTCAAAAGACTCTGAAGAAACGAGAAAATACTTTTATCATTTGCAAAAATTAGTGTATGTACATAATTTCTTCAAGTGTATCATAGATCTTTAAAATATCAATATGACTAACATATATTTTTTTTTTAATCAGACTAATGTAAACATAATTATGCCCTTTTAGGACTAGTAATTATGGGTGTTATTTTCAAATAATAAATAATTTGTGGGGACTAGTTGCAGCTTTTCAAAGTTGTATGATTTATTTAAAAAAATATCTACAGTTCCTGGTGGTTTATTTGCATTTTAACGTTATGTAATTTTACTCAAATCTTAAGAGGACCAAATAATTTATCTGTTTCAAGGGTGGAAAGAGAGAGAGAGAAGTATTTTCTATAAATTATAGTAACTTGTAAGTGAATTATCTTCCTCACTACTTGAGTGAGTGCTCATATTTGAACAGAACTAAACTCCTATATTTTACTCATGTAAGCTTATGTTTCTTCTTTTATTTAGTTACATTTCTTAAGTTTTATATTATGCATGCTAATGTTTATGGCATTTTTGTATTTATTTTGTTTGTCTTCAAATCCAGATTCCATAATTGGGTTATATCTTGTGAACTGAATAACATTTCTATGCACTTGAGAGCATTAGAAAAGAAAAAAAAATATAGTATACTATTTATACTTAAAAACTTATGCAGAAACTAGCTTAAGTGTTTGTTTCTACTTTCAACCTACACACCTCAATTGGAAAGAGTTTTTGAAACGTCCTCTTGATTTTATACAGAAACTGATGAGCCAAATAGCGGGTCTCGTGTTTAATCCAAAATATTAATGTTGCCTTTATGAATAAAATAAAAATAAAAATTCACATTCATTGAAACTTAATTTAACTAATCAAGGGTTTGGTGTTGGTACTCTCTATTCAAAAAAAAATAAGAAAAAGTAAAATTATATCTATAGTACGAAGTCGAGGGTCTGTAACATTCGGCTTTCGGGAACTTTCCTTTAAAATTAGGGGGATAGAGGCAGTTATCGTAATTGTCTAGCTTGGGAACAACCCATGCATGGTATTAATTTGTTTTGTTTCTGCATTTCCTTGATTATAATAGTAGAATTATTCTACTGAAATTTTGCTATAACTTTTTCATTGTCAATGCCCTTTGCTCTGCTTGTTTTCAATTTTGCTCCTTTGGTTGCAACTATAAGCAAATAATATTATCTTATTCGAGTCCAAGGAAAAAACACGAAAAGTCAGGTTCTTTCATCTTAAAGGTGTTTTTTAAGTTATCCATTAATATAATTTGGTTTTGGCTGTTGAGATTAAGAAATGCAGTGTCTTTTAATTGGCGTCTCTTGCTCTACCTGTTCTGATTATGGAGTACATAGTTCAATTCAATCCCTTCATAAATTAATTATTCCGTATATCTAATTCTCGTCCTGATTTGACAGTTGATATTGTGATTTTCCACTAGCTCTCTTTTTTCCATATTTTTTTGGATCTTTTTTTTTGTCTATTGAAGTACGGAAAAGGGTAAAAGCTAATCGTTTTTCATCATGTTTATTTCGGCACGATGTATCGGTTGTTGAAAGATTCGAAAAGGCTAAGAACTTTTTAATACAAAATCTGAATGTAAATGAGTTTTGATTTGATATGGTACCCATTTCCATAGCAAATTTAAGTATACATCTTTAGACCGATTTTGTGTGCAGGTTAATGGCCAAATATGTCCCCTCCTATGTCATTGTCCCTCCGAAAAGCAGTGCGAGCAGTTTTATTTGGTGCACAAAGAAATCAATGGATGAACCTACTCACAAATACAAGCAAGATAGTCTTTTTATTGATAAGCGTGGCAATATGAGAAGATTCAATCACAAAAAGATTTCCAGAAAGAGAGGTACTCTTTCTATTCTGTAACATGTGAATTGTGAATTTCATGTATGTATGTAAATTGTAATCATAAGCTTCATAGACTCATGTTCGTTTAGGCGGTTCTTTACGGGGACGAGGATGGAAATATGGCTCCGGATTTGTTGATGGGATATTCCCAGTACTGAGTCCAATTGCTCAAGAAATTTTACATTTCGTCCAAAACGAAGCTGACCCGAGTAGAATATGGAATTCCCTAGATACTCTCCCTCCCACTAACACAACATGGGATGATATCATATCTATTGTTGTCCAGCTTCGTCTAAATAAAAAATGGGATCCAATCATACTGGTAAGAACTATTTACTTCTTTATGACTTATGAGGAAATATGTTACTTGCATAATGAGATAACATAAATATTATCACAAGTAAAAGAAAAAATTTTTGGATATTCTTTGAAGAATTTTTTTATTTCACTTTTCATTTCAAATGCTTATTTTTGTATGGTTGTTTGATCGACTGTTGGTGTTGCGATGATAACTCGCTACTTAAAACAAATACCCAAGAGGTAGCGTGTCTTGCCAATATATGCATATTTGTGGGTGGGTGGAATTCTTTCATTGGAACCGTTATTTCCTTTTACCAAAATAAAAGAATTCTCTCATTCTCTGGAAGCCAATTTTCACGATATTAAGTTCAGACTATTACCTAATCCCCTGCCTGTCTTTCTCTCGTGATTGTGACCTATCACAGAATCTTCACACATATACTATAGTTTCTAAAAGAAAGCCGCTTCTGATTACAGAGGTGCATCGTGGACACTTTCATGGATGGGTAAAATATGGCAATTTTTCAACATGATTGCAAGTTTTGCTACTCTTGGAATATTACCGAGTTTACAGTATAAAGCCTCTTTGTTGTACAGGTATGTGAATGGATATTGCGCAAGAGTTCATTCAAGGCGGATGTTATATGCTATAATTTACTCATTGATGCTTACGGGCAGAAGTTACTTTATGAAAAGGCAGCATCGACTTATTTGGCCCTTCTCGAAGGCCGGTGTATTCCCACAGAGGACACTTATGCCCTTCTTGTAAAGGCTTATTGCAAATCTGGCCTTCTACAAAAAGCTGAAGCTGTTTTTGCAGAGATGAGAACACAGGGTTTTCCCTCAAGTATGTTATACTTTTTTCTTTAATATTTTCTAACAATTGGTAATTCTGTAAGTACTCATCTATTAGAAAAACTTGTTACACCAATCTACTTATGCCTCCAGTTACAATGTTGCATAAAAGTATCAAACTTTTGTCCTCCAACCTCTTTATTGGGAGATAAGGAAGTGTACACTGTATGGCTTTTTGGTGTTTCTATTTCGTTATAGAGTGATAAGTAATGATAGGCTATATGGCTATCATGATTGTCCTAATTTAACATTTTTTTTACTTAGAATTTTCTTTCCTTTTTTTCTTTTCCGTTTTTAAGAATCCACTATACATATAGGAATTCTAATCATAATGTGTGTTAACTTTCAAATACCTGTAGTTGATCCCCTCTAAGTCATGTTTTTTCGAATACTGATGCAATAGAATTATTGTTCCTAAATTGACCTCTTTTCAAAGCATTTGTTGGTTTATGCACTTTAATGTCACTTGCGTTCAAGTTATTGAAGAACTTCATATAAATTTATGGTTAACGATAATAATTTTAAGAGTCCATGTAAAGGTTCTTAATCTCTATGCAGGTACATTAATTTACAATGCTTATCTCGCCGGATTAATAAAGGGCGGAAACACTATCAAAGCTGTAGAGATATTTGAGCTTATTAAAAGAGATAATTGTGAACCATCTACAGAAACTTATACCATGCTAGTAAACATGTATGGAAAGGTAATCTATATTGTTTTATAGTTCTACATTCATTTTTCCCCCTAAGTTTTTTTCAAAGTTGTAGATGAGTTTACATTAAGCTGAAAATAATGATTAGTCCTATAAATAGGTCTGTTTGGATGTGTTTTCAGTATTCTCAGCTTTTGTTTTTGTTTACGCTCCGCTCAAAAATGGAATCCACTCTCATAGTTTTGAAGTATGACCTTTTTCAGGGGGAGCTAAATGGCATCAAATTCGAAATTCAGTAGGTCTTTAAATCTGAATTTTTTTCTCAAAATAGTATTAGAAACTATCGACCAAATTATCTCTCGCAGTTTTTGTTTTCAGAAACTATAAGTAGTTTCTGAAATCTAAAACCTGAATTTCTTCTTGAGAATAAAGGAAGGAGTCATGTTTCATGAAACAATAAAAAAGTAATTGTAACATTCCACTAATTTTTTAATCGGCGGCTTTTCTGGGAAGAGTGATACAGAATTTGTAAGCTTTAATACTTAAATCTGTTCCACAAATTTGTTCATCACCTGTAGGCAAGTAAACCGCACATGGCCCTAAAGGTGTTCAACGAAATGAAAAGCCAGAAATGTAAACCTAATATATGCACTTATACTTCCTTGATAAATGCTTTTGCTCGAGATGGACTTTGTGAAAAGGCAGAAGAAATATTTGAGCAGCTACAAGTTGCTGGCATTGAGCCTGATGTCTATGTCTATAACGCTCTTATGGAATCCTACAGGTGATTATTTTTTTCAGTTTTCATTGTAATATGGAATTCTTTTACCAATTTCTATGTAGTTAGAGATCAGCTGGTCGATTAGGTCTGATGTTGGATCTTAAATAGGAAATAGATCCTCCATTGCCAAGTCCAAAGTGGCATTTTTCTCTCTCGTAATTTTCTCTTCTTATTGAGCAAAGATATTTGGTCTCATTTTAGTTACAACTTTTTGAAAAATAATGATACATAAGAAACCTTCTTTCAGTTCTTTGACTCCATAACATGCAAGAACCTTTTAGCCAAATGCTCATTCGATGCATAGTTAAAATTGGATTCAGAAGCAAAATGGACTGAATCTAGTTTAAGTTTTTGGTTCTGAGCAGCTATGCCTTGGTTGTACTGCTAAATATAGTTTCAGCTAAAGCGCTTCTTATTCCAAAATTGATGCGTAAGTTTTAATGTATCCTGAGAAAAACACACTAAAAGAGCGCCCAATTTTTTTATAGAGGCGATATTTTTTACATTTTTCATGAGCAATCAACCTTTAATGGAACAAATACTGGAAGTACTTATCTGTCTGCAGCAGTAATTTATCAAACTTTAAACATTGCAACAAAAGAAAAAGATGCACATATCCATTGATAAGTAGATGTCAGAGCATGCAGAAGAACAGGATGGTATGAATGTATTAACTTCGCGATGTTATTTTAGACCATATCCCAGGGTATATAACTTTTCGTTAGCTCCCTGGTTGTTCATATTGATTGAGCGAAATCTTCTTCTTTTTCTTATTGCATAAAACATGGGAAAGCACATCATACACTACAACCAACTTAAGTAACAATCTGTTGGTGTTACATGGACAAAATTGGCCGGAACAGGAGGACATTGTTGATTCTGAAGTATACCCTTCTAAAGGGTACTAAAATTGAAGAAATTGTGTTGTACGCTTGAAAATTCTCGTGGGATTTGATCTTCCCTTTAGTATATTGTTGGAATTTTGAATTCTCCTTAAAATAGCATTTCGGAGGTAGATAATGTGTTCTGATATTTTCTATTGTGGTAGTCGTGCAGGTTTTCCTTATGGAGCAGAAGAAGTCTTTTCACTAATGCAGCACATGGGATGCGAACCTGATAGAGCTTCATATAATATTATGGTTGATGCTTATGGGAGAGCTGGTCTTCATCACGGTAAATTGGCTTGCACTTGCCGCTGATTATGCATTTTTGTGCGTGTAGTTTTTGATTTTCTTTTTGCTTACATTACAAATTTACTGATATGTATACCTTTATGAAACCTAAACTTTGAGTTTTAATAGGCTGCATAACCTTAAGAGTTAGCACGTAATGTTGAGAACAAGTAAGGATGAGCAGGGGCGGATCCTTGTATGTGCAAGGGGGGTCGAGCGCCCCCCCTCGGTCCGGAACAAGAATTAATTTTTTTTTCCGGTTTTTGTAAGTATTTTTATATATAACTCTTTTAAATATATAATATCTAATGTAATTATATTTACTTATAGTGCTAGCCTAGTAATTAAGTATTGGTTTTAAGTGCTAGAGGTCATGAGTTCGAATCTTTTTACCTTCGTTTTTTTTTTAAATTATACCACTTATACAAAAGCATATCCATTACTTTTACTATTATCTATATTTTTAATACATGTTAGATGTTAAAAAAAAAAATTAATTCCCCTCCCTCATTTGGATTTAGGATCCGCCCCTGAGGATGAGGTTGGAACTTTATTGGCGTAAGTTTGGGAACTCATTCACGGCATCTATATCTGATATATAAGAACATAAATTTAGTGATTTATGCTTTGATATTAAAAATCCAATTTACTGTCAGTTCCTTTGTTATTTAAGAAACATGTTTATTACAGCTTTAATTTGTTTGGAAAACAAGTAGACAGAGATGATCTCCTTTGGTATCATTCTTCTAGTTTGCTGAGAGTTGGTTTTAGTTCTAGTCCAAAACTTCCTCTGACTTACCCTGCGGTGAACCGTCTATTCTTGAATTTGTGTTATTTGCAACGATGATCGGAGTCTCGATGACATACGTTACTAGGATAAAAAAAAAAAAAATTTGCAAAATAATAGCTTTTCATTTGCTTTTTCTGAATTTGGAAGATTCCTGGGTTAATTTTAAAACGAAAATATATCGCGTCCATATATGCTCTATGGTTTACCACTTATAGAGCCAGAGCATATGAAGCACCACACTGGGCCACAAGCAATCACATTTCCTCAGTTATATCAGCATATTAATGTTAGAAAATATATGGCCTAGTGTCATATATGTTAAATGAATAATGGTTTGGATAATTATCAAGTTTATTAATCTTATTGGTTAAATAATTAATTAAAGATAAATTAAAAGTAGTTAGTATTAGATAAGGATTAAAGATTAATATTAAACTAATACTACCACTTATCACGTTGATGGAACGTGAGAAGTGGGGGACACTGTTATACGTTCCCTCTCTCTACCTATAAAATAATAGTAATAGTACTATATTCTCACCATCAAGAACATACAGAGAAATATATATAATAGTATTTATTATTAAGGAAGGGCTAAGAGAGAGAAGACCGTATCTCATAAAAGCTTAAGCAGTAAACTACGCAATGACTCAAGGTAAGTATTCAATCTTTATTTATATCGTTGTGAAAATTATGAAGTTAACGATCCATGTTCCTTTAAATTAGTCTAAAGGTTTATAGAATATATATTACATGTGGTATCAAGAGCATGGTTTAAAAACTCATAATTTTTCAATCAATAAATTGTATAAACCCTAGAATTTAACTGTCAAAATTTAGATTCAAATTATATTCCGCTGCTAATCTTTATTATGGCTCAAGCATGTACGTTTAAATTATTGTTGTTTACGTTACCTGTTATATTAACACAACCGTATATATATTTATTCGGTTAGATTTGTCTGCACGTAAACCATGTTGTAAATAAATTATGATATTTATGTATAAAAGTATTGAATGAAACAAAATATTAAGTTAGATGTATAATATGTCAGTATTGTAAAAGAACAATTTTGGACGTTAGTTGCATCTTAACTTGACAAATAGTTTAATTTAGGTGTATTGGCCGTATTATATGAACTGTCATGACCCAATAGTTGTTTGGACTTTAAAAAATAAAAAAATAAAAAAATATGTAGCGATGTTAAAAGTTTTTGACTAAAATTCATGGTTACAGTGAGAATTGAATTTTGTCAAATTTTGTGGTGATGACGTGCATATTATGGATAGTGTGTTACAGCAGTCGAGCTATTTTACTTTTGAGTAATAAAGTAGTAACTTTTGATACTACTTTTGAGTAATAATGTTGGGTACATGATTCTAACACTCTAGTTGTTAGGTTATTCTAAGAAAAATAAGTGACTTTAAAAAATTAAACTTGTTTGGCAGACATGTAGTATACATATATATTTCATTATTTAGAGTTTACAGTTCTGACTTAGATTTGTATGTGAGGTCAAATTTTCATATAAATACAATGAAATTTGTAGTAAATGGATTTCTTTTTTACTGTTATCCTCTAATAAGAAGTTAAAAAAAAAATAAAAAAAAAAATGATGAAGAACAGATTTCATGTTTAAAATGTAGCAACTAATTAATAGCTGGACTGAACGTAAATCGTAGCTTGTAATGTGAATATAATCATATTTAAAATTGCTGGGAATGTAATATACATGTTTGTTAATCTTATTGTGCTGTTGACTGGTGATAAATAGACTTTGGAATGGATTATAGATGTATGGTTAGTTAAAAAAAAAAAAAAATGACTTGAAAAAGGTGATTTAACTTGGTCTGAGTTTGACTATGTTGAATTCAGTAATTATAATATGGCCTTTCCAAAGTTGGGTGTGAGATGTTACTGATACAGCACCCATGTTTTGTAAAAGGATCACTCGAATTGTTACGAATGGTGTTTTCCATTACTGTGATAGTGTTACCACACTGTTGGTTTTGTTTACAGTAAAAAAAAAAATTTGTATTGTTAGTCACCAAACTCCAAAAGTTTTAAAATCTTAAGTTGTGTAAATAAATTTACCCATTAGGATGCTAATAAATTATACAATGGTAAATTAAAGTTTATTGTTATAATATAAGATAATTATAATCACCCAAAGGTGGATTTGTCAAATTTATAACTAATGGACGTACTAGTTGGTAACCAATATACTATTTTATTCAAAATTTACATCCAAAGATGTTAAATATGTCTACTTAGTGTATATGATTGCCAAATTATAGATTATTATAGCATCATTAAAATTAGCGTTATATGTCTTTGTATCACCCAAAGGAGAACAATGATATATAGTTTATGTATTAGAATCATTAAAATTAGCGTTATATGTCTTTGTATCACCCAAAGGAGAACAATGATATACAGTTTATGTTTATCTATTTGAATCTGTTTTATGCATTTTAAATTTACAAATTAAAGTACTAATAAACGACTATTGTATCAAATTTTGCAGTACCTGTTCCCGTTGCTCTACATTCGCATGCTTCGTCGGTACCCGTGTTCAATGGGCTTAATTTCTCTGATTGGTGTGAACAAATTCAATTCCAGTTAGGTGTTTTGGATCTTGATTTGTCACTTCAATCAGAGAAACCGGATGCTATTACTGATACTAGCACCGATGATGAAAGGACTTTCCATGAAACTTGGGAAAGGTCAAACAGACTTAGCCTAATGTTTATGCGAATGAGTGTAGCAAACAACATTAAGTCAACACTTCCAAAAGCTGATACTGCTAAGGAATTTATGAAAAATGTTGAAGAGCGTTCTCAAACTGCAGATAAATCTGTTGCAGGGACATTAATGACTACCTTAACCAACATGAAATATGATGGTTCTCGTAGCATGTATGATCATGTCACTGAGATGCAAGATGTTGGAGCAAAAATTAAAGGCTTAGGGATGAACTTGGATGAAAGCTTTCTAGTGCAGTTTATTATTAACTCACTACCTCCTGAATATAGCACATTCCAGATGAATTATAACACAATGAAAGACAAATGGAATGTGCATGAACTCGAAAGTATGTTAGTTTCTGAGGAAAGGAGGCTTAAGAATAAAGCAAAACATTCAGTTAATCTCGTAAGTAACCAAGGAGCAAGAAAGAAGTTTGGTAAAAAGGCAGAAAATGGGAAGAAGGGACTACATAAAGTGAATAGTTCCTCTTTCCAAATCCGCAAGAAAGAGCAAAAGGATGTAAAGTGCCACTTTTGTGGAAAACCCGGACATTTCAAGAATGTTTGCCTGAAACGTAAGGCATGGTTTGAAAAGAAAGGTAATTTTAAAGCTTTAGTATGTTTTGAAGCAAATTTAACTGAAGTTCCTTTTAATACTTGGTGGATTGACTCTGGTTCTACTGTTCATGTTTCCAATACTATGCAGGGATTTCTTACGACCCGAACCACAAGTCCAAATGAGAGGTTTATTTACATGGGAAATCGTGTGAAGGCTCCAGTTGAAGCTATTGGAACTTATCGTTTAATTTTAGCTACTGGAAGTCATTTGGATTTGTTTCAAACTTTTTACGTACCTTCTTGTTCTCGCAATTTGATTTCACTATCTTGTTTGGATTCTGTTGGATATTCTTTTAAATTTGAGAATAAAAGTTTTAGTTTGTTTAAAAATAATCATTTTATTGGTTCTGGTATTCTTTTTGATGGTTTATATAAACTAAAACTTGATAATATTTTTGCGGAAACTCTTTTAACCTTGCATGATAATGTTGGAACTAAACGTGGTTTAGTAGATGAAAGTTCTGCTTATTTGTGGCATAAACGTTTGGGTCATATTTCCAAAGAAAGACTGTCAAGATTGGTAAAGAATGAAATTTTACCGAATTTGGATTTTACCGATCTTGGTATTTGTGTTGAATGTATAAAAGGGAAACAAACAAAACACACAAAAAAAGGAGCCACAAGAAGCACACAACTTCTTGAAATAATACACACTGATATATGTGGGCCTTTTGACGTTCCATCTTTTGGTGGAGAAAAGTATTTTATTACCTTCATCGATGATTTTTCACGTTATGGATATATTTACTTATTGCATGAAAAATCTCAATCAGTAGATGCCTTAGAAATATTTATTAATGAGGTTGAAAGGCAATTAGAGTTAAAAGTGAAAATTTTAAGATCTGATAGAGGTGGTGAATATTATGGAAAATACAATGAAAGTGGACAATGTCCAGGTCCATTCGCTAAATTTCTTGAAAAGCGTGGCATTTGTGCGCAATACACAATGCCAGGTACACCACAACAAAATGGTGTAGCTGAAAGGCGTAATCGTACTTTGATGGAAATGGTTAGAAGTATGCTATCTAACTCATCTTTACCCATTTCATTGTGGATGCATGCCTTAAAAACTGCCATGTACTTGTTAAATAGGGTTCCTAGTAAAGCAGTTCCTAAAACTCCTTTCGAGTTATGGACTGGTAGGAAACCTAGTTTACGGCACCTACATGTTTGGGGTTGCCCGGCAGAAGCAAGGATTTATAATCCACAAGAAAAGAAATTGGATTCAAGAACGATCAGTGGTTTTTTCATTGGTTATCCAGAAAAGTCTAAAGGGTATAGATTTTATTGTCCTAGCCATAGTACAAGAATTGTTGAAACTGGAAATGCTAGGTTCCTTGAGAATGGTGAAGTTAGTGGGAGTTTGGAACCACGAAAAGTGGAGCTTCAAGAAGTTAGGGTGGAAATACATTTACCTTTAACTTCTTGTAAGGCTATTTTTCCTTCTGTTGTTGGACAGTTGAACAATGGACAAGAACAAATTAATGATCCAACTATCCAGAATGAACATAATGTCAATGAAACCATAGTTGATGAACCACTAGAAGTAGAATTAAGAAGGTCTCAAAGACCAAGAAAATCTGCTATTTCTGATGATTATGTGGTCTATCTAAATGAAGCAGATTTTGATATGGGAATCGATGAAGATCCAGTTTCATTATCACAAGCCATCGAAAGTGTTAATTCTGCGAAATGGTTAAATGCCATGGAAGATGAGTTAAAATCAATGGAACAAAATAAAGTTTGGGATCTCGTCGAATTGCCCAAAGGATGTAAAAGGGTCGGGTGTAAATGGGTCTTTAAGACCAAACGTGACTCTCTTGGCAATATTGAACGACATAAAGCCAGACTTGTTGCTAAAGGTTTTACTCAAAAAAGTGGAATTGACTACACAGAGACTTTTTCACCCGTCTCTAGAAAAGATTCGTTAAGAATTATTATGGCATTGGTTGCTCATTACGATTTAGAGTTACACCAAATGGATGTGAAAACCGCCTTTCTAAATGGGAATTTAGAAGAAGAAGTCTATATGACTCAACCAGAAGGATTTTCCATTAAAAGAAAGGAAAACATGGTATGTAAACTTAAGAAGTCGATATACGGACTTAAACAAGCTTCCCGCCAATGGTATTTTAAGTTTAATGATACTATTATTTCTTTTGGATTTAAAGAAAACACCGTTGATCGGTGTATTTATGTAAAGATCAGTGGGAGTAAAGTTATGTTTTTAATTCTGTATGTTGATGATATCTTGCTTGCTACTAACGATCTTGGCTTGTTATATGAGACCAAGAAATTTCTCTCCGAAAACTTTGAAATGAAAGATATGGGTGAGGCAACCTATGTGATCGGGATAGAGATATCTCGGGATAGATCACAAGGAATGTTGGGTCTGTCTCAAAAGACATATATCAATCGAGTTTTGGAGAGATTCAGAATGGAAAAGTGCTCATCAAGTGTTACTCCAATTCAGAAAGGGGATAAGTTTAGTCTTATGCAATCTCCTAAAAATGAAATGGAACGCAAACAAATGGAAGGAATTCCTTATGCATCAGTTGTAGGGAGTTTAATGTATGCTCAAACTTGTACTAGGCCAGACATCAGTTTTGTTGTTGGAATGCTTGGCCGGTATCAAAGTAATCCGGGAATGGATCATTGGAAAGCTGCAAAGAAAGTATTGAGATATTTGCAGGGCACAAAGGACCATATGCTCACTTATCGAAGATCTGAGGATCTTGAAGTGATTGGTTATTCAGATTCAGACTTTGCCGGTTGTGTTGATTCAAGAAAATCAACGTCGGGTTATTTGTTCCTATTAGCTGAAGGAGCAATTTCATGGAAGAGTGCGAAGCAATCTACCATTGCTACATCCACTATGGAAGCTGAATTTGTGGCTTGTTATGAAGCCGCAATTCAAGGAAATTGGCTGCGAAACTTTATTTTGGGACTTGGTGTAGTCGACAGTATTGCCAAGCCGCTGAAAATTTATTGTGATAATTCGGCAGCCGTCTTCTTTTCAAAGAACGACAAGTTATCTAAGGGTGCAAAACATATGGATTTAAAATATCTTGCCGTTAAAGAAGATGTTCAGAAACAAAAGGTGTCAATTGTACATATTAGTACTAAACTCATGATCGCGGATCCGATGACTAAAGGATTGCCACCTAAGACTTTTATCGAGCATGTCGAGAGGATGGGCATCACTAAAAATATTAATGTTTAGTTTAAAAGATTTAAGTTTGACACTTTGAGCTTATTTATGGATTGTTTCTGAAAATAATAAATATAATGTTTTATTGCTTTTGTATATACATAATGTTAAACATGATTTGATTTGTTTTCTTTTATAGATCTTGTTAAGTACACGACCAATATTGTGGTACTTGGAAGAGATTGTGTTGTTATATAATGCAAAATCGCCAGGACTCATATTAGTTTATACTTAATAGTGATTTTAATGACATGACCAATATGTAAATTATTTTATCAAACCATAAAGACTAAATTAAGCTGCCACAAGGCCAAGTGGGAGAATGTTAGAAAATATATGGCCTAGTGTCATATATGTTAAATGAATAATGGTTTGGATAATTATCAAGTTTATTAATCTTATTGGTTAAATAATTAATTAAAGATAAATTAAAAGTAGTTAGTATTAGATAAGGATTAAAGATTAATATTAAACTAATACTACCACTTATCACGTTGATGGAACGTGAGAAGTGGGGGACACTGTTATACGTTCCCTCTCTCTACCTATAAAATAATAGTAATAGTACTATATTCTCACCATCAAGAACATACAGAGAAATATATATAATAGTATTTATTATTAAGGAAGGGCTAAGAGAGAGAAGACCGTATCTCATAAAAGCTTAAGCAGTAAACTACGCAATGACTCAAGGTAAGTATTCAATCTTTATTTATATCGTTGTGAAAATTATGAAGTTAACGATCCATGTTCCTTTAAATTAGTCTAAAGGTTTATAGAATATATATTACAATTAATGCCAAAAAAAGGCATTTAGAATTTGAAACCAAAACGCTTTGTCTTTAGGAAGATCCATTATCTGGGTTTAGAAGTGTCTGATAAAGAAAGCATTACTATTTTTTTAAAACAGTACATGCCTTAATTTTATAAAACCAATTATATAACATGAAAGCACCGTCTAGCTGTTTTCGCAATAAGACAGTGGGTTGTTTTCTCTTTGTTACAACTATTTTAGTATGTTGTTGTGGTACTATATAATTGCCCACTTCTAGAGAGTGTACTGTTTGTCGAACTTAACTTTTTCGTCTGTGATCAGATGCACAAGCTGTGTTTGAAGAGATGGAGAGACTCGAAATAACCCCGACTATGAAATCTCACATGCTACTCTTATCTGCCTATTCTAAAATCGGCGATGTGGCAAAATGTGAAGAAATTGTGAATAAAATGCAAAACTCGGGACTAGAACCAGACACATTTGTCATCAATAGTATGATGAATCTATATGGGCGTGTGGGTAGGTTTGACAAAATGGAAGAGCTGTTAAAGGCCTTTGAAAATGGGCCATTTAAGGCTGATATTAGCACGTATAATATCCTCATCAATATATACGGAAAAGCTGGTTTTTTCGATAAAATGGAAGAGTTGTTTCGATTACTTCATTCCAAGAATTTGAAGCCCGATGTAGTGACGTGGACTTCCCGAATTGGGGCGTATTCACAAAAGAAGCAATATAATAAATGTTTAAAGATATTTGAAGAGATGATTGACGACGGTTGTTACCCTGATGGAGGAACTGCTAAAGTTCTTTTATCGGCATGTTCTTGTGAAGATCAAATTGAACAAGTTACCAGCGTGATTAGAACG
This sequence comes from Primula veris, assembly GCA_963682055.1. Classification (NCBI taxonomy): domain Eukaryota; kingdom Viridiplantae; phylum Streptophyta; class Magnoliopsida; order Ericales; family Primulaceae; genus Primula; species Primula veris. The sequence goes on along the minus strand of OY821748.1, from coordinate 23,918,380 downwards.
ATGCATAAGGAGATGAAAGTTACTGCCTCGTAACATTAAGTTTCCAGCTTATACTTCCTTTTGAATGAGGAAATCGCTAGGCAGGACACATTGGAGAACTCCTCAACAGTTAATACTGTACTTTGCTTCTAGTTTCGATTACCAGAAAACAACAAACCCTTAATATGAAATAACCATGCACCTGTTGTTTGTAATTTCTTGTTTAATCTTTTTTCAGGCAACAAAATTAACTGTTGTGACATTATCTATGGCATCTTTTTACACTCAAATAAAAACACTTGTCTCACTACATCGTATGTAAACATGTGCTTGATGATTAGTTTATAACCAAGTAATAATCATGGGTTAATTTGCTTTGTATCTTTAGAATTTAAAGTTTGTTATTTTCATGGTCTTTCTAAGGGTTTAGTATAGTTACAGCCGGAACAGTCGAACATGAAAACAGATGCATAGAAAATGTGCAGTTTTTAGATGGTAAAAAAACTAAAGTTTTTTAGGCTCGTGAAGTTATTACTGTTAGTGTTAGATACCGGTTAGTTAGCTTTTGTTCCTTGTTTTTTTTTTTTTCCGTTTTTATTCGGTCAATTAAGCGTGCAAATTTGTAGCTAATACTTATTAACATAGAAAAAGAAAAAGTTAAATGACTAAGTTACCCTGAATTTCAATTGGTCGTATAGGAACCCGTAGCAATTTATGGCTAAACTTTGCCATTTCCTTCTTTTAGACTCGAGGTGTTTTTTATGATGCCATTTCCTTCAATTGGCGTCGGCTTGATTTATGTCAAATGATTGAAGAGAAAAAAAAAATTTGTTTAAAAAGTTGCAGTGTACGGTTTACTCATTTTCAAAAAAAAAAAAAAAAACTTTATTACAAAAACTATATCGTTGATAGATTTTTATCGCTAAAACTAAAAAATCTCAAATTCATTTCTCTGCTTTTAACCAAAAACTAATTTTTAAAAGCCTAAAAAGTTAACCAACCAAACAACTATAGATTTTTTTAAAACAAAAATCTAAATATGTACTTAAAAAACCGTCAAATAGGCACGTAATCAATATTGTATTATCGTTTATAGTGCACATGCTACTTTTTAGCAAATACTCCGTATAAAATAAAATAGAGGTGCAATTTTTGGGGTTCAAATTGTTATAGCTCACAATAAACTTTAACGGCTAAAATTGGGTTTCCGACCGTTAATTTGAATTACAACTGGCACGATGAAACAAATCAATTTTTATTTAATTAATTATTGAAATATCTAACATATGAATCGTTATATTTAATCAAACAATCCAACTCTTAACTGTTAAGGTAATTACCACATTACTTTTACAGGGGAAAGTTATTTACGACCTTTTAAATTTGTATTTTAACATTTAGTACCAAACCTTTAAGATAGTTATCAACATGTGTATTTCCGTCTAATTAATGGTACAACAGCAATAAATCTATAAAATTAGAATCAATAAACTCACATTAAAGTTATATTTTAACGTATATTGACAAAATTGCAGTCATTGTGTGGTAAGTGATAGAGTGTGAATGCAATTACTATGTTTTGTTAAACGTCCCACTAATTGGATGAAAATAAATTGATTGATGCATATATTATATTATAAAAAGTTAAAATATTTGGGAGTTTATTAACCGTTCGTACCTTTGTTTCTTTACTTTTTTATTTTTTATATCTTGTTTTCTTAAATTTTTTTTTCAATATCTGGGTTTCTAACTTGTTTTACTTGATTTCTTTTTTTACCTTGGTTTCTATATTTTTCTTTTCTTCTAGTTAAATTCCAAACGTTAAAATTTGGACACATGACTTCTTTTAGGCTGCTTTTTTAGAGTTTGAAATAAAAATTAAACTTAGTCAAAATTAACGAAAACGGAAATACACAGTTTTAAACTAAAACCCTAATACAGAAACCAATTTGAATCATTAAAAGACCTAAAGTCGAAAAGGTAAATAAAAATCCCGAACAGTGAAAAGAGTCGGTATGAAAGCATTCACAATTGGTAAACAAAGTTTCACAAGAAGATCGAATAGAACAGAAGAAAGAGAAGAAGCATACAATTAATTCAGGTAAACATATAAAAAAAAAATTGCAAATCATATGTAAGAAAGAAAAAGTCATATGTAAGACGGAAAAACACAAAATGGAATTTTAGCAAAGTAGTTGTCGATTTAGTACTAGATAAATAAGCAAAGGTATAATCAGTATAAAATAGAAAGGAAACCAAACACAAGGCTAGCACGTTACGGGTTTAACTTTGCAGCAAGAATAAACCAAACAAATGACCAACTCAAACAAACTAATGTGTCAGCATTTAACTAGTCTATGGACAAGGACGGTGTACACTACTATGGATTAGTGATCAGTGTATTGTTGTCACTTCAGTCTGTTTGTAAGTAAAAGTCTAAATAATCTTTGTCTATTGTTACTCATCAGCCAATATTTCAATTAAACTGAGTTAGTCAAAGAAAATATTTGTATCATTACCTTACAACCCAACTATGTCCGGTAGAAGATCTATCAGACATGCATATTGAAACATGCCAGCAACAAATTTTCCTCGAAGCTTCTTTCAACAGCATCATAATTCGTGCCATCAGATACAACAGAGCTACAGTGACAAAGAAGCAGACGCCAATTTGTGGAATGCATATCTTTCAATCAATGCAACTATTTTTCCTAAATCTATCTTCTGCACTTATTCCATATGATAAACAAGTACAATTATGATAAAGCCTTTAAATTCAAAGCAAAAGACAATACCATCGAAATAAATCACTACCAGGAAATCAACACCTAGTTGATAAATCGCAATACATCGTTGCAATATAACAAACAAAAATACACGTCTTCACAAACTATAGCGCTAACAGGGACCAAAAACCCAGATTAAAAAGGTCGCAATCAACCATTGTTCGATAATTAACAAACAGCAACCAAAATAACAAATCATACAGGAGAAGTCCAAATCCAAAATTAAAAATACAAGTATGGATTATAGTTGAAAATACATCATGTAACGAGGCAACAGTTCCAAAAGCAGGCATCATAAGGGCGTCTACGATAGTTTCTATTCCTCTTAAACCTCGTATCGCAGAAAGCTTATATTCTGGGTTTTCTTCTCTAAATATATATTAATATACAGTATATATTTATATAATACTAAATATATTTATCTACATAATATATGTCTGTTTTAGAAGAGCCTTGAAAATGAGGATATTGGTTGAGCAGGTTAGAATTGTGTGTCCTCATCCTCCTCAAACTCATATCGCAGAAGGGTTGTATTCTGAGTTTCCTTCTCTAAATATGTATTAATATACAGTATATGCTTATATAATACTCAATATATGTCTATTTTAGAGAAGTCTTGAAAATGAGGATATTGGTTGAGGAGGTTAGGACTGTGCGTCCTCATCCTTCTCAAGCCGGTATCGCAGAAGCCTTGTATTTTTAGTTTGTTTCACCGAATATGTTTTAATACACTTCTATAATAATGAGTATATGCATAATATACATCTATTTTGTTACGATGTCCATTTTGTTTTAACACGAATGGCTTATTCATATACCATTTCCCTTATTCATATACCCTTTCCAATAGTAGCCGTGGAGCATGGGTATTATGGGTTGAAGAGGTACGTATGGGATTTAGATCTTCCTCAAACCATCTAATGCACATGACTTGTGTACGTATGCTTCTATTATTAGTGCATGTGTTTCCCTGCTTCTGTTGCGTGTTTCTTTCACATGTTTGTTCCTCATAATGACTTTCTTCTCATTTCAATGTGCATTGTACATGTACCGGGTGTGGATGGTGAGCAAATAATACTTACGACCATATTAAATGTAAGTCGTTTTTTATGAGTATCTTTCTTAGTAGTGCTTATCTATCTTTACGTGAATTGGTCTAATTAGTATTTGTGTTTTGGCGCATTAGCATGTAAACCCTATGTAGCACAGTATGCACGAACTTCTAAGCAAATGTTAGGTAATTTGTAATCTTGTGTTTTCTAATACGGAAAAGATTGATGAGTTGACTTTAGCATTTATAAATTTCCGTTGGTAAATTATAAAAGACATGTTTTTTATAAAAAAAAATGCAGGCTTTATATTAAGATCCTAATGTTTATTTCATAACAGATTTTGAAATCGGACATTGAGGGTGATCTATGGAACTGTTGTTAACATAGGGAAAGGTGATTCGAAAACTCCTTCCATGAAAGGGATAGGTAATTATTCTTATAAGTTTCTTAATTTTTCTACATGTTACTTTGCATGTTGAGTTTATATTGCGAATGGGAACTTTGATCTATAACAATAACTTTACTTGTGTTTAGGAATAATTTCTATTAATGGTGAATAACAAATCAATTTATGTGCATAAATTTTTCTATGTAAACTATATTATTTTACTCTTTACTATTCCGTTTCTTTTTTTATAATCAGATAGAAAACTATGAGCTTTTAAAAAATCAGTGACCTGATACGTCGCTTATTTGAATCTAGTGGGATATCTTGAGTTTCAGTTGTAATTAGAGTTTTGTTTCAATTGTTGTATTATGTTGTTTGGAGAGTCTAACCATTGTCTTGATTATGTGCTTTTATTTGCATATAAAATTAAATTTGGTAAAATGCATAGAAATTAAAAATTTATATAAACACTAAACAACATTCATACTTCTTTCATTTTTTATTCTGGTGTTGGACTCTGGCTGTATGACTTGTGATTTTGTTGGCAATTTTTATTGTGAATTTTTTAAATTGGCTGCTGGCCCTGTCAGGGATTTAGTTTAATAGTATGTGTACTTCCGTTTTGTAATTATGGAATGATTGATTGCGTGAGTTTATCAGCCAGTCCGTGGTTGGTGTCATGTTTTCTTTTGAACATAAAAGAACTCTTACTATTTTACTTGTTTAATACGTGGAACAGGTGCAGTAGATTGGTATAGAAAAACAAAGCAAAGCTATGTTGATCGGAAGGGATGCTTTTCAACATATTGACTCTTGATTCTTCATCATAATATTCATGTGCTGTATCGGCTAGGTTAATTCTTCGGGAATCAATGGCAAGAGTAAAATTTGTTGCTGGCTTATTTGAATATCCCGTCGGCCGATAGATCTCTGCTGGGCATGGTTCGTTGTAAGGTAATAGAAATGTTTTTATAGTCTAATTATGTTTAATTGAAAAAATAGCTATATACAGGTAAACAAATTACTTAAATGTAACCTTGCAGACAAACCGATGTGACAACAACACACCAATTATTTAGTTTCACGCTGCAAATTTAAAAATGTAACATGCAAGCCATGTGAACCGGTCTCTTCTTATGACACTAATATTTTCCTTATATGAAGATATTTAATATTCTTTATTTTGTATTTTGATACTATAGTTGACTATTTTATGTTATTTTCCTGACCAGTTTATACATATTGAATTTCGGTCCATCTATTGCATCTTTAATTAATCTCGATATTCTTACCGTTTTCTGTGAAGTACTTATCTAAGTTTTTCTAAAGATTCTAATTCGTCTCTGCAGATTGATTTGGGTATTTTATTGCAACTCCCCTGTCGATATATGTAAGTTATTTTAGTATATTAACATCTTGTGAGCCTGTGCCTATTCCTATTCATGAATTTTATGTTAGTTTTGGACTCTAGGAAATTTATTGATTTGAATTGGTTTTCATATAATAGTTTGATAGAGCCTTTTATTGCTGGGTTTCTATCAAATGATATAATTAGATCAAGGTTCTTAAATCCTTATAAACTTTTTGTGGAGGGTAAATTACATATACCTGAAATTTATTTTTACTATAATTTGCCTTTTTAGAAAAGTGCAAGAGTTTTAAAATATCAAGACCTTGTTCCTCAAATTTGAAGAACCAAGTGCTGCATTAGTCTAACTGTTGTATTGATTCAGTGTGTGCAATTTTTCTTATATATAAAGCTTAGTTTGGTCAAATACATAGAAACTATCACAAACACTAAACAACATCGATACTTCTTTCCTTTTTTATTTTGGTATTGGACTGTGGCTGTATGACGTGTGATTTGGTTTATTATTTGTTCATTATTTAGTAATGTTGGTTGTGACTTTTTCAAATTGGCTTTTAGTGTAATACTACGTGTATTTTTTGTTTTGTTATAATAGAATGATCGATTGCGAGTTTATCAATAAGTCCTAATGGTTGGTATCATTTATGGAATAGTAGGTGCAGTAGATTGGTGTAGAAAAAAACAAAACAAAACAAGGTGTGTTTCACCGTAAGAGATGTTTTTTCTTCATATTGACTTTTGATCCTTCTTTAGTTTACTTTTATGCTGTATTAACTAGGTTAATTCTTGGGGAATTAATGGCAAGAGTAAAACTTGTTCCTATTTGAATATCCCATCGCTCTGCTGGACATGTTTGGTTGTAAGGTAATACAAATGTTTTTATTGTCGAATTAAATTTAATTGAAAATTTGGTGTATGAATATGACATGCAAACAAACTGCTTAAAGTAAACTTGCAAACAAACACACTGACAACAGTTGTTTTTTCATATACCGATGAATTTGTAACACATTAATTCTTAAATAGTTCATTTTTGTTTGTTTGTTTAATTCTACGCTGCAAGGTTAAACATGTAACATGTAAGCCATGTGAACCGGCCTCCTATTATGACACTATTGTTTTCCTTCTATGAAGATATTTAATGTTCTATGTTTTGTATTTTGGTAACTTATAAGATGACTACTTCTTTTAATTTCCTTTTTATTTTTTAATAATTGGCTTTCTAATTCATATACCTCTAATTTAGGTGAGACATGAAGTATGAGGATATTGGTTGAGGAGGTTAGGACTGAGATCCTCTTCAACACTGTAAGCCTTGTATTCTGTGTTTTCTTGTAACGACCCGGCCCCACGGACCGAACCGCCACGCCCGTATCAACAATATTGTCCGCTTTGGCACAACTTCCCAGGAGGGTCACCCATCCTGGTACTACTCCAAGCTAAGCATGCTTAACTGTGGAGTTCCGTTCTCGCTATTGTGCCGCACGGCTTTAAAAGGCCTTGTTGATAGAAAATGGATCTTTAAGCTCATATACCACAGAGATACTCTCATATCTGGGCGATGTGGGACTGACGCACAACACCGCACCACAGAATTTCCTTCCGGGAAATCTGGGTCGTCACATTTCTTCTCTAAATATGATTAAATATACTAATATAATATTGAGTATATATTTTTTCATAATATTCTTTTTTTTTTGTTAAGTTGTCCATTTTGTTTTAAAATGGTTGGCTTATTCATATACCCCTTTCCCAAAGCATCCCTTGTCAAATTTGTTAATGTACGTATGACATTTAGATCCTCCTCAAACCATGTTAAATTGTTAATGCGATTTGTGTACAAGGTTGCCCTTATATATATATATATTTGTCAAATTTTTAGCTTGTTTATCACTACAAAAAAATACCCAAATAGCGACGGGATTAGTGACGGTATTTTTTGTTACGAGCTTATTAGCGACGGTTTTTGTGACGGCTTTGTGACAGTTTAGTCAATTTACGACAGATTTGTGACAGCTTTTTAAATTAGCGACAGACTTGTGACAGCTTTTGACTCTCACTAAATCAAACATTATTTTATAGTGTTATTCATATATTTTTATTTTAAGAGAGTCTTTGGGTCTGTGGATTATGGGTGAAAGGGGTATGGCCGACTATTTGAATCCACCCAAAACCCTGTAGTGTGTAAGCCCTATGCACCCGGTTTCCCTTTATTTGTATATCTGAAAAAAATACTTTGATTATGTACTTGACAACTATTTATGTATGACGATATTTAAACTCTGCACTACCTTTGATCACTTTTTTTGCTGTGACCCGAAGATATTTAAAATTAACAATGTTTTTAAAATATGTATTATCTTTATAAATGTTAAAAAAGTTGTTAAAATTAACAATATTTTTAATGTTTGTAACTGATGACGTGACAAACACAGCCTAAAATTAAAATTATTCTCTCCTATAAATTATCTCTGTAAGAATAGTGACCAGTAAAATAAAAGAGAAATGATTAATTAAAAATTGATAACATTCTTAATGTGAAACTAATGTGTTTATTAAATTTAGGGGCAATTAACAAAAACATACCATACCCCTATTATATTACAAAAAACATACCCTAATAATTTAAATTAACAAAAATATACCTATATATACTTATTATTTATTAATCTAATCTATCTCTCTAACTTAACATATATGTCTCTCACCTAACATCTCTCTAATCTAACATCTCTCTAACCTAGCATATCTCTCTCTAATCGCACCTATCTCTCTAACACACGATAATCGCACCTCTTTCTAACACGTGCTAATCATTCATCTCTCTCTAAAAATGATTAAAAACTCACAAAATATGCATATGCTAATTATAAAACTTCATACCCTCATTTCAAAACTTCATACCCTCATTTCAAAACTTCATACCCTACATATGAATTTCTCTCAAATATTGTACATATGGATTATTCTCTTTCAACTTGAAATCCACAATTTTTACAATAGTTTCAAAACTCAATAAATAGAAAACAATCTCACCAATTTCATATATTTTTCATATATTACGGGGTATCAAATAGTGTAATATTTGTGTATTATGTATGTATATATCTGTATTTATATGTATATGGATATCTATATAATCTAAATGGTATTCGGTAGTTAGTGATGAGTTTTCGTGATGGAATAAGGGAGAGAGATAGAGTGAGATATTAAATAAATATACATAGAATAATGGAGGAGAGAGAGAGTAAGATCACATAGAGATAAAGAGAAAAATTGGTGAGAAAGAAGAATGAAGAGATACATAGAAGAATTGGTGAGAAAGAAGAATGGAGGAGAGAGAGACAATAAGATGAGAGAGATAAAGAAAAGAATAAACAATATTAAATTTAAATTTGTTTGGTATGTTTTTTATAATGAAAAGTTGTAAGGTATGTTTTTTGTAATTTAGTTTAAAAAGCAGTATGTTTTGTTAATTTATCCTTAAATTTAAGATGCATATGTCATTTAACACATTTTTAAATAATGATGTGTCGCTACTTAACATTAAAAAGTTAACAAAACTATTGTGAATGCTCTAAGTAAAATAAAATTGTTTAATAGTAATATTTTTAGAGCATCTACAATAGTGTTGTTATCTCTATTGTTAACTAAAAATATTAGATAACAATGCAATTTTACATCCACATTAGTTGTGTTAAAGTGTGTGTTAACTTTATAGATGTTAAAAACATTGTTAAAGATAACAATATTTTTAATTGTTATTACTTGATGACATGACAAAAAAGTCTATCCACACCCACAATTAACTGATATTTCTCACGTATATCTTTTATATCTCTATCATAATGCTATTTATTTTCTCACAGCACCTATCCATATTACTATATTTTGAATAATTAATTTTTAGTTAAAATAGATAACATTGTTAAAGTTAAAACTAATGTGGGTGTTTAAATTAATATACATATGTGTCATTTAATAGTTTTTTAAATGATGATGTGTCATTAGTTAACAATAAAAAGTTAACAAAACTATTATGGATGCTCTTAGTCAGCGAGATTAGCCCAAATAAAATGGAGGGATGAGTATTTTATTAAAGATTACTACACTACGTACTCAATAAAGGGTATTCCTATAAATACCCGAAAATCTTACTAAAAAATCTTAGCCGTTAACATGAAGGATTATGTGGACCAATTGTAATTTAAAAAAAAATATGTTTTCAATATCAAAACAAAACTAATTGTTACACATAACCCGTCACGTCAACATTTAAAGTTTTTGGTTAATATTTTTGGGTAGCGGTATCATTTCTCATAAATAAATATCATCTCTCAATATCTCTTTGCCGCTTGACAGCTGCTCCCTCCGTTCCCATTTAATTATCCATTACAAAACTATGTGCAATTTTGATCGGTTTATATCAAAATTGTGAAAATGATTTTTTTTTTAAAATGTAATCATAAAATTTAATATTTTAACTATATGATAATATTTTAAAAATTTTGGGAAATTTTTTAAAATGGTACACAACATATTAATTTTTAGTAATTTGCTATCCAACCTAACACACTTTCTAAATTAATATCCAACCTATACATTTGGCTGTAATTTGATAACTAACATAACACTTTTTATAATTTGCTACCCAACCTAACATTTTTTTCTAATTTGGTACCCAACCTATGTGTTAAAAACCGATAATCGAACACAGATTGAGTTATTTAAATGGACTGTATACGTATAGTTTGGATATAAAATTAGAGTGAAACGTATAGATTGAATATAGAATTAGAAAAAATGTTAAGTTTTAGTTTTGATATAGCTTATTTTTCCCATTTTTTTTAAATAATTAAATACCGGTACCTTTCTCTTTCTCTAGCGATGGGGGAGGAAAAACCCTACTTCTTCACCATCGATCTATTAAAAGGCGATCACACCAAAACTACTCTGAACCTTTCTCTCTCTAGCGATGGGGGAGGAAAAACCCTACTTCTTCACCAATCACCATCGATCTATTAAAAGACGATCACACCAAAACTACTCTTAACCTTTCTCTCTCTCTAGCGATGGGGGAGGAAAAACCCTACTTCTTCACCAATCACCATCGATCTATTAAAAGACGATCACACCAAAACTGCTCTCTTCTCCGTTTTCGTAATCTCCTTCGCCTCGCTCTCTCTCTCTCTCTCTCTCTCTCCCGCTCTCTATTCAGCCTCAACTTCCACCTCACCAGACTCTTTCTAGGCACCACGTTACTCGCCTCCGCCACTACTCCCTCTCTAGCCTCGACGACCAAACCCTAGCCTTCTCTCTCTCCTCCTCCTCCATGCCGCCCTCTCCCTCTCCCCATCCGTATCGATGAGAGGGCTGAAGAGATTCTTCTACACTATGCTGATCCTTATGTTGGAGTACCCTGTGGTGGTGTTTTTCTGTATGAAGCACGAGCTTTTTGATGACGGTGGCGGCGCTCCTCTCCTCTCTCTTCCTCGTTGGTTTCCTGAAGGCTGCGATTCCTGGTGTGGGCCCCGTTGTGCTCATCGTGCAGGTGGCTTGTGAAGCAGCAGCGACTAGGGTTTGGCCACACTTAAACGTGGTTCTCTACGCCCTCCTCCTAAGTTGTATTGTTCGATCTTTTTATATCCTTTGGGTACTGGTCCGCAATTTAGTTTGGGAACTGGTCTTGCGATATGGGGAAAACCCTAACTAGTTTATACAAGAATGATTTTTCGGTATTAAATTAGGGTGACTTGAATTTATTTTACCTGGTTACTGTTTAATGTGAAAGTAAATTAGATCTAGATTTGGAATTCCTAATTAGTTTTTAGAGACTGATTTTGTCTGTTTATTAAGATTTTATTGAATCTGGGTCCATCTATTGTAAAGATCTACTTTAGTTGAATTAATCTTGATACGCTTGCCGTTTTCTATGAAGTATTTAGATTTAATTTATGTAAAGATTCTAATTCGTCTCTACAGATTGATTTTAGGTCCTTATGTTAGTTATTTTATTAACATCTTGTGATTCTAATTCCTATTCCTATTCCTATTCCTATTCCTGACTGTACGTTTTGGACTGTATGAATTTTAATGATTTTATTTTATTTACTCCATGGTATATTGCTGAGTTTTTACCCCATGATTGATTTTTTAATGAAATATTAAATCCCTAAAAACTCCTTGAGTAGCGGTAAATTACAAATATCTGAATTTATTTGTACTATAATCTATACTCTTTTAGAAAGATGCAAGCGTTTTGATTTATCAAGATCTTATGCCTTAATTTAAGAGGCAATTGTTGTATTATGTTGTTTGAAGAGTCTAGCCATTGTATTGATTGTGTGAATTTTTTATTACTTATAAAATTGAATTTAGTAAAATGCATAGAAACTATCATAAAACACTAAACAACATCCATACTTCTTTGCTTTTTTATTCTGGTATTGGACTCTTGACTGTATGACTTGTGATTTTGTTTATCATTTGTTCATTATCTAGCAATTTTCATTGTGACTTTTTTAAATTAGTTTTTGGCCCTGTTAGGGATTTAGTTTAATAGTACGTGCATTTCCGTGTTGTAATTATGGAATGATTGATTGCGAGTTTATCAGCTAGTCCTATAGTGGTTGGTATCATGTTTTCTTGTGAATATAAAAAAATTCTTATCATTTTAATTGTTCAATTTATGGATTAGGTGCAGTAGATTGATGTAGAAAAACAAAACAAAACCAACTGTGTTGATCGGAAGGCATGCTTTTCAACATATGGACTCTTGATCCCTCATCAGTATAATTATGTGCTGTATCGGCAATCAATGGCAAGAGTAAAACTTGTTGCTGGACCATTTGAATATCCCGTCGGCGATAAATCTCTGTTGGACATGATTCGTCGTAAGGTAATACAAATGTTTTTATAGTCTAATCAAGTTTAATTGAAAAAATTGCTGTATACAGGTAAACAAACTACTTAAATGTAAACTTTCAGACAAACCGATGTGACAACAATTGACTAATTATTTAGTTTCACGCCGCAAAGTTAAAAATGTGTCATGCAAACCATGTGAACCGGTCTCCTCTTATGACCCTAATGTCTTCCTTTTATGAAGATATTTAATATTCTTTATTTTGTATTTTGGTATATGTTGGATGACTACTTTCTTTTAATTTCCTTTTTGTTTTTAAATAGTTAGCTTTCCGATTCATATACCTTTGTTTTAGAGGAGCCTTGGAAGTATAGGACGGAGTATCCCCATCCTCCTCAAACCCGTATCGCAGAAGGCTTGTATTTTGGGTTACCTTTTAAAAATATGTTCTAATATAGTTATATAGTACTGGGAATATTTTTGTATATAGTATACGTCTGTATTGTTAATACATTGATTTTGTTGCGACATCAATTCACTAATCATTAAATCAAAACAACTACTTCTCCATAGACTAATAAATTCTGACACAATAGTAGTTAATTAGTTCATTTTTTTGTTTAGTTCAACGCTGCAAAGTTAAACATGTATTTGAACCGGGCACTTATGACGCTATCTGTTTCCTTCTATGAAGATAATTAATAGTATTATTTATGTTGTATTTTGTTACTGAATAGATGACTATTTTATGTTATTTTCCTATTTATTTTGTAATAATTGGCTTTCCGATTCATATATTTCTTTTCTAGAGGAGCCTAAGTATGAGGATATTGGTTGAGGAGGTTAGGAATTAGTGTCCTTATCCTTCTCAAACCCGTATCGCATAGGCCTTTTATTCTGGGTTTCCTTCTCTAAATATGTATTAATATACAGTATATACTTATATAATACTGAGTATATTTATCAAAACAACTACTTTTCCATAGACTAATAAACTGACACAATAGTAGTTAATTAGTTCATTTTTTTGTTTAGTTCAACGCTGCAAAGTTAAACACGTATTTGAACCGGGCACTTATGACGCTATCTGTTTCCTTCTACGAAGATAATTAATAGTATTATTTATGTTGTATTTTGTTACTGAATAGATGACTATTTTATGTTATTTTCCTTTTTATTTTGTAATAATTGGCTTTCTGATTCATATATTTCTTTTCTAGAGAAGCCTAAGTATGAGGATATTGGTTGAGGAGGTTAGGAATTAGTGTCCTTATTCTTCCCAAACCCCCCGTATCGCAGAAGCCTTGTATTCTTGGTTTCCTTCACAAAATATGTTTTAATATACTTCTATAATACCGAGTATATTTATATACATAATATGTCTGTTTTAGAGGAGCCTTGAAAATGAGGATATTGGTCGAGGAGGTTAGAACTGTGTCCTCATCCTCCTCAAACCCATATCGCAGAAGCCTTGTATTTTAGGTTTCCTTCTCTAAATATGTATTAATATACAATATATACTTATATAATACTGAGTATATTTATCTACATAATATGTCTGTTTTAGAGGAGCCTTGAAAATGAGGATATTGGTCGAGGAGGTTAGGACTGTGTGTCCCCATCCTCCTCAAGCAGAAGACTTGTATTCTGGGTTTCCTTCTCTAAATATGTATTAATATATACGGTATATACTTATATAATACTGAATATATTTACCACATAATATATGTCTGTTTTAGAAGAGCCTTGAAAATGAGGATATTGGCTGGGGAGGTTAGGACTCCGTGTCCTCAGCCTCCTCAAACCCGTATCGCAGAAGCCTTGTATTCTTGGTTTCCTTAACCAAATATCTTTTAATATACTTCTATAATACCGAGTATATTTATATACATAATATATGTCTGTTTTAGAGGAGACTTGAAAATGAGTATATTGGTCGAGGAGGTTAGGACTGTGTGTCCTCATCCTCCTCAAACCCATATCGCAGAAGCCTTGTATTATGGGTTTACTTTTCTAAATATGTATTAATATATAGTATATACTTATATAATACCGAGTATATTTATATACATAATTTATGTCTGTTTTAGAGGAGCCTTGAAAATGAGGATATTGGTCGAGGAGGTTAGGACTGTGTGTCCTCATCCTCCTCAAGCAGAAGACTTGTATTCTGGGTTCCTTCTCTAAATATGTATTAATATATACGGTATATACTTATATAATACTGAATATATTTACCACATAATATATGTCTGTTTTAGAGGAGCCTTGAAAATGAGGATATTGGTTGGGGGAGGTTAGGACTGTGTGTCCTCATCCTCCTCAAACCCGTATCGCAGAAGCCTTGTATTCTTGGTTTTCTTCAGCAAATATGTTTTAATATACTTCTATAATACCGAGTATATTTATATACATAATATATGTCGTTTTAGGGGAGCCTTGAAAATGAGTATATTGGTCGAGGAGGTTAGGACTGTGTGTCCTCATCCTCCTCAAACCCATATCGCAGACGCCTTGTATTATGGGTTTACTTTTCTAAATATGTATTAATATATAGTATATACTTATATAATACCGAGTATATTTATATACATAATTTATGTCTGTTTTAGAGGAGCCTTGAAAATGAGGATATTGGTCGAGGAGGTTGGGACTGTGTGTCCTCATCCTCCTCAAACCCATATCGCAGAAGTCTTGTATTCTGGGTTTCGTTCTCTAAATATGTATTAATATACATTATATTCTTATATAATACTAAGTATATTTATCTACATAATATATGTCTGTTTTAGAGGAGCCTTGAAAATGAGGATATTGGTTGAGGAGGTTAGGACTGTGTGTCCTCATCCTCCTCAAGGCCATATCGCAGAAGCCTTATATTCTTGGTTTCCTTCACCAAATATGTTTTAATATACTTATATAATACCGAGTATATGCATAATATGTTTTAATATTTCTTTTCTAGCGGAGCCCAAGCATGAGGATATTGGTTGAGGAGGTTAGGAATTAGTGTCCTTATCCTTCTCAAACCTGTATCGCAGAAGCCTTGTATTCTGTGTTTCCTTCTCTAAATATGTATTAATATACAGTATATACTTATATAATACTGAGTATATTTATCTACATAATATGTCTGTTTTAGAGGATCCTTGAAAATAGGATATTGGTCGAGGAGGTTAGGACTGTGTGTCCTCATCCTCCTCAAACCCATATCGTAGAAGCCTTATATTCTGTGTTTCGTTCTCTAAATATGTATTAATATACAATGTATACTTATATAATACTGAGTATATTTATCTACATAATATATGTCTGTTTTAGAGGAGCATTGAAAATGAGGATATTGGTTGATGAGGTTAGGACTGTGTCCTCGTCCTCCTCAAGCCCGTATCGCAGAAGCCTTGTATTCTTGGTTTCCTTCACCAAATATGTCTTAATACACTTCTGTAATACTGAGTATATTTATATACACAATATGTCTGTTTTAGAGAAGCCTTGAATATGAGGATATTGGTCGAGGAGGTTAGGACTGTGTGTCATCATACTCCCCAAACTCATCGCAGAAGCCTTGTATTCTGAGTTTCCTTCTCTAAATATGTATTAATATACAATATATACTTATATAATACTGAGTATATTTATCTACATAATATGTCTGTTTTAGAGGAGGCTTGGAAATGAGGATATTGGTCGAGAAGGTTAGGACTGTGTGTCCTCATCCTCCTCAAACCCATATCGCAGAAGCCTTATATTATGGGTTTCCTTCTGTAGATATGTATTAATATACAGTATATACTTATATAATACTAAGTATATTTATCTACATAATATATGTTTGTTTTAGAGGAGCCTTGAAAATGAGGATATTGGTCGAGGAGGTTAGGACTGTGTGTCCTCATCCTCCTGAAACCCATATCGCAGAAGCCTTCTATTCTGGGTTTCCTTCTCTAAATATGTATTAATATACAGTGTATACTGATATAATACCGAGTATATTTATCTACATAATATGTCTGTTTTAGAGGAGCCTTGAAAATGAGGATATTGGTTGAGCAGGTTAGGACTGTGTGTCCTCGTCCTCTTCAAACCCGTATCGCAGAAGTCTTGTATTCTTGGTTTCCTTCACCAAATATGTTTTAATATACTTCTATAATACTGAGTATATGCATAATATACATCTATTTTGTTACATAAATAATATACATCTATTTTGTTACGATGTCCATTTTGTTTTAACACGAATGGCTTATTCATAAACTCTTTTCCAATAGTAGCCTTGGAGCAGGGGTATTATGGGTTGAAGGGGTACGTATGACATTTAGATCTTCCTCAAACCATGTAATGTGCATGACTTGTGTACGTATGCTTCTATTATTAGTGCATGTGTTTCCCTGCTTCTGTTCCGTGTTTCTTTCACATGTTTGTTCCTCATAATGACTTTCTTCTCATTTCAATGTGCATTGTACCTATACCGGGTGTGGATGGAGAGCAAATAATACTTACGACCTTATTATATGTAAGTCGCTTTTTTATTAGTATCTTTCTTAGTAGTGCTTATCTTTCTTTACGTGAATTGGTCTAATTAGTATTTGTGTTTTGGTGCATTTAGCATGCAAACCCTATGTAGCACAGTATGCAGCAACTTCTAAGCAAAGATCAGGTACTTTGTAATCTTGTGTTTTTCTAATGTGGAAAAGATTGAGGAGTTGACTTTAGCATTTATAAGTTTCCGTTGGTAAATTATAAAAAAAATGTTTTTATAAAAAAAATTGCGGGCTTTATTTTATGATCTTAATGTTTATTTCATAACAGTTTTGAAATCGGACGTTTTGAGGGTAATCTATGGAACTGTTGGTAACGTAGGGAAAGGTGATTCGAAAACTCCTTCCAGGAAAGGGATAGGTAACTATTCTTATAAGTTTCTTAATTTTTCTACATGTTACTTGGCATGGTGAGTTTATAATGCGGGTGGGAACTTTGATCTATAGCAATAACTTTACTTGTGTTTAGGAACAGTTTCGATTAATGGTGAATAACAAATCAATTTATGTGCATAACTTTTTCTATGTAAACTATATTATTTTACTCTTTACCATTCCGTCTCTTTTTTATAATCATATAGAAAGCTATGAGAATTTCAAAAATCAGTGACCTGATGCGTCGCTCTTTTGAATCTAGTGGGATATTTTGAGTTTCAATTCTAATTAGAGTTTTGTTCTAAACTGTATGGATTTCATCCCTTTTTTAGAGTACTAAATCAAGCTATAAATCTTTGCGATTTACCTTGTTCACTCTCGTATATGCATAGTTAGATTTATCATTAATTTGGCACTTGATGAAAATAAAAATGCAATATTGGTAGCCACGGTCTGATTCTGGATTGGTTTTTTTGTTAACATATCAAAAACAAAATGTGATAAATGAAAATTTAGCATATTTGCAATTTTTTTTGCCTTTTTGTCATGAGTCGACTCTCTTGAGATCAACATGCAAATTCACGAGTAGTGAATACACAAAAAAATTGTTAGTAATTTGGGTGACACTTTATTTGACGTTTTGTATATCTTGGCAATAAGTGGGAAGGATGGATGATTACGTGGCAAGAAGAAGGTAAAACGCTTGGTGGGCAAGTAGAGGGAGACAAGTAGAGCGAGTTGTAACGGTTTCTCCAGATTGAGTTCGGTATGTAATTGCTCCCTTGTTCATTATGTGTGAGCCTTATTAAAACCTTTAATTAATTTGGATTTAGCTACTGTTTATTTGTATTGGTTTTATATTATAGGGCTTATATAGATTGGATTACGTGGGAAGCATGGATGATTATGTGGCAAGAAGAAGGTAAAACGCTTGGTGGACAAGTAGAGGGAGTTGTGCACGTTAGGTTTCTCCAGATTGAATTCGGTATGTAATTGCTCCCCTGTTCATTATGTGTGAGCCTTATCAAAACCTTTAATTAATTTGGATCTGGCCATTGTTTATTTGAATTGGTTTTATATGATAGGGCTTATATAGATTGGATTGATTTCTATCTTTGGTTACATTTTTTTTTTGATAAAAATGAGATCTACTTTGCTGAAAAATTCTGATTAATTTTGGGGTTTTAAAAGCCACTTGAATTAAATTCGACCTTTCCGGGAGTTGCTGTGTTCTCTAAACTAATTAGATCTAGTTTATTTGCGTAGTTAGTTTGGTTCTGATCTAGTTCATCTCCATGCTGCAAAGTTAAATATGTATCATGCAAGTCATGTGAACCAGTCTCCTCTTATTATTTCACTCTTTTATTATTCCGTTTCTTTTCATAATCAGATAGAAAGTTATGAACTTTTAAAAACTCAAAGACCTGATGCATCGCTCTTTCAAATCTAGTGGGATATTTTGAGTTTCAATTGCTGTAATCAGAGTTCTGTTCCAAACTTGGTGGATTTCATCCCCATTCTTTTAAAGTTCTAAATCAAGCTATAAATCTAATAAGCAAGATACCTAGTTCGCTTTCGTAGATGCATAGTTAGATTTATCATTAAATTTATTTGCACTTGATGAAAAGGAAAATGCAGTATTGGTCTGACGTGGTCTGATTCTGTATTGGTTTTTTGTCAACATATGGGAAAGTGTGATAACTGATTTTTTTTTTTTTTTTGCAAAATATGTGCATTTTTTTTTGTCATGTGTCATCACAACTTAATTTACTGTCTTGAGTCATTTTTCTTGAGATCAATATGCAAATTCACAGTGGATAATTTTTGTCAGTAATTTGGGTGGACACTTTATCTGACGTTTGGTGTATTTTGGCAATAAAGTGGGAAGCATGGATGATGACGTGGCAAGAAGCTAATACGCATTGTGTACAAGTAGAGCGGGTTCTGCACGTTGGGTTTATACAGATTGAATTCGGGTATTTAATTGTAACTTCCCTGTTCATCATGTGTGTCTCTTATCAAAATCTTGTGAGTCTGTGCCTTTTCCTTTTCCTATGATTCGAATAATTTGAATTGGATTTTGTATAGTTTATTCTATTATATTTTTGTTGTTGCTTGGCTTTCATTTTCCATGATTTTTTCTTTTTAAATAATTCGATCAAGGTTCTTATTTCTTAATCCCTAAAAAAATAAGTTGGGTAAACAACTATCCTGTTATGCATTATTATTAATATAGTATAACCTTGTAGTCTTGTAGAGAAGTCTAAGTTTTTTTATTTTATCAGGATCAGTTAACTACTGTTAAATGTTTACTGTTTACTGCTTCTTCTGTAAGGATTTTAGTTGGTTTAAGGCGGATAGAAACTATTGTAGATGCATTTGTGATGCCTTGTGGAACTTTTGCGTTGCTACAGGAAGAATTTTTTTTGAAACTTTTTTTCGCCATCACATGAAGGATGTATTTCTAATCTATAATGTAATGTCTGTAAACAACACAGCCAGTCTGTATGATTTGTGATTTTGGTTGCTGTTTGTTAATTATCAAACAATGGTTGATTGAGACCTTTTTAATCTGAGTTTTTGGTCCCTGTTAGCGCTTAGTTTGTAAAGACGTGTCTTTTTATCTGTTACTGGTGTATTGCAACGATGGATTGCAATTTATCAATTAAGTGTTGATCCCTAGTACTGATTTGTTTTAATTGTATCGTTTTTTGTTTTGAAGGAATTTATAATTCGACTTGTTTATTATATGGAACAGGTGGAGAAGATGGGTGTAGGAAAAAAATTGCATTGATCGAAAGATACGTGCTCGACAAATTGGTGCCTGCTTCTTTGACACCGTAGCTATGTGTTGTATCTGGCGGCAAGAATTGAGAATGCTGTGGAAAGATTTCTTAGAGTAAAATGTGTCGCTGGCCTATTTGAACGTGCCTTGCTGGTAGATCTCTGCTGGACATAGTTGGTTGAGAGGTAACAGTACAAATCATTTTCTGTCTAACTAAGTTTTAATTGAAATACTGGCTACGTAAACTTGCAAACAGACTGAAGAGACAGCAATACACCGGTCACTGAACCATATCAGTGAACACGTTGCTTGTCCATAGACTAATGAAATGCTGAAACATTAGATTGTTTGAGTTGTTCATTTGTTGGGTTTATTCAATGTGCTAGCCATGTGTTTTGGTTTCCTTTCTATTAATAAAAGTAATATACTTTTGATTATGTATTTGGTACTAAATAGATAACTACTTTGTTAAATTCCATGTTGTTTAACTTTTGTCTTGTTTATTCATATACTTCTCTTTTTTATAGAGGATCCCTGAAGCATGAGAATTTCTGTCTTGTTTAAATCCTAAACTTTCTTAAAAGTTTTATGGACTGATATGTAAGTGTTTTAGCTAGACTTTATTAACAGGTGATCAGTGTTACATGGAGTATTAATATGCAGGTGACAAGTAAAGTGTACTGTTGCAGAACATAAATTTATGGATGGCATAGCGACTTAGTAGCATCATAAACTATTCTCTTATTTAGATATTGGAAAATAAACTAAATCCTATATTAGTTGATTTATGTGCCAATGCAGTCTTATGTTGAAAATATGTGGTAGCTTAAACTTAATTTTTGTTTTCCTGTGCTGTAAACTGAAGGAAAATACAGTAGATCTAGGAAGTTGATTTTTTGCTAATTTGTTCATACACCTGAATTATAATCGTAAACTTGTAGTATTATCCAAGATTCAACGTTTTCTTCGCAACCATTAGATGGTTGATTTAGTTATTTTGCATTTGCTTGATTGCTTCCTATAAATGTGCCTCATGACTGACAAAACTGAAAAAGTTAATTTGTTACTTTAACCAATATGGTTCTTCTTTAGAAAAGACATAATCATCACTCATTTTGAAGACTTAATTGCTGGTTGTTCTTTTAGTTCATTTCATTTGAAAAGAAATAACAATGCCAAATTTGTAGCAGATTATTTTATTGATATGGACACGACAGAATTGGACAAATCAATGTTTGACGATAAAGAGAGAAGAGAAGTTGACACATTTTCAAAAGAAGGGGATTCTAGTGGGGTGCGAACAAAAGGCTAACTGATAAATAGTTTATTACTCCGGAAGGCATTGGACATTTGGTTTGAAGATCAGCCTTATGTTGTAGTGTCCCTTACAGAACTGCATAATTATGGATAATCTTTTTGCTGTTATTCAAATAGCATGGTGCTTTCAGGTACTTATAGCATCAACCTTTTCTATATCTTTTGCATATTGTATTTTGCAGGTATCCGGAAGGCATGCTCCTGGTATTTCTATTCTTCATAGTCTAGGATACATACTATATCCATAACATACATAGAATATAAACATTTTTTCACTTGATGCGGGTTTTCCTGTCATTGATTATAACCCGTGCCGCTTATTTTGGAAAACAAAATCAACACATTCTTCTGTCTCTAACTCCTTTTATTGGGACTTGATTAATTATTGTCCCTCTGATCTAATGTCAAGATTTCGAGCGAAAGAAATACTTAAAAGTTAACCAAGTAATAGTAGGTTATTTTCATTTTTAATCCCTATGGTTTTGTGGTCGTCTCTAATCGGTGTATGGTTGAACTCGCAACTAGGGTCGTAAAATAAGTGAGTTGTTTATGAAAAATTCTTATGTTTGACTGCTTAGGTAATACAGATCCTAATAGAGAGAGTGTTCAATAAATAACCTAATGTTGATGACATTTTTTTCCGGCTTTCACTAGCTTTATCAATAATACATAATGTAAAAGAATGCTTATAAGATAACGATCTTTTTCATTAGTACTGGTGAACATGTTTAAACTTGAAATTACGACGACTTGTATGGTATAATAATGATAAAAAAGAATTTGTTTAAATTAATCTCATACATAGACAGATTTGTTAATTTTGCAATGAACCACCTATCCAACCTTTAATTAGTATGATTCGTGTTTGTCAGGTTTTGTTGACAATTTTTTCTTTGAAAACTTATATACGGGTGTATACAATTCAGTCACTTAAAGTTTTGTCTTTAAAAAAAGAATAAATTGTTGCTTCTCTTCTTTTCCAAAAGACTGAAACGCTTCACCGTACGTAAAGGCAGTGCATTTACCGCTGACATGGTAGTTAAATGAGTTTCTCTTTTGTGTTGTTTGGGTGTTGGACGACATTAGACAAATTGGTTTTATCGTTCAGTGAATTTAAGTAAATGACTCGATATGTACTTTTAATGTATTTTTAAAACAATGTAATCGTCTCGGGCATAGGCATAGTGTAATTCGTCTCAGATCTGTATAATTGGATAACGGCTTATCCAAAATCCAAAGATAGACGTCCGATCGAATTTGCCTAAAAAAATTGGAGGTAAGTGTGGATTATTTGTAAAAATACTGCGGTTAATTTTGCATTTTAGCCCTTTTCTATTATACTTTCAAGTTCTTGAGTCACTACGTGGAATAAAAATATTAAGGGGACATACATAAATCACATAATTCTCACCTTTGTTACTTTTATTATAATGACATTTTTTTCATGTATTTTTTATATTAATTTAAGTGATGATATATTAGAAAGAGGGATAATTTAATAAGAAAAAAAAATGTATTTTTTAGTAAGTAGAGTAAAACCTCCCTACAAGAAGAACTCTGTATAAGAATAACGTTCATATAGTCATACAAAATTCCGGTACCAACTCGGGCCGGTTATAAATAGGAATAGACTCTCTATCGTCATATTCCGTAAATGTTTAGTGTCCCGTTAGTTATAAATTCACCCCGCTACAGTAATAATTGACATTTTATATTAAATATATATATATATATATATATATATATATATATATATATATATAGTGTATCATTAACTTTAACATCATAATGTAAAATACTTATGGTAAGTTGTTTGAGATGATTAATTAATGTTTCGTTGCTACCATATCTTATAACTCGTACATACGTATAGCTCGTACATGGACACATTGCAACTCAATACTTATTGACCGGTTTGTTAAACTTTTTCGCATGAAACATTTTGTTTCTATAATATCATACTTCGGATCTATTTGTATTTTGAATGGTTACACATTATTATATACAAGTATTTGTTTCTAAGAATTAAAACTAAAATTTTGTATGGTTCACGTTTTGTTTATACTAATGTGGTAATGTGTCGTATATATATTTTATTTCTAACCTCACTATAAAAATAATTTCTGATGGTTCCAACGAAACGATTGTATATATATTTTACTGTAATGTTATTAATTTTTACTAGTTAGCTACTTTAATGACCAAATTCAAAACAAAATATAGTCTATATTTGCCGCTTGAGAGCTATTATCAAAATAAAAAAGGTGCTCTAACCTCTCTTTCTCTCTCTAGCGATGGCGGAGGAAAAACCCTATTTCTTCATCTTCGATCTAATAAAAGACGAATACACCAAAACCGCTCTTTTCTCCATCCTCGTAATCACTACCGTCTCGCTCTACCTCTCCTGCTATCTTCTCCATCATCGTAGTCAGTTGCGTGTCACTCTACCTCTCCCGCTATCTTCTCCATCATCGTAATCAGTTGCGTCTCACTCTACCTCTCCCGCTATCTATTCAGCCTCAATTTCTCCGTCATCGTAATCAGTTGCGTCTCACTCTACCTCTCCTGCTATCTATTCAGCCTCAACTTCGCCGCTAACCCCAAGTTCACCAGACTTTTCATATGCGCCACGTCACTAGCCTCCGCCACATCAACCTACCTCTTCTTCAGAAACACCCACATGTACCGTCACTACTCCCTCGATACCCTCGACAACCTAACCCTAACCCTCTCTCTCATCATCCTCCTCCACGCCGCCCTCTCCCTCTCCTCACCCGTACCAATGAGAGGGACAGAAAGGTATTCTGCTGTATTATGCTCTGCTTAGGACGTTGGAATTTGCCTGGATCGTGTTCTACTATGTGACCAGGGAGCTTTTGGATGACGTGGCCACAACAGCAACGCTCCTCTCCTTCTCTCTCTTCTACGTCAGCTTCCTGAAGGTGGCGGTGCCTGGTGTGTACCCCGATGAGTTCACCGTGGCGGTGGCTCGTGCAGCAGTGGCTAGGGTTTCGCCGAGGTCTATTATAATGCTTTACGTCACTGTCCATTATTCTGTTCAATTCATTCGTATCGTTTGGGAACTGGTTCGCGATTTCAACAGGTATTTATATGAACTGTATATTGTTTAGCTCGTTTAACTCACCTTTTGTTTGTGTTATTTGCGTGTTCTGTTTGGGGATTAATGAGTCTTGGTTTTATTTGGCTGTGGGATTTTTTTTTTTAATTTTAGGGGGATTGTAAGTTGTTACGAATTCTTTATTCTGAAATTGGCTGTTTGGGGGTGTTTTAGATGGACTATATATTGTTGAGTTCTTTTCACTCGCCTTTTGTTTGTTTATTTGCTTGTTCTGTTTGGGGATAAATAAGTCTAGCCTGAATTGGTTGTGGGGAATGTAAGTTGTAACGAATCCTTTATTCTGATATTGCTTGTTCTTTTCTTTAGGACTTGATACAGTTGTTAATATTTATTGTTTGAATTTTATAAATTGCTCAGTGGTGATCTCGCGGTGTTTGTTTGAAATTGGAGACTAGTGCGTATTTGACAAGTTTTGTAGTCATCTATTTTTGGTTGGCTTATACTATTGGAAATTGTGAGTAGTAATGTATCCTTTGTTCTGTAATTATTTTTTTATATTTAGTGAATTTTGACTGGATAGGCCGATACAGTTGCTAACATTGATTAATAGAATTCTTGAACTAATTGATTATTGTTTATCTCGCGTTGTTTGTTTGATTTGGAGACTAGTGCATATTTGTTGAATTCTTTACTGCTCTAGTTTTAGTTGGCTGTGGGGATTTTTTTAATCTGGGGACTGTAATTTGTGACGAATCCTTTACTCGTAAACTGGTTTTTATTTATTTGGTTTGGACGAGATTTTGGATTGATAGAGTATGATTATATAGCTAAGTTATTGGTAAATTTAGATTTGCACTTGTACAAGTACAACTTGGAGCTACTATTGAACTCAGGGGAAGTAAAGAATTAAAAGTTCGTTGACTGGGGGTGTGAATTGCTACTTTTTTGGCGAACATGATTCCAGGAGAAACCTGAGAAGTTAAAAATATTACATGTCAATATTGGTGAATCACATGCCAAGACGGTAGAGCCTTAAACACGAAAGATTTATGATATAGTTTATGTCATTGAAAGAGAATGTATGGAATGTAAATAGCCAAGTTGTGCAAAGAAGGATGCAAAAAGCTGAAAATATGGTTTTTTTTTCCAAATCAATAAGCAATTTTCATGGACTGTTTAATCTAATATTACAAACGAGTGTATTATATGCTTTAGGAGAGAGCAGATTTGGAGTTGCGGCCATCTTTAGTGAGTAAGCCAACTTTTTCGTATTCAAAGCTTAGGCTGGATGATTGTAGTTTCCCTCTTTATGGATTTCTCAAGTCTGGGTCTAAATGTATGAACAAATGGGATTATGATCCCAAGTTAGTTATTTGTAAAAGTGTAGTTATTATTATGAATTTTTAGAACATAGGTCCACTAATTTACTAATTTCTTAGTTGTTTTGTTGAGTTTCTACTTGTTTTTTGAAAATACTTAAATTCTGATTGAGAACTAAATGGCAAACATTAAATGCTTAAAACTGTTAACTGATCCAATCTTTAGGTGAAAAGAAAAATCAAGCTCTTTAACAACCTTGTATTTGTGGGAATTTGGTGTAAATAGTTGACTTATCGAATCTCAGGATGGCTCTAAATTAGCCTTTTTAGGGAATAAAAAATGTCCCGCTTATAAGTTAATCAATTGAATGCTGATACTTATAAGCCAAAGTTAATTAGCTGTGACAACCGTTTTATTTACCATTTTAGGAGCAGTAATTTCGAAATATAAATCCAAATTATCAAGATTCAAGATACAATAGATTCAACAACTTGTGTTACATAATGCTATTACTTCAGGGTTCCAATGATGTTTTGATATTTTCTTTTTGTTAGTGCTGGCAATTTGAAGATCAAGTGTTTCAGGAGAATAGTTGTTTGGTAGGGATCATTAGATAAGAGGGACACTAACTAATTAAGTCCCAAGAATAGGCTTTAGATCTAGTTATGTATTTTGATTGAAATTTTAGTCTTTGTATTTTGCGGCTCTATCGTGATACTGTTCGAAACATTACATATTTGTGTTTGAAGTTGAACGTGTACCGCCCTATGAATATCAGTCTCTTCCTTATCCACAAGTCTATTCCGTTTCAGTAAATATGTAAGTAGTTATTTTAGTACCTATGTCGTGGTTTTGATATTTTTCATGTTGGTATAGATACAAGAAATAGAAGTAATAGATGATATAGAGTGTTCGTTGTCTGCTTTGTGTAAAATTATGGACTACTTTCACTGACCTTCTCATGACAGGTGATTTCAAATTAAGCATCTGAACCTATATAATGGGATTTGAAGTGTTCTAATAATGTTTTCAAATTTGTACAAGCTACATTTTTAAAGATGTTTTGAGTGCTTATGGTAGATTCAGTTCCAGATAGTGATATAAGGAATTAGACATCTTGAATAGGTTGGACAACATAGTAACTTAGAATATTTAATGGAACAGTCATAACTTTGAGAATATGTACCTTATCCTGAACAGTTAAACTATATATTCTTATTCTTATTCTCAGTAAAAGTATGAATTTGATAGATCATTTTGTGGAGTTTTGCCAAAAAGAATAAATGGTTTTGAATAGAGAAAGTACGAATTAGATGTTTGTGTTTTTCCAAGGTATGACCATCTGTCATTACATCAAGAAAAATATCGTGTTGTCTTCATATAGTCGGCCTATACTTTTTTAAGATTTGTTAAATAGATTCTGAATATAGATTTTGATCGAAAAGGTACTTTGTTAGTTAAAATAGAAACAAAGCTTAAACATGGATTATTCAAGCAACTATCTTTGGAGTAATGATACACAAAGCGTGCATGAACCAGTGTCGAGGAATGTGATCATTATTCTCTCTGTTTTTTATATAATGAACTTACTTTTAACTCTTTACCTTTTAATTTTTTCATAAATAGATAAATGACAACTGAACTATTCTAGTTAAATTGGAGGTAACTGTGGATTATTTGCAAGAGTACAACGGTTGATTTTACATTTATTAAAAAAATATTAGGGGACATAATCATCTTTTTTATATTTATTATAGATAGCATTTCTCACTTTTGTCTTTTTCTTTTTTGTAAGTAATAATTTGAATGATGATGTGTTAGAAAGAGGGATAATTATTAATTAAAATAAAATTAATTGGTAGTTTTTAATAAGTTACATTAATGCCAAAAAAATGGAGGGAGGAGTATTTCATTTATGTTCAAAACAAAATATCCTCTCTATTTGCCGCTTGACAGCTATTATCAAAATCAAGAAACTGCTCTGAACCTCTCTCTCTCTCTCTCTCTAGCGATGGCGGATGAAAAACCCTATTTCTTCACCTTCGATCTAATAAAAGACGAATACATCAAAACCGCATTATCAATAAATTGGATGGTCCTAGTATTAAAAGACGAATAAAACCTACCTCTCCCGCCCTCTACTCAACCTCTGCCTTCCTGTGTGCCACGTCACTAGCCTCCGCCACGTCATCCTACCTCTTCTTCCGAAACACCCACGTGTACCTCCACTACTCCTTCTCTACCTACTACAACCGAACCTTCACCCTCTCTCTCCTCTTCCTCCTCCACGCGGCCTTCTCCCTCCCCTTACCCGTACCAATGACATGGATCAAAAAGACTAATGCGATAAACTACTTATGATAATGGAATACACGTTGGTCGGGTTTTACTATTTCAACTGGGAGCTTTTTGATGACGTGGCGACGGTAGGGGCACACCTCTCCTTCTCTCTCTTCCTCATCTGTTTCCTGAAGGCCGTGGTGCCTGGTGTGACCCCATGAACCTCTCTGTGGTGGTAGCATGTGGTGCTGCGGGTAGGGTTTTGCCGCGGTACACCCTTCTTATCTAGTACTCTGTTCAATGTGTTTATATCGTTTGGGTACTGATCTGGGATCTCATTAGGTATTTATATGGACTAAATTGTTTACTCGCTTTTTGTTTGATCTGTTTGGTGGTTTTAATGGGTCAAGTAGTCATTGCCTGTAGTGGTTTTTTTAAAATTTGGGGATTATGAGTTGAAATGAATCCTTTATTCTGTAACCGTTTCTTTTTAATTTATTTTACTAGGACCGGTTACAGCTGTTAACATTGATTAATAGAATTCTTGAACTAATTGATTGTTGTTTATCTCGCGTTGTTGGTTTGATCTGAGAACTATTGCCTAGTTGATGAATTCTTTAGTGCCCTAGTTTTAATTGGCTGTGGGGTTTTTTAATCTGGTGATTGTAATTTGTGACAAATCCTTTACTCCAAAATTGGTTTGTATTTATTTTGTTTGGATGAGATTTTGGATTGATATAATATAATTAGATAGCCAAGTTAGGTAAATTTAGATTTGCACTTGTACAAGTATATCTTGGAGCTACTGTTAGAACTGGAGGGCAGTAAAAATTAGTAGAAGTAATACCTCCAAGTAATATAGCTGTGTGTGTGTGTGTGTGTGTGTGTGTGTGTGTGTGTGTGTGTGTGTGATCTTCCGTCCCTTTCCTCTCTTTCACTATCTATCTCTGTTACATAATTATGTTAACATTAACCAATTGCACCAAATATATCATAAACAATTATTATTCGTTAGAAGCCATGAAACTGAAATCGACAGTCAAAATAATCATATAAACAAGTAATAACTGCAAAAAGAAAGTTGCCATACCTCTGACGGTTAAGAAAGAAATCGGTACATATTGCTCTGTAATATCGTAATTCCCCATCCACTACTATGGGGAAAGGAGGAACCGTGTATCCCTTTATTGGGAGGAATGGTTACTGACTTACTGGTAAGTTTCTTTTATGTTTGAATTAATTAATTGGTATTTTTGTAAATCTTTTACTTATCAAGGTATTATGGGAACAAAAACTTCCAAGGCCTCATAAGAGGTATATATATATTGTGTGGATTGTTTCAAAAATTAAAACTTCTTTATCAATTTATTCCGTCGACTTTAGGGGTGTGGATTGCGACTTTGTAGGTGAACATGATTCCAAGAGAAAACTGAGACTTTTAAAAAAATTACATGGCAATGTTGGTGAGTCTCTTCCCAAGACAGTAGAACCTCAAACACGGAAGATTTATGATACACAGTTTATGTTTAATGAAAGCGAATGTATGGAATATATAAATAGCCAAGTTGTGTTAAGAATGAAAATATGTTTTTTTCCAATCAATAAGCAAATTTTTTAGACTAAATTCTCAAACTTTACAAACAAGTGTATTTTATGCTTTAGGAGAGAGCAATTTTGAAGTTGTGGCCACCTTAAATGAGTAAGCCTTTTTTTTTTTTTTTTGTTGCATTCAGAGTAGGCTGGATGATCTCGGTTTCCCTCTTTATGGATTTCTCAAGTCTGGATCTAATTCTAATGTATGAACAAAAGGGATTATGATCCCACATAACTTAGTTATATCTAAAATGTAATTATTATGAATTTTGGGAGGACATAAGTCCCTTGATTTACTAACGTGTTAGTTCTTTTGTTGAGTTTCTATTTGTTTTTTGGAATTATATAAATTCTGATTGGGAACTAAATGGTGAACATTTGATGTTTAGAACTGTTAATTGAACTCATCTTTCGGAGAAGAGAAATTTTTAGCTCTTCAACAACCTTGTTATTGTGGAAATTTGATTTAGGTTTTTTTGGCTCTATTTTTTTGTAAGATAATTTGACTTTTTGAGTCTTGAGGATGGCTCATCCATTTTTAAAAGATTAGCCTTTTTGGGGAATAAAAAAATGTCCAGCTTACAAGTTAACCAACCGAATGCATCTATAAGCCAAAGTTAAGCCGTGTGCAACCACTCGAAACTTTTGTTTACCATAGCAGGGAGCAGTACTTTCGAAATTTAAAAATATCAAGATTTAAGATCAATAGATACAATAACTCGTGGTACATAATGCTTTTCTGTCAGTTTCTGCTTTCTACTGGTTTTTTGATATTATCTTTTTGTTAGTGCAAGCAATTTGAAGATCAAGTGTTCAGGATAAGCGGGACATTAGTCTTTTTTGATATTTGTTTGGTAGGGATCATTAGATAAGAGGGACACTAACTAATAATAGTCTCAAGAATAGGTGTTAGATCCAGTTTTGTATCTAATTTAAATTTAAGTCTTTTTTAATTTGCGGCTCTATCTTGATACTGTTCAAGACATTATATGTGTGTGTGTGTGTGTGTGTGTGTGTGTGTGTGTGTTTCAAGTTGAACTGATCAACCTAGGCATATTAGTCTCTTCCTTATCCATGAGTCTATTCCGTTTCCGTAAATATATAAGTGGTTATCTGGTTATTTATGGTGTGGTTTTGATCTGATTTCACTTTGGTATTAGATATAAGAAATAGAAGTAATAGATATATAGAGCGTTCTTTTTCTGCTGTGTGTATAAAATTAATAATCAATGCCCAATAGGTACCACTTTTGAAATTATATTCATTCTAGGTACCTCTATAATTTCACATTCCCTATAGGTAGCACTTTTTAATTATTTAATTTATTTACCAAAACGCCATACCCATATTTCATAAAAAATGAAAAAAAAACACATAAAATTATATAAAATGCAAAAAATCTCAAAATAAATGAAAAAAAACCACAAAAAATTGTAAAAAAATAATAATAATGTATTTTTATAAAAAAAATCACAAAAATCACAAAAAATGAAAAAAAATAAAAAAAATAACAAAGAAAATAAAAAAATCATAAAAAAATTATAAAAAATGAAAAAATCACAAAAAATCACAAAATATTATAAAAAAATAAAAATAAAATAATAAAATAATAAAAAATGAAAAAAATCACAAAAAATCACAAAAATTTAAAAAAATTATTAAAAAAATTATAAAAAATGAAAAAAAATCACAAGAAATTATAAAAAAAATGAAAAAAATCACACAAAAAATCATTAAAAAAAAATCACTTTTATTGAACTTTATGCACTTTCGACTGTAATAGATGCACTTTCAGCTGAACTATATGCACTTTTAGCTGAACCAGATGCACTTTCAGCTGAACCATATGCACTTTTATTGAACTAGATGCACTTTTAGCTGAACCATATGCAGTTTCAGCTGAACCATATGCACTTTCAGCTGAACCATATGCACTTTTAGGTGAACCAGATGGAGGTTTTACAGAACGATTGAACTAGATGCACTTTTGTCTGAACCATATGCACTTTTAGCTGAACCAGATACACTTTTAGCTGAACCATATGCACTTTCAGTTGTACCAGATGCACTTTTAGTTGAATCAGATGCACTTTTAGTTGAACTATATGCACTTTCGACTACACTATATGCATTTTTGACTTAACTATATGCACTTTAAACTGAATCAGATGCACTTTCAGCTGAACCAGATGCACTTTCAGCTGAACCAGATGCACTTTCAGCTGAAACAGATGCACTTTCAGCTGAACTATATGCATACTCACTTTTATTGAACTATATTTACTTTCGACTGAATTGTATGCACTTTCAACGGAACTAGATGTACTTTCAGCTGAATTGAATGCAATTTCGACTGTAGTAGATGCACTTTCAGCTGAACTATATGCACTTTTAGCTGAATCAGATGCACTTTCAGCTGAACCATATGCACTTTCAGGTGAACCATATGCACTTTTATTGAACTAGATGCACTTTCAGCTGAATCAGATACACTTTTAGCTGAACCATATGCACTTTCAGCTGAACCATATGCACTTTCAGCTGAACCATATGCACTTTTAGGTGAACCAAATGCAGGTTTTACATAACGATATGCACTTTTATTGAACTAGATGCACTTTTGTCTGAACCATATGCACTTTTAGCTGAACCAGATACACTTTTAGCTGAACCATATGCACTTTCAGTTGTACTAGATGCACTTTTAGTTGAATCAGTTGCATTTTTAACAGAACTATATGCACTTTCGACTGTACTATATTCATTTTCGACTACACTATATGCATTTTTGACTTAACTATCTGTACTTTCAGCTGAACCAGATGCACTTTCAGCTGAACCAGATGCACTTTTAGCTGAACTATATGCATACTCACTTTTATTGAACTATATTTACTTTCGACTGAATTGTATGCACTTTCAACGGAACTAGATGTACTTTCAGCTGAATTGAATGCAATTTCGACTCAATTTTATGCATTTTTGACTAACTATATACATTTTCGACTGAACTATATGCACTTTTATTGAACTATATACGCTTTTGACTGAATTATATGTATTTTTGACTGAATTAGATGCACTTTCAGCTCATTTAGATTAAAAAAGGCACATTTATCATGGAAAAACCATTTTTTTGTATAAAAAAATCACTTTTCGGTATAAAAAGTGTTATATTGACAAAAAAAAATATTTTTTGTAATTTTTTAAAAAGTTTATGATTTTTTAATTTTTTTATAATTCTTTTTTTTTGTAATTTTTGTGATTTTTTATAATTTTAATAATTTTTTGTGATTTTTTGTGATTTTTTGTAATTTTTTGTAATTTTTTGTGATTTTTTG
Source organism: Primula veris (assembly GCA_963682055.1). Taxonomy (NCBI): domain Eukaryota; kingdom Viridiplantae; phylum Streptophyta; class Magnoliopsida; order Ericales; family Primulaceae; genus Primula; species Primula veris. The sequence continues at coordinate 23,885,310 of OY821748.1, read as the reverse complement.
TAATTTTTTATAATTTTTTTTTTTATTTTTGGTGATTTTTTTATATTTTTTATGATTTTTTGTGATTTTTTCATTTTTTTAAAAAATCAATTACTAATAAAACTCATATAGTATAAAAAGTGGTACCTATGAGGAAATGTGAAATTATCAAGATATCTAGGAGGAATATAATTTGCCATGAGGTACTTATAGGGAATTAACCCTAAAATTAATTATGGACTACTTTCACCGACCTTCTCATGATAGGTGATTTCAATTCAAGCATTTATTATTTGCATCTGAACCTATATTAGAACACTTCAAATCCCATTGTTAGATGCTAATGGTACATTCAGTTCCAGATATTGATGCAAGAAAGGAGTAGTAATTTAACATATTTAATGGAATAATCATAACTTTGAGAATATTTACCTTATCCTGAACAGGTAAACGGCATGTTCTTATTCTCACCGGTTCAGCCGTCCATCACCCTCCTCATCCGTTATTCTCTTCCTCTCCCCTTGATCTCCACCACGACCATGCATTTCTCTCGGATCAGACCGTTAGGGGTGGTGATTTTGCACTATCCCAGTCCCTGAACTTTAAATTTTACAATATTGGTCATAAATTGATGTTTCTTTTAAATAAACTCATAAAAACTAATATATTTTTAAAGTGAGTCTTTTCAAAAAAAATGTACTTTTCAAAATTTTCTTATTTATAAAACTTCTCATTATAGATTTTTAAACCGTCGGAGATTGCTACATCACCACCGCCAACAACTCCAATGTCTGACGGTAATCGTCGGAATAATTTCAGGCGGTGTACTGAGGGAGGATTGAGAGAGAAGAAAGAGAGATGAGAAAGACGTGACTTTTATTAAAAAGAGAAGAGAAACTGAATTTTGTTTTAGGTTAATTTTAGATGAAAAAAGTTGGAGCAAGCGGGTACTAAATTTTGGTGCTACCACTAAACGGTAATTAAGTTTCAAAGGATACATCAAACGGTAATTATCTTTTGTAATTACTCTAATCAAAATACATGTCATACTACTCTCAACATTTTTTTGCTGTTCTGATCGTGACAACTCTCGATAAATTTTTTGTTCCATCACAAGATGAAAGTAAATTATCGAGAGGATCGTAAGAAAGTTAATTACCGAAATATAAGAAATGTACGTAAAAAATGGTCTTATAAAGTTGTATGGTATGAAATATAAGTAGCCTGATTTGGTAAATATGTAAAGGTGACTTGTGCTTTTTCCACAAGTATAGTTAGTATATATAAATTAATGTGCAAAATTTTTATATATGTATAGCTGCCTGAGTGGAAAAGTTAAGGGTAATGGTCAAAATATACAATCAACAAAAACATACAGCATCTAAAAGTTTATTTCCAAAACATACAATTACACATATTTATTAGAGTCGTATGTTTTGAGAATAAAAGTTTTGGTTCGTAGTTTTTTGATAATTAGACTTGAAAAATTGTATATTTTGTTAATTTTTCCAAAAGGGTTTAATGATAAGTGATAGAACATAAAAATTGGACCCGAATATTCTATACGGGTAATAATCAACCCACACTTAATAAATGGGTATCCAATGCTTAAATGGGTCATCACATGCCTTTCATAAAGATTAAAGGTGGATACTACTAAAAGTCCAAGCCCACTTAACTAGGAACTCATACCTGAAAAATTTCCACAGACGGCGCCATTTGATAAAGCCATAACTTTGGTCGGTTACGTTAGACTTTTCAACAATCTCTTTCTTCCTCTTCTTTCTCACCACTACGATGTAACAATCAACCCTGTGATCCTAAGGGTTTTGTGTTACTTCTAGGGTTTTTGTCATTTTTCATTTGACTCTTCTTTCTTTATGTTCCTCCTCTTCGCTCCTCTTGTTCGCCTGATTTGCTGATATAGTCGATCTTCTTCGGCTACGTTGTCTCCTGATGTAATAGACCTCAATGTAGTATATTTTCTTTTGATGTAATCCTCGGATGTAGTAGACCTCAATGTATTAGATTTTCTTTTGATGTATTCCTCGGATGTAATGAATCAGTGATGTATCCCATCTTTATTAATGAGAAGTATCTTTGCCCCTTTATTTTTGCCCATTTATATTGCACTTCTTTTTATGTTGCACTTGTGGTTTGTCGTTTTTCTGGAATCTGGGTTTTTGAATATCTTGTGTCTTTATTTCTTGTTGTACTGTAGTATCAGATGTCCGTAGATGTCCCCAGTACTGTCGATTATAGGTGCATGCTCCCAAGCATGTCAGGAAATATGCATGCTCCCAAGTACGTCAGGAAATATGCATGCTCCCAAGTACGTCAGGAAATATGCATGTTCCCAAGCAATGTCACAAAATATTATATTATCTTTGCTCCATAAGTACTCTTCTTTTCTTTAGTAGATCTCATCTTTCATTTTACTTTTATTGTTTGCTTCTCCCTCATCCCCTATTTTCTCTTGTACTATAACAATTTCCCAGAATGTCTGAACCCGTGGTGAGATATCATGCTCAGATGAAGGGCTTGGATACTGAGGTATCTCGGGTCCATCGTCGAATGGCAAGGCTTGAGAAGGAGTATGGCATTTTGGCCTTGAGTTTGTTCGGCTCTCATCCCGAAGAGACAGTGAAGTGGACCGAGATTTCGGCCTTGAGTCGTCAGCTCGATCACTTGTTGTTACAGAGAAATCATCTGGCCAACTCCTGGTATGATGCCGAGGAGATTTGGGACCATGCTCAAGATGAGTTCGATAACTCCCCTCAAGGCCTAGCCAGCATGATGGTTAGGAATGGTCGGCTCGAGGAGCGTATCAGGGATCTCACTAGGGAGAACTCAGATCTCTCCACGGAGAATGAGAATTTGGTTGCCATGAATGATTCCTACCAAGCTCGGTTGAATTGCTCTGCTCGTTTTGCTTTCTCTCGGTCTGGCAGTTCGGTTTTTCCACCCATTGATCCTTAGTTAGATTGGGCTGGTTTTCTGATGTATTTCCCCTTTTGCAATTTGTGTTTTCTTTTCTGTATTTGATGAATCAGTTGTACCTTTTCGTATCTCGTGCATTTGTCTTGTGAACCGTTGCAACGCTTCGTACTTTGTGCCCTTTGATTCTCTATAAATGCTCCCTTTATAAATGTTCCCTATTGCCTGTCTTTCATTACCAATTCTTTCTCTCTCTCTTGTTTTATAATTTTTTGTTTCTGTTAACTTGATTTTATCTGAGATGGCTCCCATTACTAGGTCTGCCTCCAAAAGGAAAACCCTTGCCGAGTAGCCTACTTTCATGCTACCTCGTCCCCCTGGTTTTGGGGAAGAGGATTTGACTCCTCTTCAGCTAAAGGAAATTGAGATGTCATGGCTGAAACATGATCTCAAGTGTGCTCAGACTGAAGTGAGGAGGTTTAAGCAATATTGGGATGAGGAGGGCACTGCTCGTTTCAAGGCCGAGCAAAAATGCGAGTCTCAGTCTTACGCTTTGCAACAGGCTGAGATGGCTATTTCCCGCTTGATTAGGGAAAAAGAGCGTCTGAAGGAACTTTTGGCGAAGAAGGATGCCGATATGGGGGGTAGTTCGAAGAAGTAGGATGGGTGTATTTTCTTGTAAACTTTTCTTTTCGGTTGTATTGTTTGTTTGTATCCCCCTTTGTGGATGAATAAAACTTCTGCTTTGCACTTGATCCTGTCTATTTTATTTCTTGTTCGCTTTGCTTTTATGTTGATATCACTCGATGTTTCTCAGTATTGGATACCGAGAAAAATGCACACCGAGCAAAGTGCACGGTTATCCCCCCGGAGAACGTTGTTAGACTTGATGCTGAAATGTCGTCGAGCTAGGAACGGTCTCCGTCCACCTTGTTCGGTGTGCCATTTGGGTAAGAAATGGTTGGGCGTCGAGGAACGTAATCGGGGGACATCCTCGGTATGATACTATCGGTAGCGTATGCTGGAAGCTTTTCGTGGTGGGGTCTACTGGCCGTTTATTTAGGTGTAATGATGTGAACTGCCTTGGGTAGTGGGATACACTCTGACGTGGCAAAATCTGGAGCGTTTATTTATTAAAAATAGCAGCGGTTGTGGACTTTTCTATGGTTGGAAAAAAGGTAAACCTCTATCACACGAAAGGACGATTATTATTTTATTCTTTCTGTGACTCCACTCCTTTTTACTGTGCCAAGTAATCCCTTTTGTTTTTATCACATAATTTGCTGAAGAAAATATCTCTTAGTTTCTCTCTCTAAGGTTTATTCTTCCCGCCAAAAAGGAAAATCTTTCTGCCACTTGATCTAGGGTTTCGCTGGATTGTTGACAGACTTGCTGCTGTTCTCGCTTGCTTATTCATAATGACGACTGTAAGTGCTTTCTTATTTTATAGGGTTTGGCGTACCCCTCTGTGCTTAGGGTCTGTATTTGATTCGTTGTTGTGGTCATAGATGTGGCGTTGATATATTGTCTTGGTTGTCTATATATGTCTTATGGTTTTACGTTATGTATTGGATTTCTGTTTATTGGGTTGGTGGTAAAACGTAGGGTTTTGGTTAATTTGAGTGGTGGGGGGGGGGGTGGCTCTCGTTGTGTTGATGTGTTTTTGGTTAGTATATTGATGGAGTTTTGATGATGTTTGGATAGGAAATTCTGTCTCAATGCCTGGCCCAAGTTGGCCCATTTGTGGAAGAGGAGTTTAAGAGGCTCGCCGGGATACCTGCCGACATACACATTCGGCTGCCTGTTTCTAATGAAGAGGTTATGGGATTTGTTCCTGCCGGTGAGGTAGCTGTACGTTCCTCGACATTCTTTACTGGGGGTCTAAGACTTCCTTTTAATGACTGGGTTAGCTTGTTTTGTCGTTTTATTTGTAGCTTGTATAAAAATATTCGTTTTTCTACTTTCGTCTTTTCTTTTCTTGCGATTGAATATTCATCTCTTCTCCTTCTTCCCCATTTTTTTTTTATAGGCACACGCTACTACGTCGCACCAGGCTGGTTCTCTATGCCTAGTTAGTCCGGGGCTAGGACCTACTGGTGCTGCCCGGGACGAGGTCTCATCTGATGCGGCTAGTGAAGTGCCTGCCAACTGGCCTTACATCGTTTTGATGGGCAAAAACGTCAAGTTGATCGACCAGTGTGCCCGACTTCGGGCCAAGTTGAAAACTCAGGCGTCCTCTTTCCGGGAATATGTTCGTCGTGCCGAACATGTTTTTGAGGTTCAGGAGCGTCGTTTGGATCGATATTGGCGTGTAAAGGAAAAATACTTCGGCAAAATTAAAGTCGTTGGTAACCAAAGCCAACATGTTGGTGAAGTATTTCCGTCTGTCTCGATCCAGATACGATGCTTCTGCGGCTTGGATCGAAGCTCGTAATCTTCCTTTCGATGATGCTCGCCGCAAAGCGGCCTCGGATGTTCACGAGATCGCTAAAGGAGCCGAGTTTGCAGCGCGGCTCAAGACGCTGACCTGCGTTGGTGTTCATACGACCAATTTCGATGCCCTCATCTCTGAGGAACGGTTTGATGGCGAGGAGACCGATGGGGACACGACGACGGATGATGAAGAGGTTGAGCTCGGTCAATTACCGTCGTGCTCCTCCTGTAGTAGCTCTTCTTAAATCAGTTTCGTTATTGTTGGTGATACCTTGTTGCCTCCGTAATGCGGGCGAGGACTATTTGTGTTATCTCTTTATTTCTGTATCGTACCTTCCCATTGTCGTATTGCTATTTTATTGATTGGATCGATTTTTCCTTGCTGATTTCTTCGTTCGACATTTTGTCGCCCCCATAATGTAGGCTGTTATTATCTGCTTTATTTCGTTATTCGTGTATGGGATATGCTTGTTGTTGATATTTCATTGTTTAGATTGATTTTCCTTCATTGTTTTCGCCATTTTGTATTTTATCGCCGCCGTAATGTGGTCCTGAATTATTCTTTGAATTTCGGTACTGTCTTCAATCCTTGGTCATCGGATCAGCTGGTACCTGCATATGTGCCTCCGGTTTATTGGAGGACTTTAGTATTCCTAGACATTCTTTTAGACACGCCATGTTGGGAATTTCATAGTATTCCTAGGCGTTCATTTGAAACACGCCATGTTGGGAATTTCATAGTATTCCTAGGCGTTCATTTGAAACACGCCATGTTGGGAATTTCATAGTATTCCTAGGCGTTCATTTGAAACACGCCATGTTGGGAATTTCATAGTATTCCTAGGCGTTCATTTGAAACACGCCATGTTGGGAATTTCATATTATTCCTAGGCACTCAGGCCGTTTGGGAATTTTAGCTGCACTCGTTAGACAACATAATAAGATATTTTATTCATTCAAAAGACAAAAGATAATGCCATTAAGCAGGAGGGGTAAGGTAGCACCTGTACTTGTATTCGTAAGATTGGCTATACGTAGTACTTCTTTAGGTTAGCCACATTCCAAGAATTCTTTTCCCCTCGGCTGTTGGCGAACATGACACTTTTGATTTTGTAGGAAACTGGGCTCGTTCGCTTGACGATTTCATACGGGCCTTCCCAGGTGGGGCTTAGTTTGCCATGTATTTCATTGCGGGTATAGACCGTTACTCGTCGCAGCACCAGTTCTCCTACCATGAATTCTTTGGATCCTCTTACTCTCTTGTCATAAGTTTGCTTCACGCTTTGTTGGTATTTGGCTAGGGTAAGGGCTGCTATCTCTCGTTTCTCGTCTATCATGTCGAGTTCTTCTCTCATTCTTTGTTCATTGTTTCCCTGCTCGACTAAAGTCGTTCGGTGTGTGGGTAGCCCGATTTCTGTTGGTATGACGGCCTCGACACCGTACGCTAAGCTAAACGGGGTTTCCTTGGTGCTCGTCTTCGGCGTAGTTCGGCACGACCACAAGACATTGAGTAGCCGTTCGGGCCATCTCCCCTTTGCTTGTTCAAGGGTTGTCTTGATGCCGTCTAATATTGTTCGGTTTGACACTTCGGCTTGCCCGTTACCCTGTGGGTATGTCGGCGTCGAATAGAATTTTCGGATACCTAGTTCCTCGTACCACAGCTGTAAATTGGCATATTTGAACTGGGTTCCGTTGTCAGCGACAATAACGTACGGTATACCGAACCTAGTGATGATGTACTCCCAGATGAATTGTTTGACGTTGCTGGCTTTGATTTCTCGGAGGGGTTTAGCTTCGACCCATTTGGTGAAATAATCCGTCGCGACGATCAGATATTCCACGCTTCCAGGTGCTTTTGGGAGTTTACCGACCAAATCAATTGCCCACTGTGCAAACGGCCATGGTGCCGACACTGGGGTCATCAGAGACGAGGGGAGCCGTGGTATCTTGGCGAATCGTTGGCATTTGTCGCAACGTTGGACGTATACATCGGCGTCTCGCTTGATATAAGGCCACCAATATCCCTGAGTGATTGCCTTGTTGGCAAGGGACCGCCCTTTGATGTGTGCTCCGCAGGATCCTTCGTGGATCTCCTCCAAGACTGGCAGTTGTAGCTCGGGCGGGATGCACAATAGGTGGGGTCCCCGATAACTGGATTTGTATAGTTTGTCGTCCTCGGATAGCCAGAACCGAGGAGCTTTTCTCGTAATACAGAAAATAAAACACAAATTGCAAAAGGGAAAATACATCAGAAAACCAGCCCAATCTAACTAAGGATCAATGGGTGGAAAAACCGAACTGCCAGACCGAGAGAAAGCAAAACGAGCAGAGCAATTCAACCGAGCTTGGTAGGAATCATTCATGGCAACCAAATTCTCATTCTCCGTGGAGAGATCTGAGTTCTCCCTAGTGAGATCCCTGATACGCTCCTCGAGCCGACCATTCCTAACCATCATGCTGGCTAGGCCTTGAGGGGAGTTATCGAACTCATCTTGAGCATGGTCCCAAATCTCCTCGGCATCATACCAGGAGTTGGCCAGATGATTTCTCTGTAACAACAAGTGATCGAGCTGACGACTCAAGGCCGAAATCTCGGTCCACTTCACTGTCTCTTCGGGATGAGAGCCGAACAAACTCAAGGCCAAAATGCCATACTCCTTCTCAAGCCTTGCCATTCGACGATGGACCCGAGATACCTCAGTATCCAAGCCCTTCATCTGAGCATGATATCTCACCACGGGTTCAGACATTCTGGGAAATTGTTATAGTACAAGAGAAAATAGGGGATGAGGGAGAAGCAAACAATAAAAGTAAAATGAAAGATGAGATCTACTAAAGAAAAGAAGAGTACTTATGGAGCAAAGATAATATAATATTTTGTGACATTGCTTGGGAACATGCATATTTCCTGACGTACTTGGGAGCATGCATATTTCCTGACGTACTTGGGAGCATGCATATTTCCTGACATGCTTGGGAGCATGCACCTATAATCGACAGTACTGGGGACATCTACGGACATCTGATACTACAGTACAACAAGAAATAAAGACACAAGATATTCAAAAACCCAGATTCCAGAAAAACGACAAACCACAAGTGCAACATAAAAAGAAGTGCAATATAAATGGGCAAAAATAAAGGGGCAAAGATACTTCTCATTAATAAAGATGGGATACATCACTGATTCATTACATCCGAGGAATACATCAAAAGAAAATCTAATACATTGAGGTCTACTACATCCGAGGATTACATCAAAAGAAAATATACTACATTGAGGTCTATTACATCAGGAGACAACGTAGCCGAAGAAGATCGACTATATCAGCAAATCAGGCGAACAAGAGGAGCGAAGAGGAGGAACATAAAGAAAGAAGAGTCAAATGAAAAATGACAAAAACCCTAGAAGTAACACAAAACCCTTAGGATCACAGGATTGATTGTTACATCGTAGTGGTGAGAAAGAAGAGGTAGAAAGAGAAAAAGGAAAAAAGTAGAGAGAGCTGAAGATGGTGAAAAGAAAATGGAGGATGAAGAAAGTAAAAGGAACAAGATAAAAAAGAAAAAGAAAAGAGTGATGGGATAGAAGATGAAGAAAAAGAAAGAGGCGCAGAAGAAAAAAATAAAAAAAAAAGAGAAGAGAAAAGAAAGGGGGAAGGTTAGGGGGAGGTCGATCGGTATCGATGAGAGGGCCTGGCAGAGACATTCTTGTCTCGAAGTGTCGGGTTCCCCCTCAACACCTCATTCTCTTCGACTAGAGCCTGACGAGCACGTCGGCAGTAATCCAGTTCGGATCTTAGCCAAGTTAATTCCCGAACCATCTCGGTATGGTGATAACGCATCACCTTTAACTCCTCTCAGCATCCTTCAACAGCTTTAATGCATGGCCATAGGAGGCTTCAAAAGCCTCCACTTGCAAGACCAATGCAGATTTGGTGGAAGAACTGGTCATTTTAAGAGGAGTATGGGATAAAATTCTATATATGGTAAGGGGAGATAAAGAAAAGATTATGAATAAATCCATATCTTGAGAGGGTATTTATAGAAAGATTAAGGATGGTTTAGTGTGGGGAATTGCAACCGTTCGCCAAGAGGTTTGGGAAAACGAGGGTAATTAAAAGATGCGTCTGTTAAGAAAAGTTTAAATGGGAAAGAGCAACCGTTCGTTATTAAAAGTTGCGTCTATTAAGAAAAAACGCTTGGATTCATGCCAGTATTTAAAAGAGGGCGAAATTCGAAAAGTCTCTGCACGTGTCAATCTAGGAAAAGGTGCAGCAATATTAAAATATAAAGGATAAGATTTGTGCACAGGGCTCAAGAAATCCCAGTGGTCCCTAGATACAAAGGTTAAGAAGATCCAGTGGATAAGGTCAAACGCAAGGTCCAAGAAAAGTCATTAAAGAAGCCACAAGCATGCGCAGTCAAAATAAATTGCATTGGGAAAGTAATTCAGATATAAACAAGAAAAAGAAGTTTTTATTGATTGATTGATACTTCATTACAGAAGAGGCAGTCAACATAAAGAAAATACAATAAAAATAATAAAATCATTTCGTAGAAGGGCCTGATTCGTCATTCGGCTTCCTCTTAGACCGAGCATACACTTCCTTAAGAACCAATTTGTAGGCCCTCTTGGAAGCAATATGCCTATCTCTACAAGCCTCAAACTCTTTGATCCGAGCACGAGCCCAAATATTGTCGATCAGAGACCTCTGATATTCACGTTCCATGGCCTCTAAGCGCTCGTCCATCTCAGCAGCTCGGCGAGCTTCCATGGTTAAAGAAGCAACCCTCCTTTCGAGGATACGAGCCTTCCTAACCTCCTCCTCGAGATGGGCAACATATTCCGGAAGGTTGTCACCACTATTTTCACGACGAGAAGCCATTTGTTCGATAATAAAGAATGAGTTGCTCAAAGAATATATGGGCAGTCCCCTTTTATAAGAAGAAACAAGGGGTAGATCAAAGGTCATCTCGAAGAAAGACAACCTCTTGAACTTCCCAAGAGCATTTATGGTTAACTACAGCAGTTCAAATCCAATTAAGTCGTCCAATAAGGTATCAAGGGAATAAATAGACAAGAATGAAAATAAAAGATGTTTTATTAATATTTTTCCATGATTCGATTACAACTTGGTGATGACACCCAATACAAAGAAATCACAAAAGACTAATTATTCCGAGGAAGAGCCTTCTTCATCGTCATCCGAACTCGGTTTAGACCGAGCATGCAACTCCTTGAAGGCAAGCTTATAGGCCCTTTTTGCTGCCTTTTGCTTAGCCAGAGAAGCCTCGGGCCTCTTTATACGCTCGAAGGCCCAATCCCTATCAGCCATGGTCATGTGGTGCGCCGCATACATATCAGACAACCTTTTTGTCACGTCCGCCAATTTCTTTTTCATGGCGCGAACCTTCTTGACTTCATTCTCCAAGTAAGCAACGTAATCTGAAGAGTTGTCTCCTGTCGAACCATTGGGAGAAACCATTGTGTCACAGTAGAAGTAATAATAAATGGGATAATGGGGGATGGGGCACTTTTATAGTAGATAAATGTGGGAAGATCAAGGGTTTTCCTCGAAAAAAGATACCAAGATAGGACTCCTTAATGACCTCAAATGGGCCCCGGGGAACAGTCATAAATCTATCACATTTCTCGATGTAACCTTGGGAACAACAAGACCGAAGCAATATCATTGACAGATCGAGCATGACTCATTCGACATGGAAACCATACCGAGGAAGTCAGGGAGCACTTGATAGAACATAAAAATTGGACCCGAGTATTCTATACGGGTAATAATCAACCCACACTTCATAAATGGGTATACAATGCTTAAATGGGTCATCACATGCCTTTCATAAAGATTAAAGGTGGATACTACTAAAAGCCCAAGCCCACTTAACTAGGGACGCATACCTGAAAAATCTCCTGAGATGGAGACATTTGTCAACATCCTAAAGGCGTAGTTGCCTATAAATAGTCAACTACCCCTCATAGAAAAGGACCAGAAAATCTATCTAAAAAATATAGAATGAGTAGAGAAAAGAGAGAAACCAGTCAAAGTTTAGCATATCAAGAAACAAACCGAGCAGCGAAAGAGCCGAGTATCGAAGAGAAAGGAGAAAGACCAAGATAAGAGATTAAGTAGTCAAATCGAGCACAATTGTAATAAAGAATTAATAATCCGAGCAAGTGTAATAATCCGAGCAATAATAAAGACCAAGAAGTACTCATTATTTACAGTTAATTTTACCATTATATTATTGTTGAAAAGTCTAACGTAACCGACCAAAGTTATGGCTTAATCAATAAGTTTTATACATGATTAGGTGACGGGTTCGAACCTTTACGATTGTAGCTACGACAACCTTTTCCCTAAATTTTAATTTTCTTCAAATTCTTTTACAAACACACTGTACAAGCATTACTAGTTTTAAACACTTACTTAATAAAGGCAATTTATCTCATGGACTGAACTGATTAAGTTGGTCCAAACATGTCTCACCCCGTAACGTATCTAATAAAAAGTATGTATTTCACAAACGTGTTTAAATTTTATTTATTACAAATGTAAAATGAGGTTAAACTCTAATTAGATTCACAATAAAAAATTGTCTTCTCCCTCTAAAATTACCATTCCAAATCTATATCTCTATGACCGGGGTACTGTTCCATCACCATACCAGAGCTATCGACGACGGAGCCATTCCTCTCTCTTCCGTGATTTCTCTGCCGTCACATGCCGTCGTTACTAGCTTCCTGTCGTCGTCCACCACCCTCCTCCTCTGTCTTTCTGTCCTATGCTATCTCTATTATCTATATATTTTTCTCCAACGTTAATATCTAACACGACGTTCTAACCGGAGGTGCTGATTTTATGACGGCGATACCATCTTAGTCCCTCATATTTTACAAATTTGGTCATAAATTGATGTTTTCTAACAAATATTTCATAAAAACTAAGATATCTTTAACCGAGTCTTTTCAAAAACTACTTTTCAAAATTTTCTTATTTAAACATTTTTTTTATTATAGATTTTAAACCATGGCATCGAGGGTGAGAATCATGAACATGAAACGTAAACATGAAACGTCATAAAAATAAAATAAAAAATTAAAATTTAATAGAAATAGGCAGAAAAGCGAGAAACGGTGGAGTAGATTTTTAAAATAGGAATCGATTTTACATGAAGCAAGTTTTGAACTAAGACTTCTAACACAAGTTGAATTACTCTTTTAAACCATATTATTTTTATTTAATTTTTGAGAACAACCATATTATTTATTTAAATCAAAACTATTAAAGTAGTTAGAAAGCTCAAAGTCAAACTGTATCTTGTTTAATTACTTTCATCTTCCCCTAAAACCCTTCACAAACCTTTCTCTCTCTCTCTCTCTCTAAACTCAAACTTTACAAATGTCAATTGCTTTCTTTCCCTCTCTATATATCACTGTACCTCTTCTTGGGTATAATCAAAATGAAAAATATTTAAATTTTAAGGGAAATATGGGGATAAAAACAAGGTCATTCATAACAAGGGCAGGAATTAAAAAGATATCATTTGGAAAAGAATGCAGAGATGGTTTGTTTTCTGGTATTAATAAGCTTGCTGATGCTGTTTCTCTCACTTTAGGCCCCAAAGGTAACTTTTTTATTATTTATTTATTATTATTAATATTACCAACTTACCTTAGTTGTTTTTTTAGCTTATATTATTATTAATGTTACCATCTTCAGTTTCATTTTTTATTTTACTGCAAAATGATTTTTGGGTTTTTAATTTTGCTGCTTTTGAGCTCATCTTAATTAATTTTTGCTTATAAACTGTAGTGCATTTGTTTTTATTATTATTAATGTTACCATCTTCAGTTTCATTTTTGATTTTTCTGTAAAATGATTTCTGGGTTTTAAATTTTGCTGCTTTTGAACTCATCTCAATTGACTTTTGCTTATAAATTGTAATGATAAAAGCATAAGTGATAAGCTAGAATGTAGATGAAATGAGATTTTCTAAAATTCATAATAAAAAAGTACCTTAAGGTCCCAAAGCTAATAATTTTTTTTATTATTGTTTATTAATGTTTCCATCTTCAGTTTCCTTTTAATTTTTCTGCAAAATGAATTTTGGGTTTTTAATTTTGCTGCTTTTAAGCTCATCTTAATTGAAATTTTCATATAGATTGTAGTGTATTTGGTTTGGACTGATAAAATTATCAAGTGTTAAGCTAGATGAAGCGGGATTTTGTAAAACTAATAGTAAAAAAGTACCTCTAGGTCCCAAAAGTATACAATTTTATTATCATTACTGTTACCATATTCGGTTTAATTTTAATTTTTCTGCAAAATGATTTTTGGGTTTTTAATTTTGCTGCTTTTAAGCTTACCTTAGTTGAGTTTTAACTTATAAATACTAGTGTATTTTGTTTGGCTAGATTAAAGATCGGGTCGTTTTGGCTTTCTGGACTGATAGAAGTAGGGCTGGGCGAAAAACTGGAAAAACCGAACCGGACCAATACCCGAACCGAAAAAGACCGAAACCGAAAAACCGAAAAAATTTCAGGTCGGTTTCGGTTTTCAATAAAACCGAACCGAAAAAGACCGAAAAAAACCACCCAAAAAATCCGGTCCGGTTCGGTCCAAAAAATAAAAAGACCGAACCAAAAAAATATGTTCGGTTTCGGTTTTGCTAAAAACCGAACCGAACCCAGCCCTAGATAGAAGTATAAGTGATAAGCTAGATGAAACCGGAATTTGCAAAATTTAAAAATAAAAAAATACCTCTAGGTCCCAAAGGTACTCTTTTTATTATGATTACTGTTACCATCTTCAGTTTCATTTTTATTTTTTCTGCAAAATGCTTGCCTTGTGATTTTTGGGTTTTCAATTTTGCTGCTTTCAAGCTAATCTGACTTGATTTTTAGCGTATAAATAGTAGTTTATTTGGTTTGGCCTGATAAAAAAAAGTCTGTTTGGTTCTTTAGACTGATAAGAGTAGAAGTGTTAATTTAAAGGTACTGGATTTTTCGTAGACACAAATAATATAAGCGTAATCATATACACCCATGTTTATATACTGATGTATATGATGATATCGGCCGTCACAATTCTGTAATTTTTTCTATGGTATTTCTGCAGTAAATGAGTGGATTAATGGTTTCCCACTAGCCTATCTTCGTACATAATTAGGAATGGTACCCCTACTTATTTTTTGGGTGACTAAAACATTTAGGTGTGCGAAGAATTTAGGTTAGGAAATTGGGTAATGTACTCGTTGATCACCTTGAGGCGATTGTTCGTAAACTACTTTTGTTGAAATGATCAACTTTTATTTCCATAGATAATCAACTTTCCGTCCATGCCCCAATTGTAGTACCAAATTGGGGTACCAAAGTTGTTTTCTATTATGTGATGCATTTATTTAGTATTCTGCAGGACGCAACGTTGTTCTATCAGAATCTGGGAACATAAAAGTCATCAATGATGGTGTTACAATTGCTAAGGCCATAGAGCTCCTAGATACAACTGAGAATGCAGGAGCAGTGTTAATCCAAGAGGTTATATATAATAATATATGTTAGATGCACACTCATTTTTTGAGTATTTTGCTGCTTGTTGAATAGGATTATAAGTTAACACTAAAGTTTCTTCAATCTCTTTGAAGGTAGCTACGAAAACGAATGATTTAGCTGGTGATGGTACAACTACTGCTATTGTATTAGCTCGAGAAATGATCAAATGCGGGCTATTAGCTGTTTCTTTTGGTGCAAACCCTGTTTCATTGAAGAAAGGAATGGACAAAACTGTTAAAGAATTGGTCAAAGTGTTGAAGAAGAAAAGTCTTCCCGTGAAAGGGAGGTTTGATATACAAGGTCATTCTTCTTTTTCTTTGTTTTTTAATTGCGAAAGGTTACGTTTTTTATGAGAAAATGGAATGAACAGAATGGAGTTGGATCCTCTCCACACTTATGAAACTAAACAGTTATAAGCAGTTAAGCACTGATAAATTTGCAGTTATGAGATATTTTTATCAGATTCTCTACTTTGTATGTGTAAGGATAGCCTTGCTGATCCTCTGTCATATTCTATTTCAACTTCATTTGTAAGTTATGATATCAAGACCATGATTTGTGTGCTTAAGTTCTGATGTTTATCTCCCTTATAAATGTTAATTATAAGCTCATTTTTTTTCTGTAATTTGTTATTCGACAGCCATAGCTTCAATATCTGCTGGTAATGATGATTTTATTGGGAATTTAATTGCTGAAGCTATCGATAAGATTGGCAATAATGGGGTGATCTCTATTGAATCTTCATCATCATCTGAAACTTCTGTGATGGTTGAGGAGGGAATGAAGGTAATCCCGTTTTAGATTTGACACAAAAATTCTTCTAACTCTTTAAGATCTCGAATAATTACGACAGTCTTTTCTAGTACTCCGTTGGTAATACTTTTTATGATATTCACGATTGGTTAATAAAAGATATTAAGACAACGTTATGTAACACATTTGAACTATTCATTCTAATGTCCCCTTTCTATCTGCATACCCTATTCTTGCGTTTAGTTTCCTCTTTCTTTCATTTGTTTCTTCTTTTCATTGGTGTTTTTTAATTCCTATTCAGGCACTTTTTCCATGCAGATAGACAAGGGGTACATGTCACCTCAATTCATAACGAACCAGGAAAAGTTAACAGTGGAGTTTGAGAATGCTAAAGTTTTAGTGACCGATCAAAAGATATTCGATATGAAATCAATTGTTCCGTTGCTTGAGAAGACTATGCAACTCAGTGTCCCACTGCTAATTATTGCCGAGGATATCTCAAGTCAAGTAATGGAAACGCTGGTCGTAAATAAAAATAAAGGCATGTTAAATGTTGCTGCGATCAAGTGTCCAGGATTTGGGGAAGGAAAAAATGCTCTTTTACAAGATATTGCGCTTATGACAGGTGAAATTATATGTATCTCGTTTAAATTTATGGACAAGCTATTCGAGGTCTCAACCAAGGAATATAAATACTTAAACAAAAGATTTCAATTCTCATCCAGTGTGTTTTCCCGGAACTTTCAAATATTTGGCAAGTTATATAGTTTTTATATTTATGAGAGTGTAAATGTACCTAAAGCAACTAAGAATCGACTTATTATGATCATGGTTCTCTCACATTACTTGTGCATCCAAATCGTCTCCAGAACCTGGTAGTTTACAAACATGAAATTATTTATGGTGGGTCTTAAAGGAAAAAAATTAAAATCGTGTTACTTATATTGTTTGTTTCAATGAATATTTGAGCTGAATTCCATTTCTAAATGGCAAATTGCTAGTGTCTCCTCTTCCACAACTCATGATTTTGTTCATATGTTCTGGAAATTTGAGCTTATATCTGTTTTTTTTTTTTTTTTTCTGGTTTTCACGTGTTTAGAAATGGAACTGAAGACCATGAATCTTTTGAATTGTTATTAGTGAAGGAAACAATGTTTACACCTTGCTTTCCTATAGAGAGGAAACACATAAAACTTTCAGAACTTTTGTCTCAATTTTCATTACCAGAAAATTGGAATCATCGAAAGCTACTACTGCAGATTTTAAACTGTTTATACATCGAAAACCAAAAGGTACTTGAAAAGTACCATTATCAGACTCCACCCTACTTGTTTGAGATGGTACAAAGTCTCTGTTATCTTACTCATTTACCCTTATGTTATCATGAATTATCAGGTGCTGATTTTCTGTGTGGGGATTTGGGCCTATCAATTGATGGTGCAACTTCGGACCAGCTTGGTATTGCAAGAAAAATAACCATCACAAGTAATTCAACCACTATTGTCGCCGACCCATCTACCAAAGCTGAAATAAGAGCACGAATTTCGCAGATAAAGAAAGATTTAGCTGAAACAGACTCAAGTTACTTGAAAAGAAAACTTTCTGAAAGAATTGCAAAACTTACTGGTGGTGTGGCTATAATTAAGGTCAGAACTTTGAACCAGTTTTCGTTACATCTCTAGTAAAACTATCCAACAGATGAAAATTGTTTTTTTTTGTCAAACGAGTCTTTGCTTTCATTTAATTCCCATACTATGGGTTCCAATTCAGTTTTATTTGGTCTAATTCTATTTTAATTTTTGCATCGTGGAAACCGTCTTTGAATTTTGATGGCTATCTTTGCTTTAGCGACCCGCTTATAACAAAAAAAGTTTTTTTTTTTCACATTTGGTTTTACGATTCATTATAAAGTTAAGGCAATTCTGTCTCTGGCTTAATGCATTGAGGTTTCACAATTTAAAGCAGGCAGTAGAATGATGTTCTCTTTTTGTTCCATATATGACGCATGTACGTATTATGATGTTGTATTTAATACCTGCCTCGTCTATGAATATTTTCACAAAAGGTCGCATAAAAAAGTAATGACCATAAGACAGGCAAGCTACACAAAATATATACAGAAGAAATTACATGAATGTGACTTTAACCACCTACAATTTTTAAGCGTGACCTAACATTTTCACTTAATCCCTCTATTCTTGAAATGAACTTGTTTTTGCAATGAAATGGATTTAGGTTGGCGCATATACGGAGACTGAACTTGAAGATCGGAAGCTAAGAATTGAAGATGCTAAAAATTCGACATTTGCTGCTATGGACGAGGGAATAGTGCCGGGAGGTGGGGCCACTTTTGTGCATCTCTCTCAAGAAATAACTGTCATAAAAATGTCTTTAAAAGATCCAGATGAGCAGATTGGTGCAGCAATTATCGGAATGGTATGGTCATGTTTTCCTTTGTTTGTATGGTGTATCTTCGTGACTTATGGTCAAACAATTATATTTTTAAGATCTTACAATAGAGTACTTATTTCCTGTGAACTCTAAAAGTACATTTATTAAGGTGTTTTTCAGCATTACAGATGCTACCTCCCCTTTTTTCGTCGATAAATTTGTGGAAAACTTAGACCTCGTTTGATTGGAGCTTATAAGTTTTTTTTTAGTTTTTGTTATTGCTTAAAAGATGGACTGTATCGGGTTGATTTACTTGAAAACTGGGCTTTTCTATCTTGTTGGCCTAAACAAACTAGAAGATTAAGCTGGATAAACCTAATAAATCCCGTAACTCAAACAAAATTGAGCCTATTTTATTAAAAGTTGCAGCAAAATAAGTATGTAGTACATCCTTTATCGCCATTAGTTGAGGCCTTTTTTCTAGACTGGAATGCTGGAGATAATGCTCATCAACGAGTCTTGTGCATTTATTATTTGAACTCTTGATCTAAATGATTATTGTGTATGGTTTCGCAGAACTACAATATACATACCATAACTTTCCACTAACTGTAACGTTAAAATATCAATGATAGGCACTTCATGCTCCTGCAAAACTGATAGCAACTAATGCAGGGGTTGACGGAGAAGTAGTTGTGGAAAATATACGAAATTCGAATTGGGAAGTTGGTTATAATGCCATGACGGATAAATACGAAAACCTTTTAGTTAGTGGTGTAGTTGATCCTTGTAGGGTATCGAGGTGTGCTCTTCAAAATGCGGTCTCTGTTGCTGGCACAGTGTTAACAACTCAAGCTATTATGGTTGATAAAATCAAACACCCCAAATCGGCTATTCCTCATGTTCCTGGAATAAGTCCTTAGAAAGAAGTGTTTTTTACTGGTGCAAATCTGGCGGTTCAGTCGAGTGCATTTTTATGATGAGAACATCTCTGTTGGAGTAAAATGTCTACAAAGCAAAACAAATTGAGAATTTCGTTTTTGGAATGAAAAGAAGGCCATTTGGATGCCGACAGACATTGTTCATGTTTTAGGCTTCAAAGCAGATATTAACATATATTGGCCGGTTAGAGAGTTCTCTCGAGATGTTATCGATCCGTGATAGCTTTTTTAATTATGATCACATGTTGAGGTCTAGGGATTGAGCAGGAAAGTAAATATGTTTCATCTTAAATTTGCATTTTTCAATTATGCTTTTGATGTAATTCTTACTAAATTGAGCTCGTGATAATTCTTATACAAAATTTCTTTATCATGAAGACATTTATCTTATGCTTATATTATAAGATGGAAGATTTGAAGGCTAAGGTATAGTCTAGGAATGATGGTGGATTGATGTAAAAGCAAAGTTTGTTTTCTACAATTATACCAAGTGGATGTATGAGTGGCTTTAACGTAAACGTACACACGTTACAATAATCAAGTGACTAGTACAATAACTCTTGTGCTATTCAACCTATGAACCAAACTAGCAACAAGTTAATTCGAGCTCATTTTCTAAGAAAATGACTACGGTGAGTCGGTGACCATTATATTTAATCGTAAGAATTGCTTGAAAGTTGCTTTCAGTTTTGCACTTTTACAAAACAATAGAACTCAAGTTGAACTTTTACGGAGTAATCTTTATCTGCCTTTGATCGACGATATTTCCTTAAATTGCTAATTGATTTTTTTGATAAACTCCCCCTATTCGGGGAGTCACCATGACACCCCATCCGTTTTTGCATCCGGGATTATCCTGTTATTTATTTTTTTTGAATTAACGTTTTATATTATTTGTAAAGTGTTCGTTAAAAAAATATTCACGAATATGGGTAGTTAGTCTGGTGTCATTCCTTCACCAAAGAAGGAAGAAGGGGCACAAAACTTTCCTCGGTTTAGGATAATTACAAGTTAGTTCCCTTAAGTAACTACCGTTTTTATGTAAGTTTTCCGGGCAAGTATGGAGACGACCCGATAACATATACAAGTAGCAAATTCATCTTTGTTTTTGAGAAGAAGACAAAACAGAGGATGGAATTAATCATCGCAATTACAAAATATTGTTGATGGAAAAAGGGAGATTCTCATGCTTTGTTACATATGTTGAATTCAGATTTCTTATTTAGTCAAGTTATTAGAAAAAATACTGTTGATGGGACTAGAATTAATATTGTATCGTTGCAAACGTAAAGGTTTTATGCATAAAATTGTACACGTTATCAAGAATATTAAAATTATCTCTTTTGTTAAAGTTACTGTGGTCGTGCGTGTTTATTTTCTGTGGAAAACGATGGATAAAACTAAAATATGTACGAAATGTAACTTACAGTTACACATACATATTCTTGCAATTTTTTTTGCATTACAAAAATATCCACACCATTAAAACCATTTTTTTAACGGGCCATGACACAAGTATTGAAGTACAAATATATAAAAAAGAACACATCTGCATAATTGCACCAATACTATATTAAAATCATGCACGGGCCATGACACAAGTATTGAAGTACAAATATATAAAAAAGAACACATCTGCATAATTGCACCAATACTATATTAAAATCATGCATACATAACTCTCACGATTTCATCGTATTAAAATATTTACCTATCAAGTATCTTGATAGGATTTTAATTTTATACATACAATACTAATTTTGTTCAAACGATTGCTTTAGAGTGATATACTAATTTTGTTTAAGCTTTACCCGTTAATGTTGCGGAATAGATGAATCAATTATGAATCAAATGAATATCAGAACAAAAATGATTTGTACAACTCGCCCGTCACATCAGCAGATACTATTTTTGAGTGGCAATATCATTTATGTTCTATGTTTGCGGCTTTATAAGCTCATCTTGTTTATTTTGAATACGGTTAGTTTATACATCTATACATGTTTTCTTATCTCATCTAACTAAGTTGCAAATCTAAGTTGCGTTCATTCGTTCCTAGCCAAATTCGTCTTTATAAAGATACAATCGAGCAACCCGTAACAAGAAAAGAAAACAAGAAATTAAATAATTTCATTACAACTGATAAATAGAATGCTGCACAAAACTCAACAAAATTAAAAGCACGTGCTAATGTCATTTACACACAAAAAGATTTGTACAACTTTATTTACACATAAATACGCGTTATGAGACCAGATATTAACACCTGTGCTGCGATTTACTTTTTGCGCTATAGTTTTTTTTACCGCCATAGCAAATAAAGCATACCAAAAAACAAAATAGAATCGATAAAATTACAAAATATTCATTTATAACATTTTGAGCACACAACGATAATGATATCTACGTATTTGTATAAATATGTTTTCTCAAAATATTTTCGATTAAAACAACATCGTTTTGTGTATTAAAAAAAAACTAAGCCGCGCCGTTTAAACCGATCTGATTTGTCTAATCAGTTAGGCCGCGATTCGATAGTACATTTTAGTTATGTGAAATCAAGTTGGGGGTAACTCAAAAAATATGGTCTGTGACATTGTGTAAATAATTCAAAAATAGAAAATAGTAAAAAGTTATTAGAAAAAAGAAAAAGAAAAAGAATTAAGCGCCATTAGTTTTCTCCTCTTCTTCTTCTAATATTAGTACCAACTCACTCTCTCTCTACATATACAACATATACATACATATATTTATATATATATAACTACATATATATAAAGCTCAGATCTGAACTTGAAGTTACTCTCTATTAGCTAAAACGACGACGAATCAGCTATTCTAAAGTACTCTCTCTCTCTCTCTATATATATATATGTATGCATCCTTAATATAAGTATTTTTTAAGATGAGATAAATTTGTGTACTGTTTTTTAGGGTGCATTTTGGAAATTAGATTAAAGAGTTTTGAGTTTATGTTTTTTTTTAATTTTATTTATGGAATTACATTGCTTTTATTTATTATATAAGACTAAGTTGACTAGAATGGACTAAAATTGTCACATTTTGAACTTACGGGGTCTGTTTTTCATTCTATGAGAGGGTTATGAAAATGGAGAACTCTAGGTTATAGATATTTAATTACTATTATTACTTTTTTTGGAATTAGATTACTTTTAGTATTGAAGACTAAATTGACTAGAGTTTGACTAAAATTGTCACATTTGGAATTTAAGGGATCTGTTTTTCATTCTTTGAGATACTTATGCATACAGAGAACTCTATATTACAGATATTTAATTTTTGAAGTACTTATTATGGATTCATTTTACTTTTATTATCCAGGAGTAAAACTGACTAAAATTTGACTAAAATCGTCACATTCTGAATTTAAGGGGTCTGTTTTTCATTGTATGAGATTCTTATGAAAATGAAGAAGGAGAAATCTATGTTACAGATATTTAATTATTATTATCAGAATCACGAGAGGAACTTAGTGGTGATGATCGGGAACCACGACACCTCCGTAATAGGAAAAGAAACATTTTTATAATTAATTTGACTAAAGTTTGTTTAAAATAGTGTCTTGACTCTTGACTAAGACTGTGTTACAAAGTTGTGATTTTTCTTAACTTGGTTTTGATTATATAGGAATTTGGCTACTTTGACCCTAGAAGGCTAGAATTGTCACTTCCTCAAAATGAGGGGTTTGATTTTCATAAAATGTATTCTTAATTCTGAAAATTATAGTAAAAGCTCTAGTTTAGTGTTTAGAATAGTGATTCTTTCAGGCAGGAAGGAGCTAACTGGTGACTATCAGGTGCCATGACTGCCCATTAATTAGAAAAAAAGATGTTTTGTCACGCCCCAAATTTCAGTAAAACCCGAGACCTGAATTTGAAAACTAAAGAAAACACACGGAAGAAAATACAGTTTTCCAAACACACTTCTCCGACATATATTACACCAAAAAATTATATTACATTAGCATGTTCTCCACACTACTACACCTAATGTACATCATTTACAAAGTGCTATACCAAACTAAATAGGCTATGAGTGTCTAGGCTACCCGCAGAACCCAAAATCTAGGCCGCTCACAGCCCCGCTCAACAGCTTAACCTGTCCTGGAACTCAGTACATCTGAACCTCCACCTAAAATAATAAAATAAACAAAGACAAGAAAACGAAGGAAAAGAGTGAGTCAACTATTCATTATATATATACGTCAACAAACTAAAAAGAATAATAATGCAATGCATATGTATATTTTGTTTTTATATCTGTATTTCGTCGTTATATTTCTTCTCCGCTAACCTCCTCTACCCTAACTACTTACGCCAAGTGGCATGACTCGATAACCGACTCAAATGTGTATAAAGTCGGATTCACAATATAGTGCCGGATCACTCCTCAGATCCAGGTATGGAGTCAACTACTCATGAAACCATACGCCGGCTATTGCCGTATTTCCCATGAGTAGCAAGCTCGCCGGAACCCCTTTTGGCACGTGAACCCTAAACCAATAAAAAGACTGATAACGACTTATGACGACACCACACCTCCCCTTGGTTACTTAACCTCACTACTCCAATTTACTAAGGAGTTATATGATAGCACATTTATATATTTGCAATGTACAACTACCGAATCTGAAATCTTAACCATTATCATACATATCATTTGCAATTAGCTACCATACTGTGATGTACAACTAATGAAATTACAACAAAATATATCACATAAATCATTTGCATTAGCTAATATATACCCTGACAAGTTACTAGGAAATGAACAACAATATTTGGTTAAAAGGTGTCCTAAGCTTAGGTCACAAGCTCGATGAAGGTCCTGTAATTTAAATTTCACATACCAGAACAAATAATTTAACTACTAAAAACATTATTAGAATAAGTCAAACAGCCCAACTACACACTGGTTCTCGCTATCCATCCCAAGTAACACTTAAACTCAAACCTTTTGTACTGAAACGGTACCGTGAAAGCTCTATTGTAACTTAAAGTTACACGTATTATTACTACTATAATTAACCCCAATGAAAAGAAGTTGGGGAAACGATCCCCACCTCAAGGTAAACTCGCATGTTAAATACCATAACGGTTCCTCAATAAATCCCCTGTATCCAACCAGGAAACAAAATCTTGTGTTCGTAACCATTAAAACTCGGTTATTGGCACCAGAATGCTACCTTAATCGAAACCAATCAACAATTCTGCTATGAAACTACGACTACCATACGAAAATCAACCCAACAATTAACCAACTCTCTTTTATTTAGAAACAGGACAACCCAAACTCATTAAGTACCAACCAGTACCTCAGCAACGTCACTGAACAGCAGGTTCAGTTACGCATCTGAGATTTGCAAGTAACATTATTTAATAAACAACAAATATAAAACAAAACAGGAAATCGATTCCTGCACTAATACAACATAACGACTCCCCTTTAAGTACCAGAACGGTACCTTTATGAAGCTCAAAACCGGATGGAAGTACAGCAGCTGAGTAATGGTTGATTTACGTCTTAAAATTGAGAGCAAGCCCGCAAGGAATCGTCTAAAACAAATAAATAACCAAATACAGATATTATCTTAAGTACAAAACAGATTTTTGCAAGCTAATTTTCACCTACCAGAAAGGAGAATTAATCGACAAACCATACCTCAAAATAATCTCTGCTTTACCAGCTACGCGTTGGCGAAACCCGTTCGAAAAACGGATCACCGAGTTAAAAGTTATTGAAGGTTAAAGGTAAAGAAATATGAAGAGTTTTCTTTTTCTTTTATAAGTCTCTCCCTCCTCTCTCTGTTTATTTCTATTTCCCAGCGTGTATGTTTTTTTGTTTTTTTTTTGTTTTCATACCTAAAGATACATATATGTATATATATATTAGATTAACATGAGAATGTCCCTAGTTTCCACTTGTTTTTTGTCTTAATAGGCAATATATTATTGTACATAGTTTAATATAATTTTCTGTTTTTTTTTACATATACATCAACTATTATCATCCATCTATATAAATATATATATAGTATATATATTGCCAAATTTATATCATACAAGTATAGTGCATTTCAGGACATTACATTTTCTTCTCTTTTTTTTTTTGGAATACTACCTTTTCTATATTTGTACTTTGAATAAATATATATAGAAAAACTCGGGTTATTACATGTTTTATATTTAATTCGACTAAAATTTGTTTATAGTGATATAGCTAAAGTAGTGACTAGCTACGTTAAATTACGTAATTTTTCTCCCAACTTCAAATGATTAGTACATACATCAAGGAAAAGAAAAAAAGAAATCTGGTTAGTACATAGGCTCACCCCAGTACAAATCGACTTTAAAATCCGAGATAACTAGTACTTTAGATTAATCCATCATAATCCCAAAAATTGGCCAAGATTACTTTACGCTTAAATACCAGATTATGAGTTTTTGATCTTAGTATTAACAAATCAGAAGCCCTGAAAGAGGATTAGTCTTAAATAACAGAGATTTAAATTTTAATGTTAACCTAAATGAGAATTTTTAGAAAATCTAAAAGAGAGGATTAAAGTAGAGGAATTAACGTGAAGAACAGAGAGCAAGATTCCAGAAAAAAGAAGGAATTTTAGTGTTTATTCTTGTTCTTATATGAATTAATCTTGACCATTAAAAGTAAATTAAATGGAGGGTTGTGATTGATGTGTAAATATAATGTGTTTTTTTTTATGTGTGTATGGATCCTCCCCCTATATATATATATATTCTACTTAGATAAGTTCTCCGTTACATTTTTTTTGACGATTTGCTATTCAAGGATTTTTCGAGGCTACTTCCGGTTGTCAGTTATGCTCTCCACTTATCAAATGGCCTATAGATACATGTGATTGTTTCTGTCCGAAAAATTGTTCTGCTCTTCTTTAACATTATTTGGATGTTTTTTTCTGCAGGGCTATTGAAGGTAGTTGATTGATTTGAATGGCTGAACTGACGCAGAAATTTTCCTCTTAACATTTGTTCCCACCATCACTCATTGGTAGATCCATTGAAATGGAAGGTTCAGTTCCAAATTCGGGTGGGTCCCACAAAGGATTAAATGTGCAATGGGTGTATCAACTCACTGAAGTGGCTGAGGGTTTAATGGCGAAAATGTATAGATTAAATCAGATTTTGGATTACCCTGATTCTTTGGGTCACACGTTCTCCGAGACATTTTGGAAAGCTGGTGTATTCCCTAACTACCCCAAGATATGCACATTGCTATCAAAGAAGTTTCCAGAGCATCATAGCAAATTGCAGCTCGAACGTGTAGGTCCAAGATAGTTCCTTTTTTTATAAAATTTATTTTATTTTTTTCCTTGAAACTGTATTCAATACAGTAAGATTGGTGTAGGTTGACAAGGCTGCAATCGATGCATTGAATGATAGTGTAGATGTTCATCTGCAAGGCTTGGAGCCATGGCTTCAGGTATGGAACAATCTAATTAACATTAATTGTGAAAATCACGTGAAAAAAATTGTATCAGAAACCTTTTTAACCAATACAATTTCGGCGATGCACATAGTAATTGTTTCTTTAAAATCCTTACAAAGTCTGGATCTTGTATTTGCTTGTTGGAATTTTGATTACATGATTAAATAATCCCCCTCAGAACCGGATGTAGTTTATATGGTAGTTTACCGTTCAGAGAAAAGTATGAATTAATTGGTAGTACTATTTCTTCCTATCTAATATCGTATGTAGCACGGATACTTTGACTTTTTTATTTTTTGGAGTATCGGATACAGATACATCCCTGATACGGGGATTGGAGTATCGTTGACTATTTTGAGGTTTGACCAGCTGGATACGTTTTGGATACGGCGGGGTGAAAATGATGTTTGAAAATTTTGGAAAAAAACAAAACGGTAAAACATAAAGGGATAAAAGTACTTTTAGATCTACTTTGATTTCACACATCACATATAAACACAAAAGATATATACATACACACTAATATAGAAAGAGGATACAAGAGTTTTTTGTAATGATTTAGCACTATTTAACTGGTATATGCTGTAATAATATGGCGCTGTTTTGCTAGTATATACTAGTATATTTTGCAATGATCCTAGCGCTAGTTAGTTGATCTTTCAGACAAGTGTCTTTTGTAATGATTCTCCTAGCTAACTATATTGGACAAGTGTTATGGTACTAATTTTTGGTTTGAATGTTTTGTAGCTACTTTTATTATATATAATATATATATATATATATATTAATATTTTAATGATTGACGTATTCTAGCCGTATCATATCCTAAATTTTCAAAAAAAACGTATCCCCGTATCCGTATAAGATACAATACTCGTATCTGTATCCGTGCAACATAGCTAATATCTTTGTCAGCACTTTGCTTTTCTGTAACTTTATTTCCTTCCATTTTTGGGTCAGCTACTTCTTGATTTGATGGCATTTCGAGAACAAGCTCTGCGGCTCATACTGGACCTAAGCAGCACAGTAATTACCTTACTGGTAAGTATTTTAATTTTTACTTGCAGTAGCATGATTGACCTGGTTCTTGTGCCTTTTGGTTGAAAAAACTTGGTTTTAGATTTAGAATTTTACTATTGCTAGCATCCTTGACTTATATAGGCTTTCTTGTATTCTCATTTTGTTATGGGCAAAGTAGGTTATGTTAGAATTGAACATAGGTCACAAAGTTAATTATTGTTTGAATCTCATTGGCAGCCCCATCAGAATTCTCTGATATTACATGCATTCATGGACCTCTTTTGTGCCTTTGTCCGCATAAACCTTTTCGCTGAGAAGGTAACCCCGCGATAAAAATGCATATGATTTCACAACAATTATTTTCGTTATGTCTTACTAATCATCTTCATTAACGATTTGGTTCAGATTCCAAGGAAAATGATGCTACAAACTTACAACCTTTTACATGCCATGCAAAATGACCGTGACTGTGATTTTTATCACCGGCAAGTACTTATTTGTATTTTGTTCTAATTTGTCTTCATTAGCCCGGAAATATCTGATAGTGTTTTTGTGTGGAAGGAATTGGTATAATCATAGTTTGGCTTGCATTAACATGTTGTTGACTCATTAAGGGTTAAATCGTATTTTGTATACTTATGTTACAACGTCATGGTTCCCATTGATACTAGTCTTGAGAAAAAAATAGATATTTTTTCCTTGTGATACTAGTCTTTAGCATCGAGACTCACTTGTTTTTCCTCCTCTTCTTCTATACATTTAATTTTGTCGTTGCCTATAGCTTTCTTATGAAAGGAATCGACCAATAATTTCTTATTAAATCTGTGATACCAATTTCTTTTTCTTTTTTGCTGCCGAGTTTTCCGAGTATTTAGTAGTTAAGTGTGTAGGTACACGTATCATAATAAGTAAATTGGCAACACCATATTACAGAACAGTACTGATCGGATAAAATTCAGAATTACCAATCAGTAATCCAACTGAGTTAACCAAGATGAATATATTGAGTGGTAGCTATTTTGATCTAGACATCTTCTTAACCCAAAGCTGTTGCACCATGTTAGAACTCTTTCAAGATTTAGGGGCGTGATGCAATAATACATTTTATTATCAGTTGTCCAGTTTTACATAAAGCATGGCATAATCAGCAATAAATAAAAATGCTTGGATTGGTGACTGCCTTCCTCTTGTCTGTTTACAGTCACTGTGTTATTAGCATGTTTAAAGCCCTCTAAACTGCTTTTTCCTATAACAAACAGGCTTGTTCAGTTCATCGACTCTTATGACCCCCCACTAAAAGGATTACACGAAGACTTGAATTTTGTCAGCCCTCGTATTGGAGAGGTACTTTTGTATCTTAACTCTGATACTGCCACTTATAAAGTTCAAATTTCTCATGGTAACCATTCTTAGTTATCAATTGTAATCTTTGGTTTCGTTCTTCAGAACTGGTCATATGAGTGGCTTTATTTAGTTTTTGTTTCATAAGTATATTTTTATCATCAATTTGATTTAAAAAAAACTTGAAAATTCGGGGTTTAAACTTCCATTGTCCCCATTTTTAGAACTCCAGATTAGGTCATGGAATGAACTATTGTTTCAAAGTGTTTGCTATGACTCTACTGGTCATATGAGTGGCTTTATTTAGTTTTTGTTTCATATGTATAATTGTATTATCGAAATTGATTTTAAAAAGAAAGCTTGCAATTTTTTGGTTTAAACTCCCATTGTCCCCATTTTTTAGAACTTCGGATTATGTCATGGAATGAACTTTTGTTTCAAAGTGTTTCCTACGACTCTTCTTCTTTTGTAATCATGCATTGCTAATATGATACTTTTGAATACATGTGGGGGCATTTTACAGTTTGCTTTGATTAGTCATATACCTCATTTTTATGGTTTTAATAGACAAGGATAGGAATTTTTGTGGTTACTCTTTAACTAACCACCTTTTCACGAATTGTACGCAACAACTATCTGAACAAGCCATTTTCAAAGATTTGGAAATCAAGTAGGGATGTTATACTCAACTCTTTCAATGCTTATTGGTTTAATGAAACCACAAGTTTACTTTCTTTCTACAGGATATACCTTTGTCTTATTTTCTCTTAGAGCCGTAGCCCGTAGGTCATAACTAATAATAATGCTACCAGATTAAAAGTTGCACGTACTTGTTACCTAGTTGAACTAATTCTTGTTATCATGGTGACTACTGACTAATAAACCAATATATCTTTGTAGGTTTTAGAAGCCGTGGGGCCTGTAATATTTCTATCTACTGATACCAAAAAACTGAGAAATGAGGGATTTTTAAGTCCATTTCATCCTAGATATCCAGACATACTTACAAATTCAGCACACCCAATGGTAAGTAAATTTTTCCTGATCCTTGGCTATATTTGATGTTTTTAAATACTGAAATGTTCATGATATATTGTGATTTTTTACACTTTAGAGAGCTCAAGATTTGGCAAATGTTACTTCCTATCGAGAATGGGTATCACTTGGATATCTTGTGTGTCCCGACGAGCTTCTCAGAGTGACAAGCATCGACATTGCTTCGGTAATTTATAGTTTTTTCATTCATGTTATTACCTCCAAGAGAATCAAGTTTATTGCATGTTGTTGAAAATATTTTAATAATATCCTTCTCCCTGACAATTATTAAGTAAATTAAAATTAAAATACACTATGGAAAAGAAAACTTTTAGGTGGCTATCCTCCTAATATGTTGTCTCATGCTGCATAAGCCACGGTTCTAACTTATAGCTCTCACCCAACTTAAATGATGACAATAAAATAAAAAAATCAACTCAAATTTCAACCCAACAGAGCTCCTTTTGCAAAAGTCCACCTCATCTCCTTTATTTTTTAAAGTTGTAGTCTCCTTTTCGTTTTCTTTTTTCTTGGTTCAGTCTCCACTTCATCATTATTACATTTGTAACCATCTAACCTGCTCTCAGAGCAAGTTGAAGGCTTCATCTATACTTTATTTTTATAGAATCTGACATATTAGATTATATAAAAGTATATTTCAAAAGATCGTCCCTTCATGAAAGTTAAGTTTATCGGCAGTAGCATGTCTAGCCTAAAATCTTGTCATTTTCTCTGCTCTTTGTTTGGTGAAGTTGCTGAAGCTATCTTTCTTCGTTTAAATTCAGAACACAGCTTTTGAGGAAATTCATAAACAATATTTGAGTTTTTAGTCTTGAATATACCTGTTTGATGGTAAAAGTTACTTACCTTTTGTTTTCTTTACTTTTTGACCTAAAGTTCTTTTGCCGTAGTTTCTTTATTTTACCTGAACCTTGTTGCTGTTTGATTTCAGGTTGTGCTGAGGGAAAATTTAGTTCTTAATTTATTTAGAGACGAGGTGAGTTCTACTAGCTGATTATATTAGAAAGATTCAATAACTACTTAATTGGATCTCCTCATGTTATAACTCACAGCCGTCAATAATTTTTACATTTTAAATTTGATCTGGCGATTTCAGATTTAAACCTGTACTTTATATTCCATATATATTAATAATAAATTAAAAGGGTTGAACCTGGGAGCTATGATGCGAGGGGCACCAGTAATGCAATGGTTCGAACGACCTGTGATTTATAGAGTTAGTAGATCATTATCGACACCAATACATCATTGACTTCCGCAAATTTTTATGCCGAATTTGCAGTATATTCTGTTGCATGAGGATTATCAGCTGTATGTGTTGCCACGTATACTGGAGTCGAAGAAAATGGCAAAATCTGGGCGTACAAAGCAAAAAGAAGCAGACCTAGAGTATAGTGTAGCAAAACAAGTCGAGAAAATGATAAGGTGATAACTGAGATAATTGGGTCTCAACTTTGAAAGAAATATATGGCTTTTACAAAAGATTAAAACGATAAGGTGATAACTGAGATAATCAGGTCTTAATTTTGAATATAAAAGAAGAATCTTTCTTTTCTCCCATTAGACGGGTAATGTTTTTATTCTTCCCTTGTATCCACTTGTGCAGTCACCTATAACTACGTTCATCTTATCACCTATCATACTAGTAAACCATTTGTACTTACCGTCACCATTGTATCTAGTGCCAACATATGCGTTTTATATCTTCAGTTTCTCTAATTAGAGTTTATTAAGTTGAGAGGTTTAAGCTTACTGATGTCAAATATACCTACTCATGGAGCAAAACACTTATTGAATATTGTCATCACGAAGTGTATAAATCATAGTTTTTTTTTTTATATATTTTTTTTGTGATTGCAGTGAAGTTCATGAGCAAGCATTACTATCTTGTGATGCCATACACAGAGAAAGGAGGATTTTATTAAAACAAGAGATAGGACGAATGCTTCTTTTTTTCTCTGACCAACCAAGTCTGTTAGCTCCTAATATTCAGGTGTGATATATGGAGCTATAGTTTCCTTCTTCTATAAAAATGGAAAAAAAGAAGTTTTTCTTTGGAAGTTAAGGTTCTGAAAAGTGTAATTTATTTTCACGACTTTCCTTGTTGCTAATCAAAAGATAATCATCTTAAATCTTATTATGTAAGAGCATCTCCATTGGTGATGTTAAATGTTGGTGTTTTTAACTTGACACAGACATAAAGTGACCTTATAAACTCCACATATACATGTTAAAGTTAGCATGAGTTACACTCTACATTGGTACACTTTATTTTCAACTATAAAATCTATTTTATTTTATTTATTCTAACATATTATATTGTTATGTATTATTATTGCCTATTTTGGAATAAAATATCAAAGTAACAATGAAAGTATATAATAAATTTACCAAAATGAATGTACATGGCCCACATAATATTTGCTAACTTCTTTGTTATAGTTGCATGAAAGTTATAGAGAGAGGAATTTTATAGTGCCACATAAGCACCTTAGCAAGACCATTGCAACACTAAAATTAAATTTTTACTATAGCATGACACTAACATATGACGTAAAACAACCATTGGAGATGCTCTAAGTGAGATATATCTTAGCCCAGGTCCTAAACTAGATTTAGTTGATAAAGAAAATGTGTGGGATGGTTATTTTTTGAAGTGTCTTTATTATAAATTAGTGAACAAAATGAGTTTCATTATTACAGAAGAATAAGCTTCCATGTGAGCAATTATATTTCGGTTATGTGACCAACTGTTTATTGTATATAAATAATTATCAGCTTTTATAAATTTGTAATAACATCTGTAGATGGGCATATTATGACTTGTTGGCTTTACAGATGGTATTTTCTGCCTTGGCATTTGTTCAATGTGAAGTTACGTGGTACTTCCAGCATGTGGGAATTGCATCATCAAAATCAAAGTCTAGAATGGTCCCAGTAGACATAGTAGGTCAAATTATTCTTGTCAATGTCCAAATAGTCTCTTGATATTATCCATTCTTATGTCTAGTTATTTCGCCACTCCTTGGTTTTCTGCTCTTAAGTCTGATTGTTTCATTTTTTCTTTTCTTTTTTGCAGGATCCAAGTGATCCAACCATCGGATATTTATTGGACGGGATAGATCGACTTTGCTGTCTAGTACGGAAGTACATTGCAGGTCTGATTGCTTATATAATACGCCATGGTTTTTTTTGGGTTAGATTAGTTTAGAATGGAAATATATTTTACCATATTACAGAGAGGGAGTTTCTACTTGTGCCAGAAGTTGTTTACTCTTATGCCAATGGAGAAATGATGAAAATAATTAAATGTAAGATTGACAAATATATTTCTTTTTAAATCAAAATTTCCAGGAAACTACATTACGTATTGGCAATCAACGTGCTTGTTCATTTTAATTAATAGGGCCACTATGGTTTCTTTATCCAAGGGGTACACCTAATAATTCTTTCTCTTTATATCAGACCAAATAATAGGGAATTATTGTGACTATTGACTTTTAGACAGCCTTTACATATCCTGGCAACCAAATGACTAAGGACCACTGTTGTATAAACAAACAATTAGCTTTTTGATTGTACTAGTTTGCAAAGTGTGTTCGTACTGACTATTGATAAATTTAAGTATGGACTGCCTGTTTTTTTTTCTTCTTCTTAAGTTTTATCCTTCATTGTTTAGGTATGCCCTCTTTTATTTATGAACACAAGAGACTTCTCTTATCCAGACTTCCTGTCTGGAGAAAGGTTTTCATATTTGTTTGATATGATTTTTCCAGTCTATAAACGATCTTGAACAGAAGTTTCTCCCAGAACATTAAATTTATGATTTAGTAAAGGAACACTTTAACTGGATTGCAGCGATAAGAGGATACTCCTTATCTTATCTCTCCTCATGTGCCGGTAGAATCAGATTTTTGCTCGGAACGCCAGGAATGGTGGCTTTAGATTTAGATTCAACCTTGAAAGGGCTGTTTCGGCAAATAGTTCAACATCTCGAAAGCATGCCAAAGCAACAGGGTGAAAATATTTCTTCCATTTCATGTGATTTATCCGTAAGGTTCCTTACTGTGTTGTCTCTGAATACACTTGTAGAACCTCCATCAGGCCAATTGCTGAAGTAAAGAAGGGATTGTTTTGTTGCAGCTTTTAAACACTAGTGTATTAAGCTTTTTTCTTTTGAGCAAAACATCATTTGGGTGACACCAATCAAGCTGCAACTTACAAACATTTTGATCAAATAAACATAAAGTCTCAAACAAAGTTTTCTAGATTTTTGAGCTTATAAGTTTGTTTAAAATATTAAAAAAGCCAAAAAAATCAGCTTTTTTAATAAAAATCTGAATTCAGTTACTCAGAATTATTGTTAAAATAAAAAAGAAGAATTAAATGAAAAAATCAAAAAGAAAATCCAGTTCTTAGAAAAACCAAAAATAAGATTTTATTATATAGTTAAAAACTTGCTACATAATAAACAGGCAACAAAAGCAATTGCCAATGAGAAAGCTTTGGATTGTGATTATAATTTATTGAACTATGACGTGAGCCCATTGCTGCTAGTGACGTATAAAAAAATTAGATTTGTTTGTATTATGCAAATATTTTTTGGTTAACGGTACTTGTTGTGTGGGATCGAGATCATGTAAGTTAATATTTTTGGTTAATATCAGGTTTTCCGAAGAGATTGGTTATCAATCTTAATGATTGTGACTTCTGCACGGTCATCTATAAATATCAGACATTTAGAAAAAGCTACAGTGTCAACTGGCAAGGAAGGTTTACTATCTGAAGGAAATGCAGCATTTAATTGGTCCAGGTATTACTTTCTCCACCTAAACTATATTGTTGTTTAGACCACAGTTACGAGACCTTTATATTCACAGCTGTCATAATGAACTGGTTATCTCATCTTTCTTGAAAGCCATAGTTTGAACTTTCTCTCGAAGTTCTTTCTTGGCAATCATTTGTACATATTTCTAAATCTGGTGCAAAGAAAGGCAGTGCATTTTTAGTGCATACTGTAGTAGTATTTTCTTTTTTGGGATTTAGTATTTGCTTAATTTTTGTACTTTATACTTTTCATAAATATGAAACGTACCAAGTTTTCTTCTGTTTCATACTTAACAACAAACATGTACATCTGTATATTTTTATAAATGTATACATGCTAGATATGATTTTACTAATTTTTAAAATAAAAAGTTTGTATAGCATCTTGGTAGGCAGTTCTGGGTATGCTTTTCGTTGTTAGTGCTAGCACATCCGCTACTAAGTATTGAAAAACTGAAAATTATGAGCACCAGTGCTTTTTGGTTCAGAAATCATACAGTGCCCCACAATTTTGTTGATAAACGTATATCTGCGATTTTTTACTATATATCTGTGAATTGGCCATGTAATCCAATGAATTTTGATACTCCACTAGTGAAATAGAGAGCTTGGAGGAAATGTCATCTTTCACGTGACATGGGTTTGTACTTTGTACTCTGTAACCATTTATGTATAGTCCTTAAGTGAGGCGCAGCCATTTTAAGCATTTTGGCTGGCGTTAAATTGTTTTAAGATAAGGTATTTTCAGTTTACAACATATAACTCTCTAGTCCATTTTCTCCTCGTTTAATTATTATTGAGTATGCTGGTATTCACGTGTTATGCCGGTGAGACATAGTACATCTTTTTACAGTATTTGCAGAAACCGTATCTATACTATATAAAAGGAATGTAGGGAATCAAATGTCTGTTTCTTTTTCCTCCTTTTATTCATAGTTTTCAGAAAAAGAGTATCAACTGGTTATCTGGTTCTCAAAATGTTTCCTCAGAAAGTAGTTGTAATAAGTAACCAAAGAAAACCAATGCTGAGTTCTTGTCGATTGCACATGTGGGTTTTGTTGGTTGACTATGTTTAAATGTTAGACGGTTTAAGTTTGTTGTCTATGCTTGCTAACAAAAAAGAAAAATATGCATAATATCCAGCGTTGGATTTGTTGTATTTCCTGAGTATGGTAATCTTATAGTAGATATCTTTTCCCCAATACTGAATCATCTCACTTCATATGGATACTTATTTGCAAGAAGCTTCTTGACGTTCAAATGATTTACTTATCTAGACGCATTCTCTAATGTCATTTCTAATGGTACTCCTCTTTTGCAAATACAGATGCATTGACGAACTTGAATCTCAACTTTCGAAACATGGGAGTCTAAAGAAACTTTATTTCTATCACCAACATCTTACTACTGTAAGTTCTTATGCTTTTTCTTGTTACTGGTTCATCCAAAATAATGCCATTGCTTCTTTTATGGCCATTTATTGTTGCATATTTAGTCTGAGTCAGAACTTTTTTCTAACAGGTTTTTAGAAATACTATGTTTGGACCCGAAGGTCGTCCTCAGCATTGTTGTGCATGGCTTGGTGTTGCGAGTAGTTTTCCTGAATGTGCTTCTGCGATTGTTCCAGAGGAGGTATTCACTTATCTTGTAGCTTTAAGTCGTATATATATTCATATATATATTAGTACTGATGTAACAGTTATCAGCAATGTGCTGAAGTCATATCTGTACTGATGTAACAGTTTTCAGCAACCCTTCAAGAATTTGGGGTTGTCATACTTTCTGATTGTCGTTTTTAAATATCAGTACTGCTGAAAAAGTTATCAGCAACCTTGTTAAAAATTGTGGTTGTCATTATTTCGTACTTCCTTCCTTATGACCGACATGTCTTTTTCCATGTATATAGGTAACTAAAATTGGTAGGGATGCAGTTCTCTATGTTGAGTCCCTTATTGAATCAATTGTGGGTGGACTCGAAGGTTTAATCAACATTCTTGACTCTGAAGGAGGTTTTGGCTCTCTCGAGATGCAGGTAATCACTTATTTCCTCATGCTAAAAAAATTTATTATTCATGTTTGATTTAACATCTGATAGTTATTTGTAAAAAATCAGCTACTTCCAGAGCAGGCAGCTACCCTTGTAAATCTGACGTCTCGGGTTTCAATTCCATCGGTTAAGTCACCAAAAGGCATATCTGGTTTCCATTTCCCAGGATATGAGAGCTATCCAGAAAATAACACTTCCGTCAAAATGTAAAGCATCTGTTCTGATTGCAAATATGTTGTTCATATCGATGGTAATGGATACCTTGTTTAAAAACGAGATAATTAAATAGTTTGATGATATGGCAGGCTAGAGGCTGCAATGCAAAGGTTGACAAATCTATGCTCAGTTTTAAATGACATGGAGCCAATATGTGTTCTCAATCACGTTTTTGTTTTGCGAGAGGTAATTCTGAACCAAAAGGATACTTTCTTCTCCATATTAATCTCAGACTTGGTCATTTCTCTACCATGTGGTTTTGTGTTGCAATTATCCCCAACTGTAGATACGTAATATTCACCTGCATTATTTTTACAATCTTTCTATATCTCTGAGATATCCTGGTGGCAATATATTTCTCGAATTTACATTACTTAAATTCTTAAACATACTCTATTTCTCAAATTTGTGACTGATTCTAACTCACAAGAGATAGCCTATACAGACTGTACAGTAACGCCTTTTAATTATCTATGTCGTGCTTGCAGTACATGAGAGAATGCTTCCTCGGGAATTTCAAGAGAAGATTGCTTGCTATACTGAAGCCTGATAACGATCTTCAAAGGCCGTCTGTTCTTGAGTCGCTAATACAAAGACATATAACCATACTTCATTTAGCCGAACAACATATTAGTATGGACTTGACACAAGGAATCCGCGAAGTTTTACTCACCGAATCTTTTTCTGGTCCAATTTCTTCTTTACATTTCTTTGATAAGCCGACAGATCAACAAACTGGATCAGCAGCTGAATTTGTTTGCAACTGGTATATAGATAATATTATAAAGGACATTTCTAACGCTAGAATTATATATTCGCCATTACACAAATGCTTTAAGAGCACACGTCCAGTTGGTGGTTACTTCGCAGAGTCAGCGACGAGTGTTCGTGAATTACAATCGTTTGTTCGTATATTTGGTGGGTACGGAGTTGACAGGCTGGAAAAAGCAATGAAAGAGCACACATCCGCACTTTTGAACTGCATCGACACGTCATTACGTGCGAATCGCGAGGTTCTAGAAGCGGTTGCTGGAAGCATGCATTCCGGTGATCAGGTAGAGAGAGATACGACTATGAAGCAGATAATAGATACTGATACGGTGGTTGGGTTCTGTATTCAAGCAGGCCAGGCCATAGCTTTTGACGGCCTTCTAGCAGAAGCTTCTGGGCAAGTTCTAGAAGAAGGTGCGCCTTTAATACACTCTTTGTTGGATGGGGTTGTTAAGCATTTACCTGAACAAGTACCCGGGAAGGAGATTAGGAGGATGAAAAAGGTGGCTAATAGTGTTAATGTTGTAAAGGATCATGATATTGAATGGGTGAGAACGATCTTGGAAGAAGTTGGAGGTGCTAGCGACGGTTCTTGGACTTTTCTTCCTTATTTTTTTGCTACTTTTATGACATCTAATATATGGAATTCGACTGCATTCAATGTGGAGACTGGGGGATTTAACAACAACATTCACTGTTTGGCAAGGTTTGACACTTTACATTTATTACCTTGTCAGTTCGTAGTTATATTTCGAATGGTTAGTGTTACCGTTACCCAATAGTTCGTAGTTAGTTCTCACTGAGGGCCTTATTGACCTTTCAGTTTCAAACTACTTGTATCATGCTTAATATTTGTTTTGTATTCCAAATGATGTGATATTTACTGTTTTAACAAATATGACTACCTTACAATATCCTAGTTTTTTGATACCTTGTTATGTACAACCTACATTCAGAAGAAAATATTAGTATTGTACTTATTTGGTAAAATCTAGATTGTTGTGTTTCTAGTTGCTTTTCCCAGACTTCCCTTCTTATTTCATTTTCAAGTTAATTGATTTCTTTAGATTGATTTCTTGATTTCTATTAAACATTCATGAAATTGATTTATGCAGATGCATTTGTGCTGTGATTGGTGGGAGTGACTTTGTTAGATTGGAAAGGGAATATCATCAGAAACTGTCCTTTTCAAATGGTCATGTTAGTGGCACAGATCTAGAGATGCAAAACCGGCTGTCTGCTGAAACCAGCATAAAAAGCACAATGCAAGTTTTCGTTAAGTTCTCTGCTGGAATCATCCTCGATTCCTGGAATGAATTTAACAGGTAAAATGCTCATTTGATGTATGATAACTGATAGCAATTGTTTCACATGATTAAGTTAATTTTCTATACACTATGTACCAGTGTTTTAAAGCATGAAAGGGTAGCTGAAACATTACTTACAGAGGTTCACTTAAGCGTAAGCTTTTTGAGCATAAACAGCGTAAAATGTGTAAAAGCAAAAATTTTCGAGGTTTTCAGCAAATCATTTTTCCTCTTAAACGAGCTTTCAGAGCAAGATATAGCTTCTTTGAAAAAATTAAAATAATTTTATTTTCAAAAGGGCGAAAACAATAAGCAACAATTGCCTTAACCAGGCAGGGTCTCATATTCTAGAGACATGTGCCGATAAACTCTGGTATTGTGAAGCCTTTTAAGTAAATCAAGAGATATATATACTGTGTCCTAAGTCGGGTTTTCCTGCTCATTAGAATTTATTTAAGGATAAATTAACAAAACATACTACTTTTGAAACTAAATTACCAAAAATATACCCTTACAACTTTAACTATCAAAAACATACCAAACAAATTTAAATTTAATGCTGTTTATTCTTTTCTTTATCTCTCTCATCTTACTCTCTCTCTTCTCCATTCTTCTTTCTCACCAATTCTTCTATGTATCTCTTCATTCTTCTCTCTCACCAATTTTTCTCTTTATATCTCTCTGATCTTACTCTCTCTCTCATCCATTCTTCTATGTATCTTTCTTTAATATCTCACTCTATCTCTCTCCCTTCCTCCACCACGAAAACCCGCCACTAACTACCGAACACCATCTAGATTATATAGATATCCATATACATATAAATACAGATATATACATACGTAATACACAAATATTACACTATTTGATACCCCGTAATATATGATAAATATATGGAATTGGTGAGATTGTTTTCTATTTATTGAGTTTTGAGACTATTATAAACATTGTAGATTTCAAGTTGAAAGAGAAGAATCCATATGTACAATATTGAGAGAAATCCATATGTAGGGTATGAAATTTTGAAATTAGGGTATGGAGTTTTGAAATTAGTGTATGAAGTTTTAAAATTAGGGTATGAACTTTTGAAATTAGGATATGAAGTTTTAAAATTAGAGTATGAAGTTTTGAAATTAGGGTATGAAGTTTTTGAAATTAGGGTATGAAATTTTGAAATTAGGGTATGAAGTTTTGAAATTAGGGTATGACGTTTTATAATTAGCATATGCATATTTTGTGAGTTTTTAATCATTTTTAGAGAGAGATGGGTGATTAACACGTGTTAGAAAGAGGTGCGATTATCGTGTGTTAGAGAAAGAGGTGCGATTAGAGAGAGAGAGTTGCGGTTAGAGAGAGATAGGTTAGATTATGGTTTGATTAGAATTAGAAAAATAATAAGTATATATATGTATGTTTTTGGTAATTTAATTTTTGAGTGTATGTTTTTGGTAATATAATAGGGATAGGGTATGTTTTTGTTAATTGCCCCCTTATTTAATTATAGTCTATTTGAAGAATCAAACTGTGCTGCAAGATGTTGGTCATGAATTTGAATGCAAAAATTAGAATGTTACCAACTCGAGAAGATGTTGAAAGTTTCTGTACAGCTTTAGAAAAATATACTAGTTTTTATTTTACTTCCTCATCATTATACAAAATTGTAAATTTCTAGCAAATAGTGCTTCACAACATTAAGTGCCAACTTTTCAACATTTTAGTACTAGTCATCACTTGTCAAGAACTAACTACTCATTCTTTTGAATTTCTCTACATTTTTTAGGATTACCACCCCTTTGTTCAAACAAAGTTTTAGCAAAAAAATAATAATCCACAGACATCAAGTGCTGCTGATTATTTTAGTACTACTTGGCTGTTTAGATATTAATCATATCTTACAATGTATTGGAATTGCTAATCGATTAGGTCTTAAGATTTTCTTTTGCTGTTTGCAAACGTGTGATTTTCAACAGATCTCATCTTGTGGCAAAGCTCATCTTCCTCGACCAATTATGTGAAATATCACCATATCTTCCCAGAAGCTCTCTCGAGGCTCACATACCCTACACCATTCTGCGCTCGATATACAGCCAGTATTTCACAAACTCCCCATCTGCACAACTGGTGCTTCTCAGTGCATCACCGCGTAGCTCACCTTCCGTATCTATACCACATGCTTCTCCCGTAAGTAGGCACCCATTTGGCAATTCTCCTAAGGCAGGTGTTAACAATTCTAGTTATTTCAAACTATCATCACCACATGGGCACAATCAAGTATATGACAATGATGTCGGAAGTATGAGAAGCATTCGAAACAGAAATCGGAACTCGAGGCAATCTGGGCCGTTAGATTATAGTGGAAAAAGCAGTGTGAAATTTGTTGAGGGATCAACTTCAGCAAACACAGGTCCAAGTCCTCTTCCTAGATTTGCGGTATCAAGATCAGGCCCTATAGCCTATAAATAAAACTCAGTTTCCAGAAACGTATGTAGATTGTTCGATAATTTGAGTCAAGAGATTCATGTAATTAACTTTCAGGTGGTTTAGATATATTTTCGCCACTCTCAATGTAAACCACGTGTAATTTATTTGCTTAATATTTTTTACTATAAAAACTTCAGTATTTAAATCTTACAGATTAATTTAGGCAAGTTTGTTTTTGGCATGAAATGATATCACATACTTGATTGAGAAATACATTTCATTCTCTTCTCTATGTAACTGTAGTTCCATAAA
Organism: Primula veris; assembly: GCA_963682055.1. Taxonomy (NCBI): domain Eukaryota; kingdom Viridiplantae; phylum Streptophyta; class Magnoliopsida; order Ericales; family Primulaceae; genus Primula; species Primula veris. Next base: position 23,843,499 of record OY821748.1, on the reverse strand, counting down.
TTGTCAAAACTAAGTTGTATTAATTTTTTGTAATAACTCAAGCCGTGTTAATTATACGAGTACCTATACTTTCTTAAATTTTCTTACTGTGGCTATAACACCATTTACACCCAAATAACTCTAGTACGTTTTATATATAATACAATTATTAATTATAGAACCATAGTAACGAGCAAATGTTCTAAAAGGCGTGCCTAGATGCAAATTAGACGGCACTTAGGCGGTAGGCGCAACCTAGAAGCTTAAAAGATTAGACGGATTATGAGTAAATTAGGCGGTAATTAGGCACTAGGCGGTCAATTTCCCCTAAAGTCCGTCTTGTGTTTTTAGAACAATGATAACGAGCCATTAATTCGTTATTAGGAGGCTGTACGTTCCATATTCATGTGAATCATGTCCCTATATATACATCTGTTCATGTTGACAAGTTTTATATACAAATAAAATCCATTAGCTTTAATTGGAGAAATTAAGAGCGGTGTCTTCCCTTTAGAGAATATAAAAGAAGTACATCATTCTGCTTGTTTTATTTTGGCAATAATTATAGGGAAGTTACAAATTTGTTTTTGAAATATAAACTTGAGCAGAGCATGTTTTTTAAAGTGACATTACTTCAAATTATGTTAAATATAGGCCTACACAGGTATTTTGTCAAACAAACTGGCAAGTGGGTTAGTGAATTAGAAAAAGTTACAGAAACATGGTTATTTTTAGCTAAATAGGACAGGGTTCGATAGTACAAAATAAATACTAATATTTCATCACTACTTGGATTTATAGTTACTTCGTGAAACTTATGTCATATGGGTAAAAGAAAACTTCTATGGGAACAGACATGTACAGTATGTTAAATTAGTATGTTAAACTTATGTCATATGGGTAAAAGAAAACTTCTATTTAACACATTTGAGTAGTTTGTTAAATTAGGTAAATACAATTTCAAATTATCGTATAATCAACTCTCAGGACGATAACGAATTAATGCATGATACCTATTTTCGTTATATTTTACGTTTTCAAGAAATCTGGTGAGTGATTCTCGAACTATACTTTATGTATAAACATTTTTGATTCCTATGTAAGGTTTGAAAAGTTATGTTGAATGTAAATTATATGTTCAAAATCGATTTATATTTATATGAAAATGATTTGGTTAACTACGGGGAACCTCAATATAGACGTCGGAACTAGTGTTTATGAGATTTATCGGGTTAGCTGCCGGGAATCTCGATATGATATAAAACCAAGGGATATACTACTTGGCATAACCCAAGCTTGTGACTTTGGTGGCTATGCGTAACCTTAGTCAGTCAACGGTTTTCTAAAACGGACCGGCTTGTGAATTATAACACTGGTGGTGTCTATTCCCCATCACTCAATTGGAGAGTCCAAGACTATTGATCCGAACTCAAGGCCAATTACTCTAAAAGTGAAAATTTCTCTCGACGTTGATGTCTTTGTATTCGTATTTCTTGACCAAATGCTTCTCGCCGCAATCTCCTCCGTAAAATCTTCACTTTTAGAGAGCCCAAGCCTATTGATTCGAACTCAAGACCAATTACTCTAAAAGTGAAAATTTCTCTGACATTGAGCTGCCTTTGCATTTGTATTTCTTGACCAAATGCTTCTCACCGCAATCTCCTCCGTAAAATCTTCACTTCTCTTGTTTCTCTTTCTATTATCATATGAGCATCAATCTAGCTAGACTTTGGCAATCGTTGAGTATACCACAAAACGATAAAAGAGTAAACAAAGAACATTTTTTTAGTCGGAATTACAACTTTTAAAATTTAATTTCACTTGCCCGTTCAAAGCATCTAAAATAGGAATTCACTTCTAGGGGTGATAAGCCACACCACGTATAAGAAAAAAAAAACTAAAAAGTAGTGGTCAAATAGTCGGGTCTATTTAATAGGTGTGATTAAAAAACGATAGAAGAGTAAACAAATCAACCTTTTCTAATCGGTATTACAACTTTTAAAATTTAATTTCACTTTCCCGTTTAAAGTGTCTAAAATAGGACTTCACTTCTAGCGGTGATAAGCCACATCACGTAAAAGGGGAAAAAACACTAAAAAGTAGTGGTCAAATAGTCGGATCTATTTAATAGGTGTGATTAAGCAAAAGTGTGCATGCTCCCTAGCCAAAAAACAGAAGAGTAAGCAAAGCAACCTTTTCTAATCGGAATTACAACTTTTAAAATTTAATTTCACTTGCCCGTTCAAATCGTCTAAAATAGGATTTCACTTCTAGGGGTGATAAGCCACATCAAGTAAAAAAAAAAGAAAAAAAAAGTAGTGATCAAATAGTCAGATGTATTTAATAGGTGTGATTAAAAAACGATGGAAGAGTAAGCAAAGAAACCTTTTTTAATAGGTATTACAACTTCTAAAATTTAATTTCACTTTCGTGTTCAAAGCGTCTAAAATAAGACTTCACTTCTAGAGGTGAGAAGCCACATCAAGTAAAAAAAAAAAAAAAAAAAAAGTAGTGGTCAACTAGTCGGGTCTATTTAATAGGTGTGATTAAGCAAAGTTGTGTATGCTCACTAGCCCAAAAACGATATAAGAGTAAGCAAAGCAAACTTTTCTAATCGGAATTACAACTTTTAAAATTTAAGTTCACTTGACAGTTCAAATCGTTTAAAATAGGACTATGGGTGATAAACCACATCACGTAGAAGGAAAAACAAAACAAAAAAAGTAGTGGTCAGATAGTCGGATCTATTTAATAGGTGTGATTAAGCAAAGGTGTGCATGCTGACTAGCCAGCCAGCCTCCATGGAGGCCTAAGGGTGGTCGGGGCCTCTACAACTCGTTCAAATCGTATAAAATAGTACTTCACTTCTAGGGGTGATAAGCCACATCACATCACGTAGAAGGAAAAAAAAAACTAAAAAGTAGTGGTCAAATAGTCGGGTCTATTTAATAGGGTGTGATTAAGAAAAGTTGTGCATGCTTATTAGCCAACCTGGCTCCATGGAGGCATAAGGTGGTCGGGGCCTCTACAACTTATCTCCGAAGAGCATCCCACCTGGTTCCCTTCTATTAAATATTTGATTATCGCTTGCCAACTCGTGTCAAGTTGGTTGTGCACACCACATTTGATCCGGCGTGTAGAGTAACGAGCATACAACACCTCACCATATTAAATAGACCGAAGTATCACGCCACCACATTAATGCCCCACTTGGTTACAAGCTATTCGTTATTTAGCTCGGAAATATTTTAATATGATTATATCCTATATAGATTAAATTATACAACTATATTTTGTTGATGTGGGACAAATAAAATTACAGAACCCTAAGGCCTACCCTACACTTAAATATTAATCAAAAAATATTTTTTTTTAATTAATTTGACATTTTTTTATGCAAACGAAATGTGAAATCGTTATATATGGTGATTGTTCTAATTCACCTATTTGGTTACAAGCTATATAGACTAAATTACAAAACTCTATTTCGTTGATGTGGGATAGATAATAAGGTTTTTTTTATTTTTTTTATTATTTATTTATTTATTTATTTATGATAATCAAGTTTGAGGTTGATGTCTAATACCTAAACGTATAAATTATTTTAATTATTTCAGACATTTAGCTTTGATCAGAACTCAGCGACCAATTACGCTGTTATAATTGAAATCAATCGCTAGCAAAAAAGATTCTAGTTGTAAAAAAGATGCGTGGGTTTTATAATTGCCAGAAAAGAAAAGGGTTAATGAAACCAAAAGTTTTTGCTAATTTACTAACATATTAGAGTATTCACAATAGTTTTGTTAATTTTAATAATATTAACTTTCACACATCATCCTTTAATTGCATGTTAAATAACACATATGTAATTTAAATTTAACATTCACGTTACTTTATTATCTTAACAAAGTTATATAATTTTAATTAAAATTAATTATTAATTAAAATATCATTAATTAGTCATTTTGAAAACCCCCACTAATATAGAAAATAAAATAGGAGTATTTGAAATACAGTTCCCGTTTTAATAAATTAAGTATTGTTTCATCAAAATAAAATTATTTAAGAATTGGTCACCCTATAAAATTTATTAAGTATTAGTCAATTATTTGTAAAACTAATTAAACATTGGTCCACCCACCTAATAACCCAATAAAAATAAAATAAAAATGGAAAAAATAGGAATAACTAAAAAAATAAAATAAAAATGGAAAAAAAATCAGAAAAAAATAAAATAAAAAAACAAAAAAACCAAAAAAAACTAAACAAATCTTTAAAAAAGTCGAAAACCCGAAAAAACCCCGAAAAAATGGTAAAAATATCAAGAAAAATCCAAAAAACCAAAATCACAAAAAAATCAAAAAAAAAGTTCAAAAAAAAAGGGAATCCAAAAAAACTCAAAATTGGTAAAAAAAAATAACCCATAAAAATCCAAAAATTCCCAAAATCACAAAACAATGAAAAAACGTTCAAAAAAGTCGGAAACCCAAAAAAACCCCGAAAAATGGTAAAAAAATTAAAAAAAAAAACTAAGAAAAATCCAAAATCATAAAAAAAATGAAAAAACGTTTAAAAAAAGTCGGGAACCCGAAAAAAATCCGAAAAATGGTAAAAAATAAAAAAACCAAGAAAAATAAAAAAAATAGAAATTACGCTTTAAAAGATGCAATCAAACAAGACAAAATTCTCGGAATGTTATGTTTCTCTTTGATTTGTGGCCATATTTTAACATTAATTTAGATTTGTTTATTTAATAGGGGATTTCCTCTAAATTTTATTAATTTTGATAATTAATAAAAATAAAGTGCGGGGTTTTTCTGCAGTTAGTTTTAAAAAAGTATAAAACAAAACATTAGTCTTCACAAGGCTCCACCCATATCGTCTCTTGGCTAGCCATCGGAAAAATGAAAAATTGTTCATGGAGATTGTTAAGATATTACCCTATCACATATCTACCCTTCCTGTAGAAATGGGTGTTCTTAAAAGATAAAACAATCGATAAGAAATAGAAATTTAGTTTGTGAAGGGATATACTTATGCCGGAAATAATAGATATGAGACATTATCTGAAGCACTTTGAACTCCGATAATCATCCCTATCGTGATTTGGGGTACAGTGAAGTAATTCGACATCTTGTTTGAGATTTCTATTCCAATGAAATTGATAATTGTGACTTTTTTTTGGTGAAATTGAACTTGTGTGTGACTTTTTGAAGATTAAGTTCAAAAAGTGTGAACTTTTGGCATTTTTCCTGGCTGTATCCAATGCTTTGTGAGGATTATTAGTATAAAATAAGAAATCAAAGTAAATGAAAAATCAAATTAAATTTGGTAATCACTAATGATATTGAATTGAATCCTACGGATGGGATTGTGATTTACTTCCATAAAAGTGTCATTAGAAAGATAGAAATACCCTGTCTGATAGTCATAATTTAGGAATTGTAACAAGGATATTTCCTTCAGACATTGCTTGGAAAAAATCATCTCATATAAATATCTTCATCTGTACTACCTTTTTTTTTTTACATAATATTTATTTTTACTTCCCTTAAATATATGCTTAGATTTGAACCCAACAATTCCTCCCAACCTTAAGAATATCCAGCTTATTGGCTTAAAAGCTGCAACCAAAATAGCCCTTAAACTCCATTTGGCATCCTTCCAACTACCTTCCGATTCTTAAATCTGTACTACCTTATATATCCTATATGAAACCACGTACAACTTTGTCCGAATTTTAACATGTAACTAAATTGCCGAAATAATTTTTAAGAAAATTCTATCATATACTTCATCCGTACTACCGTATCCAATGCTTTGTGATAGGGGTGTAAATGGTTCGGATTTGAATGGATTATCGTCAGTGCTAAACCAAACAATTAAAAACGGATTGTGAAATTTTGGATTCAAAACAAACCATTTATTTTTCCAATCCAAACCAAACCAAACCTAACGGATTTGAGTTTTAATAATGATTGTCATTCGTTCTTTAATCTAAATTAATACATATTTTAATGAAAATTATTTACAAACAAAAATAACGTGACAAATAATTTCAAATAATGTATAAGCAACACTAATAAATACAAACATGTTTCATATCATCTCCTCAACTACACAGACAATGCATAATAACATATTAATTCGGTTAGAAAACAAAGAAATATTATTCATATAAGTAGTAATGAGATAATATAAAATTTAAGACATTTGATATATGTCGCACAATTATTATTGTTCATTAGATTACAAAGTATATATATATGCTCATTTATTATTAGTTATATATATGGAAGTAGTTTTAGGTTTTTTTTCATAATTAGGGTAAATAATAATTCTTGTTTTTAATTGGTATAACAGATTGGTTTTACTGATTTGGATTGGATTCAACGTGTGCTCGGGCCGATGATCGGACTGATGATGTTCACTACATTAATCAAATAGTACTGTTACTCGGTGGACTTTTCGCAAAACATGAACATGTGGGGACGTGTGGTAAATTATATAATTCTTGGGGAATTAAATATGTAAATTGCAACAGTCAACGGTAGACAATTTAAAATTGGTGGTGGCGGTTTAAGCTAAGAATATGGCGAATCGTCTCGGAATTCACCATTAATTGAAATAATATCTTTTTAAAACAATGCCGAGTCACTAGACTGTAAACAACAGTTAAAACATTCACTATGAAGACTTTGCAAAGGGTTAAACCATACTTTTCAAAAAATAAAGAAATTCTGCCAAAACCAGAATAACAGTTCCAATAACATCACAATATAATAATCATAACTGAAGATGACAATAACATGGCAAAATTCAAATCAGTAACTTTCACATGTTGTCTATGCTGAAGTCTAAAAGGGTCAAGCCCCGATTACATATTTCTTCAAATACAAGATCTCCGTTCGCTTTCTCTTTAACGTATAAGCAATACATGTCAATATACTCAATTACTAGAAAACCAAGCAAGTACAAAGAAACAAAAATAAATTTATCTTAAATATACTTTTATTTTCATTTCCTCGGAAAAATAGCAAGACTGCCCCAAAATGATATATCATATAGACTAGAAGTATAACCCACTTCATCAATAGTCTCCAATGGACGATTCAGATTTCTACATAAGAAGTGCATATTGCAGAATCAACCTTTTTGTGCCACTGTTGGAGCGGTTCTCCTGGCGTACAATAATCCGTATGCCTGTGAGCGCTTTTGGTATAAATAGTAAACTACACGTTTTGCCGCACCAAGAGCTATATAAAACAAATTACCACTCTTACGCTCTTACAGAAAATACCACCCTCTCCAAACAAGCACTATTTTCACCCCTTCATGACCCTTGCAAAATTGGGTGCTACCACTCTCTCCACACTTATTAAACCGTTCTAACATACACATCTTTCCCTCTCCGCGTGCCTTACAAAACAGTTAAACATGAACCCCCTTAGTGTATTCAGGGTAGTGGCACCGTCTCTCACTCTCTTGCGAGATGCAAAACCCGAAAGCTTGGTTCGCACAATTTGAGCATCCCTTATTCTTACACCATCTCCCAACCCTTCGAATGTTGATAAAACTTATCATTATGTTGGTGTTCAATTAGTTAGCACGTGAAAGAAGAGAGAGACTGAGAGGACGAGAGTTATGGTTTTACTTTACTTCAAAAGCACATATTGATAAATTTTTGCCACCTTAAAGATTAGAATAAGGGTAATTTGAATAGGTTATAAAGATGAACCTTTCTACCACTCAAGTAAAACCATAACCATCATCCACTTTCTCTCTCCTGCTCTTTTCTCTATGGCTAACAAACTGAACATAAACAGGATGATCAGTCATATCGATGTTCGAAGGGTTAAAAGATGGGGTAAGAATTAGGGTTGTTCAAATTGCGCCAACATGGCCTCCTGTTTTTTCAACTCACATGTGGGTGAGAGACGGTGCCAGTACCCTGAATACACGAAGGGGGCGCAAGGTAGACATTATTCTAAGGTCCATGGATGGGAAAAAGTGTACGTGAGAAGGGTGTATTAAGCTGCAAAGAGTGGTATGGCCATATTTTATATGGTTAACAGGGGAAAAAAATGCTTGTTTAGAAGGGATGGTATTTTCCCTAAGAGCATAAGGGAATTAGTTTGTTTTGTATCACTCATGGTGGGGGTAAGAGGTGTAAGTTTTGCGATTGTACCAAAACAGCTCGCAATCATACGAAGCATCATGTACGCCACAATTGCGGAATGAGGTGTTTGCACGGAAAATATGGAAAGAGCGAGCGGGCACTCATGATTTAGTTTATCCCACGGGGGCGAAAGAGGTGTGCAAACGAAGGACACAAAAAAAATCGAGCAGGGTTAGACGAGCTTTTTTAAGGCGAACATGAGAGGTAAGTGGTCAGATACCCATTCAGTCAAATATATTTTATGAATTCAAAAAGCTTGGAGATAAAGTTTAAATGATTTGAAGCAATCTCAGGATTATAGAAAAAAGATATTGAACATGTTTGCTTATTGAAATAGAAGACTTAAAAGGATATACAAGGAAGACTCCTAGTCAAAGAAGTAAAGAAAAGACTTCTTATTTGAGTTTGATTAGGATTCGTTATAAATGTGATCTTAATCTACTCATTTGACAATTGGGTGAAAAATGATGCTAAAGAGTTCTCATAGTTTAACTTATAAAAGTTGGAGAAAAACATATTAAAAGTAGACAAAAACACAAAAGACTTTACGAACTTAGCAGATACGCTACAACTAAAGTGACCAAAACTATAAATACGGATCTCCACACATCTATCAATAGATTTTCAAGTTGGCACCAAGGTCCATGGCCATCTCGAAATATTTTATAACATGTGTAGAGATCTGCATACATAACATCCCTAAAAATAAGGTATCACGAACTTCACATGCTCATACTCTATGGAAGTTGTTATGGTACTCTCAAAAGTCCGCCTTTAGTCTATGTATTTGTATATGACCTCTTACCACCTCATGTTTTCCTGACAAAAACTAGTATGACACTACGTGTTTTTCCCCCATCCTTCATTCGTTCATCTCTTTCTGCCACACTTTCATGGACATAGAAACTGGGTGCCGCACGTTTTCTGAAATCTATCATGCAAACAATTCTTTCCGCTATCGTGGCGTACAATAATCCATACGCATGTGGGCGCTTATGATATAATCACTATAATACACCTCTTACCCCCACCATGAGCGATATAAAACAAATTACCACCCTTACGCTCTTATGGAAAATACCACCCCCTCCAAACAAGCATTTCCCCTTTCATGACCCTTGCAAATTGGGTGCTACCACTCTCTGCAGGCTTATTAAACCGTTCTCATGTACACCTCTTTCCCCCTCCGTGTGCCTTACAAAATAGTCAAACTTGCACCTCCTTAGTGTATTCAGGGTAGTCGCACCGTCTCTTACTCTCGTGCGAGATGCAAAAACCGAATACCTGATTCGCACAATTTGAGTATCCCTTATTCTTACACCATCTCCCAACCCTTCGAATGTCAATAAAACTTATCATCATGTTGGTGTTCAGTTAGTTAGCCAGGGAGAGAAGAGAGACTGAGAGGACGAGAATTATGGTTTTACTTTACTTCAGATGCACTGGTCGACAAATTTTTGCCACCTTAAAAATCAGAATAAGGGTAATTTGAATAGGTTAAAAAGATGACCCTTGCTACCAATCAAGTAAAACCATAACCTCCATCTGCTCTCGCTCTCTCTCTTGCTATTTTTTTTACGGCTAATGAACTGAACACAAACAAGGTGATCAGTCATATTGACATTCGAAGGGTTAAAAAATGGTGTAAGAATTAGGGTTGTTCAAATTGCGCTAACATGGCTTCCTTTTTTTGCATCTCACACGGGATGAGAGACGGTGCCAGTAACCTGAATGCACGAAGGGGGAGCAAGATAGAATGTATTGTAAGGTGCACAGAGGGCGGAAAAGTTGTACGTGAGAATGGTGTATTAAGTCTGGAGAGAGTGGTAGGGCCCAATTTTATAAGGGTTACATAGGGGAGGAAACAATGCTTGTTTAGAAGGGGTGGTATATTCCCTAAGAGCGTAAGGGAAGTAGTTTGTTTTGTATCGTTCATGGCAGGGGTAAGAGGTGTAAGTTCTCCGATTATACCAAAACCGCTCAGAATTATACGGAATATTGTGTAGGCGGAAAGAGATGTTTGCATGAAGGATGTAGAAAAATCATGCGGGCACACATGATTTAGTTTATGCCACTCTGGCGGAAAAAAGGTGTGCAAACGAAGGATACAAGAAAATTGCGTAGAGTTACACAATGTTCTTTAAGGCGAACAGGGGAGGTAAGTGGTCAGATACCGATTTAGTCAATGATAATTTATGAATTCAAGAAACGTGGAGATAAAGTTTAAATGATTTGAAGTAGTCTCACAATGATAGAAATAAGATATTGAATATGTCTGCTTATTGAAATAGAAGACTTAAAAGGATATATAAGAAAGATTCCTAGTAAATGAAGTAAATCAAAGGCTTTCTATTTGAGTTTGATTTGGAATCGTTGTAAAGATATAAATAAAGCCAATTGAACTTTTTATTTTATGGGCATTACATACACAATGTACTGTATATTAGAGAAGGAAAATGCCACTAAATTATTGAGAGAAAAAACATTATTGAGAGAAAGCATGATGCGATGTCATTAATATATTAAGAGTAGAAGCAATAGTTTGATTGACAGATAAGTCTTAGTCAAGTACTGTTAGATTAACAATATGAATATATTTAGGGTAAGTGTCACAAAGACGTAGACTTGGTGAAGTCGAACATCGTTAACAATCACCTTTTGTTAATGTGTTATTTATTATTCTGTATGTTACTACTCAGTTGCAATTGAAATGCGTAAGTTCATTCGAAAATTTGACAAACGAAATTTCAGTTATATTGGATATTAATATTCTTGCTGAAAAAAACTCATATATATTTTTGATACAACTTATAGAATGTAGTTTGTAAAATATGAATTTATAATTAATACATAAGGTTTGTAAATGTAAATTAATATAGAATATTAATATTTATAACTTTATGTATCATGTAACTAATCATGTATAAGATTAGTTTATGGAGTTTTAAATCTAACCAAACCAACATATAATTAGTCAGTTTCGGTCTGTAGTCGGTTTGGTTTTGTTTGGTTATTGACCATCCGCTCTAGTTGTTCATGGAAAGAAAATAAAGATGTAGATGGATTCATACATATAAGTGTGCATGTAACAAGAGAAAGAGATACCTGGTATAAGTGGATTTTGACAGATGACAAATTTTATTAGAAACTTGATGTTGTTCCATTTGTGATACTTATTTGAAATGGGATGAAGATTGATCTAAAAGACGTTGAATTATTGACAGCATGCTGAGATGTTTAAAGAACTTAGTTAACAATTATGCCGATTATTAGCTTAGAAATAATCATATGGAAGCAAGTAAAAAAGTTAATGAGGATACACGCATTGTAGGAAATATTTTCCGTTTTTATATTAGCTTTAATTTGCCAAAAATGACACTATTGCTAATTGAGTAGCTTTAATTTTCCATTTTTCTGAATTTTTTTTTGCTTGTGGTGAAGTTTTTTTATGCACAACTTTTTGAAAAGTTTTGACATCTATAACTCCATTTTGAAAATTCAAGGTTAGGTGCTTTCTAAAAAAAGTGTTTTCTTAAAAGCCCAAACAAAATAGGAAAGAACACAATCGGATTTCTTTTGTTATCTAAATTTTTTTATGTAAGTTGAATAAAAAGATAATATTATATATAGAAAAAATGACTCATTTAAAAAAAAACCTATTTTCAAAAAATAATAATAAACAAAATTTACCAAAAATAACTTATATTAAATAAAAGTAACTAATTGGTATAAAGAATAAATATTTCAATGAAAGTGACTTAGTTTACAGAAGTGTATTATTTTTTGATAAAAAGCAACTTATTTTCAATAAGAGCAAATTATATTAAAAAAACCTATATCAATAAAAGTAATTTAATTTTTAAAAAATTTACTGACTTTATTCAATGAATATGAGTTACTTTAATAAAAGTAACCTATTTACAAAATGATTACAATAAAAAATATGACTTATCTTAATTTATTTATAAAAAATGACATGTTTTCGAAAAGTACACTTATTTATGAAAATTTGACTTATTTTTAAGAAATGAATCATTTTTGACCAAAAAAAAAACAAGTTATCTTCACTAGAGGAATTTATATTTTAAAAAAAGGCCCATATTGATAAAAGTTACTTATTTAAAACAGAACGTAGTAACTTTGAATTTTTTTTAAAGTGGATTTATTCAACGAATATGACTTACTTCAATAAAATTAACTTATTTTCAGAAAAAGTTACGCTTTTTCAAATTCCGACATTTTTAATTTGTTGGATTATAATCATTGTTTTATTTGTTATATTGTTTCTTATTTTGTTGTATTGTAATAACACAATGATTTTAGTTAACACTGAAATCATGTAATAGTCACTTTTGACTTATACACCAAAAACTATAGAAGACTTTTAAACACAAAACGCACTTATACACCAAACACTATTTTTTTTGGGCTAAGGTGCTTTTCCAAAAGTCACTTTTCTAACAGCAGGTTTACAAACTGAACTTTTTGAAAAGAACTTTGTGGACATGCAAATATCATATCTCTAGATGAATATGCAAATATCATATCTCTAGATGAATATGCAAATATACACATAAATGAAAAAATGCACGGAAAACTTTTCTTCAAAGATTAAAAAAAATAAAAAAATAGCACGTTGCCTCGAACGGAAGAGAAATGTTTCAACATCATACATGTAGTAAACTTTGAGGTAAATCTTATTGTAGGACGGCCGGTGTGTCATACCGTGCACTAATTTACATCCACAACCAGACAAGATAAAATCTCATTAGATTCATATATACATAGCAAATCTAGATGAAGGCAAGATTGCAAAACAACCACAAACCACCATAGAAAAAACTTGTGAATGAGATATGTACCTTTTATAAGTTGGAAAATTGGATTCAGTTATGAGATTGAACTTGTACCACCATGATTGAATGATTGATTATTTGATTAAAAAAAGGAGAGAGGGGCTCAGTTATTGTGATTTAGATTTTCTCAAGACGAGAAAAGGATAGTGTTGCTAGTGCCGCCGTTAGATAAGTTTAGGGTATGAGAAGAAAATTAGAAGCAACATGAGGCATTATATATATGTAGGTGAAATATTCACGAAGTCCACGTGTGAGGTTCACTCGAGCGTTACAAGCATATACGCTTAGAGATTTTCATTATTAATTTGTTACCATTTCGAAGAATCTTATAATATTTCAAGTTGATTGGATTTTTTGAATGATTAATATTATGTATTTAATTGAAAATATTAACTTAGGAATTTGAGTATATGTCAATTAAGTGATGCGTGGCTCTACAATGTAGTCCATAACCATTGACGGAACGAGAAAGTTAAAATGGGAGGGATGATTTTCTATATAATTCTATTTCCTACCATATTTGTGTTTTTTCCATAATATGGGGTGTGTGGGGGGTGGTTTTACGCTATTTTTTGAATATTTGTATCAAAATACAAAGAATTTTTTTTACTTTTTCTTCAAAAAAGTTCTAAATGGGAGGGTTGCGGCCCCTGACTGCTCTCACCTAGTTTCTTCCATTTTCATAAAAAAAATATCAATAAAGAGATCAAAATCTAGTTTTAATTCCTATTATTATTATGATATTTTAATATCCAAAATTCCAGAATTACAGGTGATTTGATCTAATAAAACAAATATAAGTTGCTTTTAAAACAAGACCACATGAATTTTTAATAAGAGTTTTTCTTTTTTATAAAGAGTAGAAAGACTAGTTGAATCTTTACTGTCGAGAATCCGGATTATGGGTACTGAACTTAAAAGTTCACCCAGCCTCTAATTTTTATAAATTAACTATTAGATTAGGTTTTCATGGCTTAAATGTATATTTGCAAAAAGTCCATGAACTGATTCCACACCTTGGATGCTAAACTTCAGGGATAGAGTTTGGTTTCAACTTCAGGCTTCATTTATTATTTCACCTTCCAAAATTAGCATCCATTTTCTTTCGGCTTCCCCTAATTTTGTTTACCTATAAATACTAAAATTTTCAATTTTATTCACGCTTCTCGTTTCCATTTCCCATTTCGATTCCGGCTGTTGTTTTTCATCCTGGAAAACAGCATATGATTCATATGCTTAGATTATATTTTTCAAAATTGAAGTTTTTCAATATATACATATAAATAAATTTAAAATATTGAAATATTATTCACTTGTAGATCACTTTGAATATGACCTAATGGTCGATGTAATAAGAAAAAATGCCAAGCCATCCCTGAAACCCCGAGCAAAAGAAGTCACGGTCCGCACTTTGTATTATTTTTCAGTGTATTTATATAATTTTACATGTATTATTTTTCAGACTAAAATCATTAAATCAAATTTGTAGTTATCAAGATGTTGAGAGCATGAGGTTGGGGTGAAACCAGAGTTTGCTGCCAGCAATATCTAGGATTGAAGGAAATAAGCTAATTTTGTAGGTGATATTTTTGCAGTAAACAAAATCGAGATTCATTCAGGTGCTTGCCATGGGTGGACATTTCAGTATTCTTTGAGAATCCCGGAAATGGATGATGTAAAAGTTTTTACTGTAAACCACCAAGATTTTACTCTTTCTTGTTAGCCTTTGATAACACCACTGTGTAAACTTACCTTGTAATTGAATTTTCATTTGCGGAGACGTTCTTATGTTACCATCCTCAACTAAAGCCCTTTTCTGTTCTATTGATTGGGATCAACTTTTTGGCTTCTGATATGGAGGTAGTTCACTTGTCTCGTTCAAGCTTTTAAGAAATATTATTGGGGGTGGCGGACCCTTATTGAAACAATTGGAATTAGGGGCAAAAAATACACAAAACTCTTGCTTCTTTCTTCCATTTAGTTCAA
The DNA here is from genome assembly GCA_963682055.1 of Primula veris. NCBI lineage: Eukaryota > Viridiplantae > Streptophyta > Magnoliopsida > Ericales > Primulaceae > Primula > Primula veris. Next base: position 23,828,499 of record OY821748.1, on the reverse strand, counting down.
TTCAGATATTGTCAAAGTGGTTCGAGAGATAAATAACTGAAAACTAGTTAGCTATCGGATCGAGATCCACCAAGAAGAAACCATGGAAGAGTGGTGGTGGTGTACGTCGATGATGAATCTCCGATGTGCGAGGGGGTGGTTGGTTGAGGAGGAGAGAGAGAGAGACCGGCTGAGAAAGATTGTACATGTGATGATCGTGATATGCAGTTAGAGATGGATACCGTGCAGAGGCGGTTTTAATGGAAGACAAGACAGATTGGGCCTTGGGGCGCACTTCTCTGAGGGCACAAAAAAATTAGACGGTATCATATATGTATACTAGTGGATGTATGCCTACGCGATGCGTGTTGTAACGCGTAGTTGTTTGTAATACATTAAAAAAGTTAATAGATGGTTAATTACTAACCTTTTTTCATAATAATTTTTTATGCTCCGTTCTCTATCTGGATTTTCAGAATCTCCTCTTCTCTTATTTGAAGTTTGTATTTGAAATTTTGACAGTTTTATTTCTTGGACAGGTGAGTTTGACATTTTATTTTTTTCCTAATTGCAAACCTATAATTTGTTTCATATACGAGGGTATTCCGGGAAATAAAACTTTCGAGCCTTATTTAGATATATCTATATATTATTTAAGTGAAATACCCCTAGTGAGGCATGCCATTTTCTTTTCCAAAAAGAAACCTATTAATAATTGAAATTACAAAAAGAACCGAGAACTTAATCTACCCTATAAATAAAAAAAAGAAAAGGCCGGTTAAAATGATAAAACTATTCTTCTTCCACGTTAAGTTATTCTCGCTTTACCTTTCTCTCTCCCTTTGTTCTCTATTGTCTCTTTCTATATTCTATCTTCAATTTCTTTATGAAGAAATTCATCCCGATGTGGATTGTTCTGTGAGAGATTTATGAGTCTTCTAAGATAGTTATTTTTTTTTTTTAATGTTACATACGTTTTTTTTTTTTATAATATTTTTCTTGTTTTTAATAATTATAAATATTTTTTTTTATTTCACAACCAACCATCGGGTGGGCTCGACGGTCAGTATTATATAAGTCAACTTGACTTAGACTTAGTACTTGTGCACTCATGCCTCGTTTGGTTACAAGACTTGTAGTCCCGGTACTATTAATCATGCAGTAATACAAATGATGATGATATTTCTAGTCCGGATGATGATTCGACCTAGAAACTATCATTTTGAGGCCTTAATTATCATATTAAATCCAATTTTATATTGCGTAAATAGGGGTTAATATACCATTTTACTGTTTTTAATTATTTTTAATTCCATTTATCTATTATGAGTGAAAGTTGCCCTTTTTAGGTGCATTTATGTGAAGAATGGAGATGAAAGGATTAAAGATACAAGTTGGAGAAGCTAAAAGATCTAAAAGAAGAGGATATTAAAATTATATTCGGTAAAAGGAGCTAAAATTGGGCAACAAAGAAGAGATCAAGTCAAAAAGGAAATAAAATTCAGTTGTCGCCATGTGATTCAAATCGGACACCTCTCATCCGAATCAGACACCATCCGTCGCCATAAATTGATGACATGGCACAATCTGATTGGTCAACGCCGTGTGATTCGAACCGGACACCTCTGACTCGAATTAGAGTTTTTTAGCAATTAGGTCGTGAATTTTTCTGAGCAGAACTCTTTAAATACAATTGTAATCTCCGTAAATTTTTAGGCTTTGTCTCCGGGAAGAAACCCGTAATGTTATTCTCTCTCTTAATTCAATTTATATTATCTTTATTTTATGTTATGTCCTTCTTCACTTCACGATACCTCACCCTTATGAGCCTCGTTCCTTCTCCTTATTACTGAGTTTTAATGGTGATTTATCTCCCTAAATTTTGCCTACTCGGTAATATCCTTCTATCCTTATTCTCTTTTTATTTAATTGTTTATATTTATCTTTATGCTTTTTATTATTGTTTTAGCATAGATTCTATTTTTGATAATAATGAAAAGTGAAGATTGACGACCCTCGTTGATGAGTTTTTATTTTTAATTAGTTTAGATTAAATAACAAAGGCGTGAGCCATATCGTTATAAAAAAAACTAGAAAAACTCATGTTTAAATATATTTTAATTGTTTTACATAATCTCATGGGGAACTCGTACTTTCTAGATTTATAAATATTATTACTACGATTGGCCCTAGTGCTCTTGCTAGGTAAAAAAAGCTTTATTTTTATAAATACATTTTTAAGCCGATCAAGTTTTTGGCGCCGCTGTCGGGGATTAATGTTCAAATAATTTTAGCATATTTAAGCACACAAAAAAAATAGTTCAATGGTTGATGTAAATTGTTTATTTTGTTAAGTTATTTTTACTTTGTGTTTATTAAGCTTTGGAATTGCGGAATCGATTAAAATTGCATGAACATGTATTATGGAATCTGCCCGATTCGCACCAATCTCCATTTGATAGGATCAAGCCTGCCATTAACTACTCCTAATACGGATCTCTCCATTTGATCCGGATCATCCTCGAAGTTTCAGATTTATTATTCGCTTTTATATTTATTACTTAGTTTAGCATTTTTAAAGTTGTTTTCAATTAATTAAATAGCTTTTGAAGCATGAAAAAAATTCTTAAATTTTATGTTGATTTAAAGAATCAGTTTTTTTAAAAAAGAGATTTTTTTTAATATTTTATTTGAAAGTTAAGCGTAATCTCAGTTTGTTTCTGAAAGAAAAAAAATATTTCTTTTATAATTATTAAAAAAAATCTTTTTACTGATTTCAAGAATCAGGTTTTCCTTCTCTAAAAGAGGAAGTAGAATTTAAAATATTTTATTTGTTTTTATTTGATTGATTTTTAATTAGTCCTTTAAAAATATTTAAAATACAATATACTTCTATCAAAGTATCATAAGAAAATACCTTATCTAATTGTCTTAATCTAGGAATTAAATTAATAAGAATAAGTGATTTATATGATTATTTTTCCCTTCAGACGTTACTTGAAAAAAAGTCATCTTTTGATATAAATATATTGCTCATTGCTTGCCTTCACCTTTCAGTGGCATAGTACATTTCTTTCCAAGATATGAAAATCAAATTGCGATCATAGGCTATTTGTTCGCTCTCATTTTCGTACTTCACATGAGTTTAAGTACGGCTGTTTTGATCGAACAAACTTGCAAACAAACTGCACATTTTGATTTTTGTAAGTCTACTCTAAACTCAGATCCTCGTAGTGTCAAGGCTGTTGATAGGCAAGACCTTGCTCGATTTTTTATTGAAGCGATTGAAAGGTACACAAATGAAACCAGTAAGATTATGAACGATTTATGAGAAAAAAATCACTGGGATACATATGAAGGAGTTTATCAGCATGTGCTCTACTGATTATGAATATATAATTCCGAAACTTCCCCAGGCGATTCAAAAATTAATAGGTGTGATAAGCCACATCTAGAGGTGATAAGCCACATCACGTAAAAGGAAAAAAAAAACAAAATAGTAGTGGTCAATTAGTCGGGTCTATTTAATAGGTGTGATTAAGCAAACGTGTGCATGCTCACTAGCCAAAAAATGATATAAGAGTAAGCAAAGAAAACTTTTTAATCGGAATTACAACATTTAAAATTTAAAATAGGACTTCACTTCAAGGGGTGATAAACCACATCACGTAGAAGGAAAAAAAAAAACCAAAATAGCAGTGGTTAAATAGTCGGGTATATTTAATATGTGTGATTAAGCAAAGGTGTGCATGCTGACTAGCCAGCCTGCCTCCATGGAGGCCTAAGCATGGTCGGGGCCTCTACAACTCGTTCAAATCGTTTAAAATAGGACTTCACTTCTAGGGGTGATAACCACATCATGTAGAAGGAAAAAAAAACCCTAAAAAGCAGTGGTTAAATAGTCAGGTCTATTTAATAGGTGTCATTAAGCAAAGGTGTGCATCCTGACTAGTCAGCCTGCCTCCATGGAGGCCTACGGGTGGTCGGGGCCTCTATAACTCGTTCAAATCGTCTAAAATAGTACTTCGCTTTTAGGGGTGATAAGCCACATCACGTAGAAGAAAAAATAAAAATAAAAAGTAGTGGTCAAATAGTTAGGTCTATTTAAAAGGTGTGATTAAGTAAAGTTGTGCATGCTTACTAGCCAAGACACCACATTAATGCCCCACTTGGTTACAAGTTATTCGTTAGTTAGCTCGACAATATTTCAATATGATTATATCCTATATAGATTAAATTATACAACTATATTTTGTTGATGTGGGACAAAAAAATTAGTTTCAGTCCTTTTTTATGATAAACAAGTTTGAATTCCTTTTTTTTTTTTTTTGAGTTTGATGTCTCCTAACTCGAATTATATGTAAACGTATTAATAATTTTAATTATCTCGACACTTTTATATCGGAACTCAGTGACCAATTTTGCGGTTTTAAATGAAACTAACCGCTAGACAAAATTTCTGCTTGTCAACAAGATGTGTGTGTTTCATTATTGCCACAGAAGAAAGGGTAAATGAAACAAAAAACCTTTGCTAATTTGCTAACATATTGGTCTGTAGGTCCAATGGATTGCAACAAAGAATAAACCTAGAAATTATCATATCAAATTACTCTGTGTAGGACTACGGATCAGACAACATAATGAAGGAATATCTTCTTCCAAAAGTAGTAATTTCAAATTATTTTGATGTACAGCCAATATTTCACAAACTTCCCCTTCTCCACAGCTTCTCAATGCATCACCGCGTAGCTCATCTTCCGTATCTATACAACACTCTCCTCCCGTAAGCAGGCACCCACATGGGCACAATCAAGTATATGTTAACGATCTCGGAAACATAGGAAGCACTCGAAACAGAAATCGGAACTCGAGACATTCTGGGCCGTTGGATTATAGTGGACACCACATGGGTACAATCAAGTATACGATAATGATGTCGGGAGCATGAGAAGCACTCGAAACAGAAATCGGAACTCGAGACAATCTGGGCCGTTGAATAATAGTGGAAAAGGCATTGTCAAATTTATTGAGGGATCAACTTCAGCAAGCACAGGTCCAAGTCCTCTTCCTAGCTAGATTTGCGGTATCAAGATCAGGCCATATAGCCTACAAATAAAACACAGTTTCCGGAAATAATATACAGATTGTTCGATGGTTTGAGTCAAGAGATTCATGTAATTAACTTTCAGGTGGTCTAGATTTGTTTCGGCCACTCATAATTATAGAACTTGCACTTTAATGAATGTTCTGAAAAGATAAGACGTTTTCCAGGGTAGATAAAAAAAACTTTGTTGCAGTTCACTTCAAAAAAAAAAAAAACAAGCTTCTTCATTTAAAGAGAGACTCATACAAGTATAATATCTTCATAAAATTATTACTTAAGAACAAAGAATGAAACTATTTTATTGGAGGTGTTCGACGGGAGATGAGAATGATGTAGACAGATAGGGCGTGGTATATAGACAGACGGTGATTGATTAGTGATCGAACATGAGATGGTTGGTGCACAAGGTGCCTATTGCAGTTGACACGATTAAACTTTATTAATAATAATTTGATAATTCTACATCAAGTAGTTTGACACATTTGATTTTGGAAAGCAAGAGACTAAAAGAGAGACTAAAAAAGTGGTGGTCAAATAGCCGGGGTCTATTTATTAGGTGTGGTTAAGGAAAGATGTGCATGCCTCTACAACACTCCCAAAGCTTCTCGACGGCTACAACATTTGTCTAGCTTGAATATTGATTGCCAATTCAAATGTTGAGTTGGTTACACCATCTTAATTTTACTAGGGTAATAAGCACACAACACCTAACACCTTATTGTATTAAATAGTTCGACATACCACTCCACCACTGTAATGCTCCATTTGGGAGTGCAAATTGTACAACATACTAAAAATTCAAATAAAAATACATAACCATAAAGCCTACCATAAACTTAAATATTAATCAAAATATAATTTTTTTAAATTAATTTGACATTTTTTTATGCAAACGAAATGTGAAACCGTTAAAAAAGATGCGTGGGTTTTATAATTGCCAGAAAAGAAAAAGGTTAATGAAACCAAAAGTTTTTGCTAATTTGCTAACAACATCCACAATAGCTGTGTTAATTTTAACAATATTAACTTTGACACATCATCATTTAATTGCATGACTGTTTTTAAAATAACTTAAAATGACTCAGACTGTTTTAAAAATGACTTAAATTGACTCAGTCTGTTTTTAAAATGACTCGAACTGTTTTTAAAATGACTTAAAACGACTCAAACTGTTTTTAAAATGACTTAAAACGACTCAGATTGTTTTTAAAATGACTTAAAACGACTCAGACTGTTTTTCAAATGACTTAAAACGACTTGTACTGTCTTTAAAATGACTTAAAATGACTCAAACTGTTTTTAAAATGACTTAAAACGACTTAGATTGTTTTTAAAATGACTTAAAACGACTCAAATTGTTTTTCAAACGACTTAAAACAACTCAGACTGTTTTTAAAATGACTTAAATTGATTCATACTGTTTATAAAATGACTTAAATCGACTCAGACTGTTTTTAAAATAACTTAAAACGACTCATACTGTTTTTTAAAATGACTTAAATCGACTCATAATATTTTTAAAATGAGTTAAAACGACTCTTCCTGTTTTTAAAATGACTTAAATCGACCCAGACTATTTTTCAAATGACTTAAAACGACTCATACTATTTTTAAAATGACTTAAATCGATCCAGACTATTTTTAAAATGACTAAAAACAACTTAGACTGTTTTGACAATGACTTAAAATGACTCAGACTATTTTTAAAATAGCTTAAATCGACTCAGACTATTTTTAGAATGACTTAAATCGACTCAAATTGTTTTTAAAATGACTTAAAATGACTCATACTGTTTTAAAATGACTTAAAACGACTCATACTATTTTTAAAATGACTTAAATCGACTCATACTATTTTTAAAATGACTTAAAATGACTCAAATTGTTTTTAAAATGATTTAAAACGACTCAGACTATTTTTAAAATGACTTAAATCGACTCAGACTATTTTTAAAATGAATTAAAATGACCCAGACTGTTTTTAAAAAGATTCAAACTATTTTTAATATGAATTAAGCCGACTCAGAATGTTTTTTTTTTTTTGCGTTTTTGAATTTTTGTTGATTTTAGGTTTTTTGGGATTTTCAAAGTCATTTTAAAAATAGTCTGACTCATTTGAAGTCATTTTAAAAAGAGTCTGACTCGTTTTAAGTCATTTTAAAAAGAGTCTGACTCGTTTTAAGTCATTTTAAAGGATGTCTGACTCGTTTGAAGTCATTTTAAAGACTGTCTGACTCGTTTTAATGCATTTTAAAAATAGTCTGACTCGTTTTAAGTCATTTTAAAAATAGTCTGACCTTTTAAGTTATTTTAAAAACAGGATGACTCAAATTAAGTCATTTTAAAAACAGTCTGGCTCAAATTAAGATATTTTAAAAAGAGTCTAACTCATTTTAAGTTATTATAAAAAGTGTCTGACCCATTTTAAGTCATTTTGAAAAGAGTCTGACCTATTTTAAAAAACTGTATGAAAGTTTAAAGAAAAACCATGCTCATATTAATAAAATTTGATAAGAATTTCGTTGTTTTTACCAATATATGTTTAATCACAATTTATTTAAAAGTACAAGGACCAGAATGAAACAAACTAAAATTATTGGGGATGCTTGTACTTTCAGCTATTTATGTGAAGATGCATTCACCGGTGGAATGGTAAAGCGAAAATCACCTTTAACTTCTAGGAGCAATGGGTTCTATCTTCTCGGTGATACAACTGTCAGTATCATTATGCACCTTGGAAAATAGAGATAGTTGTATTCTTTTGACATGAAATATGATTGAATAAAGCAATTTTCTGCTCTTGTTTGGTACTAGTATGATAGTTTATCACATCAGATATGTTTGCGTACCTTGGTTTATATAATAGTTTCTCACATCATGCTCTTACTACTTCTTACTATGATCTTGAAGATTAATGTTTGAGAACATATGATAACAGAACAACCGAAATCAATCAACAAAATATGGGTTGTTTCGGTCTTATGTCCTACAAATAAAACAAAGGCCTTATTCATCCCTACTGAAAGATACCACATTAAGAGCTTTTTTGGTTCCATACATTGGCATTGACGAAAATAAAACTTGTGTTCATCCAGCTTAATTTTCATCTGTTTTGAATGTTTTGTATAGAAAAAAATAAGTTTGCACTTTTATTTCTCTTATGCGATTAAGAACATAAGAAAGGTTTATATTTTAGCGAAGCTATTGTAGACACGTTTTGGCAATGTTTAGTACTTTAAAGACATTGAATTTTCCAAGCTTTTCAGGCAAATTTTTTACAAAAACTTATCTTTGAAGTTGCGATCAACCAAACTTTGGCCCAATTTGAAGGAAAAAAATAGAAATTACGCTTTACAAGATGCAATCAAACAAGAAAAAATTCTCGGAATGTTATGTTTCTCTTTGATTGGTGGCCATATTTTAACATTAATTTAGATTGGTTTATTTAATAGGGGATTTCCTCTAAGTTTTATTAATTTTGATAATGAATAAAAATAAAGTGCGGGGTTTTTCAGCAGTTAGTTTTAAAAAAGTATAAAACAAAACATTAGTCTTCCACAAGGCTCCACCCATATCGTCTCTTGGCTAGCCATCGGAAAAATGATAAATTGTTCATGGAGATTGTTAAGATATTACCCTATCACATATCTACCCTTCCTGTAGAAGTGGGTGTTCTTAAAAGATAAAACAATCGATAAGAAATAGAAATTTTGTTTGTGAAGGAATATACTTATGCCGGAAATAATAGATATGAGACATTATCTGAAGCACTTTGGACTCCGATAATCGTCCCTATCGTGATTTGGGGTACAGTGAAGTAATTCGACATCTTGTTTGAGATCTCTATTCCAATGAAATTGATAATTGTGACTTTTTTTTGGTGAAATTGAACTTGTGTGACTTTTTGAAGATTAAGTTCAAAAATTGTGAACTTTTGGCATTTTTCCTCGCCGTATCCAATGCTTTGTGAGGATTATTAGTATAAAATAAGAAATCAAAGTAAATGAAAAATCAAATTAAATTTGGTAATCACTAATGATATTGAATTGAATCCTACGGATGGGATTGTGATTTACTTCCATAAAAGTGTCATTAGAAAGATAGAAATACCCTGTCTGATAGTCATAATTTAGGAATTGTAACAAGGATATTTCCTTCAGACATTGCTTGGAAAAAATCATCTCATATAAATATCTTCATCTGTACTACCTTTTTATTTTATTTTTTACATAATATTTATTTTACTTCCCTTAAATATATGCTTAGCTTTGAACCCAACAATTCCTCCCAACCTTAAAAATATCCAGCTTATTGGCTTAAAAGCTGCAACCAAAATAGCCCTTAAACTCCATTTGGCATCCTTCCAACTACTTTCCGATTCTTAAATCTGTACTACCTTATATATCCTATACGAAACCATGCACAACTTTGTCCGACTTTTAACATGTAACTAAATTGCCGAAATAATTTTTAAGAAAATTCTATCATATACTTCATCCGTACTACCGTATCCAATGCTTTGTGATAGGGGTGTAAATGGTTCGGATTTGAATGGATTATCGTCAATGCTAAACCAAACCATTGAAAACGGATTGTAAAATTTTGGATCTAAAACAAACCATTTATTTTTCCAATTCAAACCAAACCAAACCTAATGGATTTTAGTTTTAATAATGCTTGTCATTCGTTCTTTAATCTAAATTAATACATATTTTAAGGAAAATTATTGACAAACAAAAATAACGTGACAAATAATTTCAAACAATGTATAAGCAACACTAATAAATACAAACATGTTTCATATCATCTCCTCAACTACACAGACAATGCATAATAACATATTAATTCGGTTAGAAAACAAAGAAATATGATTCATATAAGTAGTAATGAGATAATATAAAATTTAAGACATTTGATATCTGTTGCACAATTATTATTGTTCATTAGATTACAAAGTATATATATAGGCTCATTTATTATTAGTTATATATATGGAAGGAGTTTTAGGTTTTTTTTCATAATTAGGGTAAATAATAATTCTTGTTTTTAATTGGTATAACAGATTTGTTTTATTGGTTTGGATTGGATTCAACGTGTGCTCGGGCCGATGATCGGACTGATGATGTTCACTACATTAATCAAATAGTACTGTTACTCGGTGGACTTTTAGCAAAACATGAACATGTGGGGACGTGTGGTAAATTATATAATTCTTGGGGAATTAAATATGTAAATTGCAACAGTCAACGGTAGACAGTTTAAAATTGGTGGTGGCGGTTGAAGCTAAGAATATGGCGAATCGTCTCGGAATTCACCATTAATTGAAATAATATATTTTTAAAACAATGCCGAGTCACTAGACTGTAAACAACAGTTAAAACATTCACTATGAAGACTTTGCAAAGGGTGAAACCATACTTTTCAAAAAACAAAGAAATTCTGCCAAAATCAGAATAACAGTTCCAATAACATCACAATATAATAATCATAACTGAAGATGACAATAACATGGCAAAATTCAAATCAGTAACTTTCACATGTTGTCTATGCTGAAGTCTAAAAGGGTCAAGCCCCGATTACATATTTCTTCAAATACAAGATCTCCGTTCGCTTACTCTTTAATGTACAAGCAATACATGTCAATATACTCAATTACTAGAAAACCAAGCAATTTTTATTGAATCAATAAAAAAACTAGAGAGAGAGAGAGAGAGAGACAACTAGGGTGAAAAGCCCTAGCCGCCGAAAACATGACCGCTATTCAACCACCTGACCCCAACCAAACCCTTTCCCCGTACCCACCCTCATCTAAATCTTTCGCATCCATATTGAAAACCCAAACCGTAACATCAAAAGTTCCAGTTAAACAAATCGAATCTTATGAAGGAGAACCAATGATTCATTATTCAATCGAAGATTTAAACACTCTCTCAGAACCATTCAAATATACTATTGTAGGAAAATTTTCACACGGTAAGCCTCATATTGATATAATTCGTAAAACGTTTAGTTCGATGGGTTTGAAAGCTAACTATCATATTGGAGTCATCGACTCAAAACATATTCTAATTCGCTGTTATTATGAAGAAGATTTTCTACGAATTTGGATGCGTAAAATTTGGTATATTGACAATTGCCCTATGAGAACGTTTAAATGGTCTTATGATTTCAGCTCGGAAAAGGAATCTTCGGTAACCCCTGTTTGGATCTCTCTATCTAAATTACCTATTCATCTTTATAATAAAAGTAGTATTTTTAGTATTGCTTCAGCCTTTGGAAAACCCCTAAAGGTAGATGAACCAACAGCAAAACTGACTAGACCAGGTAATTAACCTAGGAGACTGCTCTCAATGCTTTAAATTGGGTAATTACTGCTCTCAATGCTTTAAATTGGGTCATTCTATAGAAGACTGTAAGTTTACTAACCTAGGAAAAGAAGAAGTCAGCAAAGAAGAGAATATCAGCAAAAAGAAAGACATTGTCAATGACAGAGAAAAAGCTAATGCAGTGAATTGTGAAAAACAAGCTAAACAAAAGAATATAAAGGCCAATTATTACAAAAATAATGAGAAAGTAAGCACAAAAGAATGGGTTACTAAAAGCTTTATTAATGAACCTCCAAAGAATGATGAAGAAGTAGCTGCAAAGCCAACTGCAGAAAATCCTGAAAACTATAATTTAATTATATTAATGGAGGAAGACAAGAGTGATAAGTGTAATCTTAATACTGAAATGGTTCTATTCACTGGTGAACCACATGTACTCAGGTCTTTAAATATTACTCCACTCTATGATGATAATGTGACAATGAGAAACTCTAGTCTGGTTGATGCTCCAGACATTTCTAAAAACTTAAGAATTGATCTGGGTCTCTCTCCTAGAGAAATTCCTAATATTTTGGAAGAAGGAGAATGGAAAACTCCAAAAAGAAAATTTGGGAAAAAGCCAGTTGTTGTTGGTAAAGACGCAATGGTTCTTAGATCCTCTAATGTAGGGGTTAAAAGAAGTTTTAAATGATTAATACGCTCTTTTGGAATATCAGAGGAGTGGGTACCAAATATACCACTAGGCGTATAAATAAATTATGCAAATTACATCATATTATGTTTTTAGTTTGTATTTAACCAAAGAAAAATCAAGACAAAGTGGATTTCTACAAAAGGAAGTTTGGGTTTGATGAGGTCCTGGTTCATGAAGAGAATAAAGTTTGGGTTTTCTATATGCAAGAGATTAATATTTCTATTATTAATCAAATGAATCAAGCTGTAACTATGGAAGTTTTTATTGGCTATTTGGGTTTTCAGTTACAGATTACAGTAGTTTATGCCAAATGTACAGCAGTTGAAAGAAAAGTTCTTTGGAGTTTCTTAGAAAATTTTAATACTAATAATCCTTGGTTGATTGGAGGGGATTTTAATACTGTTTCATCTGAAGATGATAAAATTGGGGATTGGCTATTAATATTAACTATGCTAATGATTATTTATCTTGTATAAACAATTTGGGTGTTTCAGAAGCTATCTATAGTGGTTCTAAATATACTTGGTGGAACAAACGTAATGGGGTGGATGCTATTTTTGAAAGAATAGATAAGATTCTATTTAATCAAGAGTTTGCCAATTTATATTCTGCAACATCTATCTTGACCATTTAAGCAAGGCTACTTCAGATCACAGTCCTTTAAAGTTACAGTTGGTTCAAGTCAGCAGTCCAAGAAGGTTCATATTTCAAAATTTCTAGGTAGATCATGAAGGTTTTCATAAAATAGTGAAAGATGTCGGGGTTCCTAGTCCTAATTCTAATGCTTTGGAAAATCTTGCTACCAACTTAAAAGCAACTAGAAAGAAACTTAAAGAGTGGAATTATAATACCTTTGGGAATATTTTCCAAGAAATCACAAAAGCTGAAGACAATTTGTTGAGAGCAGAACAAAAGTTTGAAGTTGATCCAACACCTGTCAATAGAATTGAGCTCAATCAGAAAGAAGCTATTCTAAAAGTTAAACTCAGCATAGAAGAGAAATATTGGGCACAAAAGGCTAATTTGAAATGGGCCTTACAAGGGGATGCTAATACAAAATTCTATCACAGCATAGTAAAGAAAAGAAGAATTAAGTGTGCTATTGGTGAAATAGAGAAAGAAGATGGTACTTATGTTAAAGACCCAGGGGACATTAAAAGGGAGGCCATTGATTATTTTCAAAGACTATTGGCAGCTGATCAATCTCATTGCTATGTATATAATAGCTTAAACAAAATTTCTAAAGTAATTTCTGAGGAGATGAATAATTTCTTGGACAAAGACCCCTCTAGAGAAGAGGTTAAAAAAGCTGTTTTTGACCTTAGTAATTCTAGTGCACCTGGCATAGATGGTTTTACATGTCAATTTTTTGTTTCTTGTTGGGATATTATTGGTAAAGATGTTATCAAAGCTATTGATCTTTTTTTCATGGGAGATCTATTACCTAGATCTCTTTCTACCACTGTTATTGCTCTTATTCCAAAGAAGATTAAGTCTAAGAAGTTTGCTGAATTCAGACCTATCATCTTATGTACTTTCTGCAGTAAGGTTATTTCAAAAATCATGTCTTCTAGATTTGCTAACATATTGCCTAATATTATTTATGAGAATCAAAGTGGATTTGTCAAATCTAGAGACATTGTGGACAATATTCTTCTTGCTCAAGAATTTATTTCAACTCTTAATAAAAAATCTAGTGGGAAAAATATAGCTGTAAAGCTAGATATGAAAAAAGCTTATGATAGAATATCATGACATTTCCTTATTTCTACTTTAAGAAAATTGGGTTTCTCTGAGAAGGTTATTGACCTAGTGTGGAGGATTATTTCTGGAAATCAAACTTCTATTTTGGTGAATAGCAGCCCTACTGAACTTTTTACTCCTAGAAATGGCCTTAGACAGGGGGATCCTCTATCTTCTAGTCTATTTATTATTTGTTCTGAAGTATTAAGTAGGAATTTAAATAAGTTGATTGACAACAAAAGATGGTCAGCATTCAAAACTCCTATTAGAAGTCCTATTATAACTCACCTTGCTTTTGCTGATGATCTGATAATCTTCAGTTCAGCAGATCTTCATTTTATCAGAAAGATAAGCAATACCCTGCAATGTTATAATAGAGATTCTGGTCAAGAAATCAGTTTAGAAAAAATCTCATTCTATTTCTCAAAAAGTGTCAGTGCTATACAAAAAGGAAATATCTGTAAAGAGCTTAATATCACAAGTAAGAAACCTCTTTTTTCTTATCTTGGCTGCAAGATATATTCTGGGCATAAAAAGTGTATACTATTTCATGAACTGATTTTAAAAGTTAGAAGTAAACTGTCTACTTGGAAGGGCAATTGGCTAAACTTAGGTGGAAAATTAATATTGATTAGGCATGTTCTTCAATCTATACCTATTTATACATTTGCAGCTATGAATCCCCCTCTACAAGTTATTAAAAGAATAGATCAATTATTGTCAAACTTTTCTATGGTAACAAAAATGGTAAAAATAAGTATCATTGGGTTAGATGGAGCAAAATTTGTACTCCTGTGAAAGAAAGGGGCTTGAATGTTAAAAGTTTTCATGACATTTCAAAAGCTTTTGCTATGAAACTCTGGTGGAAGTTCAAAACAAAAGATTCTTTTTGGACCAACTTCATGAAAGCTAAATATTGTAGAAAGAAGAAAGCAGAAGACATTCCTATTAAAAGAGGTACTAATATTTGGTGCAGAATGCTACAAGCTAGAGAATTGACTTAGAGTAATACTACTCTAGTTGAAAATGGGTTAAAACCTATATGGAAACTTACTACTCTTGGGAATTTTACTATAAACTCAGCTTGGGAAGTTGATAGAGAAGTAGGCACTGTAATTGGAGAAGCATATTTATATAGAATAGAATGGTACCTTTAAAAGTCTCTTGCTTTATGTGGAAATTATTTAACCAAGCAGTATCCTTGGATTGTAACCTACATAAATTTGGCATTAGTATAGCTTATATGTGTGGATGTTGCAAAAACTCAGAAGAGACATTTGATCATCTTTTTAGTAATGGTATAGTTGCAAATGAGGTTTGGAACTTCTTTGAAATTAAATGGGGTATTTTTATTCAGAACAATTCTTTGTATGGAAGAATTAACAGCTGGGGATCCTATATCATTAAGAAAAAGAATTTCTCTGAAAGGAAAATTTGTCAGGTTCTACCTTCTATCATTATTTGGATTATTTGGAAATCCAGATGTTCATACAAATTTGAGAATATCAAAATGAGGTCTAGCAATATTATTTGAAATTCTGAAGAGTTGATTATTCAGTCTGGTTATAGGGAAAAAGATTTCTCTTATTCTAATTACAATGGTAAGAAGAATATTAAAAAAGTCACTATTATTAGGTGGCTTCATCCTCCAACTGGGTATTTGAAGCTAAATATAGATGGCTGTTATAAACAAACAGATGTTGTTAATGGAATTGGTGGTCTAATTAGAGATGAAAAAGGTTTTTTTATCAAAGGGTTTTCTAGGGTTATTATTCTGAGTTCAAAGCCCTATATTATGGTCTACAAATCTCACCAAAAAGACTTTTAATTATTGAGAGTGATTCACTACAGTTAATTAATATCATTGAAGGTAAACAAAAATTCCCTTGGAAAGTTTTGGATCTATTTAATTGTATTAAAGATCTATTAAAGGAAGGAGAGTACCTGTTTAAGCATGTAGCGCGAGAAGGCAACAAAGCTGCTGACCTCCTTGCGAATTGGGAGGGTATCATCATTTCTTCTGTAGGGATGATTTTCCACAGGTATTAAAAAGGATTATATTTACTGAAGCTAAAGGTTTTTCTAATCTAAGGTTTAGATGAAGATGAAGATGGGGATATATTATTTCTTCATGTTTAATTTAAGATGAAGATGGAGATGAAGATGAAGAGCGTAGAAGAGAGGAGAGGAGAGATTCTCTCTCTTAGGTTATTTCTCAGAGAGAAATGAAGAGGTGCAAGATGATGACAGGTGTTATTACATCTATTCTCAGGTCCAGTCCCTCAAGTTTCAATCACCATTCTATTGAATCCAGATTTAGCAATTTCTGGATTTTAAGTTTCATTTATTTCAATTGGTTGTAACAGTTTGTTTTTATTTCTTTTGGGTCTCTAATTTTGAGATTCTCTCTGTAATTACTTATGGTTTCTTTCCTGTGGGGTTTTCCTTCGCAGATTTTCATTAATAAATTGTGGGTTTCCCCCACTAATAATTTATAATAATAAAAAAAAAACTAGAAAACCAAGCAAACAAAGCAACAAAAATAAATTTATCTTAAATATACTTTTATTTTCATTTCCTCGGAAAAATAGCAAGACTGCCCGAAAATGATATATCATGTAGACAAGAAGTATAACCCACTTCATCAATAGTCTCCAATGGACGATTCAGATTTCTACATAAGAAGTGCATATTAAAGAATCAACCTTTTTGTGCCACTGTTGGAGCGGTTCTCCTGGCGTACAATAATCCGTATGCCTGTGAGCGCTTTTGGTATAAATAGTAAACTACACGTTTTACCCCACCATGAACTATATAAAACAAATTACCACTCTTACGCTCTTACAGAAAATACCACCCTCTCGAAACAATCACTGCTTTCACCCCTTCATGACCCTTGCAAAATTGGGTGCTAGCACTCTCTGCACACTTATTAAACCATTCTCACATACACATCTTTCCCTCTCCGAGTGCCTTACAAAACAGTTAAACATGTGCCCCCTTAGTATATTCAGGGTAGTGGCACCGTCTCTCACTCTCTTGCGAGATGCAAAAACCGAAAGCTTGGTTCGCACAATTTGAGCATCCCTTATTCTTACACCATCTCCCAACCCTTCGAATGTTGATAAAACTTATCATTATGTTGGTGTTCAATTAGTTAGCACGTGAAAGAAGAGAGAGACCGATAGGACGAGAGTTATGGTTTTACTTTACTTCAGAAGCACATATTGATAAATTTTTGCCACCTTAAAGATTAGAATAAGGGCAATTTGAATAGGTTATAAAGATGAACCTTTCTACCACTCAAGTAAAACCATAACCGTCATCCACTTTCTCTCTCCCGCTCTTTTCCCTATGGCTAACAAACTGAACATAAGCAAGATGATCAGTCATATCGATGTTCGAAGGGTTAAAAGATGGGGTAAGAATTAGGGTTGTTCAAATTGCGCCAACATGGCCTCCTGTTTTTTCATCTCAGATGTGGGTGAGAGACGGTGCGAGTACCCTGCATGCACGAAGGGGGAGCAAGGTAGACAGTATTCTAAGGTCCATGGATGGGAAAAAGTGTACGTGAGAAAGGTGTATTAATTCTGCAAAGAGTGGTATGGGTAACAGGGGGAAAACAATGCTTGTCTAGAAAGGATGGTATTTTCCCTAAGAGCATAAGAGAATTAGTTTGTTTTGTATAACTCATGGTGGGGGTAAGAGGTGTAAGTTCTGCGATTGTACCAAAACTGCTCGCAATCGTACGAAGCATCATGTACGCCAGAATTGCGGAATGAGGTGTTTGCACGAAAAATATGGAAAGAGCGAGCGGGCACTCATGATTTAGTTTATCGCACGATGGCGAAAGAGGTGTGCAAACGAAGGACACAAAAAAATCGAGCAGGGTTAGACGAACTTTTTTAAGGCGAACATGGGAGGTAAGTGGCCAGATACCGATTCAGTCAAATATATTTTATGAATTCAAAAAGCTTGGAGATAAAGTTTAAATGATTTGAAGCAATCTCAGAATTATAGAAAAAAGATATTGAACATGTTTTCTTATTGAAATAGAAGACTTAAAAGGATATACAAGGAAGACTCCTAGTCAAAGAAGTAAAGCAAAGACTTCTTATTTGAGTTTGATTAGGATTCGTTATAAAGATGATCTTAATCTACTCATTGGACAATTGGGTGAAAATGATGATAAAGAGTTCTCTTAGTTTAACTTATAAAAGTTGGAGAAAAACATGTTAAAAGTAGACAAAAACACAAAAAACTTTACGAACTTAGCAAATACGCTACAACTAAAGTGACCAAAACTAAACTATAAACACAGATCTCCACACATCTATCAACTGATTTTCAAGTTGGCACCAAGGCCCATGGCCATCTCGAAATATTGTATAACATATGTGTAGAGATCTGCATACATAGCAACCCTAAAAATAAGGTATCATGAACTTCACATGCTCATACTCACAGGAAGTTGTCATGGTACTCTCAAAAGTCCGCCATCTGTCTTTGTATTTGTATATGATCTCTTACCACCCCATGTTTTCCTGACAAAAACTGGAACGACCCTATGTGTTTTTCCCACATCATTCGTTCATTCACCTCTTTCTGCCACTCTGTCAAGACATAAAAACTGGGTGCTCGCACGCTTTTCTGAAATCTATCATGCAAACAATTCTTTCTACCACCGTTGCGTATAATAATTCATACGCCTCTGAGCGCTTAGGGTATAATCAGTAAACTACACCTCTTACCCCAAACATGAGCGATATAAAACAAATTACCACCCTTATGCTCTTATGGAAAATACCACCCCCTCCAAACAAGCATTGTTTCCCCCCTTCACGACCCTTGCAAAATTGGGTGCTACCACTCTATGCAGACTTATTAAACTGTTCTCACATACACCTCTTTTCCCCTCCGCGTGCCTTAAAAAATAGTCAAACTTGCACCTCCTTAGTGTATTCAGGGTAGTCACACCATCTCTCACTCTCATGCGAGATGTAAAAATTGAAAGCCCGATTTGCACAACTTGAGTATCCCTTATTCTTACACAATCTCCCTACCCTTTGAATGTCGATAAAACTTATCATCATGTTGGTGTTCAATTAGTTAGCAAGTGAGAGAAGAGAGAGACAGAGAGGACGAAAGTTATGGTTTTACTTTAGTTCAGATGCACAAATTTATAAATTTTTGCCACATTAAAGATCAGAATAACGGTAATTTGAATAGGTTATAAAGATGACCCTTGCTACCACTCAAGTAAAACCATAACAATCATTCTCTCTCTCTCTCTCTCTTCTCTCTATGACTATAACACTGAACATAAACATGATGATCAGTCATATCGACGTTCGAAGGGTTAAAAGATAGGGTAAGAATTAGGGTTGTTTAAATTACGCCATCATGGGCTATTCTTTTTTCATCTCACATGGGGGTGAGAGACGGTGCCAGTTCTCTGAATGCATGAAGGGGCGCAAGGTAAACTGTATTGTAAGGTCCACGGAGGGGGGAAAAGTGTACGTGAGAAGGGTTTATTAAGTCTGTAGAGAGTGGTATGACCCAATTTTACAGGGGTTATGGTGGGGGGGGGGGGGGGGAAAGAATGCTTGTTTAGAAGGGATGGTATTTTCCCTAAGAGCATAAGGAAAGTAGTTTGTTTTGTATCACTCATGGTGGGGGTAAGAGGTGTAAGTTCTGCGATTGTATCAAAACCGCTCGCAATCGTATGAATCATTGTGTACGCCACAATTACGGAATGAGGTGTTTAAACGAAGAATGCGGAAATAGCGAGTGGGAACGCATGATTTAGTTTATCCCACGGTGGTAAAAGAGGTGTGCAAACGAAGGACACAAAAAAATCGAGCAGGGTTAGACGAGCTTTTTTAAGGCGAACATGGGAGGTAAGTGGTCAGATACCGATTCAGTCAAAGATTTTTAATGAATTCAAAAAGCTTAGAGATAAAGTTTAAATGATTTGAACCAATCCCAGAATGATAGAAAAAAGACATTGAACATTTTTGCTTATTGAAATAGAAGAATTAAAAGGATATATAAGGAAGACTCCTAGTCAAATAAGTAAAACGAAGACTTCCTATTTGAGTTTGATTAGGATTCGTTATAAATGTGATCTTAATTTACTCATTTGACAATTGGGTGAAAAATGATGCTAAAGAGTTCTCATAGTTTAACTTATAAAAGTTGGAGAAAAACATATTAAAAGTAGACAAAAACACAAAAGACTTTACGAACTTAGCAGATACGCTACAACTAAAGTGACCAAAACTATAAATACGGATCTCTACACATCTATCAATAGATTTTCAAGTTGGCACCAAGGTCCATGGCCATCTCGAAATATTTTATAACATATGTGTAGAGATCTGCATACATAACATCCCTAAAAATAAGGTATCACGAACTTCACATGCTCATACTCTTTGGAAGTTGTTGTGGTACTCTCAAAAGTCCGCCTTTAGTCTATGTATTTGTATATGACCTCTTACCACCTCATGTTTTCCTGACAAAAACTAGTACGACACTACGTGTTTTTCCTGCATCCTTCGTTCGTTCATCTCTTTCTGCCACACTTTCATAGACATAAAAACTGGGTGCCGCACATTTTCTGAAATCTATCAAGCAAACAATTCTTTCCGCCATCGTGGCATATAATCACTATTATACACCTCTTACCCCCACCATGAGCGATATAAAACAAATTACCACCCTTACGCTCTTATGGAAACTACCACCCCCTCCAAACAAGCATTTCCCATTTCATGACCCTTGCAAATTGGGTTCTACCACTCTCTGCAGACTTATTAAACAGTTCTCATGTACACCTCTTTCCCCCTCTGCATGCCTTACAAAATAGTCAAACTTGCGCCTCCTTAGTGTATTCAGGGTAGTCGCACCGTCTCTTACTCTCATGCGAGATGCAAAAACCAAATACCCGATTCGCACAATTTGAGTATCCCTTATTCTTACACCATCTCCCAACCCTTCGAATGTCGATAAAACTTATCATTATGTTGGTGTTCTGTTAGTTAGCCAGGATGAGAAGAGAGAGACTGAGAGGACGAGAATTATGCTTTTACTTTACTTCAGATGCACTGGTCGACAAATTTTTGCCACCTTAAAAATCAGAATAAGGGTAATTTGAATAGATTAAAAAGATAACCCTTGCTACCACTCAAGTAAAACCATAACCACCATCCGCGCTCTCTCTCTATCTTGCTCTTCTTTTTACGGCTAATGAACTGTACAAAAATAAGGTGATCAGTCATAATGACATTCGAAGGGTTAAAAAATGGTGTAAGAGTTAGGGTTGGTCAAATTGTGCTAACATGGCTTCCTTTTTTTGCATCTCACACGGGATGAAAGACGGTGCCAGTACCCTGAATGCACGAAGGGGGCGCAAGATAGAATGTATTCTAAGGTGTACAGAGGGCGGAAAAGTTATACGTGAGAAGGGTGTATTAAGTCTGGAGAGAGTGGTAGGGCCCAATTTTACAAGGGTTACATAGGGGGAAACAATGCTTGTTTAGAAGGGGTGGTATATTTCCTAAGAGCGTAAGGGAAGTAGTTTGTTTTGTATCGTTCATGGTGGAGGTAATGGTGGTAAGACAATTCTTTGGAAAATCATTTTCTAACAAACTTTGGTTTTAAGAAATTGGTGTTTCCGATTGAATTGTTGAAAGCGTTTTTCGTTTGGCTTTTCTTTTTTGGGTTTTGGTGAAAATCCTCTTTTCTGGTTTTAGATCGTCTGGTATGAGTAGTGATGTATAATATGTGTTATGTATCACGTGTATGAATGTTTGTGCCGGTTCCTAGCATGTTTCTGTATGGAACCATTATGGGATCAAACATTATTTTTGGTGATGTACATGCCTGTATGTTTAGTTTTATATAACAACATGCTATATTTGATAATTAGTCTAATATGTATGTTTGGTTTTTGATACGAAACGCATGAGATGCAATTTTGTATATTTGTGACCATTTATGTTGAGTAATTTTGGTGTTTGGACTTTTTTCCAGTGACATGCCTCATACATGTATCTTTTTATTTATATATGAATGTGTAAAATGTAATTGTTGACCATTTAACTTAGAAACATGTATGTTTTGAGTTTTGTTAATTTGTAAATGCACGTTCTTGGTAGGGACTACTTCCTGCATGTCCAGTGGCTTGTAATACTTTCGAGCATGTAAACGGGTTGCCAATGTTTTATTTTATGCTCATGGTACAAGAATTGGATAATTCTTTGAACATATCTTGAGCAATGTGTTTGCTACTTGTATAAATTGTATGAACAAGTATGTAATTGTTACTGGTTGATTTTATTAATGACACGTAAAGGTAATGTCACCTGGTGTGTTTACAATATTAAGTTGTGATAGTATTGCTTAGCAAGCGTCTAAGCTTATGAATATGACATATACTTTACTGTTATGGTATATTTTGGAAAATATACACGTGTTTATTAATTTTGGAGTAACTGTCCTTTGTTGACTTTTAGTTACACTGGTGGTTAGAAAGAATATTGGTTTGTGAAACCGTTTTGTAATAAATGATTTGGGCTGTAATTATAATAAATTATGAGGATTATAATATAGTGAATCATTTATTTACATTGATTTTTTGTGAGCAATGTGGTCAGAGACCATATTATATTTTTAATGGATTTATATATTGTTAGTGAACATGTTTATTGTATTATGTTAATAAAATTACTAACAATTTCCAATGAGTATTTGTGTAGATATGGATCTCTACCATGGAATTGGAGGATTGGTGATTATTCGAAACAGTTCTAGTAAAAGCCATTAAATTGGGGATTACGACAGAACTGTTTTCGAAATAGTTCTTGTAAAACCATTTTCTGATTTTCAGAATTTGGGGCTTACGACAGAATTGGTTGAATTCTGAGATTGTTCTGTGTAAAATCAGATTTATCTGGTGTTTACGGCTGAATAAATCTTTCAGAATTTGATAATCTTTTTTCGGGAATGAACTAGAATACTCTTGCAAAATCAGTTTCTTGAAACCATGCGTGGTTATAGAAATTTGGTGTTTGCGAGGGAGGAGTTTTAGTTTCATTTTTCGAAATTAGATTGTGCGTGTTTGTTATTTTTGATAACAAACAGTTTCCTACGGAAAATATCCGGAAGACAGTGGGTGCTGGAACTGACTAGAACATTGTGGGTGCCGGTGTAACTCCTATTAATTTTGCATGAGTGCATATTAATGACGGGGGTTACAAATTTGAAACCACCATTATTAAAGACACTAATGTGGTGATATAATGGCTGGTGTCCTTATTAATTGTGATTTATTGCAATTTAATTTGGAGGGTTACAAAATTTGTAACGGTAATCATTAATGAGATTAATGACGAGTATTTATAACTTCTTATTAATTGTGATTAATCGCAACTTAATTTGAAGAATTATAAAGTATTGTAACGACAGTTATTGTTGGCATTTATGGAGAGCTTTATTAGCTACCTACGAATTGCAATGACGAATCGGTTACATATTTGGATGAAAGGTTATTTAATAACCAACTTGATTCATCCAAGAGCAAATAATTTAATGATTAACAAATTATAAATGGTCGTTGAGTTTATTTTAAGAATAAACAAATATCGGCTAATTTATTATTTGTTGAAATAACATTTTATTAGTTTGTTGAAAGAACATTTAATAATTTGTTGATATAACATCTTATTAACTTGTTGAAATAACATATTATGAATATGTTGTAGTTGCTATTATTGAGGATAGTAATTGAGTAATAGTATATTACTATTATTGGGGGAGAACCCCGAGGGTCCAAAAAATGTGGGGGTAACCCGTCGATCCTGTAGATCAAGAATTTAAACGTACCCCAAATCGCCTACGGGCAAGTGGGAGAATATCTAACGGTTCAGTGGTATGGACTTAAAACATCTGAAATAAATGATACTATTTCATTTACCACATTGAAATCGATTAAGTTTCTCCATGATAGTGTGCATGTCTTGAGTGAGGACAAAGGGAATGCACGAACTGTGGGGGGTTAATGTGTGAAAACGTTTTAAACGTTTGAAAATCCACTAACAAGTGGAAGCATACAAATCTGAATCATGACTAGTGGTTTTTAAAACCTAAAGGACAGTAGCCTTTCGGTAGCCTAAACACTAGGATCAAATTGTAATAAATTTGCTTGTTTGTGGCAACACATGAGTGACTATTTTTTCAAAATGAGAATTTTAGTTGATACTCTTGTGGTCAATAATGACATGTTGAGTTATTCAACTAAGTCACTGATTTGACATGATATAGTAGGTCATGAAAATATAAAACTATAAATGTTTTATTTTTCTAAATCTATTATTTAAATTGAAACACAAATATGAGTTTGTGTTTGAAGCAATGTATTGCTAAGTTTTCAGTTCGAAGTTTTGAACGGAGTACATAACCTAATGGTTTGATGCATTTGAGATGCGAGGAAACCAAGAAGGGCTAAAAGGTATTTCCTCAATTTATTGATGGTTGTACTAAACACTGATATGTCTAATTGATGAGAAGTAAAGACAAATCAGTCGAGATATTCATTCAAGTAAGAATGAATACATGAATTCTATTGTTGAGGATTAAGACTTGTCAGAAAACATGTTTAATCATGGGTGTTCTGTTGTGTTAATCTACCAACTTTAATCCAATAATTAAGTGTTAATCATTAAATGATAGACTATTCTTGGACGTGTTAGATATTGTCTAACTAGTTCCGAAATGATATTTTCACATGGATATGAATACATGATCAGTGTGATTGAAACGGTGAACATGAGACACCGTTTGCACAATTGTGTGGTTGGAATGTCATGTTAATAAGCTCAGGGTTAAACTCTGAGTTTGTGCGGGAAGTGAGCTTTCTGCAAGATATGTGTTGAACAAACTACCTCTTAGGAAGTTGGACCAAACAGTCAGAATTATAGAAGGCATGATGCCTGACTATAAGTTCGTGAAAGTTTGGTGCTACCTAAGAAAGGTCTCAATCTTGTTCCTTGAAGGACTTGGATAGGATCGAAAAATGGTAGATTGTGTGTTCTTCGGATAAGCACAAAATATAGTGCTGATCGGTTTCTAGTGCATAAGGTACATGGCTTTAAAGTGCATATAGAACATTGTTCTATGCCCGAGAAGGATATTTTCTAAAAGAGAAATTTTTCCGCAAAAACTCTAACGCTTGGCGAGTGTGATCAATACGTTGAGGGTTCAAAGCATTACGCTACCCAAGACAAGTGAACTCTCAAACGGTGCTGGAAAAGTGGGAAAGTGAATCTTGTAAGGAAGATGAAGTGCCTCGGCATGGTAAAAGGGTAAGTAAGGAAACTTTCTTTGTCCCTTGACCTTCATGAGTGAAGGTGAATCGACGATATTGAAATAATCAATGTTATCCATATAATGTGTATATGGGAAGATGCCATCAACAATGAGGTTGATAGGCACGTGAGAAATAAAGTCAATTACTTTAAGTAAACTGACGGTTTTGATAATTTTAATGTCTATACCTAATCTCTATGAAAAGACGCATCATTAATTAATGAGAACATGTGTTTTATAAATGGAGATCTAGAGAATTAGGAACAACCCATTGGGTCGCGGTTCCGTGTAAAGTAAGCCAAGGTGCGAAACTTGTTAAGTCGCTATATGGACTAAAACAAACACCTAACTTATCATAGGCAGTCTCTTGTGCGTAAAGAACTGCACTAGACCAGTTATAGCCAACTCAGTGAGCAGACTCAGTAGGTTTGCCAATGAGGCTTCTCAGATACATGAGGTATACTGCCAATCATGAACTGCATTATATGAGATGTCCAAAATATTTGGAGGGTATTTAGATACCAAGTGTATCTCGAACTTTAACAGTACAAGGTCCACGAGTGGATATGTTTGTACTTAAAGAGGTTGCAGTCTCATGGAGGTCTGTAAAATAGATATGCTTACGTGGATCAACTATGAAATCGGAATTCATAATGTTGTAGACACTGGAGAAAAAAAAAGGGCAGATTGGCTGAGAAGTTTTGGGAGGTATTCCCAAGTGGCCAAAATTTGTTCCCTCAATAAGCATACACTGATAAAGTCAGTCAGTTATTGAATGGGATCAGAGTAATTGTATAATGGAAAGTCCCGACAAAGTCATGACATAGTCGTCGGAGACACAAGTCCGCAAAAGGAATTGCTAGCAAACAGTGTGGTATCCTTAGACTTTGCAAGGTCTAAGGATAATAATGCGGATCCATATACAAAATGCTTGACTCGTGGAGGAGTCAGAGCATCATCGAGGGAAATGGGGGTTGAAGCCCAATAAATTGGAAACCTTCACATAAGCTACCCAACCTGTACTGGAAATCTCAGTCTCAGGTTCAATGGGAAAACTGAACTGTGCGGGTTACCGAACAAAGCACTCGAAAACATAAGTTCTCAGCCCATTTCTATGATGAAAGAGTGATAGACCTGTACCATTTTAAGGGTGAGCATGAGGATCTTAATGAATCAAGTATCTCGAAGGTCGAGTGGGGTGAGTCAGGACACCTTTGACTTGAAAATCACCTATAACGAGTGTGTATGGCCGATACTATGTGATGAGCTAGGGCTAAATTGCTAAAACACTCGGTTGAATTTGCCAAGGCAGTCCAGGGCCAAATATGGACAACAACTAAAGGGTCTAGTAAGTGGTGTAGAGAAGACACTGTGCGGGTATCATTTTGTTATACACAAAACATTGAGGGTTCAAAGCATTACGCTACCTAAGGCAAGTATATATGAAAGGTATTTCACTATGACAGGTTCAAGGCGTGCGCTACCCGTCCTTATGCAGTGAATTCTCGTGGTTCTCTCGATTGCATTTAGTTGCACGTTGCATGTTTTAGATCGCATTCATGTGGGGGAATGTTGGAAAAAACCAAGTGGTTTTATTTGAGTGAATGCTCTCTTAATTTAGTGGTTACAAAAACCACTCATTCTCCCCATTTATGTGGGTCGTTTAACTGTAAAATGAGTTACAAATTGCATGTTTATAAAATAATGCTCTTGGTCCCTTTTTTGGTCTAAGTTTTCCAAGACAACTTTTATACATGGCATATACACACATTCACACATATTCACATATGCATATATATAGAGATAGAGTACCACACCACCAACGGCCCGACCGTGGCTCGGTGCCATTTCCGTCGAGTCACATGCGATAGACGTTGTACCTTGGGAACGAAGTGCCCCATTTAGCCAGAAGCAGAGGTGGCGGGGCAAATATCGTTTAAGGGAAACTGCTTGCAGTTATCTCGTCTCGGACTTTAGTCCATTTCAGTATCATTTACATACTCTTAATTTTGAAGGCTGTAATTGATAATTATATATTTGAGGAAACCATTTTCTGTTTATTTGTCCATTTCTTTTTCTGTAGAAATTATTGTGTTTATTTACAACGTACCCAACAGAAATTTTGATAGTTTTATTTCTTGGACAGTTGAGTTTGTCATTTTATTTTTTTCCTAATTGCAAAACTATAATTTGTTTCATATACGAGGGTATTCCGGGAAATAAAACTTTCGAGCCTTATATATTATTTAAGTGAAATACCCCTAGTGAGGCATGCCATTTTCTTTTCCAAAAAGAAACCTATTAATAATTGAAATTACAAAAAGAACCGAGAACTTAATCTACCGTATAAATTAGAAGAAGAAAAGGCCGGTTAAAATGATAAAATTACTCTTCTTCCACGTTGAGTTATTCTCGCTTTACCTTTCTCTCTCCCTTTGTTCTCTATTGCCACTTTCTATATTCTATCTTCAATTTCTTTATGAAGAAATTCATCCCGATGTGGATTGTTCTGTGAGAGATTTATGAGTCTTCTAAGATAGTTATTATTTTTTTTAATGTTACTTACGTTTTTTTTTATAATATTTTTCTTGTTTTTAATAATTATAAATATTTTTTTTATTTCACGACCAACCATCGGGTGGGCTCGACGATCAGTATTATATAAGTCAACTTGACTTAGACTTAGTACTTGTGCACTCATGCCTCGTTTGGTTACGAGACTTGTAGTCTCGGTACTATTAATCATGCAGTAATACAAATGATGATGGTATTTCTAGTCCGGATGATGATTCGACCTAGAAACTATCATTTTGAGGCCTTAATTATGATATTAAATCCAATTTTATATTGCGTAAATAGGTGTTAATGTACCAATTTACTGTTTTTAATTATTTTTAATACCATTTATCTATTATGAGTGAAAGTTGCCCTTTTTAGGTGCATTTATGTGAAGAATGGAGATGAAAGGATTAAAGATACAAGTTGGAGAAGCTAAAAGATCTAAAAGAAGAGGACATTAAAATTATATTCGGTAAAAGGAGCTATAATTGGGCAACAAAGAAGAGATCAAGTCAAAAAGGAAATAAAATTCAGTTGTCGCCATGTGATTCAAATCCGACACCTCTCATCCGAATCAGACACCATCTGCCGCCATAAATTGATGACATGGCACAATCTGATTGGTCAACGCCGTGTGATTCGAATCGGACACCTCTGACCTGAATAAGAGTTTTTTTAGCAATTAGGTCGTGAATTTTTCTGAGCATAACACTTTAAATACAATTGTAATCTCTGTAAATTTTTAGGTTTTGTCTCCGGGAAGAAACCCGTAATGTAATTCTCTCTCTCTCTTAATTCAATTTATATTATCTTTATTTTATGTTATGTCCTTCTTCACTTCACGATACCTCACCCTTATGAGCCTTGTTCCTTCTCCTTATTACTGAGTTTTAATGGTGATTTATCTCCCTAAATTTTGCCTACTCGGTAATATCCTTCTATCCTTATTCTCTTTTTATTTAATTGTTTATATTTATCTTTATGCTTTTTATTATTGTTTTAGCATAGATTCTATTTTTGATAATAATGAAAAGTGAAGATTGACGACCCTCGTTGATGAGTTTTTCTTTTTTATTAGTTTAGATTAAATAACAAAGGCGTGAGCCATATCGTTATAAAAAAAACTAGAAAAACTCATGTTTAAATATATTTTAATTGTTTTACATAATCTCATGGGGAAATCGTACTTTCTAGATTTATAAATATTATTACTACGATTGGCCCTAGTGCTCTTGCTAGGTAAAAAAAGCTTTATTTTTATAAATACATTTTTAAGCAGATCAAGTTTTTGGTGCCGCTGTTGGGGATTAATGTTCAAATAATTTTAGCATATTTAAGCACACAAAAAAATAGTTCAATGGTTGATGTAAATTGTTTATTTTGTTAAGTTATTTTTACTTAGTGTTTATTAAGTTTTGGAATTGGGAATCGATTAAAATTGCATGAACATGTATTATGGAATCTGCCCGATTCGCACCAATCTCCACTTGATAGGATCAAGCCTGCCATTAACTACTCCTAATACGGATCTCTCCATTTGATCCGGATCATCCTCGAAGTTTCAGATTTATTATTCGCTTTTATATTTATTATTTAGTTTAGCATTTTTAAAGTAGTTTTCAATTGATTAAATAGCTTTTGACGTATGAAAAAAATTCTTATATTTTATGTTGATTTAAAGAATCAGTTTTTTTAAAAAAGAGATTTTTTTTAATATTTTATATATATAATTCATTATGTTTTGATAGGGTCTATTTAATAGAGTGTGATTAAGAAAAGTTGTGCATGCTTATTAGCCAACCTGGCTCCATGGAGGCCTAAGGTAGTCGGGGCTTCTACAACTTATCCCCGAAGAACATCCCACCTAGTTCCCTTCGATTAATTATTTGATTATCGCTTGCCAACTCGTGGAGCATACAACACCTCACCATATTAAATAGACCGAAGTATCACGCCATCACATTAATGCCCCACTTGGTTACAAGCTATTCGTTATTTAGCTCGGCAATATTTTAATATGATTATATCCTATATAGATTAAATTATACAACTATATTTTGTTTATGTGGGACAAAAAAATTAGTTTCAGTCTTTTTTTATGATAAACAAGTTTGAATTCCTTTTAATTTTTTTTGAGTTTGATGTCTCCTAACTCGATTTATATGTAAACGTATTAATAATTTTAATTATCTCGACACTTTTATATCGGAACTCAGTGACCAATTTTGCGGTTTTAAATGAAACTAACCGCTAGACAAAATTTCTGCTTGTCAACAAGATGTGTGTGTTTCATTATTGCCAGAGAAGAAAGGGTAAATGAAAAAAAAAATCTTCGCAAATTTGCTAACATATTGGTCTGTAGGTCCAATGGATTGCAACAAAGAATAAACCTAGAAATTATCATATCAAATTACTGTGTAGGACTACGGATCAGACAACATAATGAAGGAATATCTTCTTCCAAAAGAGTAATTTCAAATTATTTCGATGTACAGCCAATATTTAACAAACTTCCCCTTCTGCACAGCTTCTCAATGCATCACCGCGTAGCTCATCTTCCGTATCTATACAACACTCTCCTCCCGTAAGCAGGCACCCACATGGGCACAATCAAGTATATGTTAACGATCTCGGAAGCATGGGAAGCACTCGAAACAGAAATCGGAACTCGAGGCAATCTGGGCCGTTGGATTATAGTGGACACCACATGGGTACAATCAAGTATATGATAATGATGTCGGGAGCATGAGAAGCACTCGAAACAGAAATCGGAACTCGAGATAATCTGGGCCGTTGAATAGTAGTGGAAAAGGCAATGTGAAATTTATTGAGGGATCAACTTCAGCAAGCACAGGTCCAAGTCATCTTCCTAGCTAGATTTGCGGTATCAAGACCAGGCCATATAGCCTACAAATAAAACACAATTTCCGGAAATAATATGCAGATTGTTCGATGGTTTGAGTCAAGAGATTTATGTAATTAACTTTCAGGTGGTTTAGATGTGTTTCGGCCACTCTTAATTATAGAACTTGCACTTTAATGAATGTTCTGAAAAGATAAGACGTTTTCCAGGGTAGATAAAAAAAACTTTGTTGCGGTTCACTTCAAACAAAAAAAGAAACAAGCTTCTTCATTTAAAGAGAGACTCATATAAGTATAATATCTTCATAAAATTATTGCTTAAGAACAAAGAATGAAACTATTTTATTGGAGGTGTTCGACGGGAGATGAGAAGGATGTAGACAGATAGAGCGTGCTATATAGACAGACGGTGATTGATTAGTGATCGAACATGAGATGGTTGGTGTACAAGGTGCCAATTGCAGTTGACAAGATTAAACTTTATTAATAATAATTCGATAATTCTACATCAAGTAGTTTGGCACATTTGATTTTGGAAAGCATGAGACTAAAAGAGAGACTAAAAAAGTGGTGGTCAAATAGTCGGGGTCTATTTATTAGGTGTGGTTAAGGAAAGATGTGCATGCCTCTACAACACTCCCAAAGCTTCTCGACGGCTGCAACATTTGTCTAGCTTGAATATTGATTGCCAATTCAAATGTTGAGTTGGTTACACCGTCTTAATTTTAGTAGGGTAACAAGCACTCAACACCTAACACTTTAATGTATTAAATAGTTCGACATACCACTCCACCACATTAATGCTCCATTTGAGAGTGCAAATTGTACAACATACTAAAAATTCAAATAAAAATACAGAATCCTAAGACCTACCCTAAACTTAAATATTAATCAAAATATATATATATTTTTAATTAATTTGACATTTTTTTATGCAAACGAAATGTGAAACCGTTATATATGGTTATTGTTCTCTAGTAATTCAGCTATTTGGTTACAAGCTATATAGACTAAATAACACAACTCTATTTCGTTGATGTGGGATAGATAAAGAGTTTTTTTTTTTTTTTTAATCAAGTTTGAGCTTGATGTCTAATACCTAAACGCATAAATTATTTTAATTATTTCAGACATTTAGCTTTTATCAGAACTCAGCAACCAATTACGCGGTTATAATTGAAATCAATCACTAGCAAAAAAATTCTAGTTGTAAAAAGATGCGTGGGTTTTATAATTGACAGAAAAGAAAAGGGTTAATGAAACCAAAAGTTTTTGCTAATTTACTAACATATTAGAGCATCCACAATAGCTGTGTTAATTTTAACAATATTAACTTCGACACATCATCATTTAATTGCATGTTAAATAACTGTAATTTAAATTTAACATTCACGTTACTTTATTATCTTAACAAAGTTATCTAATTTTAATTAAAATTAATTATTAATTAAAATATCATTAATTACTCATTTTGAAAACCCCCACTAATATAGAAAATAAAATAGGAGTATTTGAAATACAGTTCCCGTTTTAATAAATTAAGTATTGTTCCATCAAAACAAAATTATTTAAGGATTGATCACCCTATAAAATTTATTAAGTATTGGTCAATTATTTGTAAAACTAATTAAACATTGGTCCACCAACCTAATAACCCAATAAAAATAAAATAAAAATGGAAAAAATAGGAATAACTCAAAAAATAAAATAAAAATGGGAAAAAAAAGTAAAAAATAAAATAAAAAACGAAAAAAACGAAAAAAAACTGAAAAAATCTTTAAAAAAGTCGGGAACCCGAAAAAATCCTGAAAAAATGTTAAAAATATAAAGAAAAATCCAAAAAACCAAAATCACAAAAAAATGAAAAAAAGTTCAAAAAAACCGGGAATCCAAAAAAACCCAAAATTGGTAAAAGAAAACCCCTAAAAATCCAAAAATTCCAAAATCACAAAACAATGAAAAAACGTTCAAAAAAGTCGGAAACCCGAAAAAAACCCCGAAAAATGGTAAAAAATTAAAAAAAAAATAAGAAAAATCCAAAATCATAAAAAAAATGAAAAAACGTTCAAAAAAAGTCTGGAACCCGAAAAAAAATTACGAAAAATGGTAAAAAATAAAAAAACCAAGAAAAATAAAAAAAATAGAAATTACGCTTTAAAAGATGCAATCAAACAAGATAAAATTCTCGGAATGTTATGTTTCTCTTTGATTTGTGGCCATATTTTAACATTAATTTAGATTTGTTTATTTAATAGGGGATTTCCTCTAAATTTTATTAATTTTGATAATTAATAAAAATAAAGTGCGGGGTTTTTCAGCAGTTAGTTTTAAAAAAGTATAAAACAAAACATTAGTCTTCCACAAGGCTCCACCCATATCGTCTCTTGGCTAGCCATCGGAAAAATGATAAATTGTTCATGGAGATTGTTAAGATACTACCCTATCACATATCTACCCTTCCTGTAGAAGTGGGTGTTCTTAAAAGATAAAACAATCGATAAGAAATAGAAATTTAGTTTGCGAAGGAATATACTTATGCCGGAAATAATAGATATGAGACATTATCTGAAGCACTTTGGACTCCGATAATCGTCCCTATCGTGATTTGGGGTACAGTGAAGTAATTCGACATCTTGTTTGAGATTTCTATTCCAATGAAATTGATAATTGTGACTTTTTTTTTTGGTGAAATTGAACTTGTGTGTGACTTTTTGAAGATTAAGTTCAAAAATTGTGAACTTTTGGCATTTTTCCTGGTTGTATCCAATGCTTTGTGAGGATTATTAGTATAAAATAAGAAATCAAAGTAAATGAAAAATCAAATTAAATTTGGTAATCACTAATGATATTGAATTGAATCCTACGGATGGGATTGTGATTTACTTCCATCAAAGTGTCATTAGAAAGATAGAAATACCCTATCTGATAGTCAAAATTTAGGAACTGTAACAAGGATATTTCCTTCACATTGCTTGGAAAAAATCATCTCATATAAATATCTTCATCTGTACTACCTTTTTTTTTTTTTACATAATATTTTTTTTTACTTCGCTTAAATATATGCTTAGATTTGAACCCAACAATTCCTCCCAACCTTAAAAATATCCAGCTTATTGGCTTAAAAGCTGCAACCAAAATAGCCGTTAAACTCCATTTGGCATCCTTCCAACTACTTTCCGATTCTTAAATCTGTACTACCTTATATATCCTATACGAAACCATGCACAACTTTGTCCGACTTTTAACATGTAACTAAATTAACGAAATAATTTTTAAGAAAATTCTATCATATACTTCATCCGTACTACCGTATCCCCTGCTTTGTGATAGGGGTGTAAATGGTTCGGATTTGAATGGATTATCGTCAATGCTAAACCAAACAATTAAAAACGGATTGCGAAATTTTGGATTCAAAACAAACCATTTATTTTTCCAATCCAAACCAAACCAAACCTAACGGATTTGAGTTTTAATAATGCTTTTCATTCGTTCTTTAATCTAAATTAATACATATTTTAATGAAAATTATTTACAAACAAAAATAACATGACAAATAATTTCAAACAATGTATAAGCAACACTAATAAATACAAACATGTTTCATATCATCTCCTCAACTACACAGACAATGCATAATAACATATTAATTCGGTTAGAAAACAAAGAAATATGATTCATATAAGTAGTAATGAGATAATATAAAATTTAAGACATTTGATATATGTCGCACAATTATTATTGTTCATTAGATTACAGAGTATATATATATGCTCGTTTATTATTAGTTATATATATGGAAGGCGTTTTAGGTTTTTTTCATAATTAGGGTAAATAATAATTCTTGTTTTTAATTGGTATAACAGATTGGTTTTACTGATTTGGATTGGATTCAACGTGTGCTCGGGCCGATGATCGGACTGATGATGTTCACTACATTAATCAAATAGTAATGTTACTCGGTGGACTTTTCGCAAAACATAAACATGTGGGGACGTGTGGTAAATTATATAATTCTTGGGGAATTAAATATGTAAATTGCAACAGTCAACAGTAGACAGTTTAAAATTGGTGGTGGCGGTTGAAGCTAAGAATATGGCGAATCGTCTCGGAATTTACCATTAATTGAAATAATATATTTTTAAAACAATGCCGAGTCACTAGACTGTAAACAACAGTTAAAACATTCACTATGAAGACTTTGCAAAGGGTGAACCCATACTTTTCAAAAAATCAAGAAATTCTGCCAAAACCAGAATAACAGTTCCAATAACATCACAATATAATAATCATAACTGAAGATGACAATAACATGGCAAAATTCAAATCAGTAACTTTCACATGTTGTCTATGCTGAAGTCTAAAAGGGTCAAGCCCCGATTACATATTTCTTCAAATACAAGATCTCCGTTCGCTTACTCTTTAATGTACAAGCAATACATGTCAATATACTCAATTACTAGAAAACCAAGCAAGTACAAAGCAACAAAAATAAATTTATCTTAAATATACTTTTATTTTCATTTCCTCGGAAAAATAGCAAGACTGCCCCAAAATGATATATCATATAGACTAGAAGTATAACCCACTTCATCAATAGTCTCCAATGGACGATTCAGATTTCTACATAAGAAGTGCATATTGCAGAATCAACCTTTTTGTGCCACTGTTGGAGCGGTTCTCCTGGCGTACAATAATCCGTATGCCTGTGAGCGCTTTTGGTATATATAGTAAACTACACGTTTTACCCCACCAAGAGCTATATAAAAAAAATTACCACTCTTACGCTCTTACAGAAAATACC
Source organism: Primula veris (assembly GCA_963682055.1). Taxonomy (NCBI): domain Eukaryota; kingdom Viridiplantae; phylum Streptophyta; class Magnoliopsida; order Ericales; family Primulaceae; genus Primula; species Primula veris. Next base: position 23,793,061 of record OY821748.1, on the reverse strand, counting down.
ACCTTCTCCAAACAAGTACTGTTTTCACCCCTTCATGACCCTTGCAAAATTGGGTGCTACCACTCTCTCCACACTTATTAAACCGTTCTTACATACACATCTTTCCCTCTCCGCATGCCTTACAAAACTGTTAAACATGAGCCCCCTTAGTGTATTCAGGGTAGTGGCACCGTCTCTCACTCTCTTGCGAGATGCAAAAACCGAAAGCTTGGTTCGCACAATTTGAGCATCCCTTATTCTTACACCATCTCCCAACCCTTCGAATGTTGATAAAACTTATCATTATGTTGGTGTTCAATTAGTTAGCACGTGAAAGAAGAGAGAGACCGAGAGGACGAGAGTTATGGTTTTACTTTACTTCAGAAGTACATATTGATAAATTTTTGCCACGTTAAAGATTAGAATAAGGGTAATTTGAATAGGTTATAAAGATGAATCTTTCTACCACTCAAGTAAAACCATAACCATCATCCACTTTCTCTTTCCTGATCTTTTCTCTATGGCTAACAAACTGAACATAAACAGGATGATCAATCATATCGATGTTCGAAGGGTTAAAAGATGGGATAAGAATTAGGGTTGTTCAAATTGCGCCAACATGGCCTCATGTTTTTTCACCTCACATGTAGGTGAGAGACGGTGCCAGTACCCTGAATGCACGAAGGGGGAGCAAGGTAGACATTATTCTAAGGTCCATGGATGGGAAAAAGTGTACGTGAGAAGGGTGTGTTAAGTCTGCAAAGAGTGGTATGGCCATATTTTATATGGGTAATAGGGGAAAAACAATGCTTGTTTAGAAGGGATGGTATTTTCCCTAAGAGCATAAAGGAATTACTTTGTTTTGTATCACTCATGGTGGGGGTAAGAGGTGTAAGTTCTGCGATTGTACCAAAACTGCTCGCAATCGTACGAAGCATCATGTACGCCACAGTTGCGGAATGAGGTGTTTGCATGGAAAATATGGAAAGAGTGAGCAGGCACTCATGATTTAGTCAATCCCACGGTGGCGAAAGAGGTGTGCAAACGAAGGACACAAAAAAAATCGAGCAGGGTTAGACGAGCTTTTTTAAGGCGAACATGAGAGGTAAGTGGTCAGATACCGATTCAGTCAAATATATTTTATGAATTCAAAAAGCTTGGAGATAAAGTTTAAATGATTTGAAGCAATCTCAGAATTATAGAAAAAAGATATTGAACATGTTTGCTTATTGAAATAGAAGACTTAAAAGGATATACAAGGAAGACTCCTAGTCAAAGAAGTAAAGCAAAGACTTCTTATTTGAGTTTGATTAGGATTCGTTATAAAGATGATCTTAATTTACTCATTGGACAATTGGGTGAAAATGATGATAAGAAGTTCTCGTAGTTTAACTTATAAAAGTTGGAGAAAAACATGTTAAAAGTAGACAAAAACACAAAAGACTTTACGAACTTAGCAAATACGCTACAACTAAAGTGACCAAAACTAAACTATAAACACGGATCTCCACACATCTATCAACTGATTTTCAAGTTGGCACCAAGGTCCATGGTCATCTCGAAATATTGTATAACATATGTGTAGAGATCTGCATACATAGCAACCCTAAAAATAAGGTATCATGAACTTCACGTGCTCATACTCACAGGAAGTTGTCATGGTACTCTCAAAAGTCCGCCATCTGTCTATGTATTTGTATATGATCTCTTACCACCCCATGTTTTCCTAACAAAAACTGGAACGACCCTACGTGTTTTTCCCGCATCATTCGTTCATTCACCTCTTTCTGCCACTCTGTCAAAGACATAAAAACTGGGTGCTCGCACGCTTTTCTTAAATCTATCATGCAAACAATTCTTTCCACCACCGTTGCGTATAATAATTTGTACGCCTCTGAGCGCTTAGGGTATAATCTGTAAACCACACCTCTTACCCCCAACATGAGCGATATAAAACAAATTACCACGCTTATGCTCTTATGGAAAATACCACCCCCTCCAAACAAGCATTGTTTCCCCCCTTCACGACCCTTGCAAAATTGGGTGCTACCACTCTATGCAGACTTATTAAACTGTTCTCACATACACCACTTTTCCCCTCCGCGTGCCTTACAAAATAGTCAAACTTGCACCTCCTTAGTGTATTCAGGGTAGTCGCACCGTCTCTCACTCTCATGCGAGATGCAAAAACCGAAAGCCCGATTTGCACAATTTGAGTATCCCTTATTCTTACACCATCTCCCTACCCTTTGAATGTCGATAAAACTTATCATCATGTTGGTGTTCAATTAGTTAGCAAGTGAGAGAAGAGAGAGACAGAGAGGACGAAAGTTATGGTTTTACTTTAGTTCAGATGCACAAATTTATAAATTTTTGCCACATTAAAGATTAGAATAACGGTAATTTGAATAGGTTATAAAGATGACCCTTGCTACCACTCAAGTAAAACCATAACAATCATGGATGGTATTTTCCCTAAGAGCAAAAGGAAAGTAGTTTGTTTTGTATCACTCATGGTGGGGGTAGGAGGTGTAAGTTCTGCGATTGTATCAAAACCGCTCGCAATCATATGAATCATTGTGTACGCCACAATCATGGAATGAGGTGTTTGGATGAAGAATGTGGAAATAGCGAGTGGGAACGCATGATTTAGTTTATCCCATGGTGGTAAAAGAGGTGTGCAAACAAAGGACACAAAAAAATCAAGCAGGGTTAGACGAGCTTTTTTAAGGCAAACATGGGAGGTAAGTGGTCAGATATCGATTCAGTCAAAGATTTTTTATGAATTCAAAAAGCTTAGAGATAAAGTTTAAATGATTTGAACCAATCTCAGAATGAAAGAAAAAAGACATTGAACATTTTTGCTTATTGAAATAGAAGAATTAAAAATATATATAAGGAAGACTCCTAGTCAAATAAGTAAAACGAAGACTTCCTATTTGAGTTTGATTAGGATTCGTTATAAATGTGATCTTAATCTACTCATTTGACAATTGGGTGAAAAATGATGCTAAAGAGTTCTCATAGTTTAACTTATAAAAGTTGGAGAAAAACATATTAAAAGTAGACAAAAACACAAAAGACTTTACGAACTTAGCAGATACGTTACAACTAAAGTGACCAAAACTATAAATACAGATCTCCACACATCTATCAATAATTTTTCAAGTTGGCACCAAGGTCCATGGCCATCTCGAAATATTTTATAACATATGTGTAGAGTTCTGCATACATAACATCCCTAAAAATAAGGTATCACGAACTTGACATGCTCATACTCTTTGGAAGTTGTTATGGTACTCTCAAAAGTCCGCCTTTAGTCTATGTATTTGTATATGACCTCTTACCACCACATGTTTTCCTGACAAAAACTAGTACGACACTACGTATTTTTCCCGCATCCTTCGTTCGTTCATCTCTTTCTGCCACACTTTCATGGACATAAAAACTGGGTGCCGCACGTTTTCTGAAATCTATCATGCAAACAATTCTTTCCGCCATCGTGGCGTACAATAATCCGTACGCATGTGGGCGCTTATGATATAATTACTATAATACACCTCTTACCCCCACCATGAGCGATATAAAACAAATTACCACCCTTACGCTCTTATGGAAAATACCACCCCCTCCAAACAAGCTTTTCCCCTTTCATGACCCTTGCAAATAGGGTGCTACCACTCTCTGCAGACTTATTAAACCGTTCTCATGTACACCTCTTTCCCCCTCCGTGTACCTTACAAAATAGTCAAACTTGCGCCTCCTTAGTGTATTCAGGGTAGTCGCACCGTCTCTTACTCTCGTGCGAGATGCAAAAACCGAATACCCGATTCGCACAATTTGAGTAACCATTATTCTTACACCATTTCCCAACCCTTCGAATGTCGATAAAACTTATCATCATGTTGGTGTTCAGTTAGTTAGCCAGAGATAGAAGAGAGAGACTGAGAGGATGAGAATTATGGTTTTAATTTACTTCAGATGCACTGGTCGACAAATTTTTGCCACCTTAAAAATCAGAATAAGGGTAATTTGAATAGGTTAAAAAGATGACCCTTGCTACCACTCAAGTAAAACCATAACCCCCATCTGCTCTCTCTCTTGCTCTTTTTTTTTACGGCTAATGAACTGAACAAAAACAAGGTGATCAGTCATAATGACATTCGAAGGGTTAAAAAATGGTGTAAGAATTAGGGTTCAAATTGCGCTAACATGGCTTCCTTTTTTTGCAACCCACACGGGATGAGAGACGGTGCCAGTACCCTGAATGCACGAAGGGGGAGCAAGATAGAATGTATTCTAAGGTGCACAGAGGGCGGAAAAGTTGTACGTGAGAAGGGTGTATTAAGTCAGGAGAGAGTGGTAGGGCCCAATTTTACAAGGGTTACATGGGGGGGAAACAATTCTAGTTTAGAAAGGGTGGTATATTCCCTAAGAGCGTAAGGGAAGTAGTTTGTTTTGTATCGTTCATGGCAGGGGTAAGAGGTATAAGTTCTCCAATTATACCAAAACCGCTCACAATCATACGGAATATTGTGTAGGCGAAAAGAGATGTTTGCATGAAGGATGTAGAAAAATCATGCGGACACACATGATTTAGTTTATGCCACTCTGGAGGAAAAAGGTGTGCAAACGAAGGATACAAGAAAATTGCGTAGAGTTACACAATGTTCTTTAAGGCGAACGGGGGAGGTAAGTGGTCAGATACCGATTTAGTCAATGATAATTTATGAATTCAAGAAACGTGGAGATAGTTTAAATGATTTGAAGTAATCTCAGAATGATAGAAATAAGATATTGAATATGTTTGCTTATTGAAATAGAAGACTTAAAAGGATATATAAGAAAGATTCCTAGTAAATGAAGTAAATCAAAGACTTTCTATTTGTGTTTGATTTGGAATCGTTGTAAAGATATAAATAAATCCAATTGAACTCTTTATTTTGCGGGCATTACATACACAATGTACTGCATATTGGAGAAGGAAAATGCCACTAAATTATTGAGAGAAAAAACATTCTTGAGAGAAAACATGATGAGATGTCATTAATATATTAAGAGTAGAAACAATAGTTTGATAGACAGATAAGTCTTAGTCAAGTACTGTTAGATTAACAATATGAATATATTTAGGGTAAGTGTCACAAAGACGTAGACTTGGTGAAGTCGAACATCGTTAACAATCACCTTTTGTTAATGTGTTATTTACTATTCTGTATGTTACTACTCAGTTGCAATTGAAATAAAAAAAGGTTGCAATTGAAATGAGTAAGTTCATTCGAAAATTTGACAAACGAAATTTCAGTTATATTGGATATTAATATTCTTGCTGAAAAAAACTCATATATATTTTTGATTCAACTTATAGAATGTAGTTTGTAAAATATGAATTTATAATTAATACATAAGGTTTGTAAATGTAAATTAATATAGAATATTCATATTTATAACTTTATGTATCATGTAACTAATCATGTATAAGATTAGTTTATGGAGTTTTAAATCTAACCAAACCAACATATAATTAGTCAGTTTCGGTCTGTAGTCGGTTTGGTTTTGTTTGGTTATTGACCATCTGCTCTAGTTGTTCATGGAAAGCAAATAAAGATGTAGATGGATTCATACTTATTTAAAACATAAAGTAGTAACTTTGAATTTTTTTTAAAGTGGATTTATTCAACGAATATGACTTACTTCAATAAAATTAACTTATTTTCAGAAAAAGTTACGCTTTTTCAAATTCCGACATTTTTAATTTGTTGGATTATAATCATTGTTTTATTTGTTATATTGTTTCTTATTTTGTTGTATTGTAATAACACAATGATTTTAGTTAACACTGAAATCATGTAATAGTCACTTTTGACTTATACACCAAAAACTATACAAGACTTTTAAACACAAAACGCAGTTATACACCAAACACTATTTTTTTTGGGCTAAGGTGCTTTTCCAAAAGTCACTTTTCTAACAGCAGGTTTACAAACTGGGCTTTTTGAAAAGAACTTTGTGGACATGCAAATATCATATCTCTAGATGAATATGCAAATATCATATCTCCAGATGAATATGCAAATATACACATAAATGAAAAATTGCACGGAAAACTTTTCTTCAAAGATTAAAAAAAATAAAAAAATAGCACGTTGCCTCGAACGGAAGAGAAATGTTTCAACATCATACATGTAGTAAACTTTGAGGTAAATCTTATTGAAGGACGGCCGGTGTGTCATACCGTGCACTAATTTACATCCACAACCAGACAGATAAAATCTCATTAGATTCATATATACATAGCAAATCTAGATGAAGGCAAGATTGCAAAACAACCACAAACCACCATAGAAAAAACTTGTGAATGAGATATGTACCTTTTATAAGTTGGAAAATTTGATTCAGTTATGAGATTGAACTTGTACCACCATGATTGAATGATTGATTATTTGATTAAAAAAAGGAGAGAGGGGCGCAGTTATTGTGATTTAGATTTTCTCAAGACGAGAAAAGGATAGTGTTGCTAGTGCCGCCGTTAGATAAGTTTAGGGTATGAGAAGAAAATTAGAAGCAACATGAGAGCATTATATATATGTAGGTGAAATATTCACGAAGTCCACGTGTGAGGTTCACTCGAGCGTTACAAGCGTATACGCTTAGAGATTTTCATTATTAGTTTGTTACCATTTTGAAGAATCTTATAATATTTCAAGTTGATTGGATTTTTTGAATGATTAATATTATTTATTTAATTGAAAATATTAACTTAGGAATTTGAGTATATGTCAATTAAGTGATGCGTGGCTCTACAATGTAGTCCATAACCATTGACGGAACGAGAAAGTTAAAATGGGAGGGGTGATTTTCTATATAATTTTATTTCCTACCATATTTGTGCTTTTTCCATAATATGGGGTGTGTGGGGGTGGTTTTACGCTATTTTTTGAATATTTGTATCAAAATACAAAATTTTTTTTTTACTCTTTCTTCAAAAAAGTTCTAAATGGGAGGGTTGCGGCCCCTGACTGCTCTCACCTAGTTTCTTCCCTTTCCATGAAAAAATTATCAATAAAGAGATCAAAATCTAGTTTTAATTCCTATTATTATTATGATATTTTAATATCCAAAATTGCAGAATTACAAGTGATTTGATCTAATAAAACAAATATAAGTTGCTTTTAAAACAAGACCACATGAATTTTTAATAAGAGTTTTTCTTTTTTATAAAGAGTAGAAAGACTAGTTGAATCTTTACTGTCGAGAATCCGGATTATGGGTACTGAACTTAAAAGTTCACCCAGCCTCTAATTTTTATAAATTAACTATTAGATTAGGTTTTCATGGCTTAAATGTATATTTGCAAAAAGTCCATGAACTGATTCCACACCTTGGATGCTAAACTTCAGGGATAGAGTTTGGTTTCAACTTCAGGCTTCATTTATTATTTCACCTTTCAAAATTAGCATCCATTTTCTTTCGGCTTCCCCTAATTTTTTTTACCTATAAATACTAAAATTTTCAATTTTATTCACGCTTTTCGTTTCCATTTCCCATTTCGATTCCGGCTGTTGTTTTTCATCCTGGAAAACAACATATGATTCATATGCTTAGATTAGATTTTTCAAAATTGAAGTTTTTAAATATATACATAAAAATAAATTTAAAAGATTGAAAATTTTATTCACTTGTAGATCACTTTGAATATGACCTAATGGTCGATGTAATAAGAAAAAATGCCAAGCCATCCCTGAAACCCCGGGCAAAAGAAGTCACGGTCCGCACTTTGTATTATTTTTCAGTGTGTATTTATATAATTTTACATGTATTATTTTTCAGACTAAAATCATTAAATCAAATTTGTAGTTATCAAGTTGTTGAGAGCATGAGGTTGGGGTGAAACCAGAGTTTGCTGCCAGCAATATCTAGGATTGAAGGAAATAAGCTAATTTTGTAGGTGATATTTTTGCAGTGAACAAAATCGAGATTCATTCAGGTGCTTGCCATGGGTGGACATTTCAGTACTCTTTGAGAATCCCGGAAATGGATGATGTAAAAGTTTTTACTGTAAACCACCAAGATTTTACTCTTTCTCGTTAGCCTTTGACAACACCACTGTGTAAATTTACCTTGTAATTGAATTTTCATTTGCGGAGACGTTCTTATGTTACCATCCTCAACTAAAGCCCTTTTCTGTTCTATTTATTGGGATCAACTTTTTGGTTTCTGATATGGAGGTAGTTCACTTGTCTCGTTCAAGCTTTTAAGAAATATTATTGGGGGATGGTTTGTATGGCGGACCCTTATTGAAAAATTGGAATTAGGGGCAAAAAAAACACAAAACTCTTGCTTCTTTCTTCCATTTAGTTCAATTCAGATATTGTCAAAGTGGTTCGAGAGATAAATAACTGAAAACTAGTTAGCTATCGGATCGAGATCCACCAAGAAGAAACCATGGAAGAGTGGTGGTGGTGTACGTCGATGATGGATCTCCGATGTGCGAGGGGGTGGTTGGTTGAGGAGGAGAGAGAGAGAGAGACCGGCTGAGAAAGATTGTACATGTGATGATCGTGATATGCAGTTGGAGATGGATACCGTGCAGAGGCGGTCCTAATAGAAGACAAGCCAGATTGGGCCTTGGGGCGCACTTCTCTGAGGGCACAAAAAAATTAGACGGTATCATATATGTATACTAGTGGATGTATGCCTACGCGATGCGTGTTGTAACGTGTAGTTGTTTGTAATACATAAATAAAGTAAATAGATGGTTAATTACTAACCTTTTTTCATAATATTTTTTTATGCTCCGTTCTCTATCTGGATTTTCAGAATCTCCTCTTCTCTTATTTGAAGTTTGTATTTGAAATTTTGACAGTTTTATTTCTTGGACAGGTGAGTTTGACATTTTATTTTTTTCCTAATTGCAAAACTATAATTTGTTTCATATACGAGGGTATTCCGGGAAATAAAACTTTCGAGCCTTATTTAGATATATCTATATATTATTTAAGTGAAATACCCCTAGTGAGGCATGCCATTTTCTTTTCCAAAAAGAAACCTATTAATAATTGAAATTACAAAAAGAACCGAGAACTTAATCTACCGTATAAATAAGAAAAAGAAAAGGCCGGTTAAAATGATAAAACTACTCTTCTTCCACGTTCAGTTATTCTCGCTTTACCTTTGTCTCTCCCTTTGTTCTCTATTGTCTCTTTCTATATTCTATCTTCAATTTCTTTATGAAGAAATTCATCCCGATGTGGATTGTTCTGTGAGAGATTTATGAGTCTTCTAAGATTGTTATTTTTTTTTTTAATGTTACATACGTTTTTTTTTTTTAATAATATTTTTCTTGTTTTTAATAATTATAAATATTTTTTTTTATTTCACAACCAACCATCGGGTGGGCTCGACGGTCAGCATTATATAAGTCAACTTGAATTAGACTTAGTACTTGTTCACTCATGCCTCGTTTGGTTACAAGACTTGTAGTCCCGGTACTATTAATCATGCAATAATACAAATGATGATGATATTTCTAGTCCGGATGATGATTCGACCTAGAAACTATCATTTTGAGGCCTTAATTATGATATTAAATCCAATTTTATATTGCGTAAATAGGGGTTAATATACCATTTTACTGTTTTTAATTATTTTTAATTCCATTTATCTAGTAGAAGTGCAAGTTGCCCTTTTTAGGTGCATTTATGTGAAGAATGGAGATGAAATGATTAAATATACAAGTTGGAGAAGCTAAAAGATCTAAAAGAAGAGGATATTAAAATTATATTCGGTAAAAGGAGCTAAAATTGGGCAACCAAGAAGAGATCAAGTCAAAAAGGAAATAAAATTCAGTTGTCACCATGTGATTCAAATCGGACACCTCTCATCCGAATCAGACACCTTCCGCCGCCATAAATTGATGACATGGCACAATCTGATTGGTCAACGTCGTGTGATTCGAATCGGACACCTCTGACCCGAATAAGAGTTTTTTATCAATTAGATCGTGAATTTTTTTGAGCAGAACTCTTTAAATACAATTGTAATCTCTGTAAATTTTCCGGCTTTGTCCCTGGGAAGAAACCCGTAATGTAATTCTCTCTCTTAATTCAATTTATATTATCTTTATTTTATGTTATGTCCTTCTTCACTTCTCGATACCTCACCCTTATGAGCCTCGTTCCTTCTCCTTATTACTGAGTTTTAATGCTGATTTATCTCCCTAAATTTTGCCTACTCGATAATATCCTTCTATCCTTATTCTCTTTTTATTTAATTGTTTATATTTATCTTTATGCTTTTTATTATTGTTTTAGCATAGATTCTATTTTTGATAATAATGAAAAGTGAAGATTGACGACCCTCGTTGATGAGTTTTTCTTTTTTATTAGTTTAGATTAAATAACAAACGCGTGAGCCATATCGTTATAAAAAAAATTAGAAAAACTCATGTTTAAATATATTTTAATTGTTTTACATAATCTCATGGGGAACTCGTACTTTCTAGATTTATAAATATTATTACTACGATTGGCCCTAGTGCTCTTGCTAGGTAAAAAAAGCTTTATTTTTATAAATACATTTTTAAGCCGATCAAGTTTTTGGCGCCGCTGTCGGGGATTAATGTTCAAATAATTTTAGCATATTTAAGCACACACAAAAATAGTTCAATGGTTGATGTAAATTGTTTATTTTGTTTAGTTATTTTTACTTTGTGTTTATTAAGCTTTGGAATTGCGGAATCGATTAAAATTGCATGAACATGTATTATGGAATCTGCCCGATTCGCACCAATCTCCATTTGATAGGATCAAGCCTGCCATTAACTACCCCTAATACGGATCTCTCCATTTGATCCGGATCATCCTCGAAGTTTCAGATTTATTATTCACTTTTATATTTATTACTTAGTTTAGCATTTTTAAAGTTGTTTTCAATTAATTAAATAGCTTTTGACGCATGAAAAAAATTCTTAAATTTTATGTTGATTTAAAGAATCAATTTTTTAAAAAAAGAGATTTTTTTTAATATTATATTTGAAAGTTAAGCGTAATCTCAGTTTGTTTCTGAAAGAAAAAAAATATTTCTTTTATTTATTTATTTTATATTTATTAAAAAAAATCTTTTTACTGATTTCAAGAATCAGGTTTTCCTTCTCTAAAAGAGGAAGTAGAATTTAAAATATTTTATTTGTTTTTATTTGATTGATTTTTAATTAGTCCTTTAAAAATATTTAAAATACAATAATATACTTCTATCAAAGTATCATAAGAAAGATAAGAAAATACCTAATCTAATTGTCTTAATCTAGGAATTAAATTAATAAGAATAAGTGATTTATATGATTTTTTTTCCCTTCAGACGTTACTTGAAAAAAAGTCATCTTTTGATATAAATATATTGCTCATTGCTTGCCTTCACCTTTCAGTGGCATAGTACATTTCTTTCCTAGATATGAAAATCAAATTGCGATCATAGGCTATTTGTTCGCTCTCATTTTCGTACTTCACATGAGTTTAAGTACGGCTGTTTTGATCGAACAAACTTGCAAACAAACTGCACATTTTGATTTTTGTAAGTCTATTCTAAACTCAGATCCTCGTAGTGTCAAGGCTGTTGATACGCAAGACCTCGCTCGATTTTTTATTGAAGCGATTGAAAGGTACACAAATGAAACCAGTAAGATTATGAACGATTTATGAGAAAAAACCACTGGGATACATATGAAGGAGTTTATCAGCATGTGCTCTACTGATTATGAATATATAATTCCGAAGCTTCCCCAGGCGATTCAAAAATTAATAGGTGTGATAAGCCACATCTAGAGGTGATAAGCCACATCACGTAAAAGGAAAAACAAAACAAAATAGTAGTGGTCAATTAGTCGGGTCTATTTAATAGGTGTGATTAAGCAAATGTGTGCATGCTCACTAGCTGTGTGCATGCTCACTAGCCAAAAAATGATATAAGAGTAAGCAAAGCAAACTTTCTAATCGGAATTACAACATTTAAAATTTAAGTTCACTTGCCCGTTCAAATCGTTTAAAATAGGACTTCACTTCTAGGGGTGATAAACCACATCACGTAGAAAGAAAAAAAAAAACCAAAATAGCAGTGGTTAAATAGTTGGGTGTATTTAATATGTGTGATTAAGCAAAGGTGTGCATGCTGACTAGCCAGCCTGCCTCCATGGAGGCCTAAGCGTGGTCGGGGCCTCTACAACTCGTTCAAATCGTTTAAAATAGGATTTCACTTCTAGGGGTGATAACCACATCACGTAAAAAGTAGTGGCTAAATAGTCAGGTCTATTTAATAGGTGTCATTAAGCAAAGGTGTGCATCCTGACTAGTCAGCCTGCCTCCATGGAGGCCTACGGGTGGTCGGGGCCTCTATAACTCGTTCAAATTGTCTAAAATAGTACTTCGCTTTTAGGTGATAAGCCACATCACGTAGAAGGAAAAAAAAACACTAAAAAGTAGTGGTCAAATTGTTAGGTGTGATTAAGTAAAGGTGTGCATGCTTACTAGCCAACACACCACATTAATGCCCCACTTGGTTACACGTTATTCGTTAGTTAGCTCGACAATATTTCAATATGATTATATCCTATATTGATTAAATTATACAACTATATTTTGTTGATGTGGGACAAAAAAATTAGTTTCAGTCCTTTTTTATGATAAACAAGTTAGAATTCCTTTTAATTTCTTTTGAGTTTGATGTCTCCTAACTCGAATTATTTGTAAACGTATTAATAATTTTAATTATCTCGACACTTTTATATCGGAACTCAGTGACCAATTTTGCGGTTTTAAATGAAACTAACCGCTAGACAAAATTTCTGCTTGTCAACAAGATGTGTGTGTTTCATTATTGCCACAGAAGAAAGGGTAAATGAAACAAAAAACCTTTGCTAATTTGCTAACATATTGGTCTGTAGGTCCAATGGATTGCAACAAAGAATAAACCTAGAACTTCCACTTTAATGAATGTTCTGAAAAGATAAGACGTTTTCCAGGGTAGATAAAAAAAACTTTGTTGCAGTTCCCTTCAAACAAAAAAATAAACAAGCTTCTTCATTTAAAGAGAGACTCATACAAGTATAATATCTTCATAAAATTATTACTTAAGAACAAAGAATGAAACTATTTTATTGGAGGTGTTCGACGGGAGATGAGAATGATGTAGACAGATAGAGCGTGGTATATAGACAGACGGTGATTGATTAGTGATCGAACATGAGATGGTTGGTGCACAAGGTGCCTATTGCAGTTGACACGATTAAACTTTATTAATAATAATTTTATAATTCTACATCAAGTAGTTTGACACATTTGATTTTGGAAAGCAAGAGACTAAAAGAGAGACTAAAAAAGTGGTGGTCAAATAGCCGGGGTCTATTTATTAGGTGTGGTTAAGGAAAGATGTGTATGCCTCTACAACACTCCCAAAGCTTCTCGACGGCTACAACATTTGTCTAGCTTGAATATTGATTGCCAATTCAAATGTTGAGTTGGTTACACCATCTTAATTTTACTAGGGTAACAAGCACACAACACCTAACACCTTACTGTATTAAATAGTTCGACATACCACTCCACCACTGTAATGCTCCATTTGGGAGTGCAAATTGTACAACATATTAAAAATTCAAATAAAAATACATAACCATAAAGCCTACCCTAAACTTAAATATTAATCATTTAAATTAATTTGACATTTTGTTATGCAAACGAAATGTGAAACCGTTGAAAAAGATGCGTGGGTTTTATAATTGCCAGAAAAGAAAAGGGTTAATGAAACCAAAAGTTTTTGCTAATTTGCTAACAGCATCCACAATAGCTGTGTTAATTTTAACAATATTAACTTTGACACATCATTATTTAATTGCATGACTATTTTTAAAATAACTTAAAATGACTCAGACTGTTTTAAAAATGACTTAAATTGACTCAGTCTGTTTTCAAAAGGACTCGAACTGTTTTTAAAATGACTTAAAACGATTCAAACTGTTTTTAAAATGATTTAAAACGACTCAGACTATTTTTCAAATGACTTAAAACGATTTTTAAAATGACTTAAATCGACCCAGACTATTTTCAAAATGACTAAAAACAACTTAGACTGTTTTGACAATAACTTAAAATGACTCAGACTATTTTTAAAATAGCTTAAATCGACTCAGACTGTTTTTAAAATGACTTAAATCGACTCATACTATTTTTAAAATGACTTAAAACGACTCAGATTGTTTTTAAAATGATTTAAAACGACTCAGACTATTTTTAAAATGATCTAAATCGACTCAGACTGTTTTTAAAATGACTTAAAATGATCCAGACTGTTTTTAAAAAGATTCAAACTATTTTTAATATGAATTAAGCCGACTCAGACTCTTTTTTTTTTTTTGCGTTTTTGGATTTTTGTTGATTTTAGGTTTTTTGGGATTTTTAAAGTCATTTTAAAAATAGTCTGACTCATTTAAAGTCATTTTAAAAAGAGTCTGACTCGTTTTAAGTCATTTTAAAGGCTGTCTGACTCGTTTTAAGTCATTTTAAAGACTGTCTGACTCGTTTTAATGCATTTTAAAAATAGTCTGACTCGTTTTAAGTCATTTTAAAAACAGTCTGGCTCAAATTAAGATATTTTAAAAAGAGTCTAACTCATTTTAAGTTATTTTAAAAAGTGTCTGACTCATTTTAAGTCATTTTGAAAAGAGTCTGACCTATTTTAAAAAACAGTATGAAAGTTTAAAGAAAAACCATGCTCATATTAATAAAATTTGATAAGAATTTCGTTGTTTTTACCAATATATGTTTAATCACAGTTTATTTAAAAGTACAAGGACCAGAATGAAACAAACTAAAATTATTGGGGATGCTGGTACATTCAGCTATTTATGTGAAGATGCATTCACCGGTGGAATGGTAAAGCGAAAATCACCTTTAACTTCTAGGAGCAATGGGTTCTATCTTCTCGGTGATACAACTGTCAGTATCATTATGCACCTTGGAAAATAGGGATAGTTGTATTCTATTGACATGAAATATGATTGAATAAAGCAATTTTCTGCTCTTGTTTGGTACTAGTATGATAGTTTATCACATCAGATATGTTTGCGTACCTTGGTTTATATAATAGTTTCTCACATCATGCTCTTACTACTTCTTACTATCATCTTGAAGATTAATGTTTGAGAACATATGATAACAGAACAACCGAAATCAATCAACAAAATATGGGTTGTTTCGGTCTTATGTCCTACAAATAACACAAAGGCCTTATTCATCCCTACTGAAAGATACCACATTAAGAGCTTTTTTGGTTCCATACATTGGCATTGACGAAAATAAAACTTGTGTTCATCCAGCATAATTTTCATCTGTTTTGAATGTTTTGTATAGAAAAAAATAAGTTTGCACTTTTATTTCTCTTATGCGATTAAGAACATAAGAAAGGTTTATATTTTAGCGAAGCTATTGTAGACACGTTTTGGCAATGTTTAGTACTTTAAAGACATTGAATTTTCCAAGCTTTTCAGGCAAATTTTTTACAAAAACTTATCTTTGAAGTTGCGATCAACCAAACTTTGGCCAAATTTGAAGGAAAAAAATAGAAATTAGGCTTTACAAGATGCAATCAAACAAGAAAAAATTCTCGGAATGTTATGTTTCTCTTTGATTGGTGGCCATATTTTAACATTAATTTAGATTGGTTTATTTAATAGGGGATTTCCTCTAAGTTTTATTAATTTTGATAATTAATAAAAATAAAGTGCGGGGTTTTTCAGCAGTTAGTTTTAAAAAAGTATAAAACAAAACATTAGTCTTCCACAAGGCTCCACCCATATCGTCTCTTGGCTAGCCATCGGAAAAATGATAAATTGTTCATGGAGATTGTTAAGATACTACCCTATCACATATCTACCCTTCCTGTAGAAGTGGGTGTTCTTAAAAGATAAAACAATCGATAAGAAATAGAAATTTAGTTTGCGAAGGAATATACTTATGCCGGAAATAATAGATATGAGACATTATCTGAAGCACTTTGGACTCCGATAATCGTCCCTATCGTGATTTGGGGTACAGTGAAGTAATTCGACATCTTGTTTGAGATCTCTATTCTAATGAAATTGATAATTGTGACTTTTTTTTGGTGAAATTGAACTTGTGTGTGACTTTTTGAAGATTAAGTTCAAAAATTGTGAACTTTTGGCATTTTTCCTGGCCGTATCCAATGCTTTGTGAGGATTATTAGTATAAAATAAGAAATCAAAGTAAATGAAAAATCAAATTAAATTTGGTAATCACTAATGATATTGAATTGAATCCTACGGATGGGATTGTGATTTACTTCCATAAAAGTGTCATTAGAAAGATAGAAATATCCTATCTGATAGTCATAATTTAGGAATTGTAACAAGGATATTTCCTTCAGACATTGCTTGGAAAAAATCATCTCATATAAATATCTTCATCTGTACTACCTTTTTTTTTTTTTTTACATAATATTTTTTTTTACTTCCCTTAAATATATGCTTAGATTTGAACCCAACAATTCCTCCCAACCTTAAAAATATCCAGCTTATTGGCTTAAAAGCTGCAACCAAAATAGCCCTTAAACTCCATTTGGCATCCTTCCAACTACTTTCCGATTCTTAAATCTGTATTACCTTCTATATCCTATACGAAACCATGCACAACTTTGTCCGACTTTTAATATGTAACTAAATTGCCGAAATAATTTTTAAGAAAATTCTATCATATACTTCATCCCTACTACCATATCCAATGCTTTGTGATAGCGGTGTAAATGGTTCGGATTTGAATGGATTATCGTCAATGCTAAACCAAACCATTAAAAACGGATTGCGAAATTTTGGATCTAAAACAAACCATTTATTTTTCCTATCCAAACCAAACCAAACCTAACGGATTTGAGTTTTAATAATGCTTGTCATTCGTTCTTTAATCTAAATTAATACATATTTTAATGAAAATTATTTACAAACAAAAATAACGTGACAAATAATTTCAAACAATGTATAAGCAACACTAATAAATACAAACATGTTTCATATCATCTCCTCAACTACACAGACAATGCATAATAACATATTAATTCGGTTAGAAAACAAAGAAATATGATTCATATAAGTAGTAATGAGATAATATAAAATTTAAGACATTTGATATCTGTCACACAATTATTATTGTTCATTAGATTACAAAGTATATATATATGCTCGTTTATTATTAGTTATATATATGGAAGTAGTTTTAGGTTTTTTTCATAATTAGGGTAAATAATAATTCTTGTTTTTAATTGGTATAAAAGATTGGTTTTACTGATTTGGATTAGATTCAACGTGTGCTCGGGCCGATGATCGGACTGATGATGTTCACTACATTAATCAAATAGTACAGTTACTCGATAGATTTTTCGCAAAACATGAACATGTGGGTACGTGTGGTAAATTATATAATTCTTGGGGAATTAAATATGTAAATTGCAACAATCAACGGTAGACAGTTTAAAATTGGTGGTGGCGGTTGAAGCTAAGAATATGGCGAATCGTCTCGAAATTCACCATTGATTGAAATAATATCTTTTTAAAACAATGCCGAGTCACTAGACTGTAAACAACAGTTAAAACATTCACTATGAAGACTTTGCAAAGGGTGAAACCATACTTTCCAAAAAATCAAGAAATTCTGCCAAAACCAGAATAACAGTTCCAATAACATCACAATATAATAATCATAACTGAAGATGACAATAACATGGAAAAATTCAAATCAGTAACTTTCACATGTTGTCTATGCTGAAGTCTAAAAGGGTCAAGCCCCGATTACATATTTCTTCAAATACAAGATCTCCGTTCGCTTACTCTTTAATGTACAAGCAATACATGTCAATATACTCAATTACTAGAAAACCAAGCAAGTACAAAGCAATAAAAATAAATTTATCTTAAATATACTTTTATTTTCATTTCCTCGGAAAAATTGTGTAGAGTTACACAATGTTCTTTAAGGCGAACGGGGGAGGTAAGTGGTCAGATACGGATTTAGTCAATGATAATTTATGAATTCAAGAAACGTGGAGATAGTTTAAATGATTTGAATTAATTTCAGAATGATAGAAATAAGATATTGAATATGTTTGCTTATTGAAATAGAAGACTTAAAAGGATATATAAGAAAGATTCCTAGTAAATGAAGTAAATCAAAGACTTTCTATTTGAGTTTGATTTGGAATCGTTGTAAAGATATAAATAAAGCCAATTGAACTCTTTATTTTGCGTGCATTACATACACAATGTACTGCATATTAGAGAAGGAAAATGCCACTAAATTATTGAGAGAAAAAACATTCTTGAGAGAAAACATGATGCGATGTCATTAATATATTAAGAGTAGAAGCAATAGTTTGATAGATAGATAAGTCTTAGTCAAGTACTGTTAGATTAACAATATGAATATATTTAGGGTAAGTGTCACAAAGACGTAGACTTGGTGAAGTCGAACATCGTTAACAATCACCTTTTGTTAATGTGTTATTTACTATTCTGTATGTTACTACTCAGTTGCAATTGAAATAAAAAAAAGTTGCAATTGAAATGCGTAAGTTCATTCGAAAATTTGACAAACGAAATTTCAGTTATATTGGATATTAATATTCTTGCTGAAAAAAACTCATATATATTTTTGATACAACTTATAGAATGTAGTTTGTAAAATATGAATTTATAATTAATACATAAGGTTTGTAAATGTAAATTAATATAGAATATTCATATTTATAACTTTATGTATCATGTAACTAATCATGTATAAGATTAGTTTATGGAGTTTTAAATCTAACCAAACCAACATATAATTAGTCAGTTTCGGTCTGTAGTCGGTTTGGTTTTGTATGGTTATTGACCATCCGCTCTAGTTGTTCATGGAAAGCAAATAAAGATGTAGATGGATTCATACATATAAGTGTGCATGTAACAAGAGAAAGAGATACCTGGTATAAGTGGATTTTGACAGATGACGAATTTTATTAGAAACTTGATGTTGTTCCATTTGTGATACTTATTTGAAATGGGATGAAGATTGATCTAAAAGACGTTGAATTATTGATAGCATGCTGAGATGTTTAAAGAACTTAGTTAACAATTATGCCGATTATTAGCTTAGAAATAATTATATGGAAGCAAGTAAAAAAGTTAATGAGGATACACGCATTGTAGGAAATATTTTCCATTTTTATATTAGCTTTAATTTGCCAAAAATGAAACTATCGCTAATTGAGTAGCTTTAATTTTCCATTTTTCTGAATTTTTTTTTGCTTGTGGTGAAGTTTTTTTATGCACAACTTTTTGAAAAGTTTTCACATTTATAACTCCATTTTGAAAATTCAGAAAAATGGAAAATTAAAGCTAGGAAATAACACAATCGGATTTCTTTTGTTATCTAAATTTTTTTATGTAAGTTGAATAAAAAGATAATATTATATATAGAAAAAATGACTCATTTAAAAAAAAACCTATTTTCAAAAAATAATAATTAACAAAATTTACCAAAAATAACTTATATTAAATAAAAGTAACTAATTGGTATAAAGAATAAATATTTCAATAAAAGTGACTTAGTTTACAGAAGTGTATTATTTTTTGATAAAAAGCAACTTATTTTCAATAAGAGCAAATTATATTAAAAAAACCTATATCAATAAAAGTAATTTAATTTTTAAAAAATTTACTAACTTTATTCAATGAATATGAGTTACTTTAATAAAAGTAACGTATTTACAAAATGATTACAGTAAAAAATATGACTTATCTTAATTTTTCTAATTATTTATAAAAAATGACATGTTTTTGAAAAGTACACTTATTTATGAAAATTTGACTTATTTTTAAGAAATGAATCATTTTTGACCAAAAAAAAAAACAAGTTATCTTCACTAGAGGAATTTATATTTTAAAAAAAGGCCCATATTGATAAAAGTTACTTATTTAAAACAGAACGTAGTAACTTTGAATTTTTTTTAAAGTGGATTTATTCAACGAATATGACTTACTTCAATAAAATTAACTTATTTTCAGGAAAAAGTAACGCTTTTTCAAATTCCGACATTTTTAATTTGTTGGA
This sequence comes from Primula veris, assembly GCA_963682055.1. NCBI lineage: Eukaryota > Viridiplantae > Streptophyta > Magnoliopsida > Ericales > Primulaceae > Primula > Primula veris. The sequence goes on along the minus strand of OY821748.1, from coordinate 23,772,938 downwards.
TTATAATCATTGTTTTATTTGTTATATTGTTTCTTATTTTGTTGTATTGTAATAACACAATGATTTTAGTTAACACTGAAATCATGTAATAGTCACTTTTGACTTATACACCAAAAACTATACAAGACTTTTAAACACAAAACGCAGTTATACACCAAACACTATTTTTTTTGGGCTAAGGTGCTTTTCCAAAAGTCACTTTTCTAACAGCAGGTTTACAAACTGGGCTTTTTGAAAAGAACTTTGTGGACATGCAAATATCATATCTCTAGATGAATATGCAAATATACACATAAATGAAAAATTGCTCGGAAAACTTTTCTTCAAAGATTAAAAAAAATAAAAAAATAGCACGTTGCCTCAAACGGAAGAGAAATGTTTCAACATCATACATGTAGTAAACTTTGAGGTAAATCTTATTGAAGGACGGCCGGTGTGTCATACCGTGCACTAATTTACATCTACAACCAGACAAGATAAAATCTCATTAGATTCATATATACATAGCAAATCTAGATGAAGGCAAGATTGCAAAACAACCACAAACCACCATAGAAAAAACTTGTGAATGAGATATGTACCTTTTATAAGTTGGAAAATTGGATTCAGTTATGAGATTGAACTTGTACCACCATGATTGAATGATTGATTATTTGATTTAAAAAAGGAGAGAGGGGCGCAGTTATTGTGATTTAGATTTTCTCAAGACGAGAAAAGGATAGTGTTGCTAGTGCCGCCGTTAGATAAGTTTAGGGTATGAGAAGAAAATTAGAAGCAACATGAGAGCATTATATATATGTAGGTGAAATATTCACGAAGTCCACGTGTGAGGTTCACTCGAGCGTTACAAGCGGATACGCTTAGAGATTTTCATTATTAGTTTGTTACCATTTCGAAGAATCTTATAATATTTCAAGTTGATTGGATTTTTTGAATGATTAATATTTTGTATTTAATTGAAAATATTAACTTAGGAATTTGAGTATATGTATTATTTTTCAGGCTAAAATCATTAAATCAAATTTGTAGTTATCAAGTTGTTGAGAGCATGAGGTTGGGGTGAAACCAGAGTTTGCTGCCAGCAATATCTAGGATTGAAGGAAATAAGCTAATTTTGTAGGTGATATATTTGCAGTAAAAAAAATCGAGATTCATTCAGGTGCTTGCCATGAGTGGACATTTCAGTACTCTTTGAGAATCCCGGAAATGGATGATATAAAAGTTTTTACTGTAAACCACCAAGATTTTACTCTTTCTTGTTAGCCTTTGACAACACCACTGTGTAAACTTACCTTGTAATTGAATTTTCATTTGCGGAGACGTTCTTATGTTACCATCCTCAACTAAAGCCCTTTTCTGTTCTATTTATTGGGATCAACTTTTTGGCTTCTGATATGGAGGTAGTTCACTTGTCTCGTTCAAGCTTTTAAGAAATATTATTGGGGGATGGTTTGTATGGCGGACCCTTATTGAAAATTTGGAATTAGGGGCAAAAAAAACACAAAACTCTTTCTTCTTTCTTCCATTTTGTTCAATTCAGATATTGTCAAAGTGGTTCGAGAGATAAATAACTGAAAACTAGTTAGCTATCGGATCGAGATCCACCAAGAAGAAACCATGGAAGAGTGGTGGTGGTGTACGTCGATGATGGATCTCCGATGTGCGAGGGGGTGGTTGGTTGAGGAGGAGAGAGAGAGAGACCGGCTGAGAAAGATTGTACATGTGATGATCGTGATATGCAGTTGGAGATGGATACCGTGCAGAGGCGGTCCTAATAGAAGACAAGCCAGATTGGGCCTTGGGGAGCACTTCTCTGAGGGCACAAAAAAATTAGACGGTATCATATATGTATACTAGTGGATGTATGCCTACGCGATGCGTGTTGTAACGCGTATTTGTTTGTAAAACATAAAAAAAGTAAATAGATGGTTAATTACTAACCTTTTTTCATAATATTCTTTTATGCTCCGTTCTGTATCTGGATTTTCAGAATCTCCTCTTCTCTTATTTGAAGTTTGTATTTGAAATTTTGACAGTTTTATTTCTTGGACAGGTGAGTTTGACATTTTATTTTTTTCCTAATTGAAAAACTATAATTTGTTTCATCTACGAGGGTATTCCGGGAAATAAAACTTTCGAGCCTTATTTAGATATATCTATATATTATTTAAGTGAAATACCCCTAGTGAGGCATGCCATTTTCTTTTCCAAAAAGAAACCTATTAATAATTGAAATTACAAAAAGAACCGAGAACTTAATCTACCGTATAAATAAGAAAAAGAAAAGGCCGGTTAAAATGATAAAACTACTCTTCTTCCACGTTCAGTTATTCTCGCTTCACCTTTCTCTCTTCCTTTGTTCTCTATTGTCTCTTTCTATATTCTATCTTCAATTTCTTTATGAAGAAATTCATCCCGATGTGGATTGTTCTGTGAGAGATTTATGAGTCTTCTAAGATAGTTATTATTTTTTTTAATGTTACTTACGTTTTTTTTTATAATATTTTTCTTGTTTTTAATAATTATAAATATTTTTTTTTATTTCACAACCAACTATCGGGTGGGCTCGATGGACAGCATTATATAAGTCAACTTGACTTAGACTTAGTACTTGTGCACTCATGCCTCGTTTGGTTACAAGACTTGTAGTCCCGGTACTATTAATCATGCAGTAATACAAATGATGATGATATTTCTAGTCCGGATGATGATTCGACCTAGAAACTATCATTTTGTGGCCTTAATTATGATATTAAATCCAATTTTATATTGCGTAAATAGGGGTTAATATACCATTTTACTGTTTTTAATTATTTTTAATTCCATTTATCTATTATGAGTGCAAGTTGCCCTTTTTAGGTGCATTTATGTGAAGAATGGAGATGAAAGGATTAAAGATACAAGTTTTTTATGTTGATTTAAAGAATCAGTTTTTTAAAAAAAGAGATTTTTTTTAATATTATATTTGAAAGTTAAGCGTAATCTCAGTTTGTTTCTGAAAGAAAAAAAATATTTCTTTTATTTATTTATTTTATATTTATTAAAAAAAATCTTTTTACTGATTTCAAGAATCAGGTTTTCCTTCTCTAAAAGAGGAAGTAGAATTTAAAATATTTTATTTGTTTTTATTTGATTGATTTTTAACTAGTCCTTTAAAAATATTTAAAATACAATAACATACTTCTATCAAAGTATCATAAGAAAGATAAGAAAATAGCTTATCTAATTGTCTTAATCTAGGAATTAAATTAATAAGAATAAGTGATTTATATGATTTTTTTTCCCTTCAGACGTTACTTGAAAAAAAGTCATCTTTTGATATAAATATATTGCTCATTGCTTGCCTTCACCTTTCAGTGGCATAGTACATTTCTTTCCTAGATATGAAAATCAAATTGCGATCATAGGCTATTTGTTCGCTCTCATTTTCGTACTTCACATGAGTTTAAGTACGGCTGTTTTGATCGAACAAACTTGCAAACAAACTGCACATTTTGATTTTTGTAAGTCTACTCTAAACTCAGATCCTCGTAGTGTCAAGGCTGTTGATACGCAAGACCTCGCTCGATTTTTTATTGAAGCGATTGAAAGGTACACAAATGAAACCAGTAAGATTATGAACGATTTATGAGAAAAAACCACTGGGATACATATGAAGGAGTTTATCAGCATGTGCTCTACTGATTATGAATATATAATTCCGAAGCTTCCCCAGGCGATTCAAAAATTAATAGGTGGGATAAGCCACATCTAGAGGTGATAAGCCACATCATGTAAAAGGAAAATAAAATAAAATAGTAGTGGTCAATTAGTCGGGTCTATTTAATAGGTGTGATTAAGCAAATGTGTGCATGCTCACTAGCCAAAAAATGATATAAGAGTAAGCAAAGCAAACTTTCTAATCGGAATTACAACATTTAAAATTTAAGTTTACTTGCCCGTTCAAATCGTTTAAAATAGGACTTCACTTCTAGGGGTGATAAACCACATCACGTAGAAGGAAAAAAAAAACCAAAATAGCAGTGGTTAAATAGTTGGGTGTATTTAATATGTGTGATTAAGCAAAGGTGTGCATGCTGACTAGCCAGCCTGCCTCCATGGAGGCCTAAGCGTGGTCGGGGCCTCTACAACTCGTTCAAATCGTTTAAAATAGGATTTCACTTCTAGGGGTGATAACCACATCACATAGAAGGAAAAAAAACCCCCTAAAAAGTAGTGGTTAAATAGTCAGGTCTATTTAATAGGTGTCATTAAGCAAAGGTGTGCATCCTGACTAGTCAGTCAGCCTCCATGGAGGCCTACGGGTGGTCGGGGCCTCTATAACTCGTTCAAATCGTCTAAAATAGTACTTCGCTTTTAGGGATGATAAGGCACATCACGTAGAAGGAAAAAAAACACTAAAATGTAGTGGTCAATTGTCAGGTCTATTTAATAGGTGTGATTATAAGTAAAAGTGTACATAATTACTAGCCAAGACACCACATTAATGCCCCACTTGGTTACAAGTTATTCGTTAGTTAGCTCGACAATATTTCAATATGATTATATCCTATATAGATTAAATTATACAACTATATTTTGGTTATGTAAGACAAAAAATTAGTTTCAGTCCATTTTTATGATAAACAAGTTTGAATTCCTTTTAATTTCTTTTGAGTTTTATGTCTCCTAACTCGAATTATATGTAAACGTATTAATAATTTTAATTATCTCGACACTTTTATATCGGAACTCAGTGATCAATTTTGCGGTTTTAAATGAAACTAACCGCTGGACAAAATTTCTGCTTGTCAACAAGATGTGTGTGTTTCATTATTGCCACAGAAGAAAGGATAAATGAAACAAAAAACCTTTGCTAATTTGCTAACATATTGGTCTTGTAACGACCCGGCCCCACAGACCGAACTGACACGCCCGTATCAACAATATTGTCCGCTTTGGCACAACTTCCCAGGGGGGTCACCTATCCTGGTACTACTCCAAGCTAAGCACGCTTAACTGTGGAGTTCCGTCCTCGCTGTTGTGTCGCACGGCTTTAAAAGGCCTTGTTGATAGAAAATAGATCTTTAAGCTCATATACCACACGAGTACTCTCATATCTGGGTGATGTGGGACTGGCGCACAACACCGCACCACAGAATTTCCTACCTGGAAATCTGGGTCGTCACCGGTCTGTAGGTCCCAATGGATTGCAACAAAGAATAAACCTAGAAATTATCATATCAAATTACTCTGTGTAGGACTACGGATCAGACAACATAATGAAGGAATATCTTCTTCCAAAAGTAGTAATTTCAAATTATTTTGATGTACAGCCAATATTTCACAAACTTCCCCTTCTGCACAGCTTCTCAATGCATCACCGCGTAGCTCATCTTCCGTATCTATACAACACTCTCCTCCCGTAAGCAGGCACCCACATGGGCACAATCAAGTATATGTTAACGATCTCGGAAACATAGGAAGCACTCGAAACAGAAATCGGAACTCGAGGCAATCTGGGCCGTTGGATTATAGTGGACACCACATGGGTACAATCAAGTATATGATAATGATGTCGGGAGCATGAGAAGCACTCGAAACAGAAATCGGAACTCGAGACAATCTGGGCCGTTGAATAATAGTGGAAAAGGCATTGTGAAATTTATTGAGGGATCAACTTCAGCAAGCACAGGTCCAAGTCCTCTTCCTAGCTAGATTTGCGGTATCAAGATCAGGCCATATAACCTACAAATAAAACACAGTTTCCGGAAATAATATACAGATTGTTCGATGGTTTGAGTCAAGAGATTCATGTAATTAAATTTCAGGTGGTTTAGATGTGTTTCGGCCACTCTTAATTATAGAACTTCCACTTTAATGAATGTTCTGAAAAGATAAGACGTTTTCCAGGGTAGATAAAAAAAACTTTGTTGCAGTTCCCTTCAAACAAAAAAATAAACAAGCTTCTTCATTTAAAGAGAGACTCATACAAGTATAATATCTTCATAAAATTATTACTTAAGAACAAAGAATGAAACTATTTTATTGGAGGTGTTCGACGGGAGATGAGAATGATGTAGACAGATAGAGCGTGGTATATAAACAGACGGTGATTGATTAGTGATCGAACATGAGATGGTTGGTGCACAAGGTGCCTATTGCAGTTGACACGATTAAACTTTATTAATAATAATTTGATAATTCTACATCAAGTAGTTTGACACATTTGATTTTGGAAAGCAAGAGACTAAAAGAGAGACTAAAAAAGTGGTGGTCAAATAGTCGGGGTCTATTTATTAGGTGTGGTTAAGGAAAGATGTGCATGCCTCTACAACACTCCCAAAGCTTCTCGACCGCTACAACATTTGACTAGCTTGAATATTGATTGCCAATTCAAATGTTGAGTTGGTTACTCCATCTTAATTTTACTAGGGTAACAAGCACACAACACCTAACACCTTACTGTATTAAATAGTTCGACATACCACTCCACCACTGTAATGCTCCATTTGGGAGTGCAAATTGTACAACATACTAAAAATTCAAATAAAAATAAATAACCATAAAGCCTACCCTAAACTTAAATATTAATCAAAATATAATTTTTTTAAATTAATTTGACATTTTGTTATGCAAACAAAATGTGAAACCGTTAAAAAAGATGCGTGGGTTTTATAATTGCCAGAAAAGAAAAGGGTTAATGAAACCAAAAGTTTTTGCTAATTTGCTAACAACATCCACAATACTTGTGTTAATTTTAACAATATTAACTTTGACACATCATCATTTAATTGCATGACTATTTTTAAAATAACTTAAAATGACTCAGACTGTTTTAAAAATGACTTAAATTGACTCAGTCTGTTTTTAAAATGACCCGAACTGTTTTTAAAATGACTTAAAACGACTCAAACTGTTTTTAAAATAACTTAAAACGACTCAGATTGTTTTTAAAATGACTTAAAACGACTCAGACTGTTTTTCAAATGACTTAAAACGACTCGTACTGTCTTTAAAACGACTCAAACTGCTTTTAGAATGACTTAAAACGACTCAGATTGTTTTTAAAAGGACTTAAAACGACTAAGACTGTTTTTAAACAACTTAAAACAACTCAGACTGTTTTTAAAATGACTTAAATTGACTCATACTATTTATAAAATGACTTAAATCGACTCAGACTGTTTTTAAAATGACTTAAAACGACTCATACTGTTATTAAAATGACTTAAATCGACTCAGACTATTTTTAAAATGACTTAAAACGACCCATCCTGTTTTTAAAATGGCTTAAATCGACTCAGACTATTTTTAAAATGACTTAAAACGACTCATCCTGTTTTTAAAATGACTTAAATCGACTCAGACTATTTTTCAAATGACTTAAAACGACTCATACTATTTTTAAAATGACTTAAATCGTCCCAGACTATTTTCAAAATGACTAAAAACAACTTAGACTATTTTGACAATGCCTTAAAATGACTCAGACTATTTTTAAAATAGCTTAAATCGACTCAGACTGTTTTTAAAATGACTTAAATCGACTCAAACTGTTTTTAAAATGACTTAAAATGACTCATACTATTTTAAAATGACTTAAAACGACTCAGATTGTTTTTAAAATGATTTAAAACGACTCAGACTATTTTTAAAATGACCTAAATCGACTCAGACTGTTTTTAAAATGACTTAAAATGACCAAGACTGTTTTTAAAAAGATTCAAACTATTTTTAAGATGAATTAAGTCGACTCAGACTTTTTTTTTTTTGCGTTTTTGGATTTTTGTTGATTTTAGGTTTTTTGGGATTTTTAAAGTCATTTTAAAAATAGTTTGACTCATTTAAAGTCATTTTAAAAAAAGTCTGACTCGTTTTAAGTCATTTTAAAGGCTGTCTGACTCGTTTTAAGTCATTTTAAAGACTGTTCGTTTTAATGCATTTTAAAAATAGTCTGACTCGTTTTAAGTCATTTTAAAAACAGTCTTGCTCAAATTAAGATATTTTAAAAAGAGTCTAACTCATTTTAAGTTATTTTAAAAAGTGTCTGACTCATTTTAAGTCATTTTGAAAAGAGTCTGACCTATTTAAAAAAACAGTATGAAAGTTTAAAGAAAAACCATGCTCATATTAATAAAATTTGATAAGAATTTCGTTGTTTTTACCAATATATGTTTAATCACAATTTATTTAAAAGTACAAGGACCAGAATGAAACAAACTAAAATTATTGGGGATGCTGGTACTTTCAGCTATTTATGTGAAGATGCATTCACCGGTGGAATGGTAAAGCGAAAATCACCTTTAACTTCTAGGAGCAATGGGTTCTATCTTCTCTGTGATACAACTGTCAGTATCATTATGCACCTTGGAAAATAGAGATAGTTGTATTCTTTTGACATGAAATATGATTGAATAAAGCAATTTTCTGCTCTTGTTTGGTACTAGTATGATAGTTTATCACATCAGATATGTTTGCGTACCTTGGTTTATATAATAGTTTCTCACATCATGCTCTTACTACTTCTTACTATCATCTTGAAGATTAATGTTTGAGAACATATGATAACAGAACAACCGAAATCAATCAACAAAATATGGGTTGTTTCGGTCTTATGTCCTACAAATAAAACAAAGGCCTTATTCATCCCTACTGAAAGATACCACATTAAGAGCTTTTTTGGTTCCATACATTGTCATTGACGAAAATAAAACTTGTGTTCATCCAGCTTAATTTTCATCTGTTTTGAATGTTTTGTATAGAAAAAAATAAGTTTACACTTTTATTTCTCTTATGCGATTAATTTTTTTAAATAATTGGTGGGGAAAACCCACTTTTATTAATGAAACGTAGGTAAAAAACCCACAGAAATAAAATCAAGTAGCAGAACTGAAAAAATCTCAAACAACGAGACCAAAACGAAATAACAGAAAATTGTTACATCCAATTGAATTTAATGAAATATAAAAACTTCATAAACTACCAATCTAGGAGTCAATAGACTGGCAAATAGGACTTGAGGAGCTAATACTGAAAATATATGTAATAATTCCACAGGTGTCCATCCACCTCTTCATTTCTTCCACCTCTTCATTTCTTCTTTCACAGGAGAGAGACTCTCCCCTTTTACCCCATTTTCATCGCCTTCTTAGGTTAGACAATCCTTTAGCTTCAGTAAAAATAACCACTTTTAACGCATGAGGAAAGTCATCCAGACAAGAAGAGGAGATGTTACCCTCTCAATTTGCAAGAATATCAGCAGCCTTGTTGCCTTCTCTAGCCACATGTTTAAACAGGTAATCACCATCCTCAAACAATTTATTAATAAGATTGAATAGGTCTATAATCTTCCAAGTGAATTTTTGTTTACCCTCTACAATATTAATTAGAATCTGTGAATCACTCTCAATAATAAGATGATTTTTTGGTGAAATAAGTAGGCCATAATAGAGGGCTTTGAACTCTGAATAGAGAGCTGAAACACTGACAATAGATTTAGAAAACCCCTTAATAGAAGCACCCTTTTCATCCCTAATTAATCCCCCAATACCATTATTGGCATCTATTTGGTTAAAACAACCATCTATATTTAGTTTCTGAAACCCAACCGGAGGATGAAGCCACTTAATAATAGTGGTCTTATCAATAGTCTTCTTTACACTGAAATTAGAATATGAGTAACCCTTCTCCTTATAACCAGATAGAATAATCAACTCTTCAGTTTTACGAATAATATTACTGGCCTTCATTCTCAAATTCTCAAATTTACAAGAGCATCTGGATTTCCAAATTAGCCAGATAATAAGAGAAGGAAGCACCTGACATATTTTTTTTTCCAGAGAAATGCTTTTTCTTAGTGATATTAGACCACCAACCGTTAACTCTTCCATATAAAGAATTATTCTGAATTAATATTCCCCATTTTTTCTCAAAGAATTCCCAAACTTCATTAGCTACTATACCAGTACTAAAAAGATGATTGAAAGTTTCTTCTGAAGTTTTACAGCAAACACACATAGAAGCCATACTAATGCCAAATTTATGCAGGTTACAATCCAAGGAGACTGCTTGATTAAATAACTTCCACATGAAGCAAGAGATTTTTAAAGGTACCATTCTATTCCAAATAAAAGTACTTCTCCAATTTACAGTACCCAATTCTCTAGAAATTTCCCAAGCTGAATTTATAGTAAAATTCCCAAGATTAGTAGGTTTCCATATAGGTGCCCCATTATCATATATAATAGAATTATTATCAGTCAATTCTCTAACTTGAATCATTCTGCACCAAGTATTAGTACCACCTTTTATAGGAATGTCTTCTGGTAGTTTATTCCTACAATATTTAGCTTTCAAGAACTTGGTCTATAAAGAATCCTTTGTTTTAAATTTCCACCAGAGTTTCATTGCAAAAGCTTTAGATATATCCTGAAAACTTTTAAAATTTAATCCCCCTTCTTTCACTGAAGTACAAATTTTGCTCCATCTAACCCAATGGAACTTGTTTTTTCCATTATTGTTACCCCAGAAGAAATTTGACAGCAATTGGTCTATTATTTTAATCACTAGTATCGGGGGATTCATAGCAGCCAAAATAAATATAGGTATAGATTGCAAAACATACCTAATTAATATTAATTTCCCACCCAAATTAAGCCAGTTACCCTTCAAAGTAGACAGCTTACTTCTCACTTTAAGTATAAGTTCATGAAATATAATGCACTTTTTATGCCCAAAATATAATTTGCAACCAAGGTAGGAAAAAGGAGGACCCTTACTAGTTATAGTAAGCACTTTACAAATCTTAGCTTTCTGAATAGTACTCACGCTTTTTGAGAAATATACAAAGCTCTTGTCTAAACTGATTTCCTGACCAGAATCTTAATTATAACATTGCAGGGTGTTCTTTATCTTCCTGACAGAATGGAGATATGCTGAACTGAAAATGAGTAAATCATCTGCAAAAGCAAGGTGAGTGATAATAGGGCTCCCAATAGGAGATTTAAATACTGACCATCTTTTATTAACAATCAAGTCATTTAGATTTCTACTTAGAACTTCAGAACACAGTAGGAATAGACTAGAAGAAAGTGGATCCCCCTGTCTGAGTCCATTTTTAGGAGTAAAAAGCTCAGTAGGGCTGCCATTTACCATAATAGAAGTCTGGTTTCCAGAAATAATCCTTCATACTATGTCAATTGTCTTTTCAGAGAAGCCCATTTTCCTTAGAGTAGAAGTAAGAAAATGCCAAGAAACATGATCATAAGCTTTTTTCATGTCTAGCTTTAAAGCTATGTTTACCACTTGTCTTTTTATTGAGAGTTGATATAAATTCCTGAGCAAGAAGAATATTGTCCACAATGTCCCTAGATTTAACATATCTACTTTGATTCTCAGAAATAATACTAGGAAGTATAGTAGCAAATCTAGAAGCCATAATTTTTGAAATAATCTTACTGCAGAAAGTACATAAGCTGATGGGTCTAAATTCAGCAAACTTCTTTGGTTTATGCGATTAAGAACATAAGAAAGGTTTATATTTTAGCGAAGCTTTTGTAGACACGTTTTGGCAATGTTTAGTAATTTAAAGACATTGAATTTTCCAAGCTTTTCAGGCAAATTTTTTACAAAAACTTATCTTTGAAGTTACGATCAACCAAACTTTGGCCAAATTTGAAGGAAAAAAATAGAAATTACGCTTTAAAAGATGCAATCAAACAAGACAAAATTCTCGGAATGTTATGTTTCTCTTTGATTTGTGGCCATATTTTAACATTAATTCAGATTTGTTTATTTAATAGGGGATTTCCTCTAAATTTTATTAATTTTGATAATTAATAAAAATAAAGTGCGGGGTTTTTCTGCAGTTAGTTTTAAAAAAGTATAAAACAAAACATTAGTCTTCACAAGGCTCCACACATATCGTCTTTTGGCTAGCCATCGGAAAAATGAAAAATTGTTCATGGAGATTGTTAAGATACTACCCTATCACATATCTACCCTTCCTGTAGAAGTGGGTGTTCTTAAAAGATAAAACAATCGATAAGAAATAGAAATTTAGTTTGCGAAGGAATATACTTATGCCGGAAATAATAGATATGAGACATTATCTGAAGCACTTTGGACTCCGATAATCGTCCCTATCGTGATTTGGGGTACAGTGAAGTAATTCGACATCTTGTTTGAGATCTCTATTCTAATGAAATTGATAATTGTGACTTTTTTTTGGTGAAATTGAACTTGTGTGTGACTTTTTGAAGATTAAGTTCAAAAATTGTGAACTTTTGGCATTTTTCCTGGCCGTATCCAATGCTTTGTGAGGATTATTAGTATAAAATAAGAAATCAAAGTAAATGAAAAATCAAATTAAATTTGGTAATCACTAATGATATTGAATTGAATCCTACGGATGGGATTGTGATTTACTTCCATAAAAGTGTCATTAGAAAGATAGAAATATCCTATCTGATAGTCATAATTTAGGAATTGTAACAAGGATATTTCCTTCAGACATTGCTTGGAAAAAATCATCTCATATAAATATCTTCATCTGTACTACCTTTTTTTTTTTTTTTTACATAATATTTTTTTTTACTTCCCTTAAATATATGCTTAGATTTGAACCCAACAATTCCTCCCAACCTTAAAAATATCCAGCTTATTGGCTTAAAAGCTGCAACCAAAATAGCCCTTAAACTCCATTTGGCATCCTTCCAACTACTTTCCGATTCTTAAATCTGTATTACCTTCTATATCCTATACGAAACCATGCACAACTTTGTCCGACTTTTAATATGTAACTAAATTGCCGAAATAATTTTTAAGAAAATTCTATCATATACTTCATCCCTACTACCATATCCAATGCTTTGTGATAGCGGTGTAAATGGTTCGGATTTGAATGGATTATCGTCAATGCTAAACCAAACCATTAAAAACGGATTGCGAAATTTTGGATCTAAAACAAACCATTTATTTTTCCTATCCAAACCAAACCAAACCTAACGGATTTGAGTTTTAATAATGCTTGTCATTCGTTCTTTAATCTAAATTAATACATATTTTAATGAAAATTATTTACAAACAAAAATAACGTGACAAATAATTTCAAACAATGTATAAGCAACACTAATAAATACAAACATGTTTCATATCATCTCCTCAACTACACAGACAATGCATAATAACATATTAATTCGGTTAGAAAACAAAGAAATATGATTCATATAAGTAGTAATGAGATAATATAAAATTTAAGACATTTGATATCTGTCTCACAATTATTATTGTTCATTAGATTACAAAGTATATATATATGCTCGTTTATTATTAGTTATATATATGGAAGGAGTTTTAGGTTTTTTTCATAATTAGGGTAAATAATAATTCTTGTTTTTAATTGGTATAAAAGATTGGTTTTACTGATTTGGATTAGATTCAACGTGTGCTCGGGCCGATGATCGGACTGATGATGTTCACTACATTAATCAAATAGTACTGTTACTCGGTGGACTTTTCGCAAAACATGAACATGTGGGGACGTGTGGTAAATTATATAATTCTTGGGGAATTAAATATGTAAATTGCAACAGTCAACGGTAGACTGTTTAAAATTGGTGGTGGCGGTTGAAGCTAAGAATATGGCGAATCGTCTCGGAATTCACCATTGATTGAAATAATATCTTTTTAAAACAATGCCGAGTCACTAGACTGTAAACAACAGTTAAAACATTCACTATGAAGACTTTGCAAAGGGTGTAACCATACTTTCCAAAAAATCAAGAAATTCTGCCAAAACCAGAATAACAGTTCCAATAACATCACAATATAATAATCATAACTGAAGATGACAAATAACATGGAAAAATTCAAATCAGTAACTTTCACATGTTGTCTATGCTGAAGTCTAAAAGGGTCAAGCCCCGATTACATATTTCTTCAAATACAAGATCTCCGTTCGCTTACTCTTTAATGTACAAGCAATACATGTCAATATACTCAATTACTAGAAAACCAAGCAAGTACAAAGCAATAAAAATAAATTTATCTTAAATATACTTTTATTTTCATTTCCTCGGAAAAATTGTGTAGAGTTACACAATGTTCTTTAAGGCGAACGGGGGAGGTAAGTGGTCAGATACGGATTTAGTCAATGATAATTTATGAATTCAAGAAACGTGGAGATAGTTTAAATGATTTGAATTAATTTCAGAATGATAGAAATAAGATATTGAATATGTTTGCTTATTGAAATAGAAGACTTAAAAGGATATATAAGAAAGATTCCTAGTAAATGAAGTAAATCAAAGACTTTCTATTTGAGTTTGATTTGGAATCGTTGTAAAGATATAAATAAAGCCAATTGAACTCTTTATTTTGCGTGCATTACATACACAATGTACTGCATATTAGAGAAGGAAAATGCCACTAAATTATTGAGAGAAAAAACATTCTTGAGAGAAAACATGATGCGATGTCATTAATATATTAAGAGTAGAAGCAATAGTTTGATAGATAGATAAGTCTTAGTCAAGTACTGTTAGATTAACAATATGAATATATTTAGGGTAAGTGTCACAAAGACGTAGACTTGGTGAAGTCGAACATCGTTAACAATCACCTTTTGTTAATGTGTTATTTACTATTCTGTATGTTACTACTCAGTTGCAATTGAAATAAAAAAAAGTTGCAATTGAAATGCGTAAGTTCATTCGAAAATTTGACAAACGAAATTTCAGTTATATTGGATATTAATATTCTTGCTGAAAAAAACTCATATATATTTTTGATACAACTTATAGAATGTAGTTTGTAAAATATGAATTTATAATTAATACATAAGGTTTGTAAATGTAAATTAATATAGAATATTCATATTTATAACTTTATGTATCATGTAACTAATCATGTATAAGATTAGTTTATGGAGTTTTAAATCTAACCAAACCAACATATAATTAGTCAGTTTCGGTCTGTAGTCGGTTTGGTTTTGTATGGTTATTGACCATCCGCTCTAGTTGTTCATGGAAAGCAAATAAAGATGTAGATGGATTCATACATATAAGTGTGCATGTAACAAGAGAAAGAGATACCTGGTATAAGTGGATTTTGACAGATGACGAATTTTATTAGAAACTTGATGTTGTTCCATTTGTGATACTTATTTGAAATGGGATGAAGATTGATCTAAAAGACGTTGAATTATTGATAGCATGCTGAGATGTTTAAAGAACTTAGTTAACAATTATGCCGATTATTAGCTTAGAAATAATTATATGGAAGCAAGTAAAAAAGTTAATGAGGATACACGCATTGTAGGAAATATTTTCCATTTTTATATTAGCTTTAATTTGCCAAAAATCAAACTATCGCTAATTGAGTAGCTTTAATTTTCCATTTTTCTGAATTTTTTTTTGCTTGTGGTGAAGTTTTTTTATGCACAACTTTTTGAAAAGTTTTCACATTTATAACTCCATTTTGAAAATTCAGAAAAATGGAAAATTAAAGCTAGGAAATAACACAATCGGATTTCTTTTGTTATCTAAATTTTTTTATGTAAGTTGAATAAAAAGATAATATTATATATAGAAAAAATGACTCATTTAAAAAAAAACCTATTTTCAAAAAATAATAATTAACAAAATTTACCAAAAATAACTTATATTAAATAAAAGTAACTAATAGGTATAAAGAATAAATATTTCAATAAAAGTGACTTAGTTTACAGAAGTGTATTATTTTTTGATAAAAAGCAACTTATTTTCAATAAGAGCAAATTATATTAAAAAAACCTATATCAATAAAAGTAATTTAATTTTTAAAAAATTTACTAACTTTATTCAATGAATATGAGTTACTTTAATAAAAGTAACGTATTTACAAAATGATTACAGTAAAAAATATGACTTATCTTAATTTTTCTAATTATTTATAAAAAATGACATGTTTTTGAAAAGTACACTTATTTATGAAAATTTGACTTATTTTTAAGAAATGAATCATTTTTGACCAAAAAAAAAAACAAGTTATCTTCACTAGAGGAATTTATATTTTAAAAAAAGGCCCATATTGATAAAAGTTACTTATTTAAAACAGAACGTAGTAACTTTGAATTTTTTTTAAAGTGGATTTATTCAACGAATATGACTTACTTCAATAAAATTAACTTATTTTCAGGAAAAAGTAACGCTTTTTCAAATTCCGACATTTTTAATTTGTTGGATTATAATCATTGTTTTATTTGTTATATTGTTTCTTATTTTGTTGTATTGTAATAACACAATGATTTTAGTTAACACTGAAATCATGTAATAGTCACTTTTGACTTATACACCAAAAACTATACAAGACTTTTAAACACAAAACGCAGTTATACACCAAACACTATTTTTTTTGGGCTAAGGTGCTTTTCCAAAAGTCACTTTTCTAACAGCAGGTTTACAAACTGGGCTTTTTGAAAAGAACTTTGTGGACATGCAAATATCATATCTCTAGATGAATATGCAAATATACACATAAATGAAAAATTGCTCGGAAAACTTTTCTTCAAAGATTAAAAAAAATAAAAAAATAGCACGTTGCCTCAAACGGAAGAGAAATGTTTCAACATCATACATGTAGTAAACTTTGAGGTAAATCTTATTGAAGGACGGCCGGTGTGTCATACCGTGCACTAATTTACATCTACAACCAGACAAGATAAAATCTCATTAGATTCATATATACATAGCAAATCTAGATGAAGGCAAGATTGCAAAACAACCACAAACCACCATAGAAAAAACTTGTGAATGAGATATGTACCTTTTATAAGTTGGAAAATTGGATTCAGTTATGAGATTGAACTTGTACCACCATGATTGAATGATTGATTATTTGATTTAAAAAAGGAGAGAGGGGCGCAGTTATTGTGATTTAGATTTTCTCAAGACGAGAAAAGGATAGTGTTGCTAGTGCCGCCGTTAGATAAGTTTAGGGTATGAGAAGAAAATTAGAAGCAACATGAGAGCATTATATATATGTAGGTGAAATATTCACGAAGTCCACGTGTGAGGTTCACTCGAGCGTTACAAGCGGATACGCTTAGAGATTTTCATTATTAGTTTGTTACCATTTCGAAGAATCTTATAATATTTCAAGTTGATTGGATTTTTTGAATGATTAATATTTTGTATTTAATTGAAAATATTAACTTAGGAATTTGAGTATATGTATTATTTTTCAGGCTAAAATCATTAAATCAAATTTGTAGTTATCAAGTTGTTGAGAGCATGAGGTTGGGGTGAAACCAGAGTTTGCTGCCAGCAATATCTAGGATTGAAGGAAATAAGCTAATTTTGTAGGTGATATATTTGCAGTAAAAAAAATCGAGATTCATTCAGGTGCTTGCCATGAGTGGACATTTCAGTACTCTTTGAGAATCCCGGAAATGGATGATATAAAAGTTTTTACTGTAAACCACCAAGATTTTACTCTTTCTTGTTAGCCTTTGACAACACCACTGTGTAAACTTACCTTGTAATTGAATTTTCATTTGCGGAGACGTTCTTATGTTACCATCCTCAACTAAAGCCCTTTTCTGTTCTATTTATTGGGATCAACTTTTTGGCTTCTGATATGGAGGTAGTTCACTTGTCTCGTTCAAGCTTTTAAGAAATATTATTGGGGGATGGTTTGTATGGCGGACCCTTATTGAAAATTTGGAATTAGGGGCAAAAAAAACACAAAACTCTTTCTTCTTTCTTCCATTTTGTTCAATTCAGATATTGTCAAAGTGGTTCGAGAGATAAATAACTGAAAACTAGTTAGCTATCGGATCGAGATCCACCAAGAAGAAACCATGGAAGAGTGGTGGTGGTGTACGTCGATGATGGATCTCCGATGTGCGAGGGGGTGGTTGGTTGAGGAGGAGAGAGAGAGAGACCGGCTGAGAAAGATTGTACATGTGATGATCGTGATATGCAGTTGGAGATGGATACCGTGCAGAGGCGGTCCTAATAGAAGACAAGCCAGATTGGGCCTTGGGGAGCACTTCTCTGAGGGCACAAAAAAATTAGACGGTATCATATATGTATACTAGTGGATGTATGCCTACGCGATGCGTGTTGTAACGCGTATTTGTTTGTAAAACATAAAAAAAGTAAATAGATGGTTAATTACTAACCTTTTTTCATAATATTCTTTTATGCTCCGTTCTCTATCTGGATTTTCAGAATCTCCTCTTCTCTTATTTGAAGTTTGTATTTGAAATTTTGACAGTTTTATTTCTTGGACAGGTGAGTTTGACATTTTATTTTTTTCCTAATTGAAAAACTATAATTTGTTTCATATACGAGGGTATTCCGGGAAATAAAACTTTCGAGCCTTATTTAGATATATCTATATATTATTTAAGTGAAATACCCCTAGTGAGGCATGCCATTTTCTTTTCCAAAAAGAAACCTATTAATAATTGAAATTACAAAAAGAACCGAGAACTTAATCTACCGTATAAATAAGAAAAAGAAAAGGCCGGTTAAAATGATAAAACTACTCTTCTTCCACGTTCAGTTATTCTCGCTTCACCTTTCTCTCTTCCTTTGTTCTCTATTGTCTCTTTCTATATTCTATCTTCAATTTCTTTATGAAGAAATTCATCCCGATGTGGATTGTTCTGTGAGAGATTTATGAGTCTTCTAAGATAGTTATTATTTTTTTTAATGTTACTTACGTTTTTTTTTATAATATTTTTCTTGTTTTTAATAATTATAAATATTTTTTTTTATTTCACAACCAACTATCGGGTGGGCTCGATGGACAGCATTATATAAGTCAACTTGACTTAGACTTAGTACTTGTGCACTCATGCCTCGTTTGGTTACAAGACTTGTAGTCCCGGTACTATTAATCATGCAGTAATACAAATGATGATGATATTTCTAGTCCGGATGATGATTCGACCTAGAAACTATCATTTTGTGGCCTTAATTATGATATTAAATCCAATTTTATATTGCGTAAATAGGGGTTAATATACCATTTTACTGTTTTTAATTATTTTTAATTCCATTTATCTATTATGAGTGCAAGTTGCCCTTTTTAGGTGCATTTATGTGAAGAATGGAGATGAAAGGATTAAAGATACAAGTTTTTTATGTTGATTTAAAGAATCAGTTTTTTAAAAAAAGAGATTTTTTTTAATATTATATTTGAAAGTTAAGCGTAATCTCAGTTTGTTTCTGAAAGAAAAAAAATATTTCTTTTATTTATTTATTTTATATTTATTAAAAAAAATCTTTTTACTGATTTCAAGAATCAGGTTTTCCTTCTCTAAAAGAGGAAGTAGAATTTAAAATATTTTATTTGTTTTTATTTGATTGATTTTTAACTAGTCCTTTAAAAATATTTAAAATACAATAACATACTTCTATCAAAGTATCATAAGAAAGATAAGAAAATAGCTTATCTAATTGTCTTAATCTAGGAATTAAATTAATAAGAATAAGTGATTTATATGATTTTTTTTCCCTTCAGACGTTACTTGAAAAAAAGTCATCTTTTGATATAAATATATTGCTCATTGCTTGCCTTCACCTTTCAGTGGCATAGTACATTTCTTTCCTAGATATGAAAATCAAATTGCGATCATAGGCTATTTGTTCGCTCTCATTTTCGTACTTCACATGAGTTTAAGTACGGCTGTTTTGATCGAACAAACTTGCAAACAAACTGCACATTTTGATTTTTGTAAGTCTACTCTAAACTCAGATCCTCGTAGTGTCAAGGCTGTTGATACGCAAGACCTCGCTCGATTTTTTATTGAAGCGATTGAAAGGTACACAAATGAAACCAGTAAGATTATGAACGATTTATGAGAAAAAACCACTGGGATACATATGAAGGAGTTTATCAGCATGTGCTCTACTGATTATGAATATATAATTCCGAAGCTTCCCCAGGCGATTCAAAAATTAATAGGTGGGATAAGCCACATCTAGAGGTGATAAGCCACATCATGTAAAAGGAAAATAAAATAAAATAGTAGTGGTCAATTAGTCGGGTCTATTTAATAGGTGTGATTAAGCAAATGTGTGCATGCTCACTAGCCAAAAAATGATATAAGAGTAAGCAAAGCAAACTTTCTAATCGGAATTACAACATTTAAAATTTAAGTTTACTTGCCCGTTCAAATCGTTTAAAATAGGACTTCACTTCTAGGGGTGATAAACCACATCACGTAGAAGGAAAAAAAAAACCAAAATAGCAGTGGTTAAATAGTTGGGTGTATTTAATATGTGTGATTAAGCAAAGGTGTGCATGCTGACTAGCCAGCCTGCCTCCATGGAGGCCTAAGCGTGGTCGGGGCCTCTACAACTCGTTCAAATCGTTTAAAATAGGATTTCACTTCTAGGGGTGATAACCACATCACATAGAAGGAAAAAAAAACCCCTAAAAAGTAGTGGTTAAATAGTCAGGTCTATTTAATAGGTGTCATTAAGCAAAGGTGTGCATCCTGACTAGTCAGTCAGCCTCCATGGAGGCCTACGGGTGGTCGGGGCCTCTATAACTCGTTCAAATCGTCTAAAATAGTACTTCGCTTTTAGGGATGATAAGGCACATCACGTAGAAGGAAAAAAAACACTAAAATGTAGTGGTCAATTGTCAGGTCTATTTAATAGGTGTGATTATAAGTAAAAGTGTACATAATTACTAGCCAAGACACCACATTAATGCCCCACTTGGTTACAAGTTATTCGTTAGTTAGCTCGACAATATTTCAATATGATTATATCCTATATAGATTAAATTATACAACTATATTTTGGTTATGTAAGACAAAAAATTAGTTTCAGTCCATTTTTATGATAAACAAGTTTGAATTCCTTTTAATTTCTTTTGAGTTTTATGTCTCCTAACTCGAATTATATGTAAACGTATTAATAATTTTAATTATCTCGACACTTTTATATCGGAACTCAGTGATCAATTTTGCGGTTTTAAATGAAACTAACCGCTAGACAAAATTTCTGCTTGTCAACAAGATGTGTGTGTTTCATTATTGCCACAGAAGAAAGGATAAATGAAACAAAAAACCTTTGCTAATTTGCTAACATATTGGTCTTGTAACGACCCGGCCCCACAGACCGAACTGACACGCCCGTATCAACAATATTGTCCGCTTTGGCACAACTTCCCAGGGGGGTCACCTATCCTGGTACTACTCCAAGCTAAGCACGCTTAACTGTGGAGTTCCGTCCTCGCTGTTGTGTCGCACGGCTTTAAAAGGCCTTGTTGATAGAAAATAGATCTTTAAGCTCATATACCACACGAGTACTCTCATATCTGGGTGATGTGGGACTGGCGCACAACACCGCACCACAGAATTTCCTACCTGGAAATCTGGGTCGTCACCGGTCTGTAGGTCCCAATGGATTGCAACAAAGAATAAACCTAGAAATTATCATATCAAATTACTCTGTGTAGGACTACGGATCAGACAACATAATGAAGGAATATCTTCTTCCAAAAGTAGTAATTTCAAATTATTTTGATGTACAGCCAATATTTCACAAACTTCCCCTTCTGCACAGCTTCTCAATGCATCACCGCGTAGCTCATCTTCCGTATCTATACAACACTCTCCTCCCGTAAGCAGGCACCCACATGGGCACAATCAAGTATATGTTAACGATCTCGGAAACATAGGAAGCACTCGAAACAGAAATCGGAACTCGAGGCAATCTGGGCCGTTGGATTATAGTGGACACCACATGGGTACAATCAAGTATATGATAATGATGTCGGGAGCATGAGAAGCACTCGAAACAGAAATCGGAACTCGAGACAATCTGGGCCGTTGAATAATAGTGGAAAAGGCATTGTGAAATTTATTGAGGGATCAACTTCAGCAAGCACAGGTCCAAGTCCTCTTCCTAGCTAGATTTGCGGTATCAAGATCAGGCCATATAACCTACAAATAAAACACAGTTTCCGGAAATAATATACAGATTGTTCGATGGTTTGAGTCAAGAGATTCATGTAATTAAATTTCAGGTGGTTTAGATGTGTTTCGGCCACTCTTAATTATAGAACTTCCACTTTAATGAATGTTCTGAAAAGATAAGACGTTTTCCAGGGTAGATAAAAAAAACTTTGTTGCAGTTCCCTTCAAACAAAAAAATAAACAAGCTTCTTCATTTAAAGAGAGACTCATACAAGTATAATATCTTCATAAAATTATTACTTAAGAACAAAGAATGAAACTATTTTATTGGAGGTGTTCGACGGGAGATGAGAATGATGTAGACAGATAGAGCGTGGTATATAAACAGACGGTGATTGATTAGTGATCGAACATGAGATGGTTGGTGCACAAGGTGCCTATTGCAGTTGACACGATTAAACTTTATTAATAATAATTTGATAATTCTACATCAAGTAGTTTGACACATTTGATTTTGGAAAGCAAGAGACTAAAAGAGAGACTAAAAAAGTGGTGGTCAAATAGTCGGGGTCTATTTATTAGGTGTGGTTAAGGAAAGATGTGCATGCCTCTACAACACTCCCAAAGCTTCTCGACCGCTACAACATTTGACTAGCTTGAATATTGATTGCCAATTCAAATGTTGAGTTGGTTACTCCATCTTAATTTTACTAGGGTAACAAGCACACAACACCTAACACCTTACTGTATTAAATAGTTCGACATACCACTCCACCACTGTAATGCTCCATTTGGGAGTGCAAATTGTACAACATACTAAAAATTCAAATAAAAATAAATAACCATAAAGCCTACCCTAAACTTAAATATTAATCAAAATATAATTTTTTTAAATTAATTTGACATTTTGTTATGCAAACAAAATGTGAAACCGTTAAAAAAGATGCGTGGGTTTTATAATTGCCAGAAAAGAAAAGGGTTAATGAAACCAAAAGTTTTTGCTAATTTGCTAACAACATCCACAATACTTGTGTTAATTTTAACAATATTAACTTTGACACATCATCATTTAATTGCATGACTATTTTTAAAATAACTTAAAATGACTCAGACTGTTTTAAAAATGACTTAAATTGACTCAGTCTGTTTTTAAAATGACCCGAACTGTTTTTAAAATGACTTAAAACGACTCAAACTGTTTTTAAAATAACTTAAAACGACTCAGATTGTTTTTAAAATGACTTAAAACGACTCAGACTGTTTTTCAAATGACTTAAAACGACTCATACTGTCTTTAAAACGACTCAAACTGCTTTTAGAATGACTTAAAACGACTCAGATTGTTTTTAAAAGGACTTAAAACGACTAAGACTGTTTTTAAACAACTTAAAACAACTCAGACTGTTTTTAAAATGACTTAAATTGACTCATACTATTTATAAAATGACTTAAATCGACTCAGACTGTTTTTAAAATGACTTAAAACGACTCATACTGTTATTAAAATGACTTAAATCGACTCAGACTATTTTTAAAATGACTTAAAACGACCCATCCTGTTTTTAAAATGGCTTAAATCGACTCAGACTATTTTTAAAATGACTTAAAACGACTCATCCTGTTTTTAAAATGACTTAAATCGACTCAGACTATTTTTCAAATGACTTAAAACGACTCATACTATTTTTAAAATGACTTAAATCGTCCCAGACTATTTTCAAAATGACTAAAAACAACTTAGACTATTTTGACAATGCCTTAAAATGACTCAGACTATTTTTAAAATAGCTTAAATCGACTCAGACTGTTTTTAAAATGACTTAAATCGACTCAAACTGTTTTTAAAATGACTTAAAATGACTCATACTATTTTAAAATGACTTAAAACGACTCAGATTGTTTTTAAAATGATTTAAAACGACTCAGACTATTTTTAAAATGACCTAAATCGACTCAGACTGTTTTTAAAATGACTTAAAATGACCAAGACTGTTTTTAAAAAGATTCAAACTATTTTTAAGATGAATTAAGTCGACTCAGACTTTTTTTTTTTTTGCGTTTTTGGATTTTTGTTGATTTTAGGTTTTTTGGGATTTTTAAAGTCATTTTAAAAATAGTTTGACTCATTTAAAGTCATTTTAAAAAAAGTCTGACTCGTTTTAAGTCATTTTAAAGGCTGTCTGACTCGTTTTAAGTCATTTTAAAGACTGTTCGTTTTAATGCATTTTAAAAATAGTCTGACTCGTTTTAAGTCATTTTAAAAACAGTCTTGCTCAAATTAAGATATTTTAAAAAGAGTCTAACTCATTTTAAGTTATTTTAAAAAGTGTCTGACTCATTTTAAGTCATTTTGAAAAGAGTCTGACCTATTTAAAAAAACAGTATGAAAGTTTAAAGAAAAACCATGCTCATATTAATAAAATTTGATAAGAATTTCGTTGTTTTTACCAATATATGTTTAATCACAATTTATTTAAAAGTACAAGGACCAGAATGAAACAAACTAAAATTATTGGGGATGCTGGTACTTTCAGCTATTTATGTGAAGATGCATTCACCGGTGGAATGGTAAAGCGAAAATCACCTTTAACTTCTAGGAGCAATGGGTTCTATCTTCTCTGTGATACAACTGTCAGTATCATTATGCACCTTGGAAAATAGAGATAGTTGTATTCTTTTGACATGAAATATGATTGAATAAAGCAATTTTCTGCTCTTGTTTGGTACTAGTATGATAGTTTATCACATCAGATATGTTTGCGTACCTTGGTTTATATAATAGTTTCTCACATCATGCTCTTACTACTTCTTACTATCATCTTGAAGATTAATGTTTGAGAACATATGATAACAGAACAACCGAAATCAATCAACAAAATATGGGTTGTTTCGGTCTTATGTCCTACAAATAAAACAAAGGCCTTATTCATCCCTACTGAAAGATACCACATTAAGAGCTTTTTTGGTTCCATACATTGTCATTGACGAAAATAAAACTTGTGTTCATCCAGCTTAATTTTCATCTGTTTTGAATGTTTTGTATAGAAAAAAATAAGTTTACACTTTTATTTCTCTTATGCGATTAATTTTTTTAAATAATTGGTGGGGAAAACCCACTTTTATTAATGAAACGTAGGTAAAAAACCCACAGAAATAAAATCAAGTAGCAGAACTGAAAAAATCTCAAACAACGAGACCAAAACGAAATAACAGAAAATTGTTACATCCAATTGAATTTAATGAAATATAAAAACTTCATAAACTACCAATCTAGGAGTCAATAGACTGGCAAATAGGACTTGAGGAGCTAATACTGAAAATATATGTAATAATTCCACAGGTGTCCATCCACCTCTTCATTTCTTCCACCTCTTCATTTCTTCTTTCACAGGAGAGAGACTCTCCCCTTTTACCCCATTTTCATCGCCTTCTTAGGTTAGACAATCCTTTAGCTTCAGTAAAAATAACCACTTTTAACGCATGAGGAAAGTCATCCAGACAAGAAGAGGAGATGTTACCCTCTCAATTTGCAAGAATATCAGCAGCCTTGTTGCCTTCTCTAGCCACATGTTTAAACAGGTAATCACCATCCTCAAACAATTTATTAATAAGATTGAATAGGTCTATAATCTTCCAAGTGAATTTTTGTTTACCCTCTACAATATTAATTAGAATCTGTGAATCACTCTCAATAATAAGATGATTTTTTGGTGAAATAAGTAGGCCATAATAGAGGGCTTTGAACTCTGAATAGAGAGCTGAAACACTGACAATAGATTTAGAAAACCCCTTAATAGAAGCACCCTTTTCATCCCTAATTAATCCCCCAATACCATTATTGGCATCTATTTGGTTAAAACAACCATCTATATTTAGTTTCTGAAACCCAACCGGAGGATGAAGCCACTTAATAATAGTGGTCTTATCAATAGTCTTCTTTACACTGAAATTAGAATATGAGTAACCCTTCTCCTTATAACCAGATAGAATAATCAACTCTTCAGTTTTACGAATAATATTACTGGCCTTCATTCTCAAATTCTCAAATTTACAAGAGCATCTGGATTTCCAAATTAGCCAGATAATAAGAGAAGGAAGCACCTGACATATTTTTTTTTCCAGAGAAATGCTTTTTCTTAGTGATATTAGACCACCAACCGTTAACTCTTCCATATAAAGAATTATTCTGAATTAATATTCCCCATTTTTTCTCAAAGAATTCCCAAACTTCATTAGCTACTATACCAGTACTAAAAAGATGATTGAAAGTTTCTTCTGAAGTTTTACAGCAAACACACATAGAAGCCATACTAATGCCAAATTTATGCAGGTTACAATCCAAGGAGACTGCTTGATTAAATAACTTCCACATGAAGCAAGAGATTTTTAAAGGTACCATTCTATTCCAAATAAAAGTACTTCTCCAATTTACAGTACCCAATTCTCTAGAAATTTCCCAAGCTGAATTTATAGTAAAATTCCCAAGATTAGTAGGTTTCCATATAGGTGCCCCATTATCATATATAATAGAATTATTATCAGTCAATTCTCTAACTTGAATCATTCTGCACCAAGTATTAGTACCACCTTTTATAGGAATGTCTTCTGGTAGTTTATTCCTACAATATTTAGCTTTCAAGAACTTGGTCTATAAAGAATCCTTTGTTTTAAATTTCCACCAGAGTTTCATTGCAAAAGCTTTAGATATATCCTGAAAACTTTTAAAATTTAATCCCCCTTCTTTCACTGAAGTACAAATTTTGCTCCATCTAACCCAATGGAACTTGTTTTTTCCATTATTGTTACCCCAGAAGAAATTTGACAGCAATTGGTCTATTATTTTAATCACTAGTATCGGGGGATTCATAGCAGCCAAAATAAATATAGGTATAGATTGCAAAACATACCTAATTAATATTAATTTCCCACCCAAATTAAGCCAGTTACCCTTCAAAGTAGACAGCTTACTTCTCACTTTAAGTATAAGTTCATGAAATATAATGCACTTTTTATGCCCAAAATATAATTTGCAACCAAGGTAGGAAAAAGGAGGACCCTTACTAGTTATAGTAAGCACTTTACAAATCTTAGCTTTCTGAATAGTACTCACGCTTTTTGAGAAATATACAAAGCTCTTGTCTAAACTGATTTCCTGACCAGAATCTTGATTATAACATTGCAGGGTGTTCTTTATCTTCCTGACAGAATGGAGATCTGCTGAACTGAAAATGAGTAAATCATCTGCAAAAGCAAGGTGAGTGATAATAGGGCTCCCAATAGGAGATTTAAATACTGACCATCTTTTATTAACAATCAAGTCATTTAGATTTCTACTTAGAACTTCAGAACACAGTAGGAATAGACTAGAAGAAAGTGGATCCCCCTGTCTGAGTCCATTTTTAGGAGTAAAAAGCTCAGTAGGGCTGCCATTTACCATAATAGAAGTCTGGTTTCCAGAAATAATCCTTCATACTATGTCAATTGTCTTTTCAGAGAAGCCCATTTTCCTTAGAGTAGAAGTAAGAAAATGCCAAGAAACATGATCATAAGCTTTTTTCATGTCTAGCTTTAAAGCTATGTTTACCACTTGTCTTTTTATTGAGAGTTGATATAAATTCCTGAGCAAGAAGAATATTGTCCACAATGTCCCTAGATTTAACATATCTACTTTGATTCTCAGAAATAATACTAGGAAGTATAGTAGCAAATCTAGAAGCCATAATTTTTGAAATAATCTTACTGCAGAAAGTACATAAGCTGATGGGTCTAAATTCAGCAAACTTCTTTGGTTTATGCGATTAAGAACATAAGAAAGGTTTATATTTTAGCGAAGCTTTTGTAGACACGTTTTGGCAATGTTTAGTAATTTAAAGACATTGAATTTTCCAAGCTTTTCAGGCAAATTTTTTACAAAAACTTATCTTTGAAGTTACGATCAACCAAACTTTGGCCAAATTTGAAGGAAAAAAATAGAAATTACGCTTTAAAAGATGCAATCAAACAAGACAAAATTCTCGGAATGTTATGTTTCTCTTTGATTTGTGGCCATATTTTAACATTAATTCAGATTTGTTTATTTAATAGGGGATTTCCTCTAAATTTTATTAATTTTGATAATTAATAAAAATAAAGTGCGGGGTTTTTCTGCAGTTAGTTTTAAAAAAGTATAAAACAAAACATTAGTCTTCACAAGGCTCCACACATATCGTCTTTTGGCTAGCCATCGGAAAAATGAAAAATTGTTCATGGAGATTGTTAAGATACTACCCTATCACATATCTACCCTTCCTGTAGAAGTGGGTGTTCTTAAAAGATAAAACAATCGATAAGAAATAGAAATTTAGTTTGCGAAGGAATATACTTATGCCGGAAATAATAGATATGAGACATTATCTGAAGCACTTTGGACTCCGATAATCGTCCCTATCGTGATTTGGGGTACAGTGAAGTAATTCGACATCTTGTTTGAGATCTCTATTCTAATGAAATTGATAATTGTAACTTTTTTTTGGTGAAATTGAACTTGTGTGTGACTTTTTGAAGATTAAGTTCAAAAATTGTGAACTTTTGGCATTTTTCCTGGCCGTATCCAATGCTTTGTGAGGATTATTAGTATAAAATAAGAAATCAAAGTAAATGAAAAATCAAATTAAATTTGGTAATCACTAATGATATTGAATTGAATCCTACGGATGGGATTGTGATTTACTTCCATAAAAGTGTCATTAGAAAGATAGAAATATCCTATCTGATAGTCATAATTTAGGAATTGTAACAAGGATATTTCCTTCAGACATTGCTTGGAAAAAATCATCTCATATAAATATCTTCATCTGTACTACCTTTTTTTTTTTTTTTACATAATATTTTTTTTTACTTCCCTTAAATATATGCTTAGATTTGAACCCAACAATTCCTCCCAACCTTAAAAATATCCAGCTTATTGGCTTAAAAGCTGCAACCAAAATAGCCCTTAAACTCCATTTGGCATCCTTCCAACTACTTTCCGATTCTTAAATCTGTATTACCTTCTATATCCTATACGAAACCATGCACAACTTTGTCCGACTTTTAATATGTAACTAAATTGCCGAAATAATTTTTAAGAAAATTCTATCATATACTTCATCCCTACTACCATATCCAATGCTTTGTGATAGCGGTGTAAATGGTTCGGATTTGAATGGATTATCGTCAATGCTAAACCAAACCATTAAAAACGGATTGCGAAATTTTGGATCTAAAACAAACCATTTATTTTTCCTATCCAAACCAAACCAAACCTAACGGATTTGAGTTTTAATAATGCTTGTCATTCGTTCTTTAATCTAAATTAATACATATTTTAATGAAAATTATTTACAAACAAAAATAACGTGACAAATAATTTCAAACAATGTATAAGCAACACTAATAAATACAAACATGTTTCATATCATCTCCTCAACTACACAGACAATGCATAATAACATATTAATTCGGTTAGAAAACAAAGAAATATGATTCATATAAGTAGTAATGAGATAATATAAAATTTAAGACATTTGATATCTGTCACACAATTATTATTGTTCATTAGATTACAAAGTATATATATATGCTCGTTTATTATTAGTTATATATATGGAAGGAGTTTTAGGTTTTTTTCATAATTAGGGTAAATAATAATTCTTGTTTTTAATTGGTATAAAAGATTGGTTTTACTGATTTGGATTAGATTCAACGTGTGCTCGGGCCGATGATCGGACTGATGATGTTCACTACATTAATCAAATAGTACTGTTACTCGGTGGACTTTTCGCAAAACATGAACATGTGGGGACGTGTGGTAAATTATATAATTCTTGGGGAATTAAATATGTAAATTGCAACAGTCAACGGTAGACTGTTTAAAATTGGTGGTGGCGGTTGAAGCTAAGAATATGGCGAATCGTCTCGGAATTCACCATTGATTGAAATAATATCTTTTTAAAACAATGCCGAGTCACTAGACTGTAAACAACAGTTAAAACATTCACTATGAAGACTTTGCAAAGGGTGAAACCATACTTTTCAAAAAATAAAGAAATTCTGCCAAAACCAGAATAACAGTTCCAATAACATCACAATATAATAATCATAACTGAAGATGACAATAACATGGCAAAATTCAAATCAGTAACTTTCACATGTTGTCTATGCTGAAGTCTAAAAGGGTCAAGCCCCGATT
This sequence comes from Primula veris, assembly GCA_963682055.1. Taxonomy (NCBI): domain Eukaryota; kingdom Viridiplantae; phylum Streptophyta; class Magnoliopsida; order Ericales; family Primulaceae; genus Primula; species Primula veris. The sequence continues at coordinate 23,742,825 of OY821748.1, read as the reverse complement.
ACATATTTCTTCAAATACAAGATCTCCGTTCGATTACTCTTTAATGTACAAGCAATACATGTCAATATACTCAATTACTAGAAAACCAAGCAAGTACAAAGCAACAAAAATAAATTTATCTTAAATATACTTTTATTTTCATTTCCTCGGAAAAATAGCAAGACTGCCCGAAAATGATATATCATATAGACTAAAAGTATAACCCACTTCATCAATAGTCACCAATGGACGATTCAGATTTCTACATAAGAAGTGCATATTGCAGAATCAACCCTTTTGTGCCACCGTTGGAGCGGTTCTCCTAGCGTACAATAATCTGTATGCATGTGAGCGCTTTTGGTATAAATAGTAAACTACACGTTTTACCCCACCATGAGCTATATAAAACAAATTACCACTCTTACGCTCTTACAGAAAATACCACCCTCTCCAAACAATCACTGTTTTCACCCCTTCATGACCCTGCAAAATTGGGTGCTACCACTCTTTGCACACTTATTAAACCGTTCTCACATACACATATTTCCCTCTCCGAGTGCCTTACAAAACAGTTAAACATGAGCCCCCTTAATGCATTCAGGGTAGTGGCACTGTCTCTCACTCTCTTGCGAGATGCAAAAACCGAAAGCTTGGTTCACACAATTTGAGCATCCCTTATTCTTACACCATTTCCCAACCCTTGGAATGTTGATAAAACTTATCATTATGTTGGTGTTCAATTAGTTAGCACGTGAAAGAAGAGAGAGACCGAGAGGACGAGAGTTATGGTTTTACTTTACTTCAGAAGCACATATTGATAAATTTTTGCCACCTTAAAGATTAGAATAAGGGTAATTTGAATAGATTATAAAGATGAACCTTTCTGCCACTCAAGTAAAACCATAACCATCATCCACTTTCTCTCTCCCGCTCTTTTCTCTATGGCTAACAAACTGAACATAAACAAGATGATCAGTCATATCGTGTTCGAAGGGTTAAAAGATGGGGTAAGAATTAGGGTTGTTCAAATTGCGCCAACATGGCCTCCTGTTTTTTCATCTCAGATGTGGGTGAGAGACGGTGCCAGTACCCTGAATGCATGAAGGGGGCGCAAGGTAGACATTATTCTAAGGTCCATGGATGGGAAAAAGTGTACGTGAGAAGGGTGTATTTAGTCTGCAAAGAGTGGTATGGCCATATTTTATATGGGTAACAGGGGAAAAACAATGCTTGTTTAGAAGGGATGGTATTTTCCCTAAGAGCATAAGGGAATTAGTTTGTTTTGTATCACTCATGGTGGGGCCCTCGTATAATTTTGTCAGCCCTCGTATTGGAGAGGTACTTTTCTATCTTAACTCTGATACTGCCACTTATAAAGTTCAAATTTCTCATGGTAACCATTCTTAGTTATTAATTGTAATCTTTGGTTCGTTCTTCAGAACTGGTCATATGAGTGGCTTTATTTAGTTTTTGTTTCATAAGTATATTTTTATCATCAATTTGATTTAAAAAAAACTTGAAAATTCGGGGTTTAAACTTCCATTGTCCCCATTTTTAGAACTCCAGATTAGGTCATGGAATGAACTATTGTTTCAAAGTGTTTGCTATGACTCTATTGGTCATATGAGTGGCTTTATTTAGTTTTTGTTTCATATGTATAATTGTATTATCAAAATTGATTTTAAAAAGAAAGCTTGCAATTTTTTGGTTTAAACTCCCATTGTCCCCATTTTTTAGAACTTCGGATTATATCTTGGAATGAACTTTTGTTTCAAAGTGTTTCCTACGACTCTTCTTCTTTTGTAATCATGCATTGCTAATATGATACTTTTGAATACATGTGGGGGCATTTTACAGTTTGCTTTGATTAGTCATATATCTCATTTTTATGGTTTTAATAGACAAGGATAGGAATTTTTGTGGTGACTCTTTTACTAACCACCTTTTAACCAATTGTACGCAACAACTATCTGAACAAGCCATTTTCAAAGATTCGGAAATCAAGTAGGGAAGTTATACTCAACTCTTTCAATGCTTATTGGTTTAATGAAACCACAAGTTTACTTTCTTTCTACAGGATATACCTTTGTCTTATTTTCTCTTAGAGCCGTAGCCCGTAGGTCATAACTAATAATAATGCTACCAGATTAAAAGTTGCACGTACTTGTTACCTAGTTAAACTAATTCTTGTTATCATGGTGACTACTGACTAATAAACCAATATATCTTTGTAGGTTTTAGAAGCCGTGGGGCCTGTAATATTTCTATCTACTGATACCAAAAAACTGAGAAATGAGGGATTTTTAAGTCCATTTCATCCTAGATATCCAGACATACTTACAAATTCAGCACACTCAATGGTAAGTAAATTTTTCCTGATCCTTGGCTATATTTGATGTTTTTAAATACTGAAATGTTCATGATATATTGTGATTTTTTACACTTTAGAGAGCTCAAGATTTGGCAAATGTTACTTCCTATCGAGAATGGGTATCACTTGGATATCTTGTGTGTCCCGACGAGCTTCTCAGAGTGACAAGCATCGACATTGCTTCGGTAATTTATAGTTTTTTCATTCATGTTATTACCTCCAAGAGAATCAAGTTTATTGCATGTTGTTGAAAATATTTTAATAATATCCTTCTCCCTGACAATTATTAAGTAAATTAAAATTAAAATTTACACTACGGAAAAGAAAACTTTTAGGTGGCTATCCTCCTAATATGTTGTCTCATGTCTGCATAAGCCACGGTTCTAACTTATAGCTCTCACCTAACTTAAATGATGAAAATAAAATAAAAAAATCAACTCAAATTTCAACCCAACAGAGCTCCTTTTGCAAAAGTCCACCTCATCTCCTTTATTTTTTAAAGTTGTAGTCTCCTTTTCGTTTTCTTTTTTTTTGGTTCAGTCTCCACTTCATCATTATTACATTTGTAACCATCTAACCTGCTCTCAGAGCAAGTTGAAGGCTTCATCTATACTTTATTTTTATAGAATCAGACATATTAGATTATATAAAAGTATATTTCAAAAGATCGTCCCTTCATGAAAGTTAAGTTTGTCGGCAGTAGCATGTCTAGCCTAAAATCTTGTCATTTTCTCTGCTCTTTGTTTGGTGAAGTTGCAGCAGCTATCTTTCTTCGTTTAAATTCAGAACACAGCTTTTGAGGAAATTCATAAACAATATTTGAGTTTTTAGTCTTGAATATACCTGTTTGTTGGTAAAAGTTACTTACCTTTTGTTTTCTTTACTTTTTGACCTAAAGTTCTTTTGCCGTAGTTTCTTTATTTTACCTGAACCTTGTTGCTGTTTGATTTCAGGTTGTGCTGAGGGAAAATTTAGTTCTTAATTTATTTAGAGACGAGGTGAGTTCTACTAGGTGATTATATTAGAAAGATTCAATAACTACTTAATTGGATTTCCTCACGTTATAACTCACAGCCGTCAATAATTTTTACATTTTAAATTTGATCTGGCGATTTCAGATTTAAACCTGTACTTTATATTCCATATATATTAATAATAAATTAAAAGGGTTGAACCTGGGAGCTATGATGCGAGGGGCACCAGTAATGCAATGGTTCGAACGACCTGTGATTTATAGAGTTAGTAGATCATTATCGACACCAATACATATCATTGACTTCGGCAAATTTTTATGCCGAATTTGCAGTATATTCTGTTGCATGAGGATTATCAGCTGTATGTGTTGCCACGTATACTGGAGTCGAAGAAAATGGCAAAATCTGGGCGTACAAAGCAAAAAGAAGCAGACCTAGAGTATAGTGTAGCAAAACAAGTCGAGAAAATGATAAGGTGATAACTGAGATAATTGGGTCTTAACTTTGAAAGAAATATATGGCTTTTACAAAAGATTAAAATGATAAGGTGATAACTGAGATAATCAGGTCTTAATTTTGAATATAAAAGAAGAATCTTTCTTTTCTCCCATCAGACGGGTAATGTTTTTATTCTTCCCTTGTATCCACTTGTGCAGTCACCTATAACTACGTTCATCTTATCACCTATCATACTAGTGAACCATTTGTACTTACTGTCACCATTGTATCTAGTGCCAACATATGCGTTTTATATCTTCAGTTTCTCTAATTAGAGCTTATTAAGTTGAGAGGTTTAAGCTTACTGATGTCAAATATACCTACTCATGGAGCAAAACACTTATTGAATATTGTCATCACGAAGTGTATAAATCATAGTTTTTTTTTTTATATATTTTTTTTGTGATTGCAGTGAAGTTCATGAGCAAGCATTACTATCTTGTGATGCCATACACAGAGAAAGGAGGATTTTATTAAAACAAGAGATAGGACGAATGCTTCTTTTTTTCTCTGACCAACCAAGTCTGTTAGCTCCTAATATTCGGGTGTGATATATGGAGCTATAGTTTCCTTCTTCTATAAAAATGGAAAAAAAGAAGTTTTTCTTTGGAAGTTAAGGTTCTGAAAAGTGTAATTTATTTTCACAACTTTCCTTGTTGCTAATCAAAAGATAATCATCTTAAATCTTATTACGTAAGAGCATCTCCATTTGTGGTGTTAAATGTTGGTGTTTTTAACTTGACACATAGACATAAAGTGACCTTATAAACTCCACATATACATGTTAAAGTTAGCATGAGTTTACACTCTACATTGGTACACTTTATTTTTAACAATAAAATCTATTTTATTTTATTTATTCTAACATATTATATTGTTATATATTATTATTGCCTATTTTGGAATAAAATATCAAAGTAACAATGAAAGTATATAATAAATTTACCAAAATGAATATACATGGCCCACATAATATTGCTAACTTCTTTGTTATAGTTGCATGAAAGTTATAGAGAGAGGAATTTTAAAGTGTCACATAAGCACCTTAGCAAGACCATTGCAACACTAAAATTAAATTTTTACTATAGCATGACACTAACATATGACGTAAAACAACCATTGGAGATGCTCTAAGTGAGATATATCTTAGCCCAGGTCCTAAACTAGATTTAGTTGATAAATAAAATGTGTGGGATGGTTATTTTTTGAAGTGTCTTTATTATAAATTAGTGAACAAAATGAGTTTCATTATTACAGAAGAATAAGCTTCCATGTGAGCAATTATATTTCGGTTATGTGACCAACTGTTTATTGTATATAAATAATTATCAGCTTTTATAAATTTGTAATAACATCTGTAGATGGGCATATTATGACTTGTTGGCTTTACAGATGGTATTTTCTGCCTTGGCATTTGCTCAATGTGAAGTTACGTGGTACTTCCAGCATGTGGGAATTGCATCATCAAAATCAAAGTCTAGAATGGTCCCAGTAGACATAGTAGGTCAAATTATTCTTGTCAATGTCCAAATAGTCTCTTGATATTATCCATTCTTATGTCTAGTTATTTCGCCACTCCTTGGTTTTCTGCTCTTAAGTCTGATTGTTTCATTTTTTCTTTTCTTTTTTGCAGGATCCAAGTGATCCAACCATCGGATATTTATTGGACGGGATAGATCGACTTTGCTGTCTAGTACGGAAGTACATTGCAGGTCTGATTGCTTATATAATACGCCATGGTTTTTTTCGGGTTAGATTAGTTTAGAATGGAATATATTTTACCATATTACAGAGAGATAGTTTCTACTTGTGCCAGAAGTTGTTTACTCTTATGCCAATGGAGAAATGATGAAAATAATTAAATGTAAAATTGACAAATATATTTCTTTTTAGATTAAAATTTCCAGGAAAACTGCATTACGTACTGGCAATCAACGTGCTTGTTCATTTTAATTAATAGGGCCACTATGGTTTCTTTGTCCAAGGGGTACACCTAATAATTCTCTCTCTTTATATCAGACCAAATAATAGGGAATTATTGTGACTATTGACTTTTAGACAGCTTTTACATATCCTGGCAACCAAATGACTAAGGACCACTGTTGTATAAACAAACAATTAGCTTTTTGATTGTACTAGTTTGCAAAGTGTGTTCGTACTGACTATTGATAAATTTAAGTATGGACTGCATGTTTTTTCTTCTTCTTCTTAAGTTTTATCCTTCATTGTTTAGGTATGCCCTCTTTTATTTATGAACACAAGAGACTTATCCAGACTTCCTGTCTGGAGAAAGGTTTTCATATTTGTTTGATATGATTTTTCCAGTCTATAAACGATCTTGAACATAAGTTTCTCCCAAAACATTAAATTTATGATTTAGTAAAGGAACACTTTAACTGGATTGCAGCGATAAGAGGATACTCCTTATCTTATCTCTCCTCATGTGCCGGTAGAATCAGATTTTTGCTCGGAACGCCAGGAATGGTGGCTTTAGATTTAGATTCAACCTTGAAAGGGCTGTTTCGGCAAATAGTTCAACATCTCGAAAGCATGCCAAAGCAACAGGGTGAAAATATTTCTTCCATTTCATGTGATTTATCCGTAAGGTTCCTTACTGTGTTGTCTCTGAATACACTTGTAGAACCTCCATCAGGCCAATTGCTGAAGTAAAGAAGGGATTGTTTAGATGCAGCTTTTAAACACTAGTGTATTAAGCTTTTTTCTTTTGAGCAAAACATCATTTGGGTGACACCAATCAAGCTGCAACTTACAAACATTTTGATCAAATAAACATAAAGTCTCAAACAAAGTTTTCTAGATTTTTGAGCTTATAAGTTTGTTTAAAATATTAAAAAAAGCCAAAAAAATCAGCTTTTTTAATAAAAATCTGAATTCAGTTACTCAGAATTATTGTTAAAATAAAAAAGAAGAATTAAATGAAAAAATCAAAAAGAAAATCCAGTTCTTAGAAAAACCAAAAATAAGATTTTATTATATAGTTAAAAACTTGCTACGTAATAAACAGGCAACAAAAGCAATTGCCAATGAGAAAGCTTTGGATTGTGATTATAATTTATTGAACTATGACGTGAGCCCATTGCTGCTAGTGACGTATACAAAAATTAGATTTGTTTGTATTATGCAAATATTTTTTGGTTAACGGTACTTGTTGTGTGGGATCGAGATCATGTAAGTTAATATTTTTGGTTAATATCAGGTTTTCCGAAGAGATTGGTTATCAATCTTAATGATTGTGACTTCTGCACGGTCATCTATAAATATCAGACATTTAGAAAAAGCTACAGTGTCAACTGGCAAGGAAGGTTTACTATCTGAAGGAAATGCAGCATTTAATTGGTCCAGGTATTACTTTCTCCACCTAAACTATATTGTTGTAGACCACAATTACGAGACCTTTATATTCACAGCTGTCATAATGAACTGGTTATCTCATCTTTCTTGAAAGCCATAGTTTGAACTTTCTCTCGAAGTTCTTTCTTGGCAATCATTTGTACATATTTCTAAATCTGGTGCAAAGAAAGGCAGTGCATTTTTAGTGCATACTGTAGTAGTATTTTCTTTTTTTTGGGATTTAGTATTTGCTTAATTTTTGTACTTTATACTTTTCATAAATATGAAACGTACCAAGTTTTCTTCTGTTTCATACTTAACAACAAACATGTACATCTGTATATTTTTATAAATGTATACATGTTAGATATGATTTCACTAATTTTTAAAATAAAAAGTTTGTATAGCATCATGGTAGGCAGCTCTGGGTATGCTTTTCGTTGTTAGTGCTAGCACATCCGCTACTTGTTGAGTTGTGGAGCCAAATGAGTTTTGGCCATGTCTTCTTATTATCGCACATCACCTGGAATTATAATATGACCCATGTTGGGTTCTATTTATATGCCCCAATATCTTGTATTTTAATTACACCTACACAAACACTTCTATATTATAAAGAGAGAGTTCTAGTTGCGAGAGAACCATAGCTTTGTGTTTAGCTAGATTACAATTGTAATCCTCTTTTAATATATATATATAAAGTGCCACGTGTAGCGGCCCGGAGACGTAGCCAATTTGGGTGAACTCCGTTATCAAAGAGTGTGTGCTCGGTTTAAGTTTTCTGTCTTTCTTTGTGTTCGCCTGTATCGACCCTATCAAGTGGTATCAGAGCTGAGGAAAATCGATGGCGAAAGAAGACAGAACCGCACACGGGATTGAGAAGTTCGACGGGAAGGACTTCGCATTCTGGAGAATGCAAATAAAGGACTACCTTTACGGGAGGAAGATGCATCAGCCACTTCTCCTTGAGGAAAGGCCGACCACAACCACCGAGGAGGCGTGGAAACTCTTAGACCGACAAGTGTTGGGAGTGATCTGCCTAACACTATCTAGGAGTGTCGCACATAACGTCGCAAGAGAGACGACGACGATGGGGATGATGAAGGTCCTCACCGACATGTATGAGAAACCATCCGCGAACAACAAGGTACATCTCATGCGTAAGTTGTTCAACCTACGCATGGCTGAGGGGACACCTGTCGCGAGTCACGTGAACAAGTTCATCGACACCGTAAATCAGTTGGATGCGGTGGAGATAACTTTTGAAGACGAAGTGAGAGCCCTTATACTGCTAGCATCTCTACCGAACAGTTGGGAATTCATGCGAGCTGCTGTTAGCAACTCAATTGGAAAGGAGAAACTGACTTACAACGGCATCCGAGATCAAATACTCGCTGAGGAACTCAGGAGATTGGATATGGGTGAATGCTCAAATGATGGAGCAGCCTTGAACATAGGTTCAAGAGACCGGGGTAAGGCCAGGGTATGGGACGTTAGAGGACGTTCGCAATCCCGAGGTAGAAGAGGGCTTAGCCGAGGAGGTAAAGATAGCGACCGAAGTAAGAAGAATCTTCGGTGCTATAACTGCCAGGGTATGGGGCACTTCAGTCATGAGTGCAAGCAGCCGAAGAAGAGTACCGGCCGTGATCACGGGGCTAATGTTGCGAGCGACGAGGATTCGGATGACTGTTTAATGCTTGCCGTACAGAGAGACATAGATTCATGGATTCTAGACTCTGGGGCATCATTTCACACGACCGCTCAGAAGGATTTATTCGAAAATTACCATGCAGGTAATTTCGGTAAAGTGTATCTAGCCGACGGAGAAGCGTTGGATGTTGTTGGAACTGGCGATGTGAAGATTCGCATTCCAAATGGGTCGGTATGGAAGCTAACGAAAGTGAGGCATGTCCCGAGGTTGACCAAGAATCTGATCTCAGTAGGTCAACTCGATGCCGAAAGGCACTCCATTTCGTTCAGCAGTGGAGCTTGGAAAGTTTCACGAGGAGCTATGGTGATAGCCCGAGGGAGTAAGGTCGGTACATTGTACATGACGACCGATGATGAGCGTACAATTGCGACAGGTGTGTCGCAGAACTGCTCGGAACTGTGGCATCGACGGTTGGGTCACATGAGTGAGAAGGGGATGAAGGTGTTAGCGAAGGACAGCAAACTTCCAGGCTTGAAGTCTGTCAACCTCGATATGTGTGAAGGTTGCATCTTCGGAAAGCAGAAGAAAGTGAGCTTCCGGAAAGGTGGAAAAGCTCCCAAGGAAGAGAAGCTAGCACTGGTCCACTCAGACGTATGGGGACCATCTCCAGTAACCTCACTGGGAGGAGCTCGGTACTATGTGACCTTCATCGATGATTCGACGAGGAAAACATGGGTCTACTTCTTGAAACACAAGTCTGAGGTGTTTAAGAAATTCCAAGAATGGAAGGCCATGGTCGAACTAGAGACCGGGAATAAACTCAAGTGTCTGAGGTCCGATAACGGCGGAGAGTACATTGATGCGAAGTTCGTAGAGTTCTGTGCTCAGAGAGGCATTCGAATGGAGAAGACCATCCGAAGAACGCCACAGCAGAATGGCGTGGCCGAGCGAATGAACCGAACAATCAATGAGCGTGCTAGGAGTATGAGACTGCAAAGTGGGTTGCCCAAAGCCATGTGGGCACATGCAGTAAGCACGGCAGTTTACCTCATTAACCGCGGACCCTCAGTGCCCCTAGAGAGGAGGATTCCCGAGGAAGTATGGATAGGAAAGCCTATCTCTTATGAACACTTGCGAGTGTTCGGTTGTCTGTCATATATCCATGTCGACATAAATGAACGTACCAAGCTTGACTCGAAATCCAAAGTGTGTTACTTTGTAGTGTACGGTGGAGCTGAATTCGGATATCGCTTCTGGGATGGTCAAGCAAATAGGATCATTCGCAGTAAGGATGTCATCTTCAACGAAAGCATTTTGTACAAATATCGTCAAAATGTAGTGGTGGAAGAAGATGCGCTCCCGTCCGAGGAAAGTGGTATGGTCGACATGAATGCGTTTCCAAGAATGGACTTGGAAAATGACACTGAAGATGAGCCAGTGGTGTTCGACAACCGACCAGCAGATGCTGAAGAGGAAGAGGAGCTGCCCCAAACTCCCCGACCTGAATTGGGCCGAGGTCATCGCGTGAGGAGACCTCCTGCCCGATACTCTCCTTCCCTGCATTACATATTGCTCAGTGATGCAGGAGAGCCCGAAAGTAGAGAAGAAGCTCTGGAGCTGAAAGACTCGAGCAAGTGGGAGCTCGCGATGAAGGATGAGATGAAGTCACTTGAGAAGAATGTGACTTGGCAGTTAGTCGAACTGCCCAAGGGGAAGAGGGCACTGAGCAATAAATGGGTGTTCCGACTGAAGGAGGAACAAGACGGCACGAAACGGTATAAGGCACGCCTAGTAGTCAAAGGGTTCCAGCAAAAGGCAGGAATTGACTACAACGAGATCTTTTCACCAGTCGTAAAGTTGACGACTATACGGCTATTGTTGAGCATTGTTGTAAATGCGAATCTTCATCTCGAGCAGTTAGATGTGAAAACTGCCTTTCTCCATGGAGATCTCGATGAGGAAATTTACATGCTCCAACCTGAAGGGTTTGCCGAAAAGGGAAAAGAGAAACTGGTCTGCAAACTGCGGAAGAGCTTGTACGGGTTAAAACAAGCACCACGGCAGTGGTATAAGAAGTTTGACAGTTTCATGGCGGATACCGGGTTCGAAAGAAGTGATAGCGATCACTGCTGTTTCGTGAAGAGATTTGAGAACTCTTCTTATGTCATACTACTGTTGTACGTAGATGACATGTTGCTCGCCGGGTCGAGCCTTGTTGAGATTAACAAGGTGAAGCAACAGTTGGCGAAACAGTTCGAGATGAAGGATTTGGGTGCCGCAAATCAGATCCTCGGTATGAGGATATCTCGAGGAACAGATGGGTCCCTGTTTCTGTCGCAAGCCGAGTATGTGAAGAAAGTGTTGGCACGTTTTAGCATGAGTGATGCCAAAGCTGTAGGCTCACCGCTAACCGCACACTTTAGCTTGTCGAAGGAACAATCACCCTCGGACGAGGAAGGAAAGGATCGTATGTTGAACATACCCTACGCTTCAGCAATTGGTAGCTTGATGTACGCTATGGTGTGTACAAGACCAGACATTGCCCATGCAGTGGGAGTTGTCAGTCGTTACATGAGTAACCCAGGAAAGCACCATTGGGAAGGTGTGAAGTGGATATTGAGATATCTGGCGGGTACCGTGAGTTCGACATTATGTTTCCGAAAGACCTCGGAAGGCCTGCACGGCTATGTGGATGCTGACATGGCCGGTGATCTGGACAGCCGAAAGAGCACAACAGGATGTGTTTGTACCTACGGTGGTACTGCTGTGAGTTGGACATCGAAGCTGCAAAAGATCGTTGCACTGTCGACCACAGAGGCTGAGTACGTCGCGATGACGGAAGCAAGCAAAGAGATGATTTGGTTGCAAGGTTTCTTAGAGGAGCTCGGTCAGAGGACCGACAAGGGAGTTCTGCACTGTGATAGTCAAAGTGCAGTTCAGCTAGCTAAGAACCCTGTATTCCATTCACGCACCAAGCACATACAGATTCGTTACCATTTTATCCGGGCTGTTCTGGAAGATGGAATCTTCGCGCTAGAGAAAATTGAGAGCGCTAAGAACCCCGCCGATATGCTAACGAAGACTGTTACAATCGACAAACTGAGGCTGTGTGCAACCTCAGTAGGGCTCCGAGCATGAGGCTCAGGGTCGCCGCTACACTGGAAGAATGGGTACTCGCCGACGACGGAAGAGTATCAATTACTATACAAGGATACCGATGGGAGCATTCTGCTCGGTGGAGCACAGTGAGTTCGGTGGTCGGGGATAACTGGAGTTCTTTTTTGAAGCACTCGACATTTGACTCCAAGTGGGAGATTGTTGAGTTGTGAAGCCAAATGAGTTTTGGCCATGTCTTCTTATTATCCCACATCACCTGGAATTGTAATATGACCCATGTTGGGTTCTATTTATATGCCCCAATATCTTGTATTTTAATTACACCTACACAAACACCTCTATATTATAAAGAGAGAGTTCTAGTTGCGAGAGAACCATAGCTTTGTGTTTAGCTAGATTACAATTGTAATCCTCTTTTAATATATATATATATAAAGTGCCACGTGTAGCGGCCCGGAGACGTAGCCAATTTGGGTGAACTCCGTTATCAAAGAGTGTGTGCTCGGTTTAAGTTTTCTGTCTTTCTTTGTGTTCGCCTGTATCGACCCTATCACTACTAAGTATTGAAAAACTGAAAATTATGAGCACCAGTGCTTTTTGGTTCAGAAATCATACAGTGCCCCGCAATTTTGTTGATAAACGTATATCTGCGATTTTTTACTATATATCTGTGAATTGGTGATGCGTGATCGACCAAGGTGACACAAGATCGACCAAGGGGTGGACCTATCTATCAGGTTTCTTGAACAAATGTGGAATAAAATCAATGATAAAAATAACAATAAATAAAAGCCAAACTAAAGACCGCGACCCGTCACCTATAAAGAGGTGGGAACCTTGGTATGATTAGATGGTATGGAACCGCGACCCGTCACCTATAAAGAGGTGAGAACCTTGGTATGTGAAGACGCCACAAACGGTTGCGGGATACCGATTGATAAGTCGGTTTTGAACGCTCCAAGGTAACCCCTTGATAAGTTCGGAAAGTTCAATGAAGAACCAAAGAGAAAACTCTCAAATATATTAATCAAAAACTTGATCTTTACAATCTGATTTGACCCCTATTTATGCTTGGAACAAGCCTCCAAGAATTGGGAAAGTCTAAAGAAGATAAGTTCAAAATTACAATAAATTCATATTGGTATCATAAAAATGAGTGCTTAGAATTCTCCAATACATTGAATAATCAGTCTCCATGTATTTAAATCTTCTAGAATCAGCCCCCTTTTGGTTCATGCATGTAAACCCACGAAATTATCCTTTAATGTGGTGTCTTGAATAGCTCCAATCAGGTTCACAAAGTAATGAGCTTCGTTTGGACTTGTCACGGCTGTGTTTAAGCTTCTATTAGCCTCGTTTATTCTAAGTGTGAGTGCGTTCTTTCCCTCGTCATCGCGCATACCTTGCAACAGCCCGTTAAGCTCTTCCTTGAACCTTTTAGCTCTAGCTCTCGTAACTGGTCCGATTGGAACTTGCAATGCGTCTCTCGGTGTAGCGGTCATGATTACATCATCTCCTCCCTCTTGAAAAGGATTTGTCCTCAAATCGTCACCTACATCAAAAGGAGATAAGTCAGAAACATTAAAACTAGCGCTTACACTGTACTCACCAGGAAGATCTAATTTATAAGCATTATCATTGATCCTTTCGACCACTTGGAACGGTCCGTCTCCCCTAGGAAGCAACTTCGATTTCCTTTGAACGGGAAACCTCTCCTTCCTCATATGAACCCAAACCCAATCACCTGGTTCGAACACAACTTTCTTAGGACCCTTGTTGGCCTGGATAGCATATTGTTCGGTCCTCCTCTCAATATTTTGCTTTGCTTTTTCATGAATTTGCTTGACAAACTCAGCCTTTTTTTCCCCATCTAAATTAGTACGCTCACCCATAGGTAATGGAGTCAAATCCAAAGGTGTTAAAGGATTAAAACCATAAACAATTTCAAAAGGTGAAAATTTAGTAGCTGAATGTACACTTCGATTATAAGCAAACTCAACATGTGGCAAACATTCTTCCCAAGTTTTTAAATTCTTTTGAATTATGGTACGCAACAGAGTTGATAAGGTTCGATTAACTACTTCGGTTTGACCATCTGTTTGGGGGTGACAAGTAGTTGAAAATAAAAGCTTAGTTCCTAACTTACACCACAAAGTTTTCCAAAAGTAGCTTAAGAATTTGGTATCCCTATCAGAAACAATAGTCCTTGGCATGCCATGCAAGCGTACAATTTCTTTAAAGAACAAATCAGCAATTCGTGAAGCATCGTTTGTTTTATTACAAGGAATAAAATGTGCCATTTTAGAAAATCTATCAACGACAACAAAGACAGAATCCATGCCTCTTTTAGATCTCGGTAATCCTAGCACAAAGTCCATAGAAATGTCAATCCAAGGCTCACTAGGTATAGGCAATGGCGTATACAAACCATGAGGTTTAACTTTAGATTTAGCTTGTTTACAAGTTATACATCTTTCGCAAATTCGTTCGACATCTCGTTTTAAATAAGGCCAAAAGAAATGTTCTTGTAAAACATCAAGAGTTTTAGTTATACCAAAATGCCCCATTAAACCACCACCATGTGCTTCTTTAACAAGTAATTCTCTTAAAGAACAATTAGGCACACATAGCCTATTTCCTCGAAACAAAAATCCATTATGCCTATAAAACTTTTCAAACCCAGTTTTCTCACATGCTTCAAAAACATTTTTGAAATCAGAATCATCAACATATAAATCCTTAATGTACTCAAAACCAAGTAATTTCGAATCTAGAGTTGAGAGCAATGTATACCTTCTCGAAAGCGCATCAGCCACAACATTCTCCTTACCTTTCTTGTACTTGATTACAAAAGGAAATGATTCGATGAACTCTACCCACTTGGCATGTCTCTTGTTCAGCTTATGTTGACTCCTCAAGTGTTTCAACGATTCATGATCGGTGTGAATCACAAATTCCTTCGGCCAAAGATAATGTTGTCAAGTTTCCAACGCGCGCACTAATGCGTAAAGCTCCTTGTCGTAAGTTGGATAGTTAAGGGTTGCCCCACTTAGTTTCTCGCTAAAATATGCCACGGGACGTCCTCCTTGTGAAAGAACAGCTCCAATACCTATTCCTGAGGCATCACACTCAATTTCGAAAGCTTTAGTAAAATCGGGGAGAGTTAGCAAAGGTGCATTAATAAGTTTATCCTTTATTAAATTGAAAGATGTTTCTTGTTCATCTCCCCATTTAAAACCAACATTCTTTTTAATAACTTCGGTCATAGGTGCGGCTAAGCTACTGAAATCCTTAACAAATCTCCTATAAAAACTAGCTAAGCCATGAAAACTTCTCACTTCAAAAACACTTTTAGGAACAGGCCAATCTTTAATTGCCTTAATCTTTTCTTCGTCTACTTCGATTCCTTTAGCACTAATATATCCAAGAAATACAAGTTTTTCCGTACAGAATTCGCATTTAGACATATTAGCAAATAACTTTTCTTTTCTTAAGACACTTAAAACAAGTTTCAAATGCTCAACATGGTCATCTAAGTTTTTGCTATAGATTAGAATATCGTCGAAGTAAACCACTACAAACCTGCCAATAAACATTCTTAAGACGTGATTCATTAGCCTCATGAAAGTACTAGGTGCATTTGTTAAACCAAACGGCATAACTAACCACTCGTATAAGCCATACTTAGTTTTAAAGGCTGTTTTCCATTCGTCTCCTTCTTTCATCCTAATTTGATGGTATCCACTTTTAAGGTCAATTTTACTAAAAATAGAGGAACCATGCAACTCATCAAGCATATCATCTAATCTAGGTATAGGATGGCGATACTTTACAGTGATGTTATTGATCGTGCGACAATCTACGCACATTCGCCAAGTGCCATCCTTCTTTGGAACAAGTAACACTGGTACCGCACACGGACTCATGCTCTCTCGCACGTACCCCTTTTCCATAAGCTCTCCCACCTGTTTTTGTAACTCCTTAGTCTCTTCGGGATTGCTTCGGTAGGCTGGTCGGTTTGGAATTGATGCTCCCGGCACGAAGTCGATTTGATGTTCAATTCCCCTTATTGGTGGTAAGCCATTCGGTATCTCCTCGGGAAATATGTCCTTGAAATCCTGTAAAAGAGATAGAATAACACTAGGCAAAGTAGTTTTGTTAGCGTTTAAACAAGCCTCCTTGTACAAGAGTACAATCATCGGCTGATTTTGAAACAAAGCCTTTTTAACCTCGCTTTCTCTCGCATATATACTCACTTTTTTTCTCTCCTTTACATCTGATTTTTTTGAACTCTCATTCTTTTCACTCCTTTTCTTTTCATTCTCTTTCTTTTCACTCTCATATTTTTTTTCACTCTCTTTCATTCTCACTTGGTCGTCATACACCTGCCTTGGAGTTAATGGAACGAGTGTAATCGGTTTTGCATTGAATACAAAAGAGTATCGATTCTTATAGCCATCGTGTGTTACTCTCCTATCAAATTGCCATGGCCTTCCTAATAGAATATGCCCCGCTTGCATAGGAACTACGTCACACAACACTTCATCCTTATACCTCCCTATTGAGAATGAAACTAACACCTGTTTTAGAACCCTAACCTCGCCACAATCGTTCAACCATTGTAATTTGTAAGGTTTCGGATGTTTGGATGTTTTTAAATTCAGTTTCTCCACCATAATGCTACTAGCAACATTGACACAACTCCCACCATCAATAATCATACTACACACCTTATCGCTAACGTGACATCTGGTATGAAAGATGTTCTCGCGTTGTATCTCCTCCTCGTCTTCCCTAATCTGAACACTTAACGCCTTCTTAGCAACTAATGTCACCCCATCGACCGGATGTTCTTGCTCGTTATCGTCTTCGTCTTGGCTATGTTCAGATTCGCCTTCCGATTCAATCTCACCATCTTCCCTCATAATCATAGCCCTTCGGTTTGGACAATCACTAGCATAATGTCCCCTTCCTAAACATTTGAAACATTGTACATCTCGATTTCTAGAAGCTTTCGGTTCAGATTTACCTTGACTCGATGTAGCTTTATCCTTCGTGTCCTTTGGTGTTTTGGTTTTAGGTTTCGAATAGGTCTTTTCCTCCTTTTTACTCCAGTTTTGGTTCCATGAAGTTGAACCATATTTTTGTCCTATTCGTGTGGAACTCTTCGCCTTCAACTGTCTCTCTACTTTGATAGCCATGTGTACCATATCTTCTAACTCCACATAGTGTTGTAACTCTACTACGTTAGCTATCTCCTTGTTTAAACCGTTTAGAAAACGAGCCATAGTAGCCTCTCTATCTTCATCGATATCAGCCCGAATCATCGCTATCTCCATTTCTTTATGATAATCGTCAACACTTTTAGATCCCTGGGTGATTCCTTGTAACCGTCGATATAAGTCCCTATAGTAATGACTAGGAACGAACCGTTTCTTCATAATAGCTTTCATCTCAGCCCACGTTTCGATCGGTCTCTCTCTATTCCTCCTTCGACTAGTAACCACTTGATCCCACCAAACGATAGCGTAATCGGTGAACTCAACGGCTGCTATCCTTACTTTCTTTAGTTCTGAATAGTTATGACATTCGAACACCATCTCCATCTTCTTTTCCCACTCCAAATATAACTCCGTATCGTTTTTCCCTTAGAACGCTGGGATTTTCATTTTAATACTACTCATGTTGTCATCAACCCTATCTCCATTTCTACCTCGCCGATTTCTATGTCGATTATTAGCCCTAGGCAAAGTATCGTCCGATGCCCGATCATCTTCTTCCGCCTCTTCTCCATCGCCGCCATTGTGATTATTTCGCGGATGCTCGTTATGGTTATTTTGTATTTCGTCGATTCGTTCGTTTATTCGCTCGAACTCAGCCGTAAACAAATATATTAATCAAAAACTTGATCTTTACAATCTGATTTGACCCCTATTTATGCTTGGAACAAGCCTCCAAGAATTGGGAAAGTCTAAAGAAGATAAGTTCAAAATTACAATAAATTCATATTGGTATCATAAAAATGAGTGCTTAGAATTCTCCAATACATTGAATAATCAGTCTCCATGTATTTAAATCTTCTAGAATCAGCCCCCTTTTGGTTCATGCATGTAAACCCACGAAATTATCCTTTAATGTGGTGTCTTGAATAGCTCCAATCAGGTTCACAAAGTAATGAGCTTCGTTTGGACTTGTCACGGCTGTGTTTAAGCTTCTATTAGCCTCGTTTATTCTAAGTGTGAGTGCGTTCTTTCCCTCGTCATCGCGCATACCTTGCTACAGCCCGTTAAGCGCTTCCTTGAACCTTTTAGCTCTAGCTCTCGTAACTGGTCCGATTGGAACTTGCAATGCGTCTCTCGGTGTAGCGGTCATGATTACATCAATTGGCCATGTAATCCAATGAATTTTGATACTCCACTAGTGAAATAGAGAGCTTGGAGGAAATGTCATCTTTCACGTGACATGGGTTTGTACTTTGTACTCTGTAACCATTTATGTATAGCCATTTTAAGCATTTTGGCTGGCGTTAAATTGTTTTAAGATAAGGTATTTTCAGTTTACAACATATAACTCTCTAGTCCATTTTCTCCTCGTTTAATGATTATTGAGTATGCTGGTATTCACTTGTTATGCCGGTGAAACATAGTACATCTTTTTACAGTATTTGCAGAAACCGTATCTATACTATATAAAAGGAATGTAGGGAATCAAATGTCTGTTTCTTTTTCCTCCTTTTATTCATAGTTTTCAGAAAAAGAGTATCAACTTGGTTATCTGGTTCTCAAAATGTTTCCTCAGAAAGTAGTTGTAATAAGTAACCAAAGAAAATCAATGCTGAGTTCTTGTCGATTGCACATGTGGGTTTTGTTGGTTGACTATGTTTAAATGTTAGATGGTTTAAGTTTGTTGTCTATGCTTGCTAATAAAAAAGAAAAACAATATGCATAATATCCAGCGTTGGATTTGTTGTATTTCCTGAGTATGGTAATCTTATAGTAGATATCTTTTCCCCAATACTGAATCATCTCACTTCATATGGATACTTATTTGCAAGAAGCTTCTTGATGTTCAAATGATTTACTTATCTAGACGCATTCTTTAATGTTATTTCTAATGGTACTCCTCTTTTGCAAATACATCTGCATTGACGAACTTGAATCTCAACTTTCGAAACATGGGAGTCTAAAGAAACTTTATTTCTATCACCAACATCTTACTACTGTAAGTTCTTATGCTTTTTCTTGTTACTGGTTCATCCAAAATAATGCCATTGCTTCTTTTATGGCCATTTATTGTTGCATATTTAGTCTGAGTCAGAACTTTTTTCTAACAGGTTTTTAGAAATACTATGTTTGGACCCGAAGGTCGTCCTCAGCATTGTTGTGCATGGCTTGGTGTTGCGAGTAGTTTTCCTGAATGTGCTTCTGCGATTGTTCCAGAGGAGGTATTCACTTATCTTGTAGCTTTAAGTCGTATATATATTCATATATATATTAGTACTGATGTAACAGTTCTCAGCAATGTGCTGAAGTCATATCTGTATTGATGTAACAGTTTTCAGCAACCCTTCAAGAATTTGGGGTTGTCATACTTTCTGATTGTCGTTTTTAAATATCAGTACTGCTGAAAAAGTTATCAGCAACCTTGTTAAAAATTGTGGTTGTCATTATTTCGTACTTCCTTATGACCGACATGTCTTTTTCCATGTATATAGGTAACTAAAATTGGTAGGGATGCAGTTCTCTATGTTGAGTCTCTTATTGAATCAATTGTGGGTGGACTCGAAGGTTTAATCAACATTCTTGACTCTGAAGGAGGTTTTGGCTCTCTCGAGATGCAGGTAATCACTTATTTCCTCATGCTAAAAAAATTTATTATTCATGTTTGATTTAACATCTAATAGTTATTTGTAAAAAATCAGCTACTTCCGGAGCAGGCAGCTACCCTTGTAAATCTGACGTCTCGGGTTTCAATTCCATCGGCTAAGTCACCAAAAGGCATATCTGGTTTCCATTTCCCAGGATATGAGAGCTATCCAGAAAATAACACTTCTGTCAAAATGTAAAGCATCTGTTCTGATTGCAAATATGTTGTTCATATCGATGGTAATGGATACCTTGTTTAAAAACGAGATAATTAAATAGTTTGATGATATGGCAGGCTAGAGGCTGCAATGCAAAGGTTGACAAATCTATGCTCAGTTTTAAATGACATGGAGCCAATATGTGTTCTCAATCACGTTTTTGTTTTGCGAGAGGTAATTCTGAACCAAAAGGATACTTTCTTCTCCATATTAATCTCAGACTTGGTCATTTCTCTACCATGTGGTTTTGTGTTGCAATTACCCCCAACTGTAGATACGTAATATTCACCTGCATCATTTTTACAATCTTTCTATATCTCTGAGATATCCTGGTGGCAATATATTTCTCGAATTTACATTACTTAAATTCTTAAACATACTCTATTTCTCAAATTTGTGACTGATTCTAACTCACAAGATATAGCCTATACAGACTGTACAGTAACGCCATTTAATTATCTATGTCGTGCTTGCAGTACATGAGAGAATGCTTCCTCGGGAATTTCAAGAGAAGATTGGTTGCTATACTGAAGCCTGATAACGATCTTCAAAGGCCGTCTGTTCTTGAGTCGCTAATACAAAGACATATAACCATACTTCATTTAGCCGAACAACATATTAGTATGGACTTGACACAAGGAATCCGCGAAGTTTTACTCACCGAATCTTTTTCTGGTCCAATTTCTTCTTTACATTTCTTTGATAAGCCGACAGATCAACAGACTGGATCAGCAGCTGAATTTGTTTGCAACTGGTATATAGATAATATTATAAAGGACATTTCTAACGCTAGAATTATATATTCGCCATTACACAAATGCTTTAAGAGCACACGTCCAGTTGGTGGTTACTTCGCAGAGTCAGCGACGAGTGTTCATGAATTACAATCGTTTGTTCGTATATTTGGTGGGTACGGAGTTGACAGGCTGGAAAAAGCAATGAGAGAGCACACATCCGCACTTTTGAACTGCATCGACACGTCATTACGTGCGAATCGCGAGGTTCTAGAAGCGGTTGCTGGAAGCATGCATTCCGGTGATCAGGTAGAGAGAGATACGACTATGAAGCAGATAATAGATACTGATACGGTGGTTGGGTTCTGTATTCAAGCAGGCCAGGCCATAGCTTTTGACGGCCTTCTAGCAGAAGCTTCTGGGCAAGTTCTAGAAGAAGGTGCGCCTTTAATACACTCTTTGTTGGATGGGGTTGTTAAGCATTTACCTGAACAAGTACCCGGGAAGGAGATTAGGAGGATGAAAAAGGTGGCTAATAGTGTTAATGTTGTAAAGGATCATGATATTGAATGGGTGAGAACGATCTTGGAAGAAGTTGGAGGTGCTAGCGACGGTTCTTGGACTTTTCTTCCTTATTTTTTTGCTACTTTTATGACATCTAATATATGGAATTCGACTGCATTCAATGTGGAGACTGGGGGATTTAACAACAACATTCACTGTTTGGCAAGGTTTGACACTTTACATTTATTACCTTGTCAGTTCGTAGTTATATTTCGAATGGTTAGTGTTACCGTTACCCAATAGTTCGTAGTTAGTTCTCACTGAGGGCCTTATTGACCTTTCAGTTTCAAACTACTTGTATCATGCTTAATATTTGTTTTGTATTCCAAATGATGTGATATTTACTGTTTTAACAAATATGACTACCCGACAATATCCTAGTTTTTTGATACCTTGTTATGTACAACCTACATTCAGAAGAAAATATTAGTGTTGTATTTATTTGGTAAAATCTAGATTGTTGTGTTTCTAGTTGCTTTTCCCAGACTTTCCTTCTTATTTCATTTTCAAGTTAATTGATTTCTTGATTTCTATTAAACATTCAAGAAATTGATTTATGCAGATGCATTTGTGCTGTGATTGGTGGAAGTGACTTTGTTAGATTGGAAAGGGAATATCATCAGAAACTGTCCTTTTCAAATGGTCATGTTAGTGGCACAGATCTAGAGATGCAAAACCGGCTGTCTGCTGAAACCAGCATAAAAAGCACAATGCAAGTTTTCGTTAAGTTCTCTGCTGGAATCATCCTCGATTCCTGGAATGAATTTAACAGGTAAAATGTTCATTTGATGTATGATAACTGATAGCAACTGTTTCACATGATTAAGTTAATTTTCTATACACTATGTACCAGTGTTTTAAAGCATGAAAGGGTAGCTGAAACATTACTTACAGAGGTTCACTTAAGCGTAAGCTTTTTGAGCATAAACAGCGTAAAATGTGTAAAAGCAAAAGTTTTCGAGGTTTTCAGCAAATCATTTTTCCTCCTAAACGAGCTTTCAAAGCAAGATATAGCTTCTTTGAAAAAATTAAAATAATTTTATTTTCAAAAGGGCGAAAACAATAAGCAACAATTGCCTTAACCAGGCAGGGTCTCATATTCTAGAGACATGTGTCGATAAACTCTGGTATTGTGAAGCCTTTTAAGTAAATCAAGAGATATATATACTGTGTCCTAAGTCGGGTTTTCCTGCTCATTAGAATTTATTTAATTATAGTCTATTTGAAGAATCAAACTGTGCTGCAAGATGTTGGTCATGAATTTGAATGCAAAAATTAGAATGTTACCAACTCGAGAAGATGTTGAAAGTTACTGTACAGCTTTAGAAAAATATACTAGTTTTTATTTTACTTCCTCATCATTATACAAAATTGTAAATTTCTAGCAAATAGTGCCTCACAACATCAAGTGCCAACTTTTCAACATTTTAGTACTAGTCATCACTTGTCAAGAACTAACTACTCATTCTTTTGAATTTCTCTACATTTTTTAGGATTACCACCCCTTTGTTCAAACAAAGTTTTAGCAAAAAAATAATAATCCACAGGCATCAAGTGCTGCTGATTATTTTAGTACTACTTGGCTGTTTAGATATTAATCATATCTTACAATGTATTGGAATTGCTAATCGATTAGGTCTTACGATTTTCTTTTGCTGTTTGCAAACGTGTGATTTTCAACAGATCTCATCTTGTGGCAAAGCTCATCTTCCTCGACCAATTATGTGAAATATCACCATATCTTCCCAGAAGCTCTCTTGAGGCTCACATACCCTACACCATTCTGCGCTCGATATACAGCCAGTATTTCACAAACTCCCCATCTGCACAGCTGGTGCTTCTCAGTGCATCACCGCGTAGCTCACCTTCCGTATCTATACCACATGCTTCTCCCGTAAGTAGGCACCCATTTGGCAATTCTCCTAAGGCAGGTGTTAACAATTCTAGTTATTTCAAACCATCATCACCACATGGGCACAATCAAGTATATGACAATGATGTCGGAAGTATGAGAAGCACTCGAAACAGAAATCGGAACTCGAGGCAATCTGGGCCGTTAGATTATAGTGGAAAAAGCAGTGTGAAATTTGTTGAGGGATCAACTTCAGCAAACACAGGTCCAAGTCCTCTTCCTAGATTTGCGGTATCAAGATCAGGCCCTATAGCCTATAAATAAAACTCAGTTTCCAGAAACGTATGTAGATTGTTCGATAATTTGAGTCAAGAGATTCATGTAATTAACTTTCAGGTGGTTTAGATATATTTTCGCCACTCTCAATGTAAACCACGTGTAATTTATTTGCTTAATATTTTTTACTATAAAAACTTTAGTATTTAAATCTTACAGATTAATTTAGGCAAGTTTGTTTTTCGCATGAAATGATATCACATACTTGATTGAGAAGCAGAAGCAAAAGCTATTCTATTCATGCTTCAATTAACAAATATAAGGTCTATTATCTTGGAAACTGACTCTCTACAAATGGTAAACATTTTAAATAATAAATTATCTGCCCCTTGGCATATTAAAGTGGTTACAGAGGAGATCAAAAATATATTAAAGGGAAGGAATTACCAAGTGGAGCACGTCGTTAGAGAGGCCAATGGTGCAGCAGATGCTTTAGCAAATGATGGATGTATAGAAGGTTTCAAGGAGTTCTACAAAAGGGTTGATTTGTCACAAAAATTGAAGAACATTATTGATTTAGAAGCCAAACGGCTCCCAAATATTAGGGTTTGATGGGAGAAATGGTGAGAAACAGAGATGAAGGAATGGCGAAGATGAGGAGTGTCTCTCTCCTCACTGTGACGGTTTAGTTTCGAAAGAAATGAATTGGGGATCTTCCTACACGTATTAACATAGTCTGTATATTTACACAGGCTAGGTTTAAATTGGTCCTTGAAGTTTTATTTAATTACATAGTAGTTTATCAAGTTGTAATGTTCATTTATTTTCTACTCTAAGTTTCATTTCTGTTAATTTTAGTGTCAAGTTTGTAATGGTACTTGGGTTTTATATTAATAAAAACGTGGGTATTTTCCCACAACCTTATTTAAAAAAAAATACTTGATTGAGAAATACATTTCATTCTCTTCTTCTCTATGTAACTGTAGTTCCATAAATTGTCAAAACTAAGTTGTATTAATTTTTTGTAATAACTCAAGCCGTGTTAATTATACGAGTACCTATACTTTCTTAAATTTTCTTACGGTGGCTATAACATCATTTACACCCAAATAACTCTAGTACGTTTTATATATAATACAATTATTAATTATAGAACCATAGTAACGAGCAAATGTTCTAAAAGGCGTGCCTAGATGCACTTAGGCGGTAGGCGCAACCTAGAAGCTTAAAAGATTAGACGGATTATGAGTAAATTAGGCGGTAATTAGGCACTAGGCGGTCAATTTCCCCTAAAGTCCGTCTTGTGTTTTTAGAACATTGATAACGAGCCATTAATTCGTTATTAGGAGGCTGTACGTTCCATATTCATGTGAATCATGTCCCTATATATACATCTGTTCATGTTGACAAGTTTTATATACAAATAAAATCCATTAGCTTTAATTGGAGAAATTAAGAGCGGTGTCTTCCCTTTAGAGAATATAAAAGAAGTACATCATTCTCCTTGTTTTATTTTGGCAATAATTATAGGGAAGTTACAAATTTGTTTTTGAAATATAAACTTGAGCAGAGCATGTTTTTTAAAGTGACATTACTTCAAATTATGTTAAATATAGGCCTACACAGGTATTTTGTCAAACAAACTGGCAAGTGGGTTAGTGAATTAGAAAAAGTTACAGAAACATGGTTATTTTTAGCTAAATAGGACAGGGTTCGATAGTACAAAATAAATACTAATATTTCATCACTACTTGGATTTATAGTTACTTCGTGAAACTTATGTCATATGGGTAAAAGAAAACTTCTATGGGAACGGACATGTACAGTATGTTAAATTAGTATGTTAAACTTATGTCATATGGGTAAAAGAAAACTTCTATTTAACACATTTGAGTAGTATGTTAAATTAGGTAAATACAATTTCAAATTATCGTATAATCAACTCTCAGGACGATAACGAATTAATGCATGATACCTATTTTCGTTATATTTTACGTTTTCAAGAAATCTGGTGAGTGATTCTCGAACTATACTATATGTATAAACATTTTTGATTCCTATGTAAGGTTTGAAAAGTTATGTTGAATGTAAAATATGTTCAAAATCGATTTATATTTATATGAAAATGATTTGGTTAACTACGGGGAACCTCAATATAGACGTCGGAACTAGTGTTTATGAGATTTATCGGGTTAGCTGCCGGGAATCTCGATATGATATAAAACCAAGGGATATACTACTTGGCATAACCCAAGCTTGTGACTTTGGTGGCTATGCGTAACCTTAGTCAGTCAACGGTTTTCTAAAACGGACCGGCTTGTGAATTATAACACTGGTGGTGTCTATTCCCCATCACTCAATTGGAGAGTCCAAGACTATTGATCCGAACTCAAGGCCAATTACTCTAAAAGTGAAAATTTCTCTCGACGTTGATGTCTTTGTATTCGTATTTCTTGACCAAATGCTTCTCGCCGCAATCTCTTCCGTAAAATCTTCACTTTTAGAGAGTCCAAGCCTATTGATTCGAACTCAAGACCAATTACTCTAAAAGTGAAAATTTCTCTGACATTGAGCTGCCTTTGCATTTGTATTTCTTGACCAAATGCTTCTCACCGCAATCTCCTCCGTAAAATCTTCACTTCTCTTGTTTCTCTTTCTATTATCATATGAGCATCAATCTAGCTAGACTTTGGCAATCGTTGAGTATACCACAAAACGATAAAAGAGTAAACAAAGCAACATTTTT
The DNA here is from genome assembly GCA_963682055.1 of Primula veris. Classification (NCBI taxonomy): domain Eukaryota; kingdom Viridiplantae; phylum Streptophyta; class Magnoliopsida; order Ericales; family Primulaceae; genus Primula; species Primula veris. Next base: position 23,716,629 of record OY821748.1, on the reverse strand, counting down.
TTAGTCGGAATTACAACTTTTAAAATTTAATTTCACTTGCCCGTTCAAAGCATCTAAAATAGGAATTCACTTCTAGGGGTGATAAGCCACACCACGTATAAGAAAAAAAAACTAAAAAGTAGTGGTCAAATAGTCGGGTCTATTTAATAGGTGTGATTAAAAAACGATAGAAGAGTAAACAAATCAACCTTTTCTAATCGGTATTACAACTTTTAAAATTTAATTTCACTTTCCCGTTTAAAGTGTCTAAAATAGGACTTCACTTCTAGCGGTGATAAGCCACATCACGTAAAAGGGGAAAAAACACTAAAAAGTAGTGGTCAAATAGTCGGATCTATTTAATAGGTGTGATTAAGCAAAAGTGTGCATGCTCCCTAGCCAAAAAACAGAAGAGTAAGCAAAGCAACCTTTTCTAATCGGAATTACAACTTTTAAAATTTAATTTCACTTGCCCGTTCAAATCGTCTAAAATAGGATTTCACTTCTAGGGGTGATAAGCCACATCAAGTAAAAAAAAAAAGAAAAAAAAAGTAGTGATCAAATAGTCAGATGTATTTAATAGGTGTGATTAAAAAACGATGGAAGAGTAAGCAAAGAAACCTTTTTTAATAGGTATTACAACTTCTAAAATTTAATTTTACTTTCGTGTTCAAAGCGTCTAAAATAAGACTTCACTTCTAGAGGTGATAAGCCACATCAAGTAAAAAAAAAAGTAGTGGTCAACTAGTCGGGTCTATTTAATAGGTGTGATTTAGCAAAGTTGTGTATGCTCACTAGCCAAAAAACGATATAAGAGTAAGCAAAGAAAACTTTTCTAATCGGAATTACAACTTTTAAAATTTAAGTTCACTTGACAGTTCAAATCGTTTAAAATAGGACTCCACTTCTATGGGTGATAAACCACATCACGTAGAAGGAAAAACAAAACAAAAAAAGTAGTGGTTAGATAGTCGGATCTATTTAATAGGTGTGATTAAGCAAAGGTGTGCATGCTGACTAGCCAGCCAGCCTCCATGGAGGCCTAAGGGTGGTCGGGGCCTCTACAACTCGTTCAAATCGTATAAAATAGTACTTCACTTCTAGGGGTGATAAGCCACATCACATCTCGTAGAAGGAAAAAAAAAACTAAAAAGTAGTGGTCAAATAGTCGGGTCTATTTAATAGGGTGTGATTAAGAAAAGTTGTGCATGCTTATTAGCCAACCTGGCTCCATGGAGGCATAAGGTGGTCGGGGCCTCTACAACTTATCCCCGAAGAGCATCCCACCTGGTTCCCTTCTATTAAATATTTGATTATCGCTTGCCAACTCGTGTCAAGTTGGTTGTGCACACCGCATTTGATCCGGTGTGTAGAGTAACGAGCATACAACACCTCACCATATTAAATAGACCAAAGTATCACGCCACCACATTAATGCCCCACTTGGTTACAAGCTATTCGTAATTTAGCTCGGCAATATTTTAATATGATTATATCCTATATAGATTAAATTATACAACTATATTTTGTTGATGTGGGACAAATAAAATTACAAAACCCTAAGGCCTACCCTACACTTAAATATTAATCAAAATATAATTTTTTTTTAATTAATTTGACATTTTTTTATGCAAACGAAATGTGAAATCGTTATATATGGTGATTGTTCTAATTCAGCTATTTGGTTACAAGCTATATAGACTAAATTACACAACTCTATTTCGTTGATGTGGGATAGATAATAAGGTTTTTTTTTTTTTTTTTTTTTTTTTTTTTTTTTTTTTTAATGATAATCAAGTTTGAGGTTGATGTCTAATACCTAAACGTATAAATTATTTTAATTATTTCAGGCATTTAGCTTTGATCAGAACTCAGCGACCAATTACGCTGTTATAATTGAAATCAATCACTAGCAAAAAAGATTTTAGTTGTAAAAAAGATGCGTGGGTTTTATAATTATCAGAAAAGAAAAGGGTTAATGAAACCAAAAGTTTTTGCTAATATAAGGTAGTACAGATTTAAGAATCGGAAATTAGTTGGAAGGATGCCAAATGGAGTTTAAGGGCTATTTTGGTTGCAGCTTTTAAGCCAATAAGCTGGATATTTTTAAGGTTGGGAGGAATTGTTGGGTTCAAATCTAAGCATATATTTAAGGGAAGTAAAAATAAATATTATGTAAAAAAAAAATTCAAATTAAGGATTGGTCCACGAAAACAAAAGTATTTAAGGATTGGTCCGGCTATAAAATTCATTTAAGGATTGGTCCATTATTTATGAAACTAATTAAGGATTGGTCCAATATAAAATCTCTCCCAAATCTATTTATCTAATTAATCATTCTCTCTCTATATATAAAAAAAAAAAAAAAAAAAAAACAGCTTCCAGAGAAAAAACATTTTATCCCCAAATCTCTCTCTCTACATAAATACCAACATACATACATACCCACATAATATATATATATATATATATATATATTTTGATGCCGCTCCTCCGTCGCTCCCTCCACCACCGCCGCTTTCATCGGAGTTTCGGAGTTTCGGACTGTTTTTTATTTAATTGTTTTATTTTTTATTTTTCAGACTGTTTATTTTTTATTTTTCAGACTGTTTATTTTTCAGACTGTTTTCCAGACTTTTTATTTTTCAGACTGTTTTATTTTTTATTTTTCAGACTGTTTATTTTTCAGACTGTTTTTCAGACTATTTATTTTTCAGACTGTTTTTTATTTAATTTATTTTTTAATTGTTTTTGATAACGTCAGCAATTTTTTTTTTTTTTTTTAATGATGTCACCAAATGGACCAATCCTTAATTAGTTTCAGTTTTATGGACCAATCCTTAAATACTTGTGTTTTCATGGATCAATCCAAAATTTACCCCGTACAGATGAAGATACCGTAAATCACAATCCCATCCGTAGGATTCAATTCAATATCATTAGTGATTACCAAATTTAATTTGATTTTTCATTTACTTTGATTTCTTATTTTATACTAATAATCCTCACAAAGCATTGGATACGGCCAGGAAAAATGCCAAAAGTTCACAATTTTTGAACTTAATCTTCAAAAAGTCACACACAAGTTCAATTTCACCAAAAAAAAAAGTCACAATTATCAATTTCATTGGAATAGAAATCCCAAACAAGATGTCGAATTACTTCACTGTACCCCAAATCACGATAGGGACGATTATCGGAGTTCAAAGTGCTTCAGATAATGTCTCATATCTATTATTTCCGGCATAAGTATATCCCTTCACAAACTAAATTTCTATTTCTTATCGATTGTTTTATCTTTTAAGAACACCCACTTCTACAGGAAGGGTAGATATGTGATAGGGTAATATCTTAACAATCTCCATGAACAATTTTTCATTTTTCCGATGGCTAGCCAAGAGACGATATGGGTGGAGCCTTGTGAAGACTAATGTTTTGTTTTATACTTTTTTAAAACTAACCGCAGAAAAACCCCGCACTTTATTTTTATTAATTATCAAAATTAATAAAATTTAGAGGAAATCCCCTATTAAATAAACAAATCTAAATTAATGTTAAAATATGGCCACAAATCAAAGAGAAACATAACATTCCGAGAATTTTGTCTTGTTTGATTGCATCTTTTAAAGCGTAATTTCTATTTTTTTTTATTTTTCTTGGTTTTTATTTTTTATTTTTTTTACCATTTTTCGGATTTTTTTCGGGTTCCCGACTTTTTTTAAACGTTTTTTCATTTTTTTTTTATGATTTTGGATTTTTCTTAGTTTTTTTTTTTAATTTTTTTACCATTTTTCGGGGTTTTTTCGGGTTTCCGACTTTTTTGAACGTTTTTTCATTGTTTTGTGATTTTGGAATTTTTGGATTTTTATGGGTTATTTTTTTTTTTACAAATTTTGAGTTTTTTTGGATTCCCTGTTTTTTTGAACTTTTTTTGATTTTTTTGTGATTTTGGTTTTTCGGATTTTTCTTGATATTTTTACCATTTTTTCGGGGTTTTTTTTTCGGGTTTTCGACTTTTTTAAAGATTTTTTCAGTTTTTTTTGGTTTTTTCGTTATTTTATTTTATTTTTTTCTGATTTTTTTTCCATTTTTATTTTATTTTTTGAGTTATTCCTATTTTTTCCATTTTTATTTTATTTTTATTGGGTTATTAGGTGGGTGGACCAATGTTTAATTAGTTTTACAAATAATTGACCAATACTTAATAAATTTTATAGGGTGACCAATCCTTAAATAATTTTGTTTTGATGAAATAATACTTAATTTATTAAAACGGGAACTGTATTTCAAATACTCCTATTTTATTTTCTATATTAGTGGGGGTTTTCAAAATGACTAATTAATGATATTTTAATTAATAATTAATTTTAATTAAAATTATATAACTTTGTTAAGATAATAAAGTAACATGAATGTTAAATTTAAATTACATATGTGTTATTTAACATGCAATTAAATGATGATGTGTAAAAGTTAATATTATTAAAATTAACACAACTATTATGGATGCTCTAATATGTTAGTAAATTATATCCTATATGAAACCACGCACAACTTTGTCCGACTTTTAACATGTAACTAAATTGCCGAAATAATTTTTAAGAAAATTCTATCATATACTTCATCCGTACTACCGTATCCAATGCTTTGTGGATAGGGGTGTAAATGGTTCGGATTTGAATGGATTATCGTCAATGCTAAACCAAACAATTAAAAACGGATTGTGAAATTTTGGATTCAAAACAAACCATTTATTTTTCCAATCCAAACCAAACCAAACCAAACCTAACGGATTTGAGTTTTAATAATGATTGTCATTCGTTCTTTAATCTAAATTAATACATATTTTAATGAAAATTATTTACAAACAAAAATAACGTGACAAATAATTTCAAACAATGTATAAGAAACACTAATAAATACAAACATGTTTCATATCATCTCCTCAACTACACAGACAATGCATAATAACATATTAATTCGGTTAGAAAACAAAGAAATATTATTCATATAAGTAGTAATGAGATAATATAAAATTTAAGACATTTGATATATGTCGCACAATTATTATTGTTCATTAGATTACAAAGTATATATATATGCTCATTTATTATTAGTTATATATATGGAAGTAGTTTTAGGTTTTTTTTTCATAATTAGGGTAAATAATAATTCTTGTTTTTAATTGGTATAACAGATTGGTTTTACTGATTTGGATTGGATTCAACGTGTGCTCGGGCCGATGATCGGACTGATGATGTTCACTACATTAATCAAATAGTACTGTTACTCGGTGGACTTTTCGCAAAACATGAACATGTGGGGACGTGTGGTAAATTATATAATTCTTGGGGAATTAAATATGTAAATTGCAACAGTCAACGGTAGACAATTTAAAATTGGTGGTGGCGGTTTAAGCTAACAATATGGCGAATCGTCTCGGAATTCACCATTAATTGAAATAATATCTTTTTAAAACAATGCCGAGTCACTAGACTGTAAACAACAGTTAAAACATTCACTATGAAGACTTTGCAAAGGGTGAAACCATACTTTTCAAAAAATCAAGAAATTCTGCCAAAACCAGAATAACAGTTCCAATAACATCACAATATAATAATCATAACTGAAGATGACAATAACATGGCAAAATTCAAATCAGTAACTTTCACATGTTGTCTATGCTGAAGTCTAAAAGGGTCAAGCCCCGATTACATATTTCTTCAAATACAAGATCTCCGTTCGCTTACTCTTTAATAATGTATATGAAATACATGTCAATATACTCAATTACTAGAAAACCAAGCAATTTTTATTGAATCAATAAAAAAACTAGAGAGAGAGAGAGAGATAGAGACAACTAGGGTGAAAAGCCCTAGCCGCCGAAAACATGACCGCTATTCAACCACCTGACCCCAACCAAACCCTTTCCCCGGACCCACCCTCATCTAAATCTTTCGCATCCATATTGAAAACCCAAACCGTAACATCAAAAGTTCCAGTTAAACAAATCGAATCTTATGAAGGAGAACCAATGATTCATTATTCAATCGAAGATTTAAACACTCTCTCAGAACCATTCAAATATACTATTGTAGGAAAATTTTCACACGGTAAGCCTCATATTGTATAATTCGTAAAACGTTTAGTTCGATGGGTTTGAAAGCTAACTATCATATTGGAGTCATCGACTCAAAACATATTCTAATTCGCTGTTATTATGAAGAAGATTTTCTACGAATTTGAATGCGTAAAATTTGGTATATTGACAATTGCCCTATGAGAACGTTTAAATGGTCTTATGATTTCAGCTCGGAAAAGGAATCTTCGGTAACCCCTGTTTGGATCTCTCTATCTAAATTACCTATTCATCTTTATAATAAAAGTAGTATTTTTAGTATTGCTTCAGCCTTTGGAAAACCCCTAAAGGTAGATGAACCAACAGCAAAACTGACTAGACCAGGTAATTAACCTAGGAGACTGCTCTCAATGCTTTAAATTGGGTAATTACTGCTCTCAATGCTTTAAATTGGGTCATTCTATAGAAGACTGTAAGTTTACTAACCTAGGAAAAGAAGAAGTCAGCAAAGAAGAGAATATCAGCAAAAAGAAAGACATTGTCAATGACAGAGAAAAAGCTAATGCAGTGAATTGTGAAAAACAAGCTAAACAAAAGAATATAAAGGCCAATTATTACAAAAATAATGAGAAAGTAAGCACAAAAGAATGGGTTACTAAAAGCTTTATTAATGAACCTCCAAAGAATGATGAAGAAGTAGCTGCAAAGCCAACTGCAGAAAATCCTGAAAACAATAATTTAATTATATTAATGGAGGAAGACAAGAGTGATAAGTGTAATCTTAATACTGAAATGGTTCTATTCACTGGTGAACCACATGTACTCAGGTCTTTAAATATTACTCCACTCTATGATGATAATGTGACAATGAGAAACTCTAGTCTGGTTGATGCTCCAGACATTTCTAAAAACTTAAGAATTGATCTGGGTCTCTCTCCTAGAGAAATTCCTAATATTTTGGAAGAAGGAGAATGGAAAACTCCAAAAAGAAAATTTGGGAAAAAGCCAGTTGTTGTTGGTAAAGATGCAATGGTTCTTAGATCCTCTAATGTAGGGGTTAAAAGAAGTTTTAAATGATTAATACGCTCTTTTGGAATATCAGAGGAGTGGGTACCAAATCTACCACTAGGCGTATAAATAAATTATGCAAATTACATCATATTATGTTTTTAGTTTGTATTTAACCAAAGAAAAATCAAGACAAAGTGGATTTCTACAAAAGGAAGTTTGGGTTTGATGAGGTCCTGGTTCATGAAGAGAATAAAATTTGGGTTTTCTATATGCAAGAGATTAATATTTCTATTATTAATCAAATGAATCAAGCTGTAACTATGGAAGTTTTTATTGGCTATTTGGGTTTTCAGTTACAGATTACAGTAGTTTATGCCAAATGTACAGCAGTTGAAAGAAAAGTTCTTTGGAGTTTCTTAGAAAATTCTTATACTAATAATCCTTGGTTGATTGGAGGGGATTTTAATACTGTTTCATCTGAAGATGATAAAATTTGGGATTGGCTATTAATATTAACTATGCTAATGATTATTTATCTTGTATAAACAATTTGGGTGTTTCAGAAGCTATCTAGTGGTTCTAAATATACTTGGTGGAACAAACGTAATGGGGTGGATGCTATTTTTGAAAGAATAGATAAGATTCTATTTAATCAAGAGTTTGCCAATTTATTCTGCAACATCTATCTTGACCATTTAAGCAAGGCTACTTCAGATCACAGTCCTTTATTGTTAAAGTTACAGTTGGTTCAAGTCAGCAGTCCAAGAAGGTTCATATTTCAAAATTTCTGGGTAGATCATGAAGGTTTTCATAAAATAGTGAAAGATGTCCGGGTTCCTAGTCCTAATTCTAATGCTTTGGAAAATCTTGCTACCAACTTAAAAGCAATTAGAAAGAAACTTAAAGAGTGGAATTATAATACCTTTGGGAATATTTTTCAAGAAATCACAAAAGCTGAAGACAATTTGTTGAGAGCAGAACAAAAGTTTGAAGTTGATCCAACACCTGTCAATAGAATTGAGCTCAATCAGAAAGAAGCTATTCTAAAAGTTAAACTCAGCATAGAAGAGAAATACTGGGCACAAAAGGCTAATTTGAAATGGGCCTTACAAGGGGATGATAATACAAAATTCTATCACAGCATAGTAAAGAAAAGAAGAATTAAATGTGGTATTGGTGAAATAGAGAAAGAAGATGGTACTTATGTTAAAGACCCATGGGACATTAAAAGGGAGGCCATTGATTATTTTCAAAGACTATTGGCAGCTGATCAATCTCATTGCTATGTATATAATCGCTTAAACAAAATTCCTAAAGTAATTTCTGAGGAGATGAATAATTTCTTGGACAAAGACCCCTCTAGAGAAGAGGTTAAAAAAGCTGTTTTTGACCTTAGTAATTCTAGTGCACCTGACATAGATGGTTTTACATGTCAATTTTTTGTTTCTTGTTGGGATATTATTGGTGAAGATGTTATCAAAGCTATTGATCTTTTTTTCATGGGAGATCTATTACCTAGATCTCTTTCTACCACTGTTATTGCTCTTATTCCAAAAAAGATTAAGTCTAAGAAGTTTGCTGAATTCAGACCTATCATCTTATGTACTTTCTGCAGTAAGGTTATTTCAAAAATCATGTCTTCTAGATTTGCTAACATATTGCCTAATATTATTTATGAGAATCAAAGTGGATTTGTCAAATCTAGAGACATTGTGGACAATATTCTTCTTGCTCAAGAATTTATTTCAACTCTTAATAAAAAATCTAGTGGGAAAAATATAGCTGTAAAGCTAGATATGAAAAAAGCTTATGATAGAATATCATGACATTTCCTTATTTCTACTTTAAGAAAATTGGGTTTCTCTGAGAAGGTTATTGACCTAGTGTGGAGGATTATTTCTGGAAATCAAACTTCTATTTTGGTGAATGGCAGCCCTACTGAACTTTTTACTCCTAGAAATGGCCTTAGACAGGGGGATCCTCTATCTTCTAGTCTATTTATTATTTGTTCTGAAGTATTAAGTAGGAATTTAAATAAGTTGATTAACAACAAAAGATGGTCAGCATTCAAAGCTCCTATTGGAAGTCCTATTATAACTCACCTTGCTTTTGCTGATGATCTGATAATCTTCAGTTCAGCAGATCTTCATTTTATCAGAAAGATAAGCAATACCCTGCAATGTTATAATAGAGATTCTGGTCAAGAAATCAGTTTAGAAAAAAGCTCATTCTATTTCTCAAAAAGTGTCAGTGCTATACAAAAAGGAAATATCTGCAGAGAGCTTAATATCACAAGTAAGAAACCTCCTTTTTCTTATCTTGGTTGCAAGCTATATTCTGGGCATAAAAAGTGTATACTATTTCATGAACTGATTTTAAAAGTTAGAAGTAAACTGTCTACTTGGAAGGGCAATTGGCTAAACTTAGGTGGAAAATTAATATTGATTAGGCATGTTCTTCAATCTATACCTATTTATACATTGGCAGCTATGAATCCCCCTCTACAAGTTATTAAAAGAATAGATCAATTATTGTCAAACTTTTCTATGGTAACAAAAATGGTAAAAATAAGTATCATTGGGTTAGATGGAGCAAAATTTGTACTCCTGTGAAAGAAAGGGGCTTGAATCTTAAAAGTTTTCATGACATTTCAAAAGCTTTTGCTATGAAACTCTGGTGTATGTTCAAAACAAAAGATTCTTTTTGGACCAACTTCATGAAAGCTAAATATTGTAGAAAGAAGAAAGCAGAAGACATTCCTATTAAAAGAGGTACTAAGAATGCTACAAGCTAGAGAATTGACTTAGAGTAATACTACTCTAGTTGAAAATGGGTTAAAACCTATATGGAAACTTACTACTCTTGGGAATTTTACTATAAACTCAGCTTGGGAAGTTGATAGAGAAGTAGGCACTGTAATTGGAGAAGCATATTTATATAGAATAGAATGGTACCTTTAAAAGTCTCTTGCTTTATGTGGAAATTATTTAACCAAGCAGTATCCTTGGATTGCAACCTACATAAATTTGGCATTAGTATAGCTTATATGTGTGGATGTTGCAAAAACTCAGAAGAGACATTTGATCATCTTTTTAGTAATGGTATAGTTGCAAATGAGGTTTGGAACTTCTTTGAAATTAAATGGGGTATTTTTATTCAGAACAATTCTTTGTATGGAAGAATTAACAGCTGGTGATCCTATATCATTAAGAAAAAGAATTTCTCTGAAAGGAAAATTTGTCAGGTTCTACCTTCTATCATTATTTGGATTATTTGGAAATCCAGATGTTCATACAAATTTGAGAATATCAAAATGAGGTCTAGCAATATTATTTGAAATTCTGAAGAGTTGATTATTCAGTCTGGTTATAGGGAAAAAGATTTCTCTTATTCTAATTACAATGGTAAGAAGAATATTAAAAAAGTCACTATTATTAGGTGGCTTCATCCTCCAACTGGGTATTTGAAGCTAAATATAGATGGCTGTTATAAACAAACAGATGTTGTTAATGGAATTGGTGGTCTAATTAGAGATGAAAAAGGTTTTTTTATCAAAGGGTTTTCTAGGGTTATTATTCTGAGTTCAAAGACCTATATTATGGTCTACAAATCTCACCAAAAAGACTTTTAATTATTGAGAGTGATTCACTACAGTTAATTAATATCATTGAAGGTAAACAAAAATTCCCTTGGAAAGTTTTGGATCTATTTAATTGTATTAAAGATCTATTAAAGGAAGGAGAGTACCTGTTTAAGCATGTGGCGCGAGAAGGCAACAAAGCTCCTGACCTCCTTGCGAATTGGGAGGGTATCATCATTTCTTCCTGTCGGGATGATTTTCCACAGGTATTAAAAAGGATTATATTTACTGAAGCTAAAGGTTTTTCTAATCTAAGGTTTAGATGAAGATGAATATGGGGATATATTATTTCTTCATGTTTAATTTAAGATGAAGATGGAGATGAAGATGAAGAGCGTAGAAGAGAGGAGAGGAGAGATTCTCTCTCTTAGGTTATTTCTCAGAGAGAAATGAAGAGGTGCAAGATGATGACAGGTGTTATTACATCTATCCTCAGGTCCAGTCCCTCAAGTTTCAATCACCATTCTATTGAATCCAGATTTAGCAATTTCTGGATTTTAAGTTTCATTTATTTCAATTGGTTGTAACAGTTTGTTTTTATTTGTTTTGGGTCTCTAATTTTGAGATTCTCTCTGTAATTATTTATGGTTTCTTTCCTGTGGGGTTTTCCTTCGCAGATTTTCATTAATAAATTGTGGGTTTCCCCCACTAATAATTTATAATAATAAAAAAAAAAAACTAGAAAACCAAGCAAACAAAGCAACAAAAATAAATTTATCTTAATTATACTTTTATTTTCATTTCCTCGGAAAAATAGCAAGACTGCCCGAAAATGATATATCATATAGACTAGAAGTATAACCCACTTCATCAATAGTCTCCAATGGACGATTCAGATTTCTACATAAGAAGTGCATATTGCAGAATCAACCTTTTTGTGCCACTGTTGGAGCGGTTCTCCTGGCGTACAATAATCCGTATGCCTGTGAGCGCTTTTGGTATAAATAGTAAACTACACGTTTTACCCCACCATGAGCTATATAAAACAAATTACCACGCTTACGCTCTTACAGAAAATACCACCCTCTCGAAACAATCACTGCTTTCACCCCTTCATGACCCTTGCAAAATTGGGTGCTAGCACTCTCTGCACACTTATTAAACCATTCTCACATACACATCTTTCCCTCTCCGAGTGCCTTACAAAACAGTTAAACATGTGCCCCTTTAGTGTATTCAGGGTAGTAGCACCGTCTCTCACTCTCTTGCGAGATGCAAAAACCGAAAGCTTGGTTCGCACAATTTGAGCATCCCTTATTCTTACACCATCTCCCAACCCTTCGAATGTTGATAAAACTTATCATTATGTTGGTGTTCAATTAGTTAGCACGTGAAAGAAGAGAGAGACCGATAGGACGAGAGTTATGGTTTTACTCTACTTCAGAAGCACATATTGATAAATTTTTGCCACCTTAAAGATTAGAATAAGGGTAATTTGAATAGGTTATAAAGATGAACCTTTCTACCACTCAAGTAAAACCATAACCGTCATCCAATTTCTCTCTCCCGCTCTTTTCCCTATGGCTAACAAACTGAACATAAAGAAGATGATCAGTCATATCGATGTTCGAAGGGTTAAAAGATGGGGTAAGAATTAGGGTTGTTCAAATTGCGCCAACATGGCCTCCTGTTTTTTCATCTCAGATGTGGGTGAGAGATGGTGCTAGTACCCTGCATGCACGAAGGGGGCGCAAGGTAGACAGTATTCTAAGGTCCATGGACGGGAAAAAGTGTACGTGAGAAAGGTGTATTAATTCTGCAAAGAGTGGTATGGGTAACAGGGGGAAAACAATGCTTGTTTAGAAAGGATGGTATTTTCCCTAAGAACATAAGAGAATTAGTTTGTTTTGTATCACTCATGGTGGGGGTAAGAGGTGTAAGTTCTGCGATTGTACCAAAACTGCTCGCAATCGTACGAAGCATCATGTACGCCACAATTGCGGAATGAGGTGTTTGCACGAAAAATATGGAAAGAGCGAGCGGGCACTCATGATTTAGTTTATCGCACGATGGCGAAAGAGGGGTGCAAACGAAGGACACAAAAAAATCGAGCAGGGTTAGACGAGCTTTTTTAAGGCGAACATGGGAGGTAAGTGGCCAGATACCGATTCAGTCAAATATATTTTATGAATTCAAAAAGCTTGGAGATAAAGTTTAAATGATTTGAAGCAATCTCAGAATTATAGAAAAAAGATATTGAACATGTTTTCTTATTGAAATAGAAGACTTAAAAGGATATACAAGGAAGACTCCTAGTCAAAGAAGTAAAGCAAAGACTTCTTATTTGAGTTTGATTAGGATTCGTTATAAAGATGATCTTAATCTACTCATTGGACAATTGGGTGAAAATGATGATAAAGAGTTCTCTTAGTTTAACTTATAAAAGTTGGAGAAAAACATGTTAAAAGTAGACAAAAACACAAAAAACTTTACGAACTTAGCAAATACGCTACAACTAAAGTGACCAAAACTAAACTATAAACACGGATCTCCACACATCTATCAACTGATTTTCAAGTTGGCACCAAGGTCCATGTCCATCTCGAAATATTGTATAACATATGTGTAGAGATCTGCATACATAGCAACCCTAAAAATAAGGTATCATGAACTTCACATGCTCATACTCACAGGAAGTTGTCATGGTACTCTCAAAAGTCCGCCATCTGTTTATGTATTTGTATATGATCTCTTACCACCCCATGTTTTCCTGACAAAAACTGGAACGACCCTATATGTTTTTCCCACATCATTCGTTCATTCACCTCTTTCTGCCACTCTGTCAAAGACATAAAAACTGGGTGCTCGCACGCTTTTCTGAAATCTATCATGCAAACAATTCTTTCCACCACCGTTGCGTATAATAATTCATACGTCTCTGAGCGCTTAGGGTATAATCAGTAAACTACACCTCTTACCCCAAACATGAGCGATATAAAACAAATTAACACCCTTATGCTCTTATGGAAAATACCACCCCCTCCAAACAAGCATTGTTTCCCCCCTTCACGACCCTTGCAAAATTGGGTGCTACCACTCTATGCAGACTTATTAAACTGTTCTCACATACACCTCTTTTCCCCTCCGCGTGCCTTACAAAATAGTCAAACTTGCACCTCCTTAGTGTATTCAGGGTAGTCATACCATCTCTCACTCTTATGCGAGATGTAAAAATTGAAAGACCGATTTGCACAATTTGAGTATCCCTTATTCTTACACAATCTCCCTACCCTTTGAATGTCGATAAAACTTATCATCATGTTGGTGTTCAATTAGTTAGCAAGTGAGAGAATAGAGAGACAGAGAGGACAAAAGTTATGGTTTTACTTTAGTTCAGATGCACAAATTTATAAATTTTTGCCACATTAAAGATCAGAATAACGGTAATTTGAATAGGTTATAAAGATGACCCTTGCTACCACTCAAGTAAAACCATAACAATCATTCTCTCTCTCTCTCTCTCTCTCTCTCTCTTCTCTCTACGACTAACAAACTGGACATAAACATGATGATCAGTCATATCGACGTTCGAAGGGTTAAAAGATAGGGTAAGAATTAGGTTTGTTTAAATTACGCCATCATGGGCTATTGTTTTTTCATCTCACATGGGGGTGAGAGACGGTGCCAGTTCTCTGAATGCATGAAGGGGCGCAAGGTAAGCTGTATTGTAAGGTCCACGGAGGGGGGAAAAGTGTATGTGAGAAGGGTGTATTAAGTCTGTAGAGAGTGGTATGACCCAATTTTACAAGGGTTATTGGGGGGGGGGGGAGGGGGGAAACAATGCTTGTTTAGAAGGGATGGTATTTTCCCTAAGAGCATAAGGAAAGTAGTTTGTTTTGTATCACTCATGGTGGGGGTAAGAGGTGTAAGTTCTGCGATTGTATCAAAACCATTCGCAATCGTATGAATCATTGTGTATGCCACAATTACGGAATGAGGTGTTTGCACGAAGAATGTGGAAATAGCGAGTGGGAACGCATGATTTAGTTTATCCCACGGTGGTAAAAGAGGTGTGCAAACGAAGGACACAAAAAAATCGAGCAGGGTTAGACGAGCTTTTTTAAGGCGAACATGGGAGGTAAGTGGTCAGATACCGATTCAGTCAAAGATTTTTAATGAATTCAAAAAGCTTAGAGATAAAGTTTAAATGATTTGAACCAATCCCAGAATGATAGAAAAAAGACATTGAACATTTTTGCTTATTGAAATAGAAGAATTAAAAGGATATACAAGGAAGACTCCTAGTCAAAGAAGTAAAACGAAGACTTCCTATTTGAGTTTGATTAGGATTCGTTATAAATGTGATCTTAATCTACTCATTTGACAATTGGGTGAAAAATGATGCTAAAGAGTTCTCATAGTTTAACTTATAAAAGTTGGAGAAAAACATATTAAAAGTAGAAAAAACACAAAAGACTTTACGAACTTAGCAGATACGCTACAACTAAAGTGACCAAAACTATAAATACGGATCTCTACACATCTATCAATAGATTTTCAAGTTGGCACCAAGGTCCATGGCCATCTCGAAATATTTTATAACATATGTGTAGAGATCTGCATACATAACATCCCTAAAAATAAGGTATCACGAACTTCACATGCTCATACTCTTTGGAAGTTGTTATGGTACTCTCAAAAGTCCGCCTTTAGTCTATGTATTTGTATATGACCTCTTACCACCTCATGTTTTCCTGACAAAAACTAGTACGACACTACGTGTTTTTCTTGCATCCTTCGTTCGTTCATCTTTTTCTGCCACACTTTTATGGACATAAAAACTGGGTGCCGCACGTTTTCTGAAATCTATCAAGCAAACAATTCTTTCCGCCTCGTGGCATATAATCACTATTATACACCTCTTACCCCCACCATGAGCGATATAAAACAAATTACCACCCTTACGCTCTTATGGAAACTACCACCCCCTCCAAACAAGCATTTCCCATTTCATGACCCTTGCAAATTGGGTTCTACCACTCTCTGCAGACTTATTAAACAGTTCTCATGTACACCTCTTTCCCCCTATGCATGCCTTACAAAATAGTCAAATTTGCGCCTTCTTAGTGTATTCAGGGTAGTCGCACCATCTCTTACTCTCATGCGAGATGCAAAAACCAAATACCCGATTCGCACAATTTGAGTATCCCTTATTCTTACACCATCTCCCAACCCTTCGAATGTCGATAAAACTTATCATTATGTTGGTGTTCAGTTAGTTAGCCAGGATGAGAAGAGAGAGGCTGAGAGGACGAGAATTATGCTTTTACTTTACTTCAGATGCACTGGTCGACAAATTTTTGCCACCTTAAAAATCAGAATAAGGGTAATTTGAATAGGTTAAACAGATGACCCTTGCTACCACTCAAGTAAAACCATAACCACCATCCGCGCTCTCTCTCTATCTTGCTCTTCTTTTTACGGCTAATGAACTGTACAAAAATAAGGTGATCAGTCATAATGACATTCGAAGGGTTAAAAAATGGTGTAAGAGTTAGGGTTGGTCAAATTGTGCTAACATGGCTTCCTTTTTTTGCATCTCACACGGGATGAAAGACGGTGCCAGTACCCTGAATGCACGAAGGGGGCGCAAGATAGAATGTATTCTAAGGTGTACAGAGGGCGGAAAAGTTATACGTGAGAAGGGTGTATTAAGTCTGGAGAGAGTGGTAGGGCCCAATTTTACAAGGGTTACATAGGGGGAAACAATGCTTGTTTAGAAGGGGTGGTATATTTCCTAAGAGCGTAAGGGAAGTAGTTTGTTTTGTATTGTTCATGGTGGGGGTAAGAGGTGTAAGTGCTCCGATTATACCAAAACCGCTCACAATCATACGGAATATTGTGTAGGCGGAAAGAGATGTTTGCATGAAGGATGTAGAAAAATCATGCGGGCACACATGATTTAGTTTATTCCACTGTGGCAGAAAAAGGTGTGCAAATGAAGGATACAAGAAAATTACGTAGAATTACACAATGTTCTTTAAGGCGAACGGGGGAGGTAAGTGGTCAGATACCGATTTAGTCAATGATAATTTATGTATTCAAGAAACGTGGAGATAAAATTTAAATGATTTGGAGTAATCTCAGAATGATAGAAATAAGATATTGAATATGTTTGCTTATTGAAATAGAAGACTTAAAGGATATATAAGAAAGATTCCAAGTAAATGAAGTAAATCAAAGGCTTTCTATTTGAGTTTGATTTGGAATCGTTGTAAAGATATAAATAAAGCCAATTGAACTCTTTATTTTGTGGGCATTACATACACAATGTACTGCATATTAGAGAAGGTAAATGCCACTAAATTATTGAGAGAAAAAACATTCTTGAGAGAAAACATGATGCGATGTCATTAATATATTAAGAGTAGAAGCAATAGTTTGATAGACAGATAAGTCTTAGTCAAGTACTGCTAGATTAACAATATGAATATATTTAGGGTAAGTGTCACAAAGACATAGACTTGGTGAAGTCGAACATCGGTAACAATCACCTTTTGTTAATGTGTTATTTACTATTCTATATGTTACTACTCAGTTGCAATTGAAATGCGTAAAGTTCATTCGAAAATTTGACAAACAAAATTTCAGTTATATTAGATATTAATATTCTTGCTGAAAAAAACTCATATATATTTTTGATACAACTTATAGAATGTAGTTTGTAAAATATGAATTTATAATTAATACATAAGATTTGTAAATGTAAATTAATATAGAATATTCATATTTATAACTTATGTATCATGTAACTAATCATGTATAAGATTAGTTTATGGAGTTTTAAATCTAACCAAACCAACATATAATTAGTCAGTTTCGGTCTGTAGTCGGTTTGGTTTTGTTTGGTTATTGACCATTCGCTCTAGTTGTTCATGGAAAGCAAATAAAGATGTAGATGGATTCATACATATAAGTGTGCATGTAACAAGAGAAAGAGATACCTGGTATAAGTGGATTTTGACAGATGACGAATTTTATTAGAAACTTGATGTTGTTCCATTTGTGATACTTATTTGAAATGGGATGAAGATTGATCTAAAAGACGTTGAATTATTGACAGCATGCTGAGATGTTTAAAGAACTTAGTTAACAATTATGCCGATTATTAGCTTAGAAATAATCATATGGAAGCAAGTAAAAAAGTTAATGAGGATACACGCATTGTAGGAAATATTTTTCATTTTTATATTAGCTTTAATTTGCCAAAAATGACACTATCGCTAATTGAGTAGCTTTAATTTTCCATTTTTCTGAATTTTTTTTGCTTGTGGTGAAGTTTTTTTATGCACAACTTTTTGAAAATTTTTGACATCTATAACTCCATTTTGAAAATTCAAGGTTAGGTGCTTTCTAAAAAAGGTGTTTTCTTAAAAGCCCAAACAAAATAGGAAATAACACAATCGCATTTCTTTTGTTATCTAAATTTTTTTATGTAAGTTGAATAAAAAGATAATATTATATATAGAAAAAATGACTCATTTAAAAAAAAACCTATTTTCAAAAAATAATAATAAACAAAATTTACCAAAAATAATTTATATTAAATAAAAGTAACTAATTGGTATAAAGAATAAATATTTCAATAAAAGTGACTTAGTTTACAGAAGTGTATTATTTTTTGATAAAAAGCAACTTATTTTCAATAAGAGCAAATTATATTAAAAAAACCTATATCAATAAAAATAATTTAATTTTTAAAAAATTTACTGACTTTATTCAATGAATATGAGTTACTTTAATAAAAGTAACGTATTTACAAAAAGCTTACAATAAAAAATATGACTTATCTTAATTTTTTTAATTATTTATAAAAAATGACATGTTTTCGAAAAGTACACTTATTTATGAAAATTTGACTTATTTTTAAGAAATGAATCATTTTTGACCAAAAAAAAAACAAGTTATCTTCACTAGAGGAATTTATATTTAAAAAGAAGACCCATATTGATAAAAGTTACTTATTTAAATTTATTCAACGAATATGACTTACTTCAATAAAATTAACTTATTTTCAGAAAAAGTAACGCTTTTTCAAATTCCGAACATTTTTAATTTGTTGGATTATAATCATTGTTTTATTTGTTATATTGTTTCTTATTTTGTTGTATTGTAATAACACAATGATTTAAGTTAACAATGAAATCATGTAATAGTCACTTTTGACTTATACACCAAAAACTATAGAAGACTTTTAAACACAAAACGCACTTATACGCCAAACACTATTTTTTTTGGGCTAAGGTGCTTTTCCAAAAGTCACTTTTCTAACAGCAGCTTTACAAACTGGACTTTTTGAAAAGAACTTTGTGGACATGCAAATATCATATCTCTTAGATGAATATGCAAATATACACATAAATGAAAAAATGCACGGAAAACTTTTCTTCAAAGATTAAAAAAAATAAAAAAAATAGCACGTTGCCTCGAACGGAAGAGAAATGTTTCAACATCATACATGTAGTAAACTTTGAGGTAAATCTTATTGAAGGACGGCCGGTGTGTCATATCGTGCACTAATTTACATCCACAACCAAACAAGATAAAATCTCATTAGTTTCATATATACATAGCAAATCTAGATGAAGGCAAGATTGCAAAACAACCACAAACCACCATAGAAAAAACTTGTGAATGAGATATGTACCTTTTATAAGTCGGAAAATTGGATTCAGTTATGAGATTGAACTTGTACCACCATGATTGAATGATTGATTATTTGATTAAAAAAAGGAAAGAGGGGCGCAGTTATGGTGATTTAGATTTTCTCAAGACGAGAAAAGGATAGTGTTGTTAGTGCCGCCGTTTGATAAGTTTAGGGTATGAGAAGAAAATTAGAAGCAACATGAGAGCATTATATATATGTAGGTGAAATATTCACGAAGTCCACGTGTGAGGTTCACTTGAGCGTTACAAGCGTATACGCTTATAGATTTTCATTATTAATTTGTTACCATTTCGAAGAATCTTATAATATTTCAAGTTGATTGGATTTTTTGAATGATTAATATTATCTATTTAACTGAAAATATTAACTTAGGAATTTGAGTATATGTCAATTAAGTGATGCGTGGCTCTACAATGTAGTCCATAACCATTGACGGAACGAGAAAGTTAAAATGGGAGGGGTGATTTTCTATATAATTTTATTTCCTACCATATTTGTGTTTTTTCCATAATATGGGGTGTGTGGGGGGTGGTTTTACGCTATTTTTTGAATATTTGTATCAAAATACAAAGAATTTTTTTTACTTTTTCTTCAAAAAAGTTCTAAATGGGAGGGTTGCGGCCCCTGACTGCTCTCACCTTGTTTCTTCCCTTTCCATAAAAAAATTATCAATAAAGAGATCAAAATCTAGTTTTAATTCCTATTATTATTATGATATTTTATTATCCAAAATTGCAGAATTACAGGTGATTTGATCTAATAAAACAAATATAAGTTGCTTTTAAAACAAGACCACATGAATTTTTAATAAGAGTTTTTCTTTTTTATAAAGAGTAGAAAGACTAGTTGGATCTTTACTGTCGAGAATCCGGATTATGGGTACTGAACTTAAAAGTTCACCCAGCCTCTAATTTTTATAAATTAACTATTAGATTAGGTTTTCATGGCTTAAATGTATATTTGCAAAAAGTCCATGAAATGATTCAACACCTTGGATGCTAAACTTCAGGGATAGAGTTTGGTTTCAACTTCAGGCATCATTTATTATTTCACCTTTCAAAATTAGCATCCATTTTCTTTCGGCTTCCCCTAATTTTGTTTACCTATAAATACTAAAATTTTCAATTTTATTCACGCTTCTCGTTTCCATTTCCCATTTCGATTCCGGCTGTTGTTTTTCATACTGGAAAACAGCATATGATTCATATACTTAGATTAGATTTTTCAAAATTGAAGTTTTTCAATATATACATATAAATAAATTTAAAAGATTGAAAATTTTATTCACTTGTAGATCACTTTGAATATGACCTAATGGTCGATGTAATAAGAAAAAATGCCAAACCATCCCTGAAACCCCGAGCAAAAGAAGTCACGGTCCGCACTTTGTATTATTTTTCAGTGTATTTATATAATTTTACTTGTATTATTTTTCAGACTAAAATCATTAAATCAAATTTGTAGTTATCAAGTTGTTGAGAGCATGAGGTTGGGGTGAAACCAGAGTTTGCTGCCAGCAATATCTAGGATTGAAGAAAATAAGCTAATTTTGTAGGTGATATATTTGCAGTAAACAAAATCGAGATTCATTCAGGTGCTTGCCATGGGTGGACATTTCAGTATTCTTTGAGAATCCCGGAAATGGATGATGTAAAATTTTTTACTGTAAACCACCAAGATTTTACTCTTTCTTGTTAGCCTTTGACAACACCACTGTGTAAACTCACCTTGTAATTGAATTTTCATTTGCAGAGACGTTCTTATGTTACCATCCTCTACTAAAACCCTTTTCTGTTCTATTTATTGGGATCAACTTTTTGGCTTGTGATATGGAGGTAGTTCACTTGTCTCGTTCAAGCTTTTAAGAAATATTATTGGGGGATGGTTTGTATGGCGGACCCTTATTAAAATAATTGGAATTAGGGGCAAAAAAAACACAAAACTCTTGCTTCTTTCTTCCATTTAGTTCAATTCAGATATTGTCAAATTGGTTCGAGAGATAAATAACTGAAAACTAGTTAGCTATCACATCGAGATCCACCAAGAAGAAACCATGGAAGAGTGGTGGTGGTGTACGTCAATGATGGATCTCTGATGTGCGAGGGGGTGGTTGGTTGAGGAGGAGGAGAGAGCGAGACCGGTTGAGAAAGATTGTACATGTGATGATCGTGATATGCAGTTGGAGATGGATACCGTGCAGAGGCGGTCCTAATGAAAGACAAGCCAGATTGAGCCTTGGGGCACACTTCTCTTAGGGCACAAAAAAATTAGACGGTATCATATATGTATACTAGTGGATGTATGCCTACGCGATGCGTGTTGTAACGCGTAGTTGTTTGTAATACATAAAAAAATTTAATAGATGGTTAATTACTAACCTTTTTTCATAATTTTTTTTTATGCTCCGTTCTCTATCTGAATTTTCAGAATTTCCTCTTCTCTTGTTTGAAGTTGGTATTTGAAATTGTTGGAAAAAACCAAGTGGTTTTATTTGAGTGAATGCTCTCTTAATTTAGTGGTCTTTTAATTGTAAAATGAGTTACAAATTGCATGTTTATAAAATAATGGTCTTGGTCCCTTTTTTGGTCTAAATTTTCCAAGACAACTTTTATACATGGCATATACACACATTCACACATATTCACATATGCATACATATAGAGAGAGAGTATCGCACCACCAACGGCCCGACCGTGGCTCGGTGCCGTTTCTGTCGAGTCACATGTGATAGCCATTGTACCTTGGGAACGAAGTGCCCCATTTAGCCAGAAGCAGAGGTGGCGGGACAAATATCGTTTAAGGGAAACTGCTTGCAGTTACCTCGTCTCGGACTTTAGTCCATTTCGGTATCATTTACATACTCTTAATTTTGAAGGCTGTAATTGATAATTATATATTTGAGGAAACCATTTTCTGTTTATTTGTCCATTTCTTTTTCCGTAGAAATTATTGTGTTTATTTATAACGTACCCAACAATCTTAAACGATGTTTTATGTTTTGTACGTTAATACAATAATTTCGGTGTATGGATTTACAGAAAATTATTTCCATGGTAAGACAATTATTTGGAAAATCATTTTCTAACAAACTTTGGTTTTAAGAAATTGGTGTTTCCGATTGAATTGTTGAAAGCGTTTTTCATTTGGCTTTTCTTTTTTGGGTTTTGGTGAAAATCCTCTTTTCTGGTTTTAGATCGTCTGGTATGAGTAGTGATGTATAATATGTGTTATGTATCACGTGTATGAATGTTTGTGCCGGTTCCTAGCATGTTTCTGTATGGAACCATTATGAGATCAAACATTATTTTTGGTGATGTACATGCCTGCATGTTTAGTTTTATATAACAGCATGCTATATTTGATAATTAGTCTAATATGTATGTTTGGTTTTTGATACGAAATGCATGAGATGCAATTTTGTATATTTGTGACCATTTATGTTGAGTAATTTTGGTGTTTGGACTTTTTTTCAGTGACATGCCTCATACATGTATCTTTTTATTTATATATGAATGTGTAAAATGTAATTGTTGACCATTTAACTTAGAAACATGTATGTTTTGAGTTTTGTTAATTTGTAAATGCACGTTCTTGGTAGGGACTACTTCCTGCATGTCCAGTGGCTTGTAATACTTTCGAGCATGTAAACGGGTTGCCAATGTTTTATTTTATGCTCATGGTACAAGAATTGGATAATTCTTTGAACATATCTTGAGCAATGTGTTTGCTACTTGTATAAATTGTATGAACAAGTATGTAATTGTTACTGGTTGATTTTATTAATGACACGTAAAGGTAATGTCACCTGGTGTGTTTACAATATTAAGTTGTGATAGTATTGCTTAGCAAGCGTCTAAGCTTATGAATGAACCTGTTGGTTATGCCTATGATGCTATGACATATACTTTACTGTTATGGTATATTTTGGAAAATATACACGTGTTTATTAATTTTGGAGTAACTGTCCTTTGTTGACTTTTAGTTACACTGGTGGTTAGAAAGAATATTGGTTTGTGAAACCGTTTTGTAATAAATAATTTGGGCTGTAATTATAATAAATTATGAGGATTATAATATAGTGAATCATTTATTTACATTGATTTTTTGTGAGCAATGTGGTCAGAGACCATATTATATTTTTAATGGATTTATATATTGTTAGTGAACATGTTTATTGTATTATGTTAATAAAATTACTAACAATTTCCAATCAGTATTTGTGTAGATATGGATCTCTACCATGAAATTGGAGGATTGGTGATTATTCGAAACAGTTCTAGTAAAAGCCATTAAATTGGGGATTACGACAGAACTGTTTTCGAAATAGTTCTTGTAAAATCATTTTCTGATTTTCAGAATTTGGGGCTTACGACAGAACTGATTGAATTCTGAGATTGTTCTGTGTAAATCAGATTTATCTGGTGTTTACGGCTGAATAAATCTTTCAGAATTTGATAATCTTTTTTCGGGAATGAACTAGAATACTCTTGCAAAATCAGTTTCTTGAAACCATGCGTGGTTATAGAAATTTGGTGTTTGCGAGGGAGGAGTTTTAGTTTCATTTTTCGAAATTAGATTGTGCGTGTTTGTTATTTTTGATAACAAACAGTTTCCTACGGGAAATGTCCGGAAGACAGTGGGTGCTGGAACTGACTAGAACATTATGGGTGCCGGTGTAACTCCTATTAATTTTGCATGAGTGCATATTAATGACGGGGGTTACAAATTTGAAACCACCATTATTAAAGACACTAATGTGGTGATATAATGGCTGATGTCCTTATTAATTGTGATTTATTGCAATTTAATTTGGAGGGTTATAAAATTTGTAACGGTAATCATTAATGAGATTAATGACGAGTATTTATAACTTCTTATTAATTGTGATTAATCTCAACTTAATTGGAAGAATTATAAAGTATTGTAACGACAGTTATTGTTGCCATTTATGGAGAGCTTTATTAGCTACCTACGAATTGCAATGACGAATCGGTTACATATTTGGATGAAAGGTTATTTAATAAACAACTTGATTCATCCAAGAGCAAATAATTTAATGATTAACAAATTATAAATGGTCGTTGAGTTTATTTTAAGAATAAACAAATATCGGCTAATTTATTATTTGTTGAAATAACATTTTATTAGTTTATTGAAAGAACATTTAATAATTTGTTGATATAACATCTTATTAACTTGTTGAAATAACATATTATGAATATGTTGTAGTTGCTATTATTGAGGATAGTAATTGAGCAATAGTATATTACTATTATTGGGGGAGAACCCCGAGGGTCCCAAAAATATGGGGGTAACCCGTCGATCCTGTAGATCAAGAATTTAAACGTACCCCAAATCGCCTACGGGCAAGTGGGAGAATATCTAACGGTTCAGTGGTATGAACTTAAAACATCTGAAATAAATGATACTATTTCATTTACCACATTGAAATCGATTAAGTTTCTCCATGATAGTGTGCATGTCTTGAGTGAGGACAAAGGGAATGCACGAACTGTGGTTGGGGGGGGGGGGGGGGGGGGGGGGGGGGGGGGGTTTAATGTGTGAAAACGTTTTAAACGTTTGAAAATCCACTAACAAGTGCAAGCATACAAATCTGAATCATGACTAGTGGTTTTTAAAACCTAAAGGGCAGTAGCCTTTCGGTAGCCTAAACACTAGGATCAAATTGTAATAAATTTGCTTGTTTGTGGCAACACATGAGTGACTATTTTTTCAAAATGAGAATTTTAGTTGATACTCTTGTGGTCAATAATGACATGTTGAGTTATTCAACTAAGTCACTAATTTGACATGATATAGTAGGTCATGAAAATATAAAACTATAAATGTTTTATTTTTCTAAATCTATTATTTAAATTGAAACACAAATATGAGTTTGTGTTTGAAGCAATGTATTGCTAAGTTTTCAGTTCGAAGTTTTGAACGGAGTACATAACCTAATGGTTTGATGCATTTGAGATGCGAGGATACCAAGAAGGGGTTAAAAGGTATTTCCTCAATTTATTGATGGTTGTACTAAACACTGATATGTCTACTTGATGAGAAGTAAAGACAAATCAGTCGAGATATTCATTCAAGTAAGAATGAATACATGAATTCTATTGTTGAGGATTAAGACTTGTCAGAAAACATGTTTAATCATGGGTGTTCTGTTGTGTTAATCTACCAACTTTAATCCAATAATTAAGTGTTAATCATTAAATGATAGACTATTCTTGGACGTGTTAGATATTGTCTAACTAGTTCCGAAATGGTATTTTCACATGGATATGAATACATGATCAGTGTGATTGAAACGGTGAACATGAGACACCGTTTGCACAATTGTGTGGTTGGAATGTCATGTTAATAAGCTCAAGGTTAAACTCGGAGTTTGTGCGGGAAGTGAGCTTTCTGCAAGATATGTGTTGAACAAACTACCTCTTAGGAAGTTGGACCAAACAGTCAGAACTATAGAAGGCATGATGCCTGACTATAAGTTCGTGAAAGTTTGGTGCTACCTAAGAAAGGTCTCAATCTTGTTCCTTGAAGGACTTGGATAGGATCGAAAAATGGTAGATTGTGTGTTTTTCGGATAAGCACAAAATATAGTGCTGATCGGTTTCTAGTGCATAAGGTACATGGCTTTAAAGTGCATATAGAACATTGTTCTATGCCCGAGAAGGATATTTTCTAAAAGAGAAATTTTTCCGCAAAAACTCTAATACCTGGCGAGTGTGATCAATACGTTGAGGGTTCAAAGCATTACGCTACCCAAGACAAGTGAACTCTCAAACGGTGCTGGAAAAGTGGGAAAGTGAATCTTGTAAGGAAG
Source organism: Primula veris (assembly GCA_963682055.1). Classification (NCBI taxonomy): domain Eukaryota; kingdom Viridiplantae; phylum Streptophyta; class Magnoliopsida; order Ericales; family Primulaceae; genus Primula; species Primula veris. Next base: position 23,690,417 of record OY821748.1, on the reverse strand, counting down.
ATGAAGTGCCTCGGCATGGTAAAAGGGTAAGTAATGAAACTTCTTTTGTCCCTTGACCTTCATGAGTGAAGGTGAATCGACGATATTGAAATAATCAATGTTATCCATATAATGTGTATATGTGAAGATGCCATCAACAATGAGGTTGATAGGCACGTGAGAAATAAAGTCAATTACTTTAAGTAAACTGACGGTTTTGATAATTTTAATGTCTATACCTAATCTCTATGAAAAGACGCATCATTAATTAATGAGAACATGTGATGAGCTAGGGCTAAATCGCTAGAACACTCGGTTGAATTTGCCAAGGCAGTCCAGTGCCAAATATGGACAACAACTAAAGGGTCTAGTAAGTGGTGTAGAGAAGACACTGTGCGGGTATCATTTTGTTATACACAAAACATTGAGGGTTCAAAGCATTACGCTACTTAAGGCAAGTATATATGAAAGGTATTTCACTATGACAGGTTCAAGGCGTGCACTACCCGTCCTTATGCAGTGAATTCTCGTGGTTCTCTCGATTGCATTTAGTTGCACGTTGCATGTTTTAGATCGCATTCATGTGGGGGATTGTTGGAAAAAACCAAGTGGTTTTATTTGAGTGAATGCTCTCTTAATTTAGTGGTTACAAAAACCACTCATTCTCCCCATTTATGTGGGTCTTGTAATTGTAAAATGAGTTACAAATTGCATGTTTATAAAATAATGGTCTTGGTCCCTCTTTTGGTCTAACTTTTCCAAGACAACTTTTATACATGGCATATACACACATTCACACATATTCACATATGCATATATATAGAGATAGAGTACCACACCACCAACGGTCCGACCGTGGCTCGGTGCCATTTCCGTCGAGTCACATGCGATAGACGTTGTACTTTTGGAACGAAGTGCCCCATTTAGCCAGAAGCAGAGGTGGCGGGGCAAATATCGTTTAAGGGAAACTGCTTGCAGTTATCTCGTCTCGGACTTTAGTCCATTTCGGTATCATTTACATACTCTTAATTTTGAAGGCTGTAATTGATAATTATATATTTGAGAAAACCATTTTCTGTTTATTTGTCCATTTCTTTTTCTGTAGAAATTATTATGTTTATTTACAACGTACCCAACAGAAATTTTGACAGTTTTATTTCTTGGACAGGTGAGTTTGTCATTTTTTTTTTTTCCTAATTGCAAAACTATAATTTGTTTCATATACGAGGGTATTCCGGGAAATAAAACTTTCGAGCCTTATTTAGATATATCTATATATTATTTAAGTGAAATACCCCTAGTGAGGCATGCCATTTTCTTTTCCAAAAAGAAACCTATTAATAATTGAAATTACAAAAAGAACCGAGAACTTAATCTACCGTATAAATTAGAAGAAGAAAAGGCCGGTTAAAATGATAAAACTACTCTTCTTCCACGTTGAATTATTCTCGCTTTACCTTTCTCTCTCCCTTTGTTCTCTATTGCCACTTTCTATATTCTATCTTCAATTTCTTTATGAAGAAATTCATCCCGATGTGGATTGTTCTGTGAGAGATTTATGAGTCTTCTAAGATAGTTATTATTTTTTTTAATGTTACTTACGTTTTTTTTTTTTTATAATATTTTTCTTGTTTTTAATAATTATAAATATTTTTTTTTATTTCACAACCAACCATCGGGTGGGCTCGACGGTCAGTATTATATAAGTCAACTTGACTTAGACTTAGTACTTGTGCACTCATGCCTCGTTTGGTTACGAGACTTGTAGTCTCGGTACTATTAATCATGCAGTAATACAAATGATGATGGTATTTCTAGTCCGGATGATGATTCGACCTAGAAACTATCATTTTGAGGCCTTAATTATGATATTAAATCCAATTTTATATTGCGTAAATAGGGGTTAATATACCATTTTACTGTTTTTAATTATTTTTAATTCCATTTATCTATTATGAGTGCAAGTTGCCCTTTTTAGGTGCATTTATGTGAAGAATGGAGATGAAAGGATTAAAGATACAAGTTTTTTATGTTGATTTAAAGAATCAGTTTTTTAAAAAAAGAGATTTTTTTTAATATTATATTTGAAAGTTAAGCGTAATCTCAGTTTGTTTCTGAAAGAAAAAAAATATTTCTTTTATTTATTTATTTTATATTTATTAAAAAAAATCTTTTTACTGATTTCAAGAATCAGGTTTTCCTTCTCTAAAAAAAGAAGTAGAATTTAAAATATTTTATTTGTTTTTATTTGATTGATTTTTAACTAGTCCTTTAAAAATATTTAAAATACAATAACATACTTCTATCAAAGTATCATAAGAAAGATAAGAAAATAGCTTATCTAATTGTCTTAATCTAGGAATTAAATTAATAAGAATAAGTGATTTATATGATTTTTTTTCCCTTCAGACGTTACTTGAAAAAAAGTCATCTTTTGATATAAATATATTGCTCATTGCTTGCCTTCACCTTTCAGTGGCATAGTACATTTCTTTCCTAGATATGAAAATCAAATTGCGATCATAGGCTATTTGTTCGCTCTCATTTTCGTACTTCACATGAGTTTAAGTACGGCTGTTTTGATCGAACAAACTTGCAAACAAACTGCACATTTTGATTTTTGTAAGTCTACTCTAAACTCAGATCCTCGTAGTGTCAAGGCTGTTGATACGCAAGACCTCGCTCGATTTTTTATTGAAGCGATTGAAAGGTACACAAATGAAACCAGTAAGATTATGAACGATTTATGAGAAAAAACCACTGGGATACATATGAAGGAGTTTATCAGCATGCGCTCTACTGATTATGAATATATAATTCCGAAGCTTCCCCAGGCGATTCAAAAATTAATAGGTGGGATAAGCCACATCTAGAGGTGATAAGCCACATCACGTAAAAGGAAAAACAAAACAAAATAGTAGTGGTCAATTAGTCGGGTCTATTTAATAGGTGTGATTAAGCAAATGTGTGCATGCTCACTAGCCAAAAAATGATATAAGAGTAAGCAAAGCAAACTTTCTAATCGGAATTACAACATTTAAAATTTAAGTTCACTTGCCCGTTCAAATCGTTTAAAATAGGACTTCACTTCTAGAGGTGATAAACCACATCACGTAGAAGGAAAAAAAAAACCCAAATAGCAGTGGTTAAATAGTTGGGTGTATTTAATATGTGTGATTAAGCAAAGGTGTGCATGCTGACTAGCCAGCCTGCCTCCATGGAGGCCTAAGCGTGGTCGGGGCCTCTACAACTCGTTCAAATCGTTTAAAATAGGATTTCACTTCTAGGGGTGATAACCACATCACATAGAAGGAAAAAAAAACCTAAAAAGTAGTGGTTAAATAATCAGGTCTATTTAATAGGTGTCATTAAGCAAAGGTGTGCATCCTGACTAGTCAGTCAGCCTCCATGGAGGCCTACGGGTGGTCGGGGCCTCTATAACTCGTTCAAATCGTCTAAAATAGTACTTCGCTTTTAGGGATGATAAGCCACATCACGTAGAAGGAAAAAAAAAACACTAAAATGTAGTGGTCAATTGTCAGGTCTATTTAATAGGTGTGATTATAAGTAAAAGTGTACATGCTTACTAGCCAAGACACCACATTAATGCCCCACTTGGTTACAAGTTATTCGTTAGTTAGCTCGACAATATTTCAATATGATTATATCCTATATAGATTAAATTATACAACTATATTTTGGTTATGTAAGACAAAAAATTAGTTTCAGTCCATTTTTATGATAAACAAGTTTGAATTCCTTTTAATTTCTTTTGAGTTTTATGTCTCCTAACTCGAATTATATGTAAACGTATTAATAATTTTAATTATCTCGACACTTTTATATCGGAACTCAGTGATCAATTTTGCGGTTTTAAATGAAACTAACCGCTAGACAAAATTTCTGCTTGTCAACAAGATGTGTGTGTTTCATTATTGCCACAGAAGAAAGGATAAATGAAACAAAAAACCTTTGCTAATTTGCTAACATATTGGTCTTGTAACGACCCGGCCCCACAGACCGAACTGACACGCCCGTATCAACAATATTGTCCGCTTTGGCACAACTTCCCAGGGGGGTCACCTATCCTGGTACTACTCCAAGCTAAGCACGCTTAACTGTGGAGTTCCGTCCTCGCTGTTGTGCCGCACGGCTTTAAAAGGCCTTGTTGATAGAAAATAGATCTTTAAGCTCATATACCACACGAGTACTCTCATATCTGGGTGATGTGGGACTGGCGCACAACACCGCACCACAAAATTTCCTACCTGGAAATCTGGGTCGTCACCGGTCTGTAGGTCCCAATGGATTGCAACAAAGAATAAACCTAGAAATTATCATATCAAATTACTCTGTGTAGGACTACGGATCAGACAACATAATGAAGGAATATCTTCTTCCAAAAGTAGTAATTTCAAATTATTTTGATGTACAGCCAATATTTCACAAACTTCCCCTTCTGCACAGCTTCTCAATGCATCACCGCGTAGCTCATCTTCCGTATCTATACAACACTCTCCTCCCGTAAGCAGGCACCCACATGGGCACAATCAAGTATATGTTAACGATCTCGGAAACATAGGAAGCACTCGAAACAGAAATCGGAACTCGAGGCAATCTGGGCCGTTGGATTATAGTGGACACCACATGGGTACAATCAAGTATATGATAATGATGTCGGGAGCATGAGAAGCACTCGAAACAGAAATCGGAACTCGAGACAATCTGGGCCGTTGAATAATAGTGGAAAAGGCATTGTGAAATTTATTGAGGGATCAACTTCAGCAAGCACAGGTCCAAGTCCTCTTCCTAGCTAGATTTGCGGTATCAAGATCAGGCCATATAACCTACAAATAAAACACAGTTTCCGGAAATAATATACAGATTGTTCGATGGTTTGAGTCAAGAGATTCATGTAATTAAATTTCAGGTGGTTTAGATGTGTTTCGGCCACTCTTAATTATAGAACTTGCACTTTAATGAATGTTCTGAAAAGATAAGACGTTTTCCAGGGTAGATAAAAAAAACTTTGTTGCAGTTCCCTTCAAACAAAAAAATAAACAAGCTTCTTCATTTAAAGAGAGACTCATACAAGTATAATATCTTCATAAAATTATTACTTAAGAACAAAGAATGAAACTATTTTATTGGAGGTGTTCGAGGGGAGATGAGAATGATGTAGACAGATAGAGCGTGGTATATAAACAGACGGTGATTGATTAGTGATCGAACATGATATGGTTGGTGCAAAAGGTGCCTATTGCAGTTGACACGATTAAACTTTATTAATAATAATTTGATAATTCTACATCAAGTAGTTTCACACATTTGATTTTGGAAAGCAAGAGACTAAAAGAGAGACTAAAAGAGTGGTGGTCAAATAGTCGGGGTCTATTTATTAGGTGTGGTTAAGGAAAGATGTGCATGCCTCTACAACACTCCCAAAGCTTCTCGACCGCTACAACATTTGACTAGCTTGAATATTGATTGCCAATTCAAATGTTGAGTTGGTTACTCCATCTTAATTTTACTAGGGTAACAAGCACACAACACCTAACACCTTACTGTATTAAATAGTTCGACATACCACTCCACCACTGTAATGCTCCATTTGGGAGTGCAAATTGTACAACATACTAAAAATTCAAATAAAAATACATAACCATAAAGCCTACCCTAAACTTAAATATTAATCAAAATATAATTTTTTTAAATTAATTTGACATTTTGTTATGCAAACAAAATGTGAAACCGTTAAAAAAGATGTGTGGGTTTTATAATTGCCAGAAAAGAAAAGGGTTAATGAAACCAAAAGTTTTTGCTAATTTGCTAACAGCATCCACAATACTTGTGTTAATTTTAACAATATTAACTTTGACACATCATCATTTAATTGCATGACTATTTTTAAAATAATTTAAAATGACTCAGACTGTTTTAAAAATGACTTAAATTGACTCAGTCTGTTTTTAAAATGACTCGAACTGTTTTTAAAATGACTTAAAACGACTCAAACTGTTTTTAAAATGACTTAAAACGACTCAGATTGTTTTTAAAATGACTTAAAACGACTCAGACTGTTTTTCAAATGATTTAAAACGACTCGTACTGTCTTTAAAACGACTCAAACTGCTTTTAGAATACTTAAAACGACTCAGATTGTTTTTAAAATGACTTAAAACGACTCAAACTGTTTTTAAAATGACTTAAAACGACTCAGATTGTTTTTAAAATGACTTAAAACGACTCAGACTGTTTTTCAAATGATTTAAAACGACTCGTACTGTCTTTAAAACGACTCAAACTGCTTTTAGAATACTTAAAACGACTCAGATTATTTTTAAAAGGACTTAAAACGACTAAGACTGTTTTTCAAACGACTTAAAACAACTCAGACTGTTTTTAAAATGACTTAAATTGACTCATACTATTTATAAAATGACTTAAATCGACTCAGACTGTTTTTAAAATGACTTAAAACGACCCATCCTGTTTTTAAAATGACTTAAATCGACTCAGACTATTTTTAAAATGACTTAAAACGACTCATCCTGTTTTTAAAATGACTTAAATCGACTCAGACTATTTTTCAAATGACTTAAAACGACTCATACTATTTTTAAAATGACTTAAATCGACCCAGACTATTTTCAAAATGACTAAAAACAACTTAGACTATTTTGACAATGACTTAAAATGACTCAGACTATTTTTAAAATAGCTTAAATCGACTCAGACTGTTTTTAAAATGACTTAAATCGACTCAACTGTTTTTAAAATGACTTAAAATGACTCATACTGTTTTAAAATGACTTAAAACGACTCAGATTGTTTTTAAAATGATTTAAAACGACTCAGACTATTTTTAAAATGACCTAAATCGACTCAGACTGTTTTTAAAATGACTTAAAATGACCCAGACTGTTTTTAAAAAGATTCAAACTATTTTTAAGATGAATTAAGTCGACTCAGACTGTTTTTTTTTTTTGCGTTTTTGTATTTTTGTTGATTTTAGGTTTTTTGGGATTTTTAAAGTCATTTTAAAAATAGTCTGACTCATTTAAAGTCATTTTAAAAAGAGTCTGACTCGTTTTAAGTCATTTTAAAGGCTGTCTGACTCGTTTTAAGTCATTTTAAAGACTGTCTGACTCGTTTTAATGCATTTTAAAAATAGTCTGACTCGTTTTAAGTCATTTTAAAAACAGTCTTACTCAAATTAAGATATTTTAAAAAGAGTCTAACTCATTTTAAGTTATTTTAAAAAGTGTCTGACTCATTTTAAGTCATTTTGAAAAGAGTCTGACCTATTTTAAAAAACAGTATGAAAGTTTAAAGAAAAACCATGCTCATATTAATAAAATTTGATAAGAATTTCGTTGTTTTTACCAATATATGTTTAATCACAATTTATTTAAAAGTACAAGGACCAGAATGAAACAAACTAAAATTATTGGGGATGCTGGTACTTTCAGCTATTTATGTGAAGATGCATTCACCGGTGGAATGGTAAAGCGAAAATCACCTTTAACTTCTAGGAGCAATGGGTTCTATCTTCTCTGTGATACAACTGTCAGTATCATTATGCACCTTGGAAAATAGAGATAGTTGTATTCTTTTGACATGAAATATGATTGAATAAAGCAATTTTCTGCTCTTGTTTGGTACTAGTATGATAGTTTATCACATCAGATATGTTTGCGTACCTTGGTTTATATAATAGTTTCTCACATCATGCTCTTACTACTTCTTACTATCATCTTGAAGATTAATGTTTGAGAACATATGATAACAGAACAACCGAAATCAATCAACAAAATATGGGTTGTTTCGGTCTTATGTCCTACAAATAAAACAAAGGCCTTATTCATCCCTACTGAAAGATACCACATTAAGAGCTTTTTTGGTTCCATACATTGTCATTGACGAAAATAAAACTTGTGTTCATCCAGCTTAATTTTCATCTGTTTTGAATGTTTTGTATAGAAAAAAATAAGTTTACACTTTTATTTCTCTTATGCGATTAATTTTTTTAAATAATTGGTGGGGAAAACCCACTTTTATTAATGAAACGTAGGTAAAAAACCCACAGAAATAAAATCAAGTAGCAGAACTGAAAAAATCTCAAACAACGAGACCAAAACGAAATAACAGAAAATTGTTACATCCAATTGAATTTAATGAAATATAAAAACTTCATAAACTACCAATCTAGGAGTCAATAGACTGGCAAATAGGACTTGAGGAGCTAATACTGAAAATATATGTAATAATTCCACAGGTGTCCATCCACCTCTTCATTTCTTCCACCTCTTCATTTCTTCTTTCACAGGAGAGAGACTCTCCCCTTTTACCCCATTTTCATCGCCTTCTTAGGTTAGACAATCCTTTAGCTTCAGTAAAAATAACCACTTTTAACGCATGTGGAAAGTCATCCAGACAAGAAGAGGAGATGTTACCCTCTCAATTTGCAAGAATATCAGCAGCCTTGTTGCCTTCTCTAGCCACATGTTTAAACAGGTAATCACCATCCTCAAACAATTTATTAATAAGATTGAATAGGTCTATAATCTTCCAAGTGAATTTTTGTTTACCCTCTACAATATTAATTAGAATCTGTGAATCACTCTCAATAATAAGATGATTTTTTGGTGAAATAAGTAGGCCATAATAGAGGGCTTTGAACTCTGAATAGAGAGCTGAAACACTGACAATAGATTTAGAAAACCCCTTAATAGAAGCACCCTTTTCATCCCTAATTAATCCCCCAATACCATTATTGGCATCTATTTGGTTAAAACAACCATCTATATTTAGTTTCTGAAACCCAACCGGAGGATGAAGCCACTTAATAATAGTGGTCTTATCAATAGTCTTCTTTACACTGAAATTAGAATATGAGTAACCCTTCTCCTTATAACCAGATAGAATAATCAACTCTTCAGTTTTACGAATAATATTACTGGCCTTCATTCTCAAATTCTCAAATTTACAAGAGCATCTGGATTTCCAAATTAGCCAGATAATAAGAGAAGGAAGCACCTGACATATTTTTTTTTCCAGAGAAATGCTTTTTCTTAGTGATATTAGACCACCAACCGTTAACTCTTCCATATAAAGAATTATTCTGAATTAATATTCCCCATTTTTTCTCAAAGAATTCCCAAACTTCATTAGCTACTATACCAGTACTAAAAAGATGATTGAAATTTTCTTCTGAAGTTTTACAGCAAACACACATAGAAGCCATACTAATGCCAAATTTATGCAGGTTATAATCCAAGGAGACTGCTTGATTAAATAACTTCCACATGAAGCAAGAGATTTTTAAAGGTACCATTCTATTCCAAATAAAAGTACTTCTCCAATTTACAGTACCCAATTCTCTAGAAATTTCCCAAACTGAATTTATAGTAAAATTCCCAAGATTAGTAGGTTTCCATATAGGTACCCCATTATCATATATAATAGAATTATTATCAGTCAATTCTCTAACTTGAATCATTCTGCACCAAGTATTAGTACCACCTTTTATAGGAATGTCTTCTGGTAGTTTATTCCTACAATATTTAGCTTTCAAGAACTTGGTCCATAAAGAATATTTTGTTTTAAATTTCCACCAGAGTTTCATTGCAAAAGCTCTAGATATATCCTGAAAACTTTTAAAATTTAATCCCCCTTGTTTCACTGAAGTACAAATTTTGCTCCATCTAACCCAATGGAACTTGTTTTTTCCATTATTGTTACCCCAGAAGAAATTTGACAGCAATTGGTCTATTCTTTTAATCACTAGTATCGGGGGATTCATAGCAGCCAAAATAAATATAGGTATAGATTGCAAAACATACCTAATTAATATTAATTTTCCACCCAAATTAAGCTAGTTACCCTTCAAAGTAGACAGCTTACTTCTCACTTTAAGTATAAGTTCATGAAATAGAATGCACTTTTTATGCCCAGAATATAATTTGCATCCAATGTAGGAAAAAGGAGGACTCTTACTAGTTATAGTAAGCACTTTGCAAATCATAGCTTTCTGAATAGTACTCACGCTTTTTGAGAAATATACAAAGCTCTTGTCTAAACTGATTTCGTGACCAGAATCTTGATTATAACTTTGCAGGGTGTTCTTTATCTTCCTGACAGAATGGAGATCTGCTGAACTGAAAATGAGTAAATCATCTGCAAAAGCAAGGTGAGTGATAATAGGGCTCCCAATAGGAGATTTAAATACTGACCATCTTTTATTAACAATCAAGTCGTTTAGATTTCTACTTAGAACTTCAGAACACAGTAGGAATAGACTACAAGAAAGTGGATCCCCCTGTCTGAGTCCATTTTTAGGAGTAAAAAGCTCAGTAGGGCTGCCATTTACCATAATAGAAGTCTGGTTTCCAGAAATAATCCTCCATATTATGTCAATTGTCTTTTCAGAGAAGCCCATTTTCCTTAGAGTAGAAGTAAGAAAATGCCAAGAAACATGATCATAAGCTTTTTTCATGTCTAGCTTTAAAGCTATGTTTACCACTTGTCTTTTTATTGAGAGTTGATATAAATTCCTGAGCAAGAAGAATATTGTCCACAATGTCCCTAGATTTAACATATCTACTTTGATTCTCAGAAATAATACTAGGAAGTATAGTAGCAAATCTAGAAGCCATAATTTTTGAAATAATCTTACTGCAGAAAGTACATAAGTTGATGGGTCTAAATTCAGCAAACTTCTTTGGTTTATGCGATTAAGAACATAAGAAAGGTTTATATTTTAGCGAAGCTTTTGTAGACACGTTTTGGCAATGTTTAGTAATTTAAAGACATTGAATTTTCCAAGCTTTTCAGGCAAATTTTTTACAAAAACTTATCTTTGAAGTTGCGATCAACCAAACTTTGGCCAAATTTGAAGGAAAAAAATAGAAATTACGCTTTAAAAGATGCAATCAAACAAGACAAAATTCTCGGAATGTTATGTTTCTCTTTGATTTGTGGCCATATTTTAACATTAATTTAGATTTGTTTATTTAATAGGGGATTTCCTCTAAATTTTATTAATTTTGATAATTAATAAAAATAAAGTGTGGGGTTTTTCTGCAGTTAGTTTTAAAAAAGTATAAAACAAAACATTAGTCTTCACAAGGCTCCACCCATATCGTCTTTTGGCTAGCCATCGGAAAAATGAAAAATTGTTCATGGAGATTGTTAAGATACTACCCTATCACATATCTACCCTTCCTGTAGAAGCGGGTGTTCTTAAAAGATAAAACAATCGATAAGAAATAGAAATTTAGTTTGCAAAGGAATATACTTATGCCGGAAATAATAGATATGAGACATTATCTGAAGCACTTTGGACTCCGATAATCGTCCCTATCGTGATTTGGGGTACAGTGAAGTAATTCGACATCTTGTTTGAGATCTCTATTCTAATGAAATTGATAATTGTGACTTTTTTTTGGTGAAATTGAACTTGTGTGTGACTTTTTGAAGATTAAGTTCAAAAATTGTGAACTTTTGGCATTTTTCCTGGCCGTATCCAATGCTTTGTGAGGATTATTAGTATAAAATAAGAAATCAAAGTAAATGAAAAATCAAATTAAATTTGGTAATCACTAATGATATTGAATTGAATCCTACGGATGGGATTGTGATTTACTTCCATAAAAGTGTCATTAGAAAGATAGAAATATCCTATCTGATAGTCATAATTTAGGAATTGTAACAAGGATATTTCCTTCAGACATTGCTTGGAAAAAATCATCTCATATAAATATCTTCATCTGTACTACCTTTTTTTTTTTTTTTACATAATATTTTTTTTTACTTCCCTTAAATATATGCTTAGATTTGAACCCAACAATTCCTCCCAACCTTAAAAATATCCAGCTTATTGGCTTAAAAGCTGCAACCAAAATAGCCCTTAAACTCCATTTGGCATCCTTCCAACTACTTTCCGATTCTTAAATCTGTATTACCTTCTATATCCTATACGAAACCATGCACAACTTTGTCCGACTTTTAATATGTAACTAAATTGCCGAAATAATTTTTAAGAAAATTCTATCATATACTTCATCCCTACTACCATATCCAATGCTTTGTGATAGCGGTGTAAATGGTTCGGATTTGAATGGATTATCGTCAATGCTAAACCAAACCATTAAAAACGGATTGCGAAATTTTGGATCTAAAACAAACCATTTATTTTTCCTATCCAAACCAAACCAAACCTAACGGATTTGAGTTTTAATAATGCTTGTCATTCGTTCTTTAATCTAAATTAATACATATTTTAATGAAAATTATTTACAAACAAAAATAACGTGACAAATAATTTCAAACAATGTATAAGCAACACTAATAAATACAAACATGTTTCATATCATCTCCTCAACTACACAGACAATGCATAATAACATATTAATTCGGTTAGAAAACAAAGAAATATGATTCATATAAGTAGTAATGAGATAATATAAAATTTAAGACATTTGATATCTGTCACACAATTATTATTGTTCATTAGATTACAAAGTATATATATATATGCTCGTTTATTATTAGTTATATATATGGAAGGAGTTTTAGGTTTTTTTCATAATTAGGGTAAATAATAATTCTTGTTTTTAATTGGTATAAAAGATTGGTTTTACTGATTTGGATTAGATTCAACGTGTGCTCGGGCCGATGATCGGACTGATGATGTTCACTACATTAATCAAATAGTACTGTTACTCGGTGGACTTTTTGCAAAACATGAACATGTGGGGACGTGTGGTAAATTATATAATTCTTGGGGAATTAAATATGTAAATTGCAACAGTCAACGGTAGACTGTTTAAAATTGGTGGTGGTGGTTGAAGCTAAGAATATGGCGAATCGTCTCGGAATTCACCATTGATTGAAATAATATCTTTTTAAAACAATGCCGAGTCACTAGACTGTAAACAACAGTTAAAACATTCACTATGAAGACTTTGCAAAGGGTTAAACCATACTTTTCAAAAAATAAAGAAATTCTGCCAAAACCAGAATAACAGTTCCAATAACATCACAATATAATAATCATAACTGAAGATGACAATAACATGGCAAAATTCAAATCAGTAACTTTCACATGTTGTCTATGCTGAAGTCTAAAAGGGTCAAGCCCCGATTACATATTTCTTCAAATACAAGATCTCCGTTCGATTACTCTTATTAGTACAAGCAATACATGTCAATATACTCAATTACTAGAAAACCAAGCAAGTACAAAGCAACAAAAATAAATTTATCTTAAATATACTTTTATTTTCATTTCCTCGGAAAAATAGCAAGACTGCCCGAAAATGATATATCATATAGACTAAAAGTATAACCCACTTCATCAATAGTCACCAATGGACGATTCAGATTTCTACATAAGAAGTGCATATTGCAGAATCAACCTTTTTGTGCCACTGTTGGAGCGGTTCTCCTAGCGTACAATAATCTGTATGCATGTGAACGCTTTTGGTATAAATAAACTACACGTTTTACCCCACCATGAGCTATATAAAACAAATTACCACTCTTACGCTCTTACAGAAAATACCACCCTCTCCAAACAATCACTGTTTTCACCCCTTCATGACCCTGCAAAATTGGGTGCTACCACGCTTTGCACACTTATTAAACCGTTCTCACATACACATATTTCCCTCTCCGAGTGCCTTACAAAACAGTTAAACATGAGCCCCCTTAATGTATTCAGGGTAGTGGCACTGTCTCTCACTCTCTTGCGAGATGCAAAAACCGAAAGCTTGGTTCGCACAATTTGAGCATCCCTTATTCTTACACCATTTCCCAATCCTTTGAATGTTGATAAAACTTATCATTATGTTGGTGTTCAATTAGTTAGCACATGAAAGAAGAGAGAGACCGAGAGGACGAGAGTTATGGTTTTACTTTACTTCAGAAGCACATATTGATAAATTTTTGCCACCTTAAAGATTCTATATAAGGGTAATTTGAATAGATTATAAAGATGAACCTTTCTACCACTCAAGTAAAACCATAACCATCATCCACTTTCTCTCTCCCGCTCTTTTCTCTATGGCTAACAAACTGAACATAAACAAGATGATTAGTCATATCGATGTTCGAAGGGTTAAAAGATGGGGTAAGAATTAGGGTTGTTCAAATTGCGCCAACATGGCCCCCTGTTTTTTCATCTCAGATGTGGGTGAGAGACGGTGCCAGTACCCTGAATGCATGAAGGGGGCGCAAGGTAGACATTATTCTAAGGTCCATGGATGGGAAAAAGTGTACGTGAGAAGGGTGTATTTATAGTCTGCAAAGAGTGGTATGGCCATATTTTATATGGGTAACAGGGGAAAAACAATGCTTGTTTAGACGGGATGGTATTTTCCCTAAGAGCATAAGGGAATTAGTTTGTTTTGTATCACTCATGGTGGGGGTAAGAGGTGTAAGTTCTGTGATTGTACCAAAACTGCTCGCAATCGTACGAAGCATCATGTACGCCACAATTGCGGAATGAGGTGTTTCCACGGAAAATATGGAAAGAGCGAGCGGGCACTCATGATTTAGTTTATCCCACGGTGGCGAAAGAGGTGTGCAAACGAAGGACACAAAAAAAATCGAGCAGGGTTAGACGAGCTTTTTTAAGGCGAACATGAGAGGTAAGTGGTCAGATACCGATTCAGTCAAATATATTTTATGAATTCAAAAAGCTTGGAGATAAAGTTTAAATGATTTGAAGCAATCTCATAATTATAGAAAAAAGATATTGAACATGTTTGCTTATTGAAATAGAAGACTTAAAAGGATATACAAGGAAGACTCCTAGTCAAATAAGTAAAGCAAAGACTTCTTATTTGAGTTTGATTTGGATTCGTTATAAAGATGATCTTAATCTACTCATTGGACAAATTGGGTGAAAATGATGATAAAAAGTTCTCGTAGTTTAACTTATAAAAGTTGGAGAAAAACATATTAAAAGTAGACAAAAACACAAAAGACTTTACGAACTTAGCTAATACGCTACAACTAAAGTGACCAAAACTAAACTATAAACACGGATCTCCACACATCTATCAACTGATTTTCATGTTGACACCAAGGTCCATGGTCATCTCGAAATATTGTATAACATATGTGTAGAGATCTGCATACATAGCAACCCTAAAAATAACGTATCATGAACTTCACGTGCTCATACTCACAGGAAGTTGTCATGGTACTCTCAAAAGTCCGCCATCTATCTATGTATTTGTATATGATCTCTTACCACCCCATGTTTTCCTGACAAAAACTGGAACGACCCTACGTGTTTTTCCCGCATCATTCGTTCATTCACCTCTTTCTGCCACTCTGTCAAAGACATAAAAACTGGGTGCTGGCACGCATTTCTGAAATCTAGCATGCAAACAATTCTTTCCACCACCGTTGCGTATAATAATTCGTACGCCTATGAGCGCTTAGGGTATAATCTGTAAACTACACCTCTTACCCCCAGCATGAGCGATATAAAACAAATTACCACCCTTATGCTCTTATGGAAAATACCACTCCCTCCAAACAAGCATTGTTTCCCCCCTTCACGACCCTTGCAAAATTGGGTGCTACCACTCTATGCAGACTTATTAAACTGTTCTCACATATACCTCTTTTCCCCTCCGCGTGCCTTACAAAATAGTCAAACTTGCACCTCCTTAGTGTATTCAGGGTAGTCGCACCGTCTCTCACTCTCATGCGAGATGCAAAAATCGAAAGCCCGATTTGCACAATTTGAGTATCCCTTATTCTTACACCATCTCCCTACCCTTTGAATGTCGATATAACTTATCATCATGTTGGTGTTCAATTACTTAGCAAGTGAGAGAAGAGAGAGACAGAGAGGACGAAAGTTATGGTTTTACATTTAGTTTAGATGCACAAATTTATAAATTTTTGCCACATTAAAGATAAGAATAACAGTAATTTGAATAGGTTATAAAAATGGCCCTTGCTACCACTCAAGTAAAACCATAACAATCATTCTCTCTCTCTCTCTCTCTCGCTCTTCTCTCTACAACTAACAAACTGAACACAAACATGATGATCAGTCATATCGATGTTCAAAGGGTTAAAAGACGGGGTAAGAATTAGGGTTGTTTAAATTGTGCCAACATGGGCTATTGTTTTTTCATCTCACATGGGGGTGAGAGACGGTGCCAGTTCCCTGAATGCATGAAGGGGGTGCAAGGTAAACTATATTGTAAGGTCCACGGAGGGGGAAAAAGTGTACGTGAGAAGGGTGTATTAAGTCTGTAGAGAGTGGTATGACCCAATTTTACAGGGGTTAGGGGGGGGGGGGGGGGGGGGGGGGGGGGGGGGGGGGGGGGAGGGGGGGGGGGGGGGGTGGGGGGGAGGGGGGGAAAATACTTGTTTAGAATGGATGGTATTTTCCCTAAGAGCAAAAGGAAATTAGTTTGTTTTGTATCACTC
The DNA here is from genome assembly GCA_963682055.1 of Primula veris. Classification (NCBI taxonomy): domain Eukaryota; kingdom Viridiplantae; phylum Streptophyta; class Magnoliopsida; order Ericales; family Primulaceae; genus Primula; species Primula veris. Next base: position 23,673,977 of record OY821748.1, on the reverse strand, counting down.
ATGGTGGGGGTAAGAGGTGTAAGTTGTGCGATTGTATCAAAACTGCTCGTAATCGTATGAATCATTGTGTACGCCACAATTACGGAATGAGGTGTTTGCTGGAAGAATGTGGAAATAGCGAGTGGGAACGCATGATTTAGTTTATCCCAAGGTGGTAAAGGAGGTGTGCAAACAAAGGACACAAAAAAATATAGCAGGGTTAGGACGAGATTTTTTAAGGCGAATATGGGAGGTAAGTTGTCAGATATCGATTCAGTCAAAGATTTTTTATGAATTCAAAAAGTTTAGAGATAAAGTTTAAATGATTTGAACCAACCTCAGAATGAACGAAAAAAGACATTGAACCTTTTTGCTTATTGAAATAGAAGAATTAAAAGGATATACAAGGAAGACTCCTAGTCAAAGAAGTAAAGCGAAGACTTCCTATTTGAGTTTGATTAGGATTCATTATAAATGTGATCTTAATCTACTCATTTGACAATTGGGTGAACAATGATGCCAAAGAGTTCTCATAGTTTAACTTATAAAAGTTGGAGAAAAACATATTAAAAGTAGACAAAAACACAAAAGACTTTACGAACTTAACAGATACGCTACAACTAAAGTGACCAAAACTATAAATACGGATCTCCACACATCTATCAATAGATTTTCAAGTTGGCACCAAGGTCCATGGCCATCTCGAAATATTTTATAACATATGTGTAGAGATCTGGATACATAACATCCCTAAAAATAAGGTATCAAGAACTTCACATGCTCATACTCTTTGGAAGTTGTTATGGTACTCTCAAAAGTCCACCTTTAGTCTATGTATTTGTATATGACCTCTTACCACCTCATGTTTTCCTGACATAAACTAGTACGACACTACGTGTTTTTCCCGCATCCTTCGTTCGTTCATCTCTTTCCGCCACACTTTCATGGACATAAAAACTGGGTGCCGCACGTTTTCTGAAATCTATCATGCAAACAATTCTTTCCGCCATCGTGGCGTACAATAATGTGTACGCATGTGGGCGCTTATGATATAATCACTATAATACACCTCTTACCCCCACCACGAGCGATATAAAACAAATTACCACCCTTACGCTCTTATGGAAAATACCACCCCCTCCAAACAAGCATTTCCCCTTTCATGACCCTTGCAAATTGGGTGCTATCACTCTCTGTAGACTTATTAAACCGTTCTCATATACACCTCTTTCCCCCTCCGTGTGCCTTACAAAATAGTCAAACTTGCGCCTCCTTAGTGTATTCAGGATAGTCGCACCGTCTCTTACTCTCATGCGAGATGCAAAAACCGAATACCCGATTCGCACAATTTGAGTATCCCTTATTCTTACACCATCTCCCAACCCTTCGAATGTCGATAAAACTTATCATCATGTTGGTGTTCAGTTTAGTTAGCCAGGGAGAGAAGAGAGAGACTGAGAGGACGAGAATTATGGTTTTACTTTACTTCAGATGCACTAGTCGACAAATTTTTGCCACCTTAAAAATCAGAATAAGTGTAATTTGAATAGGTTAAAAAGATGACCCTTGCTACCACTCAAGTAAAACCATAACCCCCATCCGCTCTCGCTCTCTTTCTTGTTCTTTTTTTACGGCTAATGAACTGAACACAAACAAGGTGATCAGTTATAATGACATTCGAAGGGTTAAAAAATGGTGTAAGAATTAGGGTTGTTCAAATTGCGCTAACATGGCTTCCTTTTTTTGCATCTCACACGGGATGAGAGACGGTGCCAGTACCCTGAATGCACGAAGGGGGAGCAAGATAGAATGTATTCTAAGGTGCACAGAGGGCGGAAAAGTTGTACATGAGAAGGGTGTATTAAGTCTGGAGAGAGTGGTAGGGCCCAATTTTACAAGGGTTACATAGGGGGGGGAAACAATGCTTGTTTAAAAAGGGTGGTATATTCCCTAAGAGCGTAAGGGAAGTATTTTGTTTTGTATCGTTCATGGCGGGGGTAAGAGGTGTAAGTTCTCCGATTATACCAAAACCGCTCACAATCATACGGAATATTGTGTAGGCGGAAAGAGATGTTTGCATGAAGGATGTAGAAAAATCATGCGGGCACACATGATTTAGTTTATGCCACTCTGGCGGAAAAAGTTGTGTAAACGAAGGATTCAAGAAAATTGTGTAGAGTTACACAATGTTCTTTAAGGCGAACGGGGGAGGTAAGTGGTCAGATACCGATTTAGTCAATGATAATTTATGAATTCAAGAAACGTGGAGATAAAGTTTAAATGATTTGAGGTAATCTCAGAATGATAGAAATAAGATATTGAATATGTTTGCTTATTGAAATAGAAGACTTAAAAGGATATATAAGAAAGATTCCTAGTAAATGAAGTAAATCAAAGACTTTCTATTTGAGTTTGATTTGGAATCGTTGTAAAGATATAAATAAAGCCAATTGAACTCTTTATTTTGCGGGCATTACATACACAATGTACTGCATATTAGAGAAGGAAAATGCCACTAAATTATTGAGAGAAAAAACATTCTTGAGAGAAAACATGATGCGATGTCATTAATATATTAAGAGTAGAAGCAATAGTTTGATAGATAGATAAGTCTTAGTCAAGTACTGTTAGATTAACAATATGAATATATTTAGGGTAAGTGTCACAAAGACGTAGACTTGGTGAAGTCGAACATCGTTAACAATCACCTTTTGTTAATGAGTTATTTACTATTCTGTATGTTACTAGTCAGTTGCAATTGAAATGCGTAAGTTCATTCGAAAATTTGACAAACGAAATTTCAGTTATATTGGATATTAATATTCTTGCTGAAAAAAACTCATATATATTTTTGATTCAACTTATAGAATGTAGTTTGTAAAATATGAATTTATAATTAATACATAAGGTTTGTAAATGTAAATTAATATAGAATATTCATATTTATAACTTTATGTATCATGTAACTAATCATGTATAAGATTAGTTTATGGAGTTTTAAATCTAACCAAACCAACATATAATTAGTCAATTTCGGTCTGTAGTCGGTTTGGTTTTGTTTGGTTATTGACCATCCGCTCTAGTTGTTCATGGAAAGCAAATAAAGATGTAGATGGATTCATACATATAAGTGTGCATGTAACAAGAGAAAGAGATACCTGGTATAAGTGGATTTTGACAGATGCCGAATTTTATTAGAAACTTGATGTTGTTCCATTTGTGGTACTTAATTGAAATGGGATGAAGATTGATCTAAAAGACGTTGAATTATTGACAGGATGCTGAGATGTTTAAAGAACTTAGTTAACAATTATGCCGATTATTAGCTTAGAAATAATCATATGGAAGCAAGTAAAAAAGTTAATGAGGATACACGCATTGTGGAAATATTTTCCATTTTTATATTAACTTTAATTTGCAATTGAGTAGCTTTAATTTTCCATTTTTCAGAATTTTTTTTGCTTGTAGTGAAGTTTTTTTATGCACAACTTTTTGAAAAGTTTTGACATCTATAACTCCATTTTGAAAATTCAAGGTTAGGTGCTTTCTAAAAAAAGTGTTTTCTTAAAAGCCCAAACAAAATAGGAAATAACACAATCGGATTTCTTTTGTTATCCAAATTTTTTTATATATAGAAAAAATGACTCATTTAAAAAAAAAACCTATTTTCAAAAAATAATAATAAACAAAATTTACCAAAAATAACTTATATTAAATAAAAATAACTAATTGGTATAAAGAATAAATATTTCAATAAAAGTGACTTAGTTTACAGAAGTGTATTATTTTTTGATAAAAAGCAACTTATTTTCTATAAGAGCAAATCATATTAAAAAAAACCTATATCAATAAAAGTAATTTAGTTTTCAAAAATTTAGTGACTTTATTCAATGAATATGAGTTACTTTAATAAAAGTAACGTATTTACAAAATGCTTACAATAAAAAATATAACTTATCTTAATTTTTTTAATTATTTATAAAAAATGACATGTTTTCGAAAAGTACACTTATTTATGAAAATTTGACTTATTTTTAAGAAATGAATCATTTTTGACCAAAAAAAAAACAAGTTATCTTCACTAGAGGAATTTTTATTTTAAAAAAAGGCCCATATTGATAAAAGTTACTTATTTAAAACAGAACGTAGTAACTTTGAATTTTTTTTTAAAGTGGATTTATTCAACGAATATGACTTACTTCAATAAAATTAACTTATTTTCAGAAAAAGTAACGCTTTTTCAAATTCCGACATTTTTAATTTGTTGGATTATAATCATTGTTTTATTTGTTATATTGTTTCTTATTTTGTTGTATTGTAATAACACAATGATTTTAGTTAACATTGAAATCATGTAATAGTCACTTTTGACTTATACACAAAAACTATAGAAGACTTTTAAACACAAAACGCACTTATACACCAAACACTATTTTTTTTGGGCTAAGGTGCTTTTCCAAAAGTCACTTTTCTAACAGCAGTTTTACAAACTGGACTTTTTGAAAAGAACTTTGTGGACATGCAAATATCATATCTCTAGATGAATATGCAAATATCATCTCTCTAGATGAATATGCAAATATACACATAAATGAAAAAATGCACGGAAAACTTTTCTTCAAAGATTAAAAAAAATAAAAAAATAGCACGTTGCCTCGAACGGAAGAGAAATGTTTCAACATCATACATGTAGTAAACTTTGAGGTAAATCTTATTGAAGGACGGCCGGTGTGTCATACCGTGCACTAATTTACATCCACAACCAGACAAGATAAAATCTCATTAGATTCATATATACATAGCAAATCTAGATGAAGGCAAGATTGCAAAACAACCACTAACCTGCATAGAAAAAGCTTGTGAATGAGATATGTACCTTTTATAAGTCGGAAAATTGGATTCAGTTATAAGATTGAACTTGTACCACCATGATTGAATGATTGATTATTTCATTAAAAAAAGGAGAGAGGGGCGCAGTTATGGTGATTTATATTTTCTCAAGACGAGAAAAGTATAGTGTTGCAAGACGAGAAATATTCACGAAGTCCACGTGTGAGGTTCACTTGAGCGTTACAAGCGTATACGCTTAGAGATTTTCATTATTAATTTGTTACCATTTCGAAGAATCTTATAATATTTCAAGTTGATTGGATTTTTTGAATGATTAATATTATGTATTTAATTGAAAATATTAACTTAGGAATTTGAGTATTTGTCAATTAAGTGATGCGTGGCTCTACAATGTAGTCCATAACCATTGACGGAACGAGAAAGTTAAAATGGGAGGGATGATTTTCTATATAATTCTATTTCCTACCATATTTGTGTTTTTTCCATAATATGGGGTGTGTGGGGGGTGGTTTTACGCTATTTTTTGAATATTTGTATCAAAATACAAAGAATTTTTTTTACTTTTTCTTCAAAAAAGTTCTAAATGGGAGGGTTGCGGCCACTGACTGCTCTCACCTAGTTTCTTCCCTTTCCATAAAAAAATTATCAATAAAGAGATCAAAATCTAGTTTTAATTCCTATTATTATTATGATATTTTAATATCCAAAATTGCAGAATTACAGGTGATTTGATCTAATAAAACAAATATAAGTTGCTTTTAAAACAAGACCACATGAATTTTTAATAAGAGTTTTTCTTTTTTATAAAGAGTAGAAAGACTAGTTGAATCTTTACTGTCGAGAATCCGGATTATGGGTACTGAACTTAAAAGTTCACCCAGCCTCTAATTTTTATAAATTAACTATTAGATTAGGTTTTCATGGCTTAAATGTATATTTGCAAAAAGTCCATGAACTGATTCCACACCTTGGATGCTAAACTTCAGCTATAAATACTAAAAATTTTTTATAAATACTAAATTTTTTTTTACCTATAAATACTAAAATTTTCAATTTTATTCACGCTTCTCGTTTCCATTTCCCATTTCGATTCCGGCTGTTGTTTTTCATCCTGGAAAACAGCATATGATTCATATGCTTAGATTAGATTTTTCAAAATTGAAGTTTTTAAATATATACATATAAATAAATTTAAAAGATTGAAAATTTTATTCACTTGTAGATCACTTTGAATATGACCTAATGGTCGATGTAATAAGAAAAATTGCCAAGCCATCTCTGAAACCCCGAGCAAAAGAAGTCACGGTCCGCACTTTGTATTATTTTTCAGTGTGTATTTATATAATTTTACATGTATTATTTTTCAGGCTAAAATCATTAAATCAAATTTGTAGTTATCAAGTTGTTGAGAGCATGAGGTTGGGGTGAAACCAGAGTTTGCTGCCAGCAATATCTAGGATTGAAGGAAATAAGCTAATTTTGTAGGTGATATTTTTGCAGTAAACAAAATCGAGATTCATTCAGGTGCTTGCCATGGGTGGACATTTCAGTACTCTTTGAGAATCCCGGAAATGGATGATGTAAAAGTTTTTACTGTAAACCACCAAGATTTTACTCTTTCTTGTTAGCCTTTGACAACACCACTGTGTAAACTCACCTTGTAATTGAATTTTCATTTGCAGAGACGTTCTTATGTTACCATCCTCAACTAAAGCCCTTTTCTGTTCTATTTATTGGGATCAACTTTTTGGCTTCTGATATGGAGTTAGTTCACTTGTCTCGTTCAAGCTTTTAAGAAATATTATTGGGGGATGGTTTGTATGGCGGACCCTTATTGAAATAATTGGAATTAGGGGCAAAAAAAACACAAAACTCTTGCTTCTTTCTTCCATTTAGTTCAATTCAGATATTGTCAAATTGGTTCGAGAGATAAATAACTGAAAACTAGTTAGCTATCGGATCGAGATCCACCAAGAAGAAACCATGGAAGAGTGGTGGTGGTGTACGTCGATGATGGATCTCCGATGTGCGAGGGGGTGGTTGGTTGAGGGGGAGAGAGAGAGAGACCGGCTGAGAAAGATTGTACATGTGATGATCGTGATATGCAGTTAGAGATGGATACCGTGCAGAGGCGGTTTTAATGGAAGACAAGACAGATTGGGCCTTGGGGCGCACTTCTCTGAGGGCACAAAAAAATTAGACGGTATCATATATGTATACTAGTGGATGTATGCCTACGCGATGCGTGTTGTAACGCGTAGTTGTTTGTAATACATAAAAAAAGTTAATAGATGGTTAATTACTAACCTTTTTTCATAATATTTTTTTATGCACCGTTCTCTATCTGGATTTTCAGAATCTCCTCTTCTGTTGTTTGAAGTTGGTATTTGAAATTTTGACAGTTTTATTTCTTGGACATGTGAGTTTGTCATTTTATTTTTTTCCTAATTGCAAAACTATAATTTGTATCATATACAAGGGTATTCCGGGAAATAAAACTTTCGAGCCTTATTTAGATATATGTATATATTATTTAAGTGAAATACCCCTAGTGAGGCATGCCATTTTCTTTTCCAAAAAGAAACCTATTAATAATTGAAATTACAAAAAGAACGGAGAACTTAATCTACCGTATAAATAAGAAGAAGAAAAGGCCGGTTAAAATGATAAAACTACTCTTCTTCCACGTTCAGTTATTCTCGCTTTACCTTTCTCTCTCCCTTTGTTCTCTATTGTCTCTTTCTATATTCTATCTTCAATTTCTTTATGAAGAAATTCATCCCAATGTGGATTGTTCTGTGAGAGATTTATGAGTCTTCTAAGATAGTTATTATTTTTTTTAATGTTACTTACGTTTTTTTTTTTATAATATTTTTCTTGTTTTTAATAATTATAAATATTTTTTTTTTATTTCACAACCAACCATCGGGTGGGTTCGACGGTCAGCATTATATAAGTCAACTTGACTTAGACTTAGTACTTGTGCACTCATGCCTCGTTTGGTTACAAGACTTGTAGTCCCGGTACTATTAATCATGCAGTAATACAAATGATGATGGTATTTCTAGTCCGGATGATGATTCGACCTAGAAACTATCATTTTGAGGCCTTAATTATGATATTAAATCCAATTTTATATTGCGTAAATAGGTGTTAATATACCATTTTACTGTTTTTAATTATTTTTAATACCATTTATCTATTATGAGTGAAAGTTGCCCTTTTTAAGTGCATTTATGTGAAGAATGGAGATAAAAGGATTAAAGATACAAGTTGGAGAAGCTAAAAGATCTAAAAGAAGAGGATATTAAAATTATATTCGGTAAAAGGAGCTAAAATTGGGCAACAAAGAAGAGATCAAGTCAAAAAGGATATAAAATTCAGTTTTCGCCATGTGATTCAAATCGGACACCTCTCATCCGAATCAGACACCATCCGCCGCCATAAATTGATGACAAGGCACAATCTGATTGGTCAACGTCGTGTGATTCGAATCGGACACCTCTGACCCGAATAAGAGTTTTTTAGCAATTAGGTCATGAATTTTTCTGAGCAGAACACTTTAAATACAATTGTAATCTCTGTAAATTTTTAGGCTTTGTCTCCGGGAAGAAACCCGTAATGTAATTCTCTCTCTTAATTCAATTTATATTATCTTTATTTTATGTTATGTCCTTCTTCACTTCACGATACCTCACCCTTATGAGCCTCGTTCATTCTCCTTATTACTTAGTTTTAACGGTGATTTATCTCCCTAAATTTTGCCTACTCGGTAATATCCTTCTATCCTTATTCTCTTTTTATTTAATTGTTTATATTTATCTTTATGCTTTTTTATTATTGTTTTAGCATAGATTCTACTTTTGATAATAATGAAAAGTGAAGATTGACGACCCTCGTTGATGAGTTTTTCTTTTTTATTAGTTTAGATTAAATAACAAAGGCGTGAGCCATATCGTTATAAAGAAACTAGAAAAACTCATATTTAAATATATTTTAATTGTTTTACATAATCTCATGGGGAACTCGTACTTTCTAGATTTATAAATATTATTACTACGATTGGCCCTAGTGCTCTTGCTAGGTAAAAAAAGCTTTATTTTTATAAATACATTTTTAAGCTGATCAAGTTTTTGGCGCCGCTGTCGAGGATTAATGTTCAAATAATTTTAGTATTTTAAGCACACAAAAAAATAGTTCAATGGTTGATGTAAATTGTTTATTTTGTTAAGTTATTTTTACTTTGTGTTTATTAAGCTTTGGAATTGCGGAATCGATTAAAATTGCATGAACATGTATTATGGAATCTGCCCGATTCGCACCAATCTCCATTTGATAGGATCAAGCCTGCCATTAACTACTCCTAATACGGATCTCTCCATTTGATCCGGATCATCCTCGAAGTTTCAGATTTATTATTCGCTTTTATATTTATTACTTAGTTTAGCATTTTTAAAGTTGTTTTCAATTAATTAAATAGCTTTTGACGCATAAAAAAAATTCTTAAATTTTATGTTGATTTAAAGAATCAGTTTTTTTAAAAAAGAGATAATTCGTTATGTTTTGATGAAAAATATATTTTTTGTAAGGGTATATTATAAAAATCCGAATTATATATATATATATATATAATATTTGTTATGATCTTTTGGTAGATATAGTTGCCTTTTAAGTATATATTATTTTGGAGATATATGAAATATTTGATCTTTTCCAATTATTTTCTTATTGTATTAGAATATTTGCAAACTACCAAATAAAACAAAGATTTTTTTATATTACTTATTTATTTATTTAATTTTAACTATTTAATATTATTTATTAAATTACAAAAATTAGAGAAATTCATAATTTTTTTGGGAATGTCAAACTGAATCTCAGTTAGTTTTTCAAAAGATTTTTTTATTATTATAAAATTATTATTTATTTATTTTTGTATATAGTATTAGTTAACTATTTAATATTATTTAGTAATTAATTAAAATAGATTCGAAAAAATCACTTTTTTGAAAGTTAAGCGTAATCTCAGTTTGTTTCTGAAAGAAAAAAAATATTTCTTTTATTTTTTTATTTTTTTATTTTTTTATTTTATAATTATTATTAATTATTAAAAAAAACTTTTTACTGATTTCAAGAATCAGGTTTTCCTTCTCTAAAAGAGGAAGTAGAATTTAAAATATTTTATTTGTTTTTATTTGATTGATTTTTAATTAGTCCTTTAAAAATATTTAAAATACAATAATATACTTCTATCAATGTATTATCAGAAAGATAAGAAAATACCTTATCTAATTGTCTTAATCTAGGAATTCAATTAATGAGAATAAGTGATTTATATGATTTTTTTTTTACTTTTTACATTTTTATTGGTTAGTTAGGGGAAATTGACCAATATTTAATTAGTTTCAGTTTCATGGACTAATTTTTAATTAAGTTGTAGATAAGGTAAAAAAATCATATAAATCACTTATTCTCATTAATTTAATTCCTAGATTAAGACAATTAGATAGGGTATTTTCATATCTTTCTAACGATACTTTGATAGAAGTAAATCACAAGCGTGGCAGGATTTAATTTGATATCATTAGTGATTACCTAATTAATTAGTTTAGATAGATTTTTAATATTTTATATCAAAATATGACTTTTTTTCAAGCAACATCTGAAGGAAATATCATAAAAGTCACTTATTCTCGTTAATTTAATTCCTAGTTTAAGACAATCAGACAGGGTATTTCTATCTTTCTAATGATACATTGACGGAATTAAATCACAAGCACATCGGCAGGATTCGATTCGATATCATTAGTGATTACCTAATTAAGTTTTGATAGATTTTTCATTTAGGCTCTGTTTGTTTCGTAGTAAAATATTTACGGAGGGAAAATATTTTTCAACATATAAACTCATAAAATTATAAGTATAGAAGATATTACTGACTTTTTTTAGCTTTTTCAAATTTTCTTGGGTTTTTTAGATTTTTCGGAATTTATTGTTTTATATTTTCAATTTTTTTGTTATTTTTTAGATTTTTTCCTATTTATTTATATTTTTATTGGTTAATTAGATTTTAGCCTTTTCAAATTTTCTTTGGTTTTTTAGATTTTTCGAAATTTTTTGTTTTATTTTTTCCATTTTTATGTTATTTTTTTAGATTTTTTCGTATTTATTTATATTTTTATTGGTTAATTAGATTTTATCTTTTTCAAATTTTCTTGGGTTTTTTAGATTTTTCGGAATTTTTTGTTTTAATTTTTTCATTTTTTTTTTTATTTTATAGATTTTTTCCTATTTATTTATATTTTTATTGTTTAATTAGATTTTATCTTTTTCAAATTTTCATAGGTTTTTTAGATTTTTCGGAATTTTTTTTTTTCCATTTTTGTTATTTTTTAGAATTTTTCGTGTTTTTTCCTTTTTTTATTGGTTAGTAGATAGAATTGGACTAATTATTAAATAATTTTGAAAGAATAGACCTATAATTAATAATAGTTATAATACTAGTAGTAGAAAGAATATAGAGAAATGCTCCGTAAACCGTTTACAACTTTATTTGCGGGGTAATCGTTTCCCCCAATTTTACTGGATATGTGGGAAAAGTTTTCCCAAAAAAAATGTTTTACGTTAAACCAATCACCCGGAAAATCTATTTTACCCGTAAATGTTTGTTTACACCCATTTTACAGGAAAACAAACAGAGCCTTAGGCTCCATTTGTTTCAAGGTAAAATATTTGTGGGAGGAGAATGTTTTCCCGGAAATGTTTAGCAATGAAATTTTTTATTTGTTGTCATTTTCCGGAAGTTTGGCACACACGATTTTTTCCTTGTAAAATTAAGGGATATTGTATACGTGGACTAATTCTATAAACTTTTTTGGTTTTCTAATATAAAGTAAAAAACTTAACAAGCCATGGAAATATATTTAGACATCGTCATTATTTGTATCATCAGCCAAATAATGTGGGTATTGATAATTATAATTTATAAGTGATAATTAAAAAAATTGACTTCCAAAAAGATGAATATATACAAAAAAAAATAATTGTCAACGAAATAAGAGATATAATTACAAATTATATATACCCACCAATCACCAAATTAAGTATTGCTACCTTATTTACAATTTAATTAAGTATTACTCCATAAAACTAAAACTAATTAAGAATTAATCCATTTCAGCGACGCCCATTCAGAGAGCGACACGTGTCAAATATGCGCTACGCGCGAAGCACTAGATCATGCCCACTGTTTGATGAATTTACAGCATTGCCTAATAGTTTTAGATATTATCATTTCAGTATATTTAGTTCAAATCTAATTATAAAAGGCTATATAATTCAAATTTTTGATACATTAAATCATAAAAATTAAATGAAAATAGGAAGAAGTAGGAAAAATTCAGAAAATTTAAAAACAAAAATTTTAAAAAATCTGAAAAAATACAAATAAAATCTTTAAAAAATCTCAAATTTTTTTAAAAAATAGTCTGAGTAATTTTAAGTATTTTAAAAATAGTCTGACCCATTTTAAGTCATTTTAAAAGCAATCTGATTCATTTTAAAAATAGTCTGACCAATTTTAAGTCATTTTAAAAAGAGTCTGACACATTTTAAGTCATTTTAAAAGCAATCTGACCCATTTTAAGTCATTTTAAAAAGTATTTAACTCATTTTAAGTCATTTTAAAAAGAGTCTGGCCCATTTTAAGTCATTTTAAAAAGAGTGTGACCAATTTTAAGTCATTTTAAAAAGAGTTTGACCCATTTTAAGTCATTTAAAAAAGAGTCTAACCCATTTTAAGTCATTTTAAAAACAATCTGAATAATTTTAAGTCATTTTAAAAGAGTCTGACCCATTTTAAGTTATTTTAAAAACAGTCTGACTCATTTTAAGTCATTTTAAAAAGAGTCTGACTTATTTTAAGTCATTTTAAAGACTGTCTGACTCGTTTTAATGCATTTTAAAAATAGTCTGACTCGTTTTAAGTCATTTTAAAAACAGTCTGACCTTTTAAGTCATTTTAAAAACAGGCTGATTCAAATGAAGTCATTTTAAAAACAGTCTAGCTCAAATTAATATATTTTAAAAAGACTTCCTATTTGAGTTTGATTAGGATTCGTTATAAACGTGATCTTAATCTACTCATTGGACAATTGGGTGAAAATGATGATAAAGAGTTCTCGTAGTTTAACTTATAAAAGTTGGAGAAAAACATGTTAAAAGTTGACAAAAACACAAAAGACTTTACGAACTTAGCAGATACGCTACAACTAAAGTGACCAAAACTAAACTATAAACACGGATCTCCACACATCTATCAACTGATTTTCAAGTTGGCACCAAGGTCCATGGCCATCTCGAAATATTGTATAACATATGTGTAGAGATCTGCATATGTTATACAATAAGGTATCATGAACTTCACATGCTCATACTCATAGGAAGTTGTCATGGTACTCTCAAAAGTCCGCCATCTGTCTATGTATTTGTATATGACCTCTTACCACCCCATGTTTTCCTGACAAAAACTGGAACGACCCTACGTGTTTTTCCACCATCATTCGTTCATTCACCTCTTTCTGCCACTCTATCAAAGACACAAAAACTGGGTGCTCGCACGCTTTTCTGAAATCTATCATGCAAACAATTCTTTCCACCACCGTGGCGTATAATAATCCGTACGCCTCTGAGCGCTTAGGGTATAATCAGTAAACTACACTCTTATCCCCAGCATGAGCGATATAAAACAAATTACCACCCTTACGCTCTTATGGGAAATACCACCCCCTCCAAACAAGCATTGTTTCCCTCCTTCACGACCCTTGCAAAATTGGGTGCTACCACTCTCTACAGACTTATTGAACCATTCTCACATACACCTCTTTCCCCCTTCGTATGCCTTACAAAATAGTCAAACTTGCACCTCCTTAGTGTATTCAGGTTAGTCGCACCGTCTCTCACTCTCATGCAATATGCAAAAACTGAAAGCCCGGTTTGCACAATTTGTGTATCCCTTATTCTTACACCACCTCCCTACCCTTTGAATGTCGATAAAACTTATCATCATGTTGGTGTTCAATTAGTTAGCAAGTGAAAGAAGAGAGAGACATAGAGGACGAAAGTTATGGTTTTACTTGAAGTTCAGATGCACAAATTTATAAATTTTTGCCACATTAAAGATCAAAATATGGGTAATTTGAATAGGTTATAAAGATGACCCTTGCTACCACTCAAGTAAAACCATTACAATCATTCTCTCTCTCTATCCAGCTCTTCTCTCTACGACTAACAACCTGAACACAAACATGATGATTAGTCATATCGACATTCGAAGGGTTAAAAGATGGGGTAAGAATTAGGGTTGTTTAAATTGCGCCAACATGAGCTATTGTTTTTTCATCTCACACGGGGGTGAGAGACGGTGCCAGTTCCCTGAATGTATGAAGGGGGCGCAAGGTAAACTGTATTGTAAGGTCCACGGAGGGAGAAAAAGGTTAAAATCCCGTATTTTAATTCTATTTTATATTTGCTATTAGTGTTATAATATGATCTTCTTGGAACTACTTTTGACATTTTGGATAGATAATGAGGTCGTTTGGTAATTGGTAATGTTAGGATTCATGTATTAAGATTTTGTTCTGCTATGGTAACTAATTAATTGTGTAGGTAGAGAGTTTTGTAAAAGATGAGTTATTAAGACACTTAAATGGGAAATGGGGATTAAAAGAAAGAAGCCGTTTTTGTAAGTTTTTATAGGCCATGTTTACATACGTATAAATATAGAGGGAGAGAAACCAAAATTGAAGAGAGAGGGAATTCCATCAGTGAGACTGAGAGCGGGCTGTTTAATAGACAATCAGATCAAGGAGCAAGTGAGTAGTTAGAGTCTTGTTCACCCTCCCAGCCAAGTAAGCTAATTAGCTTAAGTAGTATATTCTTTAATTACTAGTCTGAGTATTTTTATTTAGATCATGAGGTTTAATTGATATCTAAGCCTTTAACCTAAGTGAAATACCATATAACAAATGTAAATTATGGGATATTCGACAACTGACATAAGAACCGGTGCATCATTGACAGGTCATAGCAGTTTTAGCGGTGATATACTGAACTTAGTGGGTTGGATCATTCAATTACCTTTGTGGACTAACATATGAAATCTGTAGTTACCTGAACTGGATTATTCAAATTTAGTTTGAAATGCTCTTTCGAAAAAGTATTTATGGTGTTCGACTTTAAGAAAAGGGTATGGAAACTTATGGTTAAGTGGTCTGTTATTACAGTAACGGTTTACGAATCAATGATTGGTTATAATTATGTATATTCTCAAACTTAAGAACAAAATGTGTTTAGCTGGCAGAATTAATTTGAAGTACTAGATGTCAAATAAAATTTTAGTAAAGGAGTTGCTGGGAATGTTTGAATCGGTAGTGCAGATTAAAGTCCTTAAGTTAGCTTTGATATAATTGTTGATGGATAGTTATCGTATCATATTTTTCAGGTTATTAATTGTTCTGTTGTAGAAGAGTTTCGGGTTTTTCAACTCGAGTCAGGTGAGTGGGTTTTGTCTTGCTATTATAAATATCCCGTTGCAACTTTTGATAATATTTTACAGGCTCATGAGTATTATTTTTCAAGTACTATTTATATATGGAAACATTGTTTTTATATTGTTACGAAAACAAAGAAAATAAAAGAAAAAAATAAAAGAATGAAAAAGAAGAAGTGATTTATATACAGTGGATCTGTATAAAGAGAACGAGTTTATATCTTATAAAGATAAATGTTATATATAGTGTATCTATATAAGATTTCCAAATTTATTATTTTTATGATTTGCTTATGATTTCTATTTGGGAACATGAGAATAAGTCCAACGGAGAATCCCCGAATAAGGGAAAGAGGAAAGTGGGGTGACGTTGGCAACTAAACAAAAGAGTTTAGTTCTCAACGGTTAACTTAGCGATTGTACAAGCTTTGTTAACCGGAACGTTTTAAGGAATAGACTCAGCCCTCATGCTGTGGTGGCCTTAATTACGTAGTGCACGTATGGTTTATACACCTGAGAAAAAGATCGACGGTAAAGAGATTGAGGAAGTCAATCGGGCTTGGTACTCTAAGATATATCATTTTGCTTTTATCATAAAAAGAAATAAAGAGATTTTATTATTACTATTGCGATGGATTTAATTTTGATGAAAGAAAAGTGAAAAGTTTATTTATCTTTTATATTCAAGTAATTTCTAAATACTTATGCATTGGGAATTTTTATTAAACAAATTATTATTTTGCAATAAACTGAAAAGGAAAAATCTTATTTTCGACGCGTATTCTATATTGTGAGGATTTCTCTCTCATTGAGCTCGTTTGGCTCACCCCTCTCTCTTTTAAAATGTTTTCAGGTTAACGAGAAGTTAAGTAGTGTTGATATCGAGTCAGTTTGAGGACCAGACAGACCTTTAAGATTATGTGTTAAATTCCGCTGCGATTATATTTTTATTTTAGCTTGTAAGAGATTAAGTTCTTGTAATAAACGTAATTTTCGAGATTCTATTTAATGAAGTTTTTGCTAGAAATTTGAGCTTATTTAATGAGTTATTTAGCGAGTGTTTAATAATTATTTCATTTAGGCTTTGTTTAGCACGTGCCGCCACACGTGTTATTCAGCTGTGTGACACCCCCGAGTCTGGGATGTAACATTTTTATGTTACATTTTTGGTATCAGAGCTGAAGGTTCTAGGCATTGTTTGATGGCTCGGTTACTCTAGATGAAGTCACATTAGATGAGGTCTGGTCCCGAAGTGCTTTAGGTCATATTTTTTGTTGAATACCAAGTTACTTAATTCTGTGGTTGCGGGTTTGTAGTTAACTTAGGAATAAACTAGGGTGTTTGACCGTTTTGTTTAGTGACTGTTTGTGACAAAATAGATTTCGTGGTAACTTAGGGGTCAATTAGACTTACTTGTCCCTATTTCCTTTATGTTGTCAAGTGCTTTGATTAGTTAATGGATTAGTTTGAAAAATGGAATCAATTTTTTTTTATATATATTTGATGGTGACTTAAAGAATTGTTTAAGATCGGAAAAAAAAAATAAAAAAATTGTTGGTTATAAAATCTAAGTTTGTGTTGATATAATGATTATTTGAGGTATGAGCTGTCCTTAATCTATATTTTACATGACTGTTAGCCGTTTAATTGTAGTTTCAAGACTATGATAATATGGAATTATGTACATGGGTGAAATTTAAAATCAGGTAGATTATGAATGAGTGTGGATACTTTCTCTGATTGTTTAGGAATAGCAAATGCAAAAGCAAGTTATTGATGGTTTTCCGGGAATATTATTACATTGTGATTTTAGATATGAAGTTGTTGAATGTTGTTGACGGCGTGTTCTCGTGAGTATTTTATTTTGGTCAGTAGGAAGTTAGCATTTTTGTTGTTGTTTCTTTTGGTTATAAGTGGATGGTATGGTTCACGAGCTTTGGTTTGAGCACAAGATAATTTGTAGTTTTCGGACATACATCGGAGGTAATTTTAGTGGTTTTTAACTGTATCCCATTTTACATTATCTAGTACTTTATACTCATATAACATTTGAACTTGGGACATAAGTATTTAATTAGTGAGATTTTCAACAATGGAACTTTTTTTTTTTAGCCCTGTTGGTATGGTCGGTGAATAATTAATTCAGTTATAATTGATGGGGGAGAGAAACTTAACCGGCTATGTGAGTGATAATTGGACTGTGATGTTTGATCTTAGGTATGACTTTTTATCAGTTATAAAAGCTTTAAGATTGGTGGTTATAGAAGCTTAAATTAGTGGATCATTCTGGTGTATATCAAAATCCATAGCTTCATGTTTGGTAAACCTTAGGTGCGATTTAATGTCAAATATTCGAGGGAAGATAAGTGGTCTTTAAATAAATAAAAATTTACCCTGTCTATAACTAGCAAGTATTAAGATATCTTTTGTCTACATAATTAGGAGTAGGTTTCAAGCCTGAATAGTTATAGTCTGTCAAGAATTGTCAAAAACCAAAATATGGTGGTTACTCTATTAATCCGTTTGCTGGTAAGAAAACTAACGGTCCTCATGAAAACATATATTCTCTAAAGTTTCAGGTTGATTGTATCTTATATGAAGACTTGATGCTGGTTTATAAAAATGAGACAAGGACAATGTTGTGGGGGTTAAGAATTTAGTTTACTATTCTATTTTATTTTCCTTCAGTAGGTTCTCTACTTAAAAATAGTTGTAACTTCTTCAAAGAGACACTTTTGTAATATGCTTTGGTTAAGTTTTAAAAACCAGGAATTGAAACAAGAATTAAGTTAATGAGAGTTGAAGAGTATTATTAAAGCGAGAAATGATTCAGAATAGGAAACGATTTACAACGTACTGCTGATTATAGGTTCGAGTTCCATCAAGGGTATATATCTATGTTTTGGTTGACTCTGCCAGGGTATATTATGTACTTGGGCATGTTTGGCTTCAGGTTAAAGTAATGGTCCAGCGTTGTCGCTTTTATTTATTGTATGGCCTGGTTGAACATTTAAACTGTTTAAGGTAAAATCAGGAGAAAAGTTGTAAGAGCTTGATCTTGTTAAACTCAGAAAATTGATTGATGTTCTAAATCTGATATTACTTTTGTTTGTGGCTGGAATGTAGAAAAAGGGGCTAGCTCTTGTATGATTCAAGTTCAACTTTGATTATCTTAATTTAAGAAGGAGGATGGTTTTAGTTAATTTGGTTCCCTCATTTTGGTTGGTTTGAAGGACTTGCATATAAGTAGTTCGATATAATTACATAGAAGTGTGAGATTTTGGTAGTTTATTGTCTGTATTATATTTAAGGAATTCTGTTTCTATAACTAAAGTATAACTGATGATGAGCTAAAAAGGACAAATGATATTATCAGAGTGCGCAGCGAAAGCACGGGAAACAAAAATTGATGTCGGGGTAAAGGGGTTATTAACGATAAGGTGGAGTCCAGTTCAAATACAGTTATGTAAATTTTGTTCCATTGAAAGTTTCTTATTTGTAGGCGGAACATTGCAGAGAATTAGAAATTATGAAAAGTTGGGAGTACTTGAGTCACGTGGTTTTCTATGTTTATAAAGAGTAAAGATACCAGAGCGCGTGGTTTGTTTAATACCTTGTAGTTCGAATTTTCCTTCAAGTTTTCCTTATTAACTCTAGGATAAGAAATGCTTTGGATTATTGTTTAAATAGTATATGAGAACCACAACATAACTGATGAGTCGTCGCTGAGAATGGACATTAAGGATACAAAAATTATCTTTTGAGTTGCGGAGTATGTAGCGAGCAATTTTAGATCTATGTTGTCTCGATATAGTGATAGGTGATGACGATGTTATATTTAATTTATCATAACTGAAGGTTTGCTCAGTCTTTATACCTTCTTAATTTTGGTTGTAATTGCTTGATAAGAAATAAGTAAAGTTAGGGATAGTCTTAGCTGTTGCGTTATTTAGTGAATAATTTTATACATGTTGTGGTGGTGAGATTATGGTTTGGGAAGGTAATGTTACTAAGAGTTGTACGTTATGTATAAATTAGTACAGTATGATAGACGTTACGAATTCAGGTGGCTTTGACAGGTTCGTAGTATGGGTGAAACAAGAAAGCATACATGATGATCTGATTAGTATCTAAAAGGCAAAGTAGGACTTTCATTTCTTTCCCAAGTGGGCTGGTTGGATATTGGATCTCTTTTTGGCGTGTTAAATATGATATAGATACTACTATACGGGGAGATTTTTCAATGATCCAGACTTCGCTGGGTCATTGTTTCGAATTTACATACAATGTAAATATATAAGAATTGAGGCTCTTTGTAGGGAATTCTATTGATTTACGGTCCGGTTCGGCGCTACCGAATTTATCATGTAATTTTTTTGTGAAAAATACTTTTATAAAAAAAAGTTCATAAAAAGTTTAACTAATATAAATAAATAAAATCTTATAATTTCAAACTTATAGAGATATAAATATTTTGGAGGATGTACGAGAAACTGAATACAAAGTATATATTAGAAGAAAGTAAAACAAAATGAGAAAATATAAAACTTTAGGATTGAAAAAGATGTTCTTAAGTTATGGATTTTAATTCATATATAATATGGTTCTCATAGACGATACCAGTGAGGTTACACTCCTAGCCCCTCAAGAGGGCTTAATTTCTGTAGCATCAAATGACGCCGTCCCTGAAAATCTAGAATATAAACAAATCACATTTGAAAGTCCTTAATTAATAATGCTTCCACATGGATGGGTTGATTATGAGTAGTTAGCAAGGGTTGCATCTCGTCCCCAAGGCCCATTTATATCTATGTGTTTTTTGCTCCTAATACCATCAAGGCTGTTTGTTCCAAAGTCTGAGTGAGCTTTTAATTTCGAGGCAATTTTTAATTGCTACATTTTAAAACTACTAATTTAAGAGTTGGTAGCACTTTCAAAATAGTTATTGCAAATTAGTAGCCATTTTCAATATATACATAAGTCCAACACATTTTGTCCAATAAAACTTTGATCAAAACCAAGACCATTGACCGGTCTCCGGCGTTGACCGGCATTGACCGGTATTAACCAAAAAATAAAAAATGTAAAAAAAAGAAAAAAGACTCAGAAAAAATAAAAAAAAAACCAGAAAAATTAGAAAATTTGAAAAAAAAAAACTAAATAAATGGAAAAAAATTAAAAAAATCCAAAAAATTCTAAAAAAATCCCAAAAATATTTTTCTTACTAAAAAAGTTAAAAAATATTTTTTTAACAAACTAATACAAAAATTATAAAAATTCCGGAAAAATAAAATTCAGAAAAAATTAAATAATCCAGAAAATTTATAAAATTTGGAAAAAAAATAAAAAATATGGAATACAAAATAAAATTTGGAAAAAAAAAATAAAAAATTCTTAAAAAATCCAAAAACTTATTTTTTTTGACAATTTAATACATTTATTTTTGAGAATCTAATGCAAGTTTTGTGAGAATCTAATACAATTTTTTTGATAATCTAATAAATTTTTTTTATAAATATAATGCAAATTCTCGACAATCAATCTAATACAAATTTTTGTGACAATCTATTATAATACAATTTTTTAACAATCTAATAAATTTTTTTGGCAATTTAATATAATTTTTTTTTACAATCTACTGAATTTTTTTGACAATCTAATACAAAATTTTAACAATCTAATTTATTTTTTTGACAATCTAATACAAAATTTTGACAATCTAATGCAATTTTTGTGACAATCTAATATAATTTTTTTAACAATGTTCTAATACACGTTTTTTGACAATGTTGTAATACAATTTTTTTGACAATCTTCTAATACAATTTTGACAATCTAATTCAATATTTTTGACAATCTAATACATTAGAATGTCAAATCCATAAATTTTTGAGTCAAAACCATAATTATTTAGACATTTTAGGTTAAAATTATGTTTTTCTAAACACTAAAGCCTCATTTATTAAACTCTTATAACTCATGGATCAAGTTGCAATTGCACAATTTTATTGAATTTACAAGTGATGGTCCGGGAGAATGAAAGCAGCTATGGTTTGTCAACCTGGCTGCCAGCCGCCAGCCGCCAGCCACCACATTCCATTGCTACCATCGGCAACTCGGATTCGTCCCATCGTCAACGACGTCCGTATATGTATATGTATATACATATACGTCCGTCACCACATGCCCACGGATAGAGACAGAGAGAGATCCGGGGGAGAGAGTGAACGAGAGATATATATGTATATGTGTGTGTATGTATGTATGTATATATATATATATATATATATATATATATATATATATATATATTCTCGATTTATTTTGTTTGTTTCCTCCTTTTTTTTGTCTGGTTTTGATAGAACATAAAAATCAGACCCGAATATTTTATTCGGTTCATAATCAACCCACTTTATAAATGAGTATCCAACGCTTAAATGGGTCATCTCATACTTTTTATAGGAATTGAGGTGCTACTACCCAAAAGCCCAAGCCCAATCAAAGGGGGACCCTTGTCTGAAAAATCCCTGGGATGAAGACATTTGTCAATATCCTAGAAGGCGCAGTTGCCTATAAATAGCCAACTACCCCTCCTAGAAAAGGACCAGAAAATCTATCCAAAAATTATAGAGAGAAGTTAAGAAAAGAGAGAAACTAACCAAAGCATATCATTTCGAGAAATAAACCGAGAAAAGACAGCCGAGCACCGAATAAAAGAGGAGAAAGATCAAGACGAGAGATTAAATAGTTATATCGAGCATAATTGTAAAACCGAAATACTAATCCGAGCAAATGTAATAGTCCGAACAAGGACAATAATCCGAGCAATAATAAAGATCAGGAAGTATCATTTATTCACGGTTGATTTATCATTATATCATTGTTGAAAAGCCTAACGCGACCGACCAAAGTTATGGCTTTATCAAATGGCGCCGTCTCCGGGAATCATCTAGTTCCCAACTAGTTTAGAATTCGAATACCAATACTCTGCCAGACGAGCGACAATGGTTACCAATGTAGAGGAAACCCATCCCGAGATAGTAGAGACCAATAACCAAAACACGCAAATTAGCCAACAAGACCTCGACGATCTACTCGCTATCCGCGACAGATATGAAGCTATCCAATCCGGAAACCAACCAACAACCTCCTACGTCAACCAAGAACAACCGGTCGAACCACCCCGACATTTCATCGAAGGGATCGTCGACGAACACCTTTCGTCCTCGGAGGACGAACAAGACGTGCCCATATTAAGGCATGCACGAAGACGCTTAACCGGGTCCCAAGCAGGGCCGAGCTCAAGAGTCCCTTTGCCTACGGCCTCGGTCAACTCCGGTGCTCGTTTACAAACGGACGAGGCCCATCAGTTTGGTATGCCCGAGGATCATGTACTCGGACAGTCGCCCCGACTGCCGACTAATTCTCCGAGGATGATTACACCACCCACAGTGGAGGTACAACATGTCGTTCCATTAGCCGATGAAAGGAACTACACCCAGCTACAAGCTCAGCTGGCGGCATGCATGACGGCCATGACAGCGGCCGGCATCGTATTGCCAGTTATCCAACCCGACAAAGACCCACGCCATGAAGTGGAAGATTCTGCCTACAGGGCCGCCCTGGAGGCAGCGGGTCGGCGACCCGATACAAGAGTCCCCCACCAGGGGGGCAATGTCCCAATAACTATCGTCCATCCGAACACTCATATGGAACGTGTCCACACAAACACGAAGGACGATAGATATCCCGAATACAGGATCGGGGAGGGATATGGCCCACCACCACATCAGGGAGGATACCCTCCCCCCTACCAAGTCACGGATGACGCGTTCCAACAGGCTTGGAATGTATGCCAAGAAACCCCGTGTGCTGAACAGATCACGCGGTACCGCAATCCTATGGGATTCGTCATCCCCGAATTCAGGCTCTATGACGGGAAGAGTTGCCCTATCGACCATCTGAGGCACTACAAGACGAAGATGGAACTGTGGAGTGATGACCATGCACTGATGTGCAAAATTTTCAAAAACAGCTTGGGTAAAGAGGCTTCGTCATGGTATCATAACTTACCACGGGGCTCCATTAGAAACTGGGCAGAACTGCTAAGAGCGTACTCCACCCGATACGCTGCTCATCGGAAAAAGAAGGTTAGTATCGAAACCCTTCTTAAAATGACGATGATGCCAAATGAAAGGCTCAACGATTACTGCATACGTTTTATCGACGTAGCAAACCAGATTCGACGATATGCCAATAATATAGCCATCCAAAACTTTATCAATTCCATCCCTAATGGCTATTGGGCGAGAAGGAAGTTCATAGGCAAAAACTTCCCAACCACTGATTCCCTGCTAGCCTATTGTACCCACCTCACCGATAAAAACGACGAATTGCGTTTCCTCAACCGGACTCTACCGAGAAGAGAGTCGGTCCGCGAGGCACAGGTGGGTCGCAAAAGAGTTAGAAATAACCAGGGAGAAGCATTCCAACCGACCAGAAAGGGCAAAGAGCCCGAGGCCCATAGCAGGGTAGAGCGACCACGAGCACTAGAGCCCAAACCGCTCCAGATCGCATACCCAACACCGACCAACGAACATAAACCGCTCCAGCTCGCCTACCCAATGCCACCCAAGCCATTTCAACAGGTTCGGCCCCAAGAGAGGGAACACCGAAACACTTTCGGACCGGTCGAGCTGCGATACACTTTCAATCTGTCTGCTGAAGATATCCTCAAGGATATATGCAGGGAAAGTTGGTATTCCCGACCACAACCGATCATCTCTCCCCCCAATCAGAGAGATTCCAAGCTCTTCTGCGCATATCACGAGGATCACGGCCATCTCACTGAGCACTGCCGTAACCTGCGATGGAGAATGAACCAGTGGGGCGATGCAGGATATCTAGCCAAGTTCATCAAAGGAGCTGGGAATAAAGGCAAACAACTGGCCATCGAGGGATCTGACAACCGGCAAGGCAAAACGATCAACGTCGTTCATATGTCACGACCCAAGGGCCCAGGCGGGGAACGATCACGACAACGGCAGCTGGCCCACTTTGGCCAAGTAGCCAAGACATCACAGGCGTCGACCTCTAAACGACAATGCACACCACGACGACATCCGCCCATTTCTTTCTCGGATCTTGACGAAGAAGGGGTGATTTACCCCCACGGAGACGCCATTAACCTCCGTGTTCAAATCGGCCTAGACACAGTCAGCAGGGTACTTGTCGACCAAGGAGCCTCTTGTGATATCATGTACAAGGAGCTCTTCGACAAGATGGAACTCAAGCTGTAAGATCTACAGCCTACCGATGTCACACTGATCGGATTCATCTCCGAAACGACCAAACCGTTGGGTAAGATCGTCCTCAGTGTCACAACAGGGTCCATGTCGGTTCCCGTGGAGTTCTTAGTGGTCGACGACCACTCCGGGCACAACGCAATATTGGGCCGACCTTGGTTACATGCCATGAAGGCCATACCCTCGACCTATCACCAAAAGGTCAAATACCCAAATGATAGGGGAGCGATCGAGACAGCCAGAGGATGTCAAGAAGATTCAAGACGCTGCGAAGACATCTTATTGTTTCTTTGTATTTTATTGGCTCTAACGAAAATACTAGTACATCTTTAGTTAATCTTTTCTTGAATGGTCTTAATTTTCATTCTTGGAGAAGAGCCATGGAAATTTCAATAGGGGCTAAATCAAAATTAGGGTTTGTAACTGGTTCTTTACCTTGTCCATCTGAGAATGATCCTATGTTTGGGGCTTGGTTGCAGTGTAATTTGATTGTCATGTCCTGGATCATAAATTCTGTTAATAATGAAATAAGTCAATCTATTTTATATGTTGATAGTGCATCTAAAATGCGGAAAGAATTAACAGAGAGGTTTGTTCAGGGTAGTGAAGCCAGGATTTATGAGTTACATCATGATATTCATACCATGGTTCAAGAAGATTTAACTGTATCTTCTTATTTTACCAAATTAGAAACACTGTGGAATCAATTAAGTGTTCTAAGTCCTATACCTAGGTGTACTTATGGTACTATTGGTAGTTGTGGTTGTAATTTCATGGCTGCTATAATAGCAAGAGAACATAGGGTGTTTAAGATGATTTTTCTAATGGGATTAAATGAGAAATTTGCACATGTTAGAAGCCAGATTTTGTTAATGAAACCACTGCCTAGTGTAAATGATATGTATCAGTTGATGGGACAAGAGGAGAAACAACAAAATATAGGTTCCCATGCTATCAAACCAGCATAATATGGTTCTTGCTACCCAGTTTAATCATGGTAATCAGGGTAGGGGTTCTTCTAATCAAAGCTTTAGGCCTCCTACTTCTACTAGCAATGTTTTTAGACCTTTTAGGCCTAATATGGGGAGGGGTAATCCTATGAAATGTTCACATTGTGGATCCAACAGGCATACAAATTAAAGATAGGTGTTACAGGCTATATGGGTATCCACCTGGTTGGACACCAAGACCAACAGGGTTTTTTCAAGGTTTTTCTGGTGGAAATATGGTTCATCAAGTTTCATATCAAGGGGGTGATAGTTATAAGGATGATAGGGTGCTAGGGGGGCTTCCTACTCCTTTGAATATGCAGGGGTTTTCTGATCAAGAAAAGTGTCAAGATTCTGGTCAGCAGCAACAAGGTGTGGCAACACCTAATATACAATCCAATATGGTGTATACTGGCATGACAGGTATGTCTTTAACTTGTTATACTGTTCTTTTAGATAAAAATAAAGATTTTACACAGAGAAATAAAATACGAAATCATTATATGGATTAAAACAAGATTCTAGACAGTGGTTTTCCAAGTTAAGTAGTGCACTTTTGTTTTTTTGGTTTTAAGCAATCTATTGCAGATTATTCTATGTTTACTATTTCTAAAAATGGTAGTTTTTTGGTTTTACTGGTGTATGTGGATGATATTATTCTAGGGAGTGCATCCCAAGAGTTAATAACAGAGGTTAAGGTTTTTTTGGACAATAAATTCAAATTGAAAGATTTAGACAATTTAAGGTATTTTTTAGGACTTGAAGTAGCAAGAAACTCAACTGGTATTCACATTTGCCAAAGAAAATATGCACTAGAGGTTTTAGCAGATGCAGGTTTATTAGCTTCTAAACCAACTTCTTTTCCAATGGATACAAAACAAAAATACACAAACACTGATGATAATCCTTTTGAGGATATTACTTTATATAGAAGAATGGTTGGTAAATTATTATATTTGACCATTACCAGGCCAGACATTTCTTTTTCTGTTCATGTGTTAAGTCAATTTTTAGCAGCACCAAGTCAGTCACACTATGCAGCTGCAGTAAGAGTTCTCAGGTACATAAAAAAAGACCCAGCTCAAGGTATATTTTTCTCTTCTAAATCTTCTTTAAATTTACAAGCCTTTAGTGATTCTGATTGGGCTGCATGTATAGATACTAGGAGGTCAGTTACAGGGTTTAGCATTTTCTTAGGTACATCTCTTATATCATGGAAAAGTAAGAAGCAAAAAGTAGTTTCAAGAAGTAGTGCTGAGGCAGAATATAGGGCTTTAGCTGTTACTAGTTGTGAGGTTTTATGGTTGCTAAGTCTGTTAAAAGATCTAGGAATTAAAACAGAAAAAGCCAGTTTCTTTGTTTACAGATAGTAAGTCAGCACTTGCTTTAGCTTATAACCCAGTAAATCATGAAAGAACCAAACATGTTGAAGTTGATTGTCATTTTATTAGAGATTTAATTGTTAAAAAGATCATTCATCATCTTCATGTCAATACTACTAACAATATTGCAGACATTTTTACTAAAGCTCTTGGAGCAGCTCCTTTTCAGCACTTATTATTCAAGATGGGTGTACTGTGTCTTCATAATCCATCTTCAGGGGGGCATATTGAGTATATTGACTATTATCAAGACTGATTTGTAAGTAATAGTAACTAAGTATTTGTTTCTGTAATATTTCATATTCACTGGACTAGATAGAAACATTCAGTTTTGTACTATTTCTGTTAAGTCTGTAATTGATAGGACTAAATGGAAACTTATGTAAATATATATATTGTGATTTTACACAGAGAAATAAAATACGAAATCATTATTTTATCTCTCTCTCTCTCTCTACATATATGTATATATACAGCTTAAAAGCTGCTTCTATATTGATCGAGATAAGTCCACCAAAACGTGGAATTTACGTTTCTACATTATTTTTCTGCGACTGCGACGGTAGATTTTTCTTTGGACAACTTATTTGCAAAACTTACTAAATTAGATTTTAATACTAATAAATTATCCGGAACACTTATTTAATTACCACATATGAGTTTTATATAAAACGTGATTAAGATTAACGAACTTGATGACATCATACATAATTTTGAGAAACATTAAAATTATTAATACCGTGTCATAAAGGGCACAATTATCTCCATGAACAAAAATTATTTATTCTATCCCCATGGCTATTAGTCTCTTAGGATGACCATATTAATGGTAGAGCTAGAGCCTAATTGTGAAAGCTAAGTTTACTTTTTATTCTTATTATTAACATATGAAATTAAATCAACTTTGGAGTTATAAAAAAAATCTAAAATAAAGTTCAAAAATTACCATAAAAGAGATATATACATGGTAGAAAGAACAAAATGAAATTGCATGAGCTGGAAAGAAGAAGCCCTCAAATTAAGACTCGATAATGACGTTGGTTTTGAAAATGACCGAGCAATTTCACTTATTTTTTACACAACCACTATTCCAAGAAAAACTCATGAGGCAAGATGTACAGTATAGAGAGATTTTTCTATCGCCAGATAGCCATGCATAACAACATATTAGCATTATATTTTGACATTTTGAGCAAATTAAATAGGGAAATGCTTAATTTGACCATTAAGATTTGGGACTATCCCTCTAACTCAAACTATATACTATTAGCATCATTATAGGAACAAAACATCAAATTATTGTTTTCGCACTTGAAATTTTACTCGACGCTTTGAATTTTTATTTAGTTTCTTGATGAAATTTTGTTGCCATTTCTTTCCGATCGAAGGAAAACAATTTGAGTTTAATACATTCGGCTCACTGCCTCGTATACCCTTTTGCCATGGAATTTTGCTTTTTTCTCCCTCCTTATTGAAACTCTCGGTATTTGGCCTTTTAATTAGACTGCCTCAAGCCCAGGGCCTCCACATGTTGATTTTGTGAATGTTTAAATTCATTGATTATTGGTTTTGTAATGGAATTTTCAATTCTTTAAAGTTTTTCTTCTGAAATCCGGTCATGCCAGGTCTGCTTATAAAATGTGCATGGTTAAAAGACGATGATATAGCCTCACGAGTTGCCCTCCTTTTTCGGTTCCTAATTACATGACATCAACTGTTTCAGCAAAAGCAAAAGTGAGGGCAAGTAGTAACCCTAAAGAGCGCTTTCCTGTGATGCCTGAGAACAATACAAAAAGGAGATTTTCTTTACCGTTAATTCCGAATATTGGGCCTTTTAAATGGAATAAGGGGTCGTCGAGAAAAGAGTCGGAGTTCCTAAAATGTAGAGTCTTTGAATCTCCACGGGTTCCTATTTCTATTTATTCTACAGTCGGGAGGAAGCCGTTTAACAGATTTGTGTGATTGAGTGATTAATTCCCTACTTAAAACAATGTTTCCATATAAAATGGCTTGGAATATTTGGTTTTGTTTGATTAATATGAAAGGTATGTAATTAATTCTGAGTGGCATGTAGAACATTAAATAATGATGTATTTTGAAACTATATATAGAACAAATTTCATTTAGATTTTAGAGATAGTTGGAAGAATGTTCATTTTTACTGCATTAGCTGTACTATACTATATAGAAATATGTCAACAGTAGATACACATGGGTGATATAACTAGAGCAATTACACTTTGCTACATATATATATATGCCGATTCTATCTAAATATTTATGTTGATATATACTAATACAAATATGGTGATACACCACCCTGGCTAAACCCTAGCCAAATTTATTAGTATTTGTTAAAAGTTGCTAGTCATATATATAAAGTTAGCAAAACAAAAAACACTCTTAAAACTCATTGCGAGACAATTTGAATCATTCTCTTTTACTTTCTCCTCCATTCCGTTTTTTAGACCGAGTGCAAAATCGTACTTATTAGTTACAATTTATAATTAATAATATAAGTGCGATTTTGATTTTTTTTAAAAAATAATATCTCTCTCTCTCTCTACATATATGTATATATATACAGCTTAAAAGCTTCTTCTATATTGATCGAGATAAGTCCACCAAAATGTGGAATTTACGTTTCTACATGGTATCAGAGCAATAATTAGCTCTTTCCGCTGTTATTAATCCACATATTTGGATTCAATTGGGAAATTAGGGTTCTTGATCAATAATTGGGGGTTTCTGAAAATTTGGGGTTTTCTACGATTGAATCGTCTTTTCGCCTGGTATTCGCTGAAACTCTTATTGTTTCTTTGTATTTTATTGGCTCTAACGAAAATACTAGTACATCTTTAGTTAATCCTGTCTTGAATGGTCTTAATTTTCATTCTTGGAGAAGAGCCATGGAAATCTCAATAGGGGCTAAATCAAAATTAGGGTTTGTAACTGGTTCTTTACCTTGTCGAATCTTTACTGTCGAGAATCCGGATTATGGGTACTGAACTTAAAAGTTCACCCAGCCTCTAATTTTTATAAATTAACTATTAGATTAGGTTTTCATGGCTTAAATGTATATTTGCAAAAAGTCCATGAACTGATTCCACACCTTGGATGCTAAACTTCAGCAATAAATACTAAATTTTTTTTATAAATACTAAATTTTTTTTTACCTATAAATACTGAAATTTTCAATTTTATTCACGCTTCTCGTTTCCATTTCCCATTTCGATTCCGGCTGTTGTTTTTCATCTTGGAAAACAGCATATGATTCATATGCTTAGATTAGATTTTTCAAAATTGAAGTTTTTAAATATATACATATAAATAAATTTAAAAGATTGAAAATTTTATTCACTTGTAGATCACTTTGAATATGACCTAATGGTCGATGTAATAAGAAAAAATGCCAAGCCATCCCTGAAACCCCGAGCAAAAGAAGTCACGGTCCGCACTTTGTATTATTTTTCAGTGTGTATTTATATAATTTTACATGTATTATTTTTCAGGCTAAAATCATTAAATCAAATTTGTAGTTATCAAGTTGTTGAGAGCATGAGGTTGGGGTGAAACCAGAGTTTGCTGCCAGCAATATCTAGGATTGAAGGAAATAAGCTAATTTTGTAGGTGATATTTTTGCAGTAAACAAAATCGAGATTCATTCAGGTGCTTGCCATGGGTGGACATTTCAGTACTCTTTGAGAATCCCGGAAATGGATGATGTAAAAGTTTTTACTGTAAACCACCAAGATTTTACTCTTTCTTGTTAGCCTTTGACAACACCACTGTGTAAACTCACCTTGTAATTGAATTTTCATTTGCAGAGACGTTCTTATGTTACCATCCTCAACTAAAGCCCTTTTCTGTTCTATTTATTGGGATCAACTTTTTGGCTTCTGATATGGAGTTAGTTCACTTGTCTCGTTCAAGCTTTTAAGAAATATTATTGGGGGATGGTTTGTATGGCGGACCCTTATTGAAATAATTGGAATTAGGGGCAAAAAAAACCCAAAACTCTTGCTTCTTTCTTCCATTTAGTTCAATTCAGATATTGTCAAATTGGTTCGAGAGATAAATAACTGAAAACTAGTTAGCTATCGGATCGAGATCCACCAAGAAGAAACCAAGGAAGAGTGGTGGTGGTGTACGTCGATGATGGATCTCCGATGTGCGAGGGGGTGGTTGGTTGAGGAGGAGAGAGGGAGAGACCGGCTGAGAAAGATTGTACATGTGATGATCGTGATATGCAGTTGGAGATGGATACCGTGCAGAGGCGGTCCTAATGGAAGACAAGCCAGATTGGGCCTTGGGGCGCACTTCTCTGAGGGCACAAAAAAATTAGACGGTATCATATATGTATACTAGTGGATGTATACCTATGCGATGCGTGTTGTAACGCGTAGTTGTTTGTAATACATAAAAAAAGTTAATAGATGGTTAATTACTAACCTTTTTTCATAATATTTTTTTATGCACCGTTCTCTATTTGGATTTTCAGAATCTCCTCTTCTGTTGTTTGAAGTTGGTATTTGAAATTTTGACAGTTTTATTTCTTGGACATGTGAGTTTGTCATTTTATTTTTTTCCTAATTGCAAAACTATAATTTGTATCATATACAAGGGTATTCCGGGAAATAAAACTTTCGAGCCTTATTTAGATATATCTATATATTATTTAAGTGAAATACCCCTAGTGAGGCATGCCATTTTGTTTTCCAAAAAGAAACCTATTAATAATTGAAATTACAAAAAGAACCGAGAACTTAATCTACCGTATAAATAAGAAGAAGAAAAGGCCGGTTAAAATGATAAAACTACTCTTCTTCCACGTTCAGTTATTCTCACTTTACCTTTCTCTCTCCCTTTGTTCTCTATTGTCTCTTTCTATATTCTATCTTCAATTTCTTTATGAAGAAATTCATCCCGATGTGGATTGTTCTGTGAGATATTTATGAGTCTTCTAAGATAGTTATTATTTTTTTTAATGTTACTTACGTTTTTTTTTTTATAATATTTTTCTTGTTTTTAATAATTATAAATATTTTTTTTTATTTCACAACCAACCATCGGGTGGGATCGACGGTCAGCATTATATAAGTCAACTTGACTTAGACTTAGTACTTGTGCACTCATGCCTCGTTTGGTTACAAGACTTGTAGTCCCGGTACTATTAATCATGCAGTAATACAAATGATGATGGTATTTCTAGTCCGGATGATGATTCGACCTAGAAACTATCATTTTGAGGCCTTAATTATGATATTAAATCCAATTTTATATTGCGTAAATAGGTGTTAATATACCATTTTACTGTTTTTAATTATTTTTAATACCATTTATCTATTATGAGTGAAAGTTGCCCTTTTTAGGTGCATTTATGTGAAGAATGGAGATAAAAGGATTAAAGATACAAGTTGGAGAAGCTAAAAGAACTAAAAGAAGAGGATATTAAAATTATATTCGGTAAAAGGAGCTAAAATTGGGCAACAAAGAAGAGATCAAGTCAAAAAGGATATAAAATTCAGTTTTCGCCATGTGATTCAAATCGGACACCTCTCATCCGAATCAGACACCATCCGCCGCCATAAATTGATGACAAGGCACAATCTGATTGGTCAACGTCGTGTGATTCGAATCGGACACCTCTGACCCGAATAAGAGTTTTTTAGCAATTAGGTCATGAATTTTTCTGAGCAGAACACTTTAAATACAATTGTAATCTCTGTAAATTTTTAGGCTTTGTCTCCGGGAAGAAACCCGTAATGTAATTCTCTCTCTTAATTCAATTTATATTATCTTTATTTTATGTTATGTCCTTCTTCACTTCACGATACCTCACCCTTATGAGCCTCGTTCCTTCTCCTTATTACTGAGTTTTAATGGTGATTTATCTCCCTAAATTTTGCCTACTCGGTAATATCCTTCTATCCTTATTCTCTTTTTATTTAATTGTTTATATTTATCTTTATGCTTTTTTATTATTGTTTTAGCATAGATTCTACTTTTGATAATAATGAAAAGTGAAGATTGACGACCCTCGTTGATGAGTTTTTCTTTTTTATTAGTTTAGATTAAATAACAAAGGCGTGAGCCATATCGTTATAAAGAAACTAGAAAAACTCATATTTAAATATATTTTAATTGTTTTACATAATCTCATGGGGAACTCGTACTTTCTAGATTTATAAATATTATTACTACGATTGGCCCTAGTGCTCTTGCTAGGTAAAAAAAGCTTTATTTTTATAAATACATTTTTAAGCTGATCAAGTTTTTGGCGCCGCTGTCGAGGATTAATGTTCAAATAATTTTAGTATTTTAAGCACACAAAAAAATAGTTCAATGGTTGATGTAAATTGTTTATTTTGTTAAGTTATTTTTACTTTGTGTTTATTAAGCTTTGGAATTGCGGAATCGATTAAAATTGCATGAACATGTATTATGGATCTGCCCGATTCGCACCAATCTCCATTTGATAGGATCAAGCCTGCCATTAACTACTCCTAATACGGATCTCTCCATTTGATCCGGATCATCCTCGAAGTTTCAGATTTATTATTCGCTTTTATATTTATTACTTAGTTTAGCATTTTTAAAGTTGTTTTCAATTAATTAAATAGCTTTTGACGCATAAAAAAAATTCTTAAATTTTATGTTGATTTAAAGAATCAGTTTTTTTAAAAAAGAGATAATTCGTTATGTTTTGATGAAAAATATATTTTTTGTAAGGGTATATTATAAAAATCCGAATTATATATATATATATATATATATATATATATATATAATATTTGTTATGATCTTTTGGTAGATATAGTTGCCTTTTAAGTATATATTATTTTGGAGATATATGAAATATTTGATCTTTTCCAATTATTTTCTTATTGTATTAGAATATTTGCAAACTACCAAATAAAACAAAGATTTTTTTATATTACTTATTTATTTATTTAATATTAACTATTTAATATTATTTATTAAATTACAAAAATTAGAGAAATTCATAATTTTTTTGGGAATGTCAAACTGAATCTCAGTTAGTTTTTCAAAAGATTTTTTTATTATTATAAAATTATTATTTATTTTTTTTTGTATATAGTATTAGTTAACTATTTAATATTATTTAGTAATTAATTAAAATAGATTCGAAAAAATCACTTTTTTTAAAGTTAAGCGTAATCTCAGTTTGTTTCTGAAAGAAAAAAAATATTTCTTTTATTTTTTTATTTTATAATTATTATTAATTATTAAAAAAAACTTTTTACTGATTTCAAGAATCAGGTTTTCCTTCTCTAAAAGAGGAAGTAGAATTTAAAATATTTTATTTGTTTTTATTTGATTGATTTTTAATTAGTCCTTTAAAAATATTTAAAATACAATAATATACTTCTATCAATGTATTATCAGAAAGATAAGAAAATACCTTATCTAATTGTCTTAATCTAGGAATTCAATTAATGAGAATAAGTGATTTATATGATTTTTTTTCCCTTCAGACGTTACTTGAAAAAAAGTCATCTTTTGATATAAATATATTGCTCATTGCTTGCCTTCACCTTTCAGTGGCATAGTACATTTCTTTCCTAGATATGAAAATCAAAATTGCCATCATAGGCTATTTGCCCACTCTCATTTTCGTACTTCACATGAGTTTAAGTAGGGCTGATTTGATCGAACAAACTTGCAAACAAACTGCACATTTTGATTTTTGTAAGTCTACTCTAAACTCAGATCCTCGTAGTGTCAAGGCTGTTGATGCGCAAGACCTCGCACAATTTTTGATTGAAGCGATTGAAAGGTACACAAATGAAACCAGTAAGATTATGAACGATTTATGAGAAAAAACCACTGGGATACATATGAAGGGGTTTATCAATATGTGCTCTACTGATTATGAATATATAATTCTGAAGCTTCCCCAGGCGATTCAAAAATTAATAGGTGTGGTAAGCCACATCTAGAGGTGATAAGCCACATCACGTAAAAGGAAAAAAAAAACAAAATAGTAGTGGTCAATTAGTCGGGTCTATTTAATAGGTGTGATTAAGCAAATGTGTGCATGCTCACTAGCCAAAAAATGATATAAGAGTAAGCAAAGCAAACTTTTCAAATCGGAATTACAACTTTTAAAATTTAAGTTCACTTGCCCGTTCAAATCGTTTAAATTAGGAATTCACTTCTAGGGGTGATAAACCACATCACGTAGAAGGAAAAAAAATAGCAGTGGTTAAATAGTCGGGTGTATTTAATATGTGTGATTAAGCAAAGGTGTGCATGCTGACTAGCCAGCCTGCCTCCATGGAGGCCTAAGGATGGTCGGGGCCTCTACAACTCGGTCAAATCGTTTAAAATAGGACTTCACTTCTAGAGGTAATAACCACATCACGTAGAAGGAAAAAAATACCCCTAAAAAGTAGTGGTTAAATAGTCAGGTCTATTTAATAGGTGTCATTAAGCAAAGGTATGCATGCTGACTAGCCAGCCAGCCTCCATGGAGGCCTACGGGTGGTCGGGGCCTCTATAACTCGTTCAAATCGTCTAAAATAGTACTTCACTTTTAGGGGTGATAAGCCACATCACGTAGAAGGAAAAAAAAACTAAAAAGTAGTGGTCAAATAGTCAGGTCTATTTAATAGGTGTGATTAAGTAAAGGTGTGTATGCTTACTAGCCAACCTATCTCCATGGAGGCCTGAGGTGGTCGGGGCCTCTACAACTTATCCCCGAAGAGCATCCCACATGTTAACGAGCATACAACACCTCACTATATTAAATAGACCAAAGTATCACACCACCACATTAATGCCCCACTTGGTTACAAGTTATTCGTTAGTTAGCTCGACAATATTTCAATATGATTATATCCTATATAGATTAAATTATACAACTATATTTTGTTGATGTGGGACAAAAAAAAAAGTTTCAGTCCTTTTTTATGATAAACAAGTTTGAATTCCTTTAAAAAGAATTTTGAGTTTGATGTCTCCCAACTCGAATTATATGTAAACGTATTAATAATTTTAATTATCTCGACACTTTTATATCGGAACTCAGCGACCAATTTTACGGTTTTAAATGAAACTAACCGCTAGACAAAATTTCTGCTTGTCAACAAGATGTGAGTGTTTCATTATTGCCAGAGAAGAAAGGGTAAATGAAACAAAAAACCTTCGCTAATTTGATAACATATTGGTCTGTAGGTCCAATGGATTGCAACAAAGAATAAACCTAGAAATTATCATATCAAATTACTCTGTGTAGGACTACGGATCAGACAACATAATGAAGGAATATCTTCTTCCAAAAGTAGTAATTTCAAATTATTTCGATGTACAGCCAATATTTCACAAACTTCCCCTTCTGCACAGCTTCTCAATGCATCACCGCGTAGCTCATCTTCCGTATCTATACAACACTCTCCTCCCGTGATGTGCCCGGGATGCTAAGATGTCGGTAAGTCACTGAATTTTAGGAGAACTCAAGAGAGAAACCAACTCTTCGTGTTTGATAAGCCGAAGGCGCCACAAACAAGATGGGTTGGGGTTCTAATGAAACAAGCTTGATAAGCCCAAAGGCGCCACAAACAAGTTTCGTTAGGATGATTCACCACACTCCGGAGAGATAAGAAGGGGAGTGATAAGAATCGGGGTTTAACTCGCCACTAACAATCTGAATTTCTACAAATTGCAAGATAAGAGAAAAGGATAAACAAGCAAAAAACTTAATTCTTTATATCATTCAAGTGTGTTTATAACTTGATACATATGGCTTTATATAGAGCCAAAAACGTCACCCTAATGACAGGATAAGATCTACAACTTAGATTACTTGAATCTAGTTAGATACATTCATTAAAAACCTTTTACACTTATCTATATCATTAAGTATGGACTTTGACCACTAGATACACTTAATATAAGCTGCTTAGATTACACCCCCTTGGCAGATTAGAATCATTGAATGTGCAGATTCATGCATCGAATTAATCCACTCCTTGAAATAGCCAAAATTCGATGTATCGGCAAAGTTGTTGCTCAAAGCTATCAAATGAGTTAATTCCTTTGTCATAAGCACTTCATTACCAATTTTGAGCTTCTTAGATTTTGACCGAGTAATCGGACCCACATGAGGAATATTGAGCTTAGATTCATATTCGAATGCTACATGATGCACATCATCCCGTAAGTAGGCACCCACATGGGCACAATCAAGTATATGTTAACGATCTCGGAAGCATGGGAAGCACTCGAAACAGAAATCGGAACTCGAGGCAATCTGGGCCGTTGGATTATAGTGGACATCACATGGGTACAATCAAGTATATGATAATGATGTCGGGAGCATGAGAAGCACTCGAAACAGAAATCGGAACTCGAGACAATCTGGGCCATTGAATAATAGTGGAAAAGGCATTGTGAAATTTATTGAGGGATCAACTTCAGCAAGCACAGGTCCAGGTCCTCTTCCTAGCTAGATTTGCGGTATCAAGATCAGGCCATATAGCCTACAAATAAAACACAGTTTCCGGAAATAATATACAGATTGTTTGATGGTTTGAGTCAAGAGATTCATGTAATTAACTTTCAGGTGGTTTAGATGTGTTTTGGCCACTCTTAAGTATAGAACTTGCATTTTAATGAATGTTCTGAAAAGATAAGACGTTTTCCAGGGTAGATAAAAAAAACTTTGTTGCAGTTCACTTCAAACAAAAAAATAAACAAGCTTGTTCATTTAAAGAGAGACTCATACAAGTATAATATCTTCATAAAATTATTACTTAAGAACAAAGAATGAAACTATTTTATTGGAGGTGTTCGACGGGAGATGAGAATGATGAAGACAGATAGAGCGTGATATATAGACAGAGAGTGATTGATTAGTGATCGAACATGAGATGGTTGGTGCACAAGGTGCCTATTGCCGTTGACACGATTAAACTTTATTAATAATAATTTGATAATTCTACATCAAGTAGTTTGACACATTTGATTTTGGAAAGCAAGAGACTAAAAGAGAGACTAAAAAAGTGGTGGTTAAATAGTCGGGGTCTATTTATTAGGTGTGGTTAAGGAAAGATGTGCATGCCTCTACAACACTCCTAAAGCTTCTCGACGGCTACAACATTTGTCTAGCTTGAATATTGATTGCCAATTTAAATGTTGAGTTGGTTACACCATCTTAATGTTACTAGGGTAACAAGCACACAACACCTAACACCTTACTATATTAAATAGTTCGACATACCACTCCACCACTGTAATGCTCCATTTGGGAGTGCAAATTGTACAACATACTAAAAATTCAAATAAAAATACAGAACCATAAAGCCTACCATAAACTTAAATATTAATCAAAATATAATTTTTTTAAATTAATTTGACATTTTTTTTATGCAAACGAAATGTGAAACCGTTAAAAAAGATGCGTGGGTTTTATAATTGCCAGAAAAGAAAAGGGTTAATGAACCAAAAGTTTTTGCTAATTTGCTAACAGCATCCACAATAGCTGTGTTAATTTTAACAATATTAACTTTGACACATCATCATTTAATTGCATGACTGTTTTTAAAATAAGTTAAAATGACTCAGACTGTTTTAAAAATGACGTAAATTGACTCAGTCTGTTTTTTAAAATGACTCGTACTGTTTTTAAAATGACTTAAATCGACTCAGACTGTTTTTAAAATGACTTAAAACGACTCATATTGTTTTTAAAATGACTTAAATCGACTCAGACTGTTTTTAAAATGACTTATAAATTGACTCATCCTGTTTATAAAATGACTTAAATCGACTCAGACTGTTTTTAAAATGACTTAAAACGACTCAGACTGTTTTTACAATGACTTCAAATGACTCAGACTATTTTTAAAATGACTTAAATCGACTCATACTGTTTTTAAAATGACTTAAATCGACTCAGACTGTTTTTCAAATGACTTAAAACGACTCATACTGTTTTTAAAATGACTT
Source organism: Primula veris (assembly GCA_963682055.1). NCBI lineage: Eukaryota > Viridiplantae > Streptophyta > Magnoliopsida > Ericales > Primulaceae > Primula > Primula veris. The sequence continues at coordinate 23,634,949 of OY821748.1, read as the reverse complement.
AAATCGACTCAAACTGTTTTTAAAATGACTTAAAATGACTCAGATTGTTTTTAAAATGATTTAAAACGACTCAGACTGTTTTTAAAATGACTTAAATCGACTCAGACTGTTTTTAAAATGATTTAAAATGATCCAGACTGTTTTTAAAAAGATTCAAACTATTTTTAATATGAATTAAGCCGACTCAGACCGTTTTTTTTTTTTTTTTTTGCATTTTTAGATTTTTGTTGATTTTAGATTTTTTGAGATTTTTAAAATTTTATTCGTGTTTTTTCGGGGTTTTGCCTCTTTTAATTTTTTTGGATTTTTTCAGATTATTTTTTCATTTTTCCATATTTATTTTTTGGATTTTTTTTTTACTTTTTACATTTTTATTGGTTAGTTAGGGGAAATTGACCAATATTTAATTAGTTTCAGTTTCATGGACTAATTTTTAATTAAGTTGTAGATAAGGTAAAAAAATCATATAAATCACTTATTCTCATTAATTTAATTCCTAGATTAAGACAATTAGATAGGGTATTTTCATATCTTTCTAACGATACTTTGATAGAAGTAAATCACAAGCGTGGCAGGATTTAATTTGATATCATTAGTGATTACCTAATTTAATTTGTTTAGATAGATTTTTAATATTTTATATCAAAATATGACTTTTTTTCAAGCAACATCTAAAGGAAATATCATAAAAGTCACTTATTCTCGTTAATTTAATTCCTAGTTTAAGACAATCAGACAGGGTATTTCTATCTTTCTAATGATACATTGACGGAATTAAATCACAAGCACATCGGCAGGATTCGATTCGATATCATTAGTGATTACCTAATTAAGTTTTGATAGATTTTTCATTTAGGCTCTGTTTGTTTCGTAGTAAAATATTTACGGGGGGAAAATATTTTTCAACATATAAACTCATAAAATTATAAGTATAGAAGATATTATTGACTTTTTTTAGCTTTTTCAAATTTTCTTGGGTTTTTTAGATTTTTCGGAATTTTTTGTTTTTTTTTTCAATTTTTTTGTTATTTTTTAGATTTTTTCCTATTTATTTATATTTTAATTGGTTAATTAGATTTTAGCCTTTTCAAATTTTCTTGGGTTTTTTAGATTTTTCGGTATTTTTTGTTTTATTTTTTTCCATTTTTATGTTATTTTTTAGTTTTTTTCCTATTTATTTATATTTTTATTGGTTAATTAGATTTTAGCCTTTTCAAATTTTCTTTGGTTTTTTAGATTTTTCGGAATTTTTTGTTTTATTTTTTCCATTTTTTTGTTATTTTTTAGATTTTTTCCTATTTATTTATATTTTTATTGGTTAATTAGATTTTAGCTTTTTCAAATTTTCTTGGGTTTTTTAGATTTTTCGGAATTTTTTGTTTTATTTTTTTCATTTTTTTTTTTATTTTATAGATTTTTTCCTATTTATTTATATTTTTATTGTTTAATTAGATTTTATCTTTTTCAAATTTTCTTAGGTTTTTTAGATTTTTCGGATTTTTTTTTTTTTCCATTTTTGTTATTTTTTAGAATTTTTCGTGTTTTTTCCTTTTTTTATTGGTTAGTAGATAGAATTAGACTAATTATTAAATAATTTTGAAAGAATAGACCTATAATTAATAATAGTTATAATACTAGTAGTAGAAAGAATATAGAGAAATGCTCCGTAAACCGTTTACAACTTTATTTGCGGGGTAATCGTTTCCCCCAATTTTACTGGATATGTGGGAAAAGTTTTCCAAAAAAAAATGTTTTACGTTAAACCAATCACCCGGAAAATCTATTTTACCCGTAAATGTTTGTTTACCCCCATTTTACAGCAAAACAAACAGAGCCTTAGGCTCCATTTGTTTCAAGGTAAAATATTTGTGGGAGGAGAATGTTTTCCTTATATGTTTAGCAATGAAATTTTTTATTTGTTGTCATTTTCCGGAAGTTTGGCACACACGATTTTTTCCTTGTAAAATTAAGGGATATTGTATACGTGGACTAATTCTATAAACTTTTTTGGTTTTCTAATATAAAGTAAAAAACTTAACAAGCCATGGAAATATATTTAGACATCGTCATTATTTGTATCATCAGCCAAATAATGTGGGTATTGATAATTATAATTTATAAGTGATAATTAAAAAAATTGACTTCCAAAAAGATGAATATATACAAAAAAAATAATTGTCAACGAAATAAGAGATATAATTACAAATTATATATACCCACCAATCACCAAATTAAGTATTGCTACCTTATTTACAATTTAATTAAGTATTACTCCATAAAACTAAAACTAATTAAGAATTAATCCATTTCAGCGACGCCCATTCAGAGAGCGACACGTGTCAAATATGCGCTACGCGCGAAGCACTAGATCATGCCCACTGTTTGATGAATTTACAGCATTGCCTAATAGTTTTAGATATTATCATTTCAGTATATTTAGTTCAAATCTAATTATAAAAGGCTATATAATTCAAATTTTTGATACATTAAATCATAAAAATTAAATGAAAATAGGAAGAAGTAGGAAAAATTCAGAAAATTTAAAAACAAAATTTTTTAAAAATCTGAAAAAATACAAATAAAATCTTTAAAAAATCTCAAATTTTTTTAAAAAATAGTCTGAGTAATTTTAAGTATTTTAAAAATAGTCTGACCCATTTTAAGTCATTTTAAAAGCAATCTGATTCATTTTAAAAATAGTCTGACCAATTTTAAGTCATTTTAAAAAGAGTCTGACACATTTTAAGTCATTTTAAAAAGAGTCTGACCCATTTTAAGTCATTTTAAAAAGTATTTAACTCATTTTAAGTCATTTTAAAAAGAGTCTGGCCCATTTTAAGTCATTTTAAAAAGAGTGTGACCAATTTTAAGTCATTTTAAAAAGAGTTTGACCCATTTTAAGTCATTTAAAAAAAGAGTCTAACCCATTTTAAGTCATTTTAAAAACAGTCTGAATAATTTTAAGTCATTTTAAAAGAGTCTGACCCATTTTAAGTTATTTTAAAAACAGTCTGACTCATTTTAAGTCATTTTAAAAAGAGTCTGACTCATTTTAAGTCATTTTAAAGACTGTCTGACTCGTTTTAAGTCATTTTAAAAACAGGCTGATTCAAATGAAGTCATTTTAAAAATAGTCTGGCTCAAATTAATATATTTTAAAAAGACTTCCTATTTGAGTTTGATTAGGATTCGTTATAAACGTGATCTTAATCTACTCATTGGACAATTGGGTGAAAATGATGATAAAGAGTTCTCGTAGTTTAATTTATAAAAGTTGGAGAAAAACATGTTAAAAGTTGACAAAAACACAAAAGACTTTACGAACTTAGCAGATACGCTACAACTAAAGTGACCAAAACTAAACTATAAACACGGATCTCCACACATCTATCAACTGATTTTCAAGTTGGCACCAAGGTCCATGGCCATCTCGAAATATTGTATAACATATGTGTAGAGATCTGCATATGTTATAGAATAAGGTATCATGAACTTCACATGCTCATACTCATAGGAAGTTGTCATGGTACTCTCAAAAGTCCGCCATCTGTCTATGTATTTGTATATGACCTCTTACCACCCCATGTTTTCCTGACAAAAACTGGAACGACCCTACGTGTTTTTCCACCATCATTCGTTCATTCACCTCTTTCCGCCACTCTATCAAAGACACAAAAACTGGGTGCTCGCACGCTTTTCTGAAATCTATCATGCAAACAATTCTTTCCACCACCGTGGCGTATAATAATCCGTACGCCTCTGAGCGCTTAGGGTATAATCAGTAAACTACACTCTTATCCCCAGCATGAGCGATATAAAACAAATTACCACCCTTACGCTCTTATGGGAAATACCAGCCCCTCCAAACAAGCATTGTTTCCCTCTTTCACGACCCTTGCAAAATTGGGTGCTACCACTCTCTACAGACTTATTGAACCATTCTCACATACACCTCTTTCCCCCTTCGTATGCCTTACAAAATAGTCAAACTTGCACCTCCTTAGTGTATTCAGGTTAGTCGCACCGTCTCTCACTCTCATGCGATATGCAAAAACTGAAAGCCCGGTTTGCACAATTTGTGTATCCCTTATTCTTACACCATCTCCCTACCCTTTGAATGTCGATAAAACTTATCATCATGTTGGTGTTCAATTAGTTAGCAAGTGAAAGAAGAGGGAGACAGAGAGGACGAAAGTTATGGTTTTACTTTAGTTCAGATGCACAAATTTATAAATTTTTGCCACATTAATGATCAAAATATGGGTAATTTGAATAGGTTATAAAGATGACCCTTGCTACCACTCAAGTAAAACCATTACAATCATTATCTCTCTCTATCTAGCTCTTCTCTCTACGACCAACAACCTGAACACAAACATGATGATTAGTCATATCGACATTCGAAAGGTTAAAAGATGGGGTAAGAATTAGGGTTGTTTAAATTGCGCCAACATGAGCTATTGTTTTTTCATCTCACACGGGGGTGAGAGACGGTGCCAGTTCCCTGAATGTATGAAGGGGGCGCAAGGTAAACTGTATTGTAAGGTCCACGGAGGGAGAAAAAGGTTAAAATCCCGTATTTTAATTCTATTTTATATTTGCTATTAGTGTTATAATATGATCTTCTTGGAATTACTTTTGACATTTTGGATAGATAATGAGGTCGTTTGGTAATTGGTAATGTTCGGATTCATGTATTAAGATTTTGTTCTGCTATGGTAACTAATTAATTGTGTAGGTAGAGAGTTTTGTAAAAGATGAGTTATTAAGACACTTAAATGGGAAATGGGGATTAAAAGAAAGAAGCCGTTTCTGTAAGTTTTTATAGGCCATGTTTACATACGTATAAATATAGAGGGAGAGAAACCAAAATTGAAGAGAGAGGGAATTCCATCAGTGAGACTGAGAGCGGGCTGTTTAACAGACAATCAGATCAAGGAGCAAGTGAGTAGTTAGAGTCTTGTTCACCCTCCCAGCCAAGTAAGCTAATTAGCTTAAGTAGTATATTCTTTAATTACTAGTCTGAGTATTTTTATTTAGATCATGAGGTTTAATTGATATCTAAGCCTTTAACCTAAGTGAAATACCATATAACAAATGTAAATTATGGGATATTCGACAACTGACATAAGAACCGGTGCATCATTGACAGGTCATAGCAGTTTTAGCGGTGATATACTGAACTTAGTGGGTTGGATCATTCAATTACCTTTGTGGACTAACATATGAAATCTGTAGTTACCTGAACTGGATTATTCAAATTTAGTTTGAAATGCTCTTTCGAAAAAGTATTTATGGTGTTCGACTTTAAGAAAAGGGTATGGAAACTTATGGTTAAGTGGTCTGTTATTACAGTAACGGTTTACGAATCAATGATTGGTTATAATTATGTATATTCTCAAACTTAAGAACAAAATGTGTTTAGCTGGCAGACTTAATTTGAAGTACTAGATGTCAAATAAAATTTTAGTAAAGGAGTTGCTGGGAATGTTTGAATCGGTAGTGCAGATTAAAGTCCTTAAGTTAGCTTTGATATAATTGTTGATGGATAGTTATCGTATCATATTTTTCAGGTTATTAATTGTTCTGTTGTAGAAGAGTTTCGGGTTTTTCAACTCGAGTCAGGTGAGTGGGTTTTGTCTTGCTATTATAAATATCCCGTTGCAACTTTTGATAATATTTTACAGGCTCATGAGTATTATTTTTCAAGTACTATTTATATATGGAAACATTGTTTTTATATTGTTACGAAAACAAAGAAAATAAAAGAAAAAAATAAAAGAATGAAAAAGAAGAAGTGATTTATATACAGTGGATCTGTATAAAGAGAACGAGTTTATATCTTATAAAGATAAATGTTATATATAGTGTATCTATATAAGATTTCCAAATTTATTATTTTTATGATTTGCTTATGATTTCTATTTGGGAACATGAGAATAAGTCCAACGGAGAATCCCCGAATAAGGGAAAGAGGAAAGTGGGGTGACGTTGGCAACTAAACAAAAGAGTTTAGTTCTCAACGGTTAACTTAGCGATTGTACAAGCTTTGTTAACCGGAACGTTTTAAGGAATAGACTCAGCCATCATGCTGTGGTGGCCTTAATTACGTAGTGCACGTATGGTTTATACACCTGAGAAAAAGATCGACGGTAAAGAGATTGAGGAAGTCAATCGGGCTTGGTACTCTAAGATATATCATTTTGCTTTTATCATAAAAAGAAATAAAGAGATTTTATTATTACTATTGCGATGGATTTAATTTTGATGAAAGAAAAGTGAAAAAAGTTTATTTATCTTTTATATTCAAGTAATTTCTAAATACTTATGCATTGGGAATTTTTATTAAACAAATTATTATTTTGCAAGAAACTGAAAAGGAAAAATCTTATTTTCGACCCGTATTATATATTGTGAGGATTTCTCTCTCATTGAGCTCGTTTGGCTCACCCCTCTCTCTTTTAAAATGTTTTCAGGTTAACGAGAAGTTAAGTAGGGTTGATATCGAGTCAGTTTGAGGACCAGACAGACCTTTAAGATTATGTGTTAAATTCCGCTGCGATTATATTTTTATTTTAGCTTGTAAGAGATTAAGTTCTTGTAATAAACGTAATTTTTGAGATTCTATTTAATGAAGTTTTTGCTAGAAAATTGAGCTTATTTAATGAGTTATTTAGCGAGTGTTTAATAATTATTTCATTTAGGCTTTGTTTAGCACGTGCCGCCACACGTGTTATTCAGCTGTGTGACACCCCCGGTTCTGGGATGTTACATTTTTATGTTACATTTTTGGTATCAGAGCTGAAGGTTCTAGGCATTGTTTGATGGCTCGGTTACTCTAGATGAAGTCACATTAGATGAGGTCTGGTCCCGTAGTGCTTTAGGTCATATTTTTTGTTGAATACCAAGTTACTTAATTCTGTGGTTGCGGGTTTGTAGTTAACTTAGGAATAAACTAGGGTGTTTGACCGTTTTGTTTAGTGACTGTTTGTGACAAAATAGATTTCGTGGTAACTTAGGGGTCAATTAGACTTACTTGTCCCTATTTCCTTTATGTTGTCAAGTGCTTTGATTAGTTAATGGATTAGTTTGAAAAATGGAATCAATTTTTTTTTTATATATTTGATGGTGACTTAAAGAATTGTTTAAGATCGGAAAAAATAAAATAAAAAATTGTTGGTTATAAAATCTAAATTTGTGTTGATATAATGATTATTTGAGGTATGAGCTGTCCTTAATCTATATTTTACATGACTGTTAGCCGTTTAATTGTAGTTTCAAGAATATGATAATATGGAATTATGTACATGGGTGAAATTTAAAATCAGGTAGATTATGAATGAGTGTGGATACTTTCTCTGATTGTTTAGGAATAGCAAATGCAAAAGCAAGTTATTGATGGTTTTCCGGGAATATTATTACATTGTGATTTTAGATATGAAGTTGTTGAATGTTGTTGACGGCGTGTTCTCGTGAGTATTTTATTTTGGTCAGTAGGAAGTTAGCATTTTTGTTGTTGTTTCTTTTGGTTATAAGTGGATGGTATGGTTCACGAGCTTTGGTTTGAGCACAAGATAATTTGTAGTTTTCGGACATACATCGGATGTACTTTTAGTGGTTTTTAACTGTATCCCATTTTACATTATCTAGTACTTTATACTCATATAACATTTGAACTTGGGACATAAGTATTTAATTAGTGAGATTTTCAACAATGGAACTTTTTTTTTTAGCCCTGTTGGTATGGTCGGTGAATAATTAATTCAGTTATAATTGATGGGGGAGAGAAACTTAACCGGCTATGTGAGTGATAATTGGACTGTGATGTTTGATCTTAGGTATGACTTTTTATCAGTTATAAAAGCTTTAAGATTGGTGGTTATAGAAGCTTAAATTAGTGGATCATTCTGGTGTATATCAAAATCCATAGCTTCATGTTTGGTAAACCTTAGGTGCGATTTAATGTCAAATATTCGAGGGAAGATAAGTGGTCTTTAAATAAATAAAAATTTCCCCTGTCTATAACTAGCAAGTATTAAGATATCTTTTGTCAACATAATTAGGAGTAGGTTTCAAGCCTGAATAGTTATAGTCTGTCAAGAATTGTCAAAAACCAAAATATGGTGGTTACTCTATTGATCCGTTTGCTAGTAAGAAAACTAACGGTCCTCATGAAAACATATATTCTCTAAAGTTTCAGGTTGATTGTATCTTATATGAAGACTTGATGCTGGTTTATAAAAATGAGACAAGGACAATGTTGTGGGGGTTAAGAATTTAGTTTACTATTCTATTTTATTTTCCTTCAGTAGGTTCTCTGCTTAAAAATAGTTGTAACTTCTTCAAAGAGTCACTTTTGTAATATGCTTTGGTTAAGTTTTAAAAACCAGGAATTGAAACAAGAATTAAGTTAATGAGAGTTGAAGAGTATTATTAAAGCGAGAAATGATTCAGAATAGGAAACGATTTACAACGTACTGCTGATTATAGGTTCGAGTTCCATCAAGGGTATATATCTATGTTTTGGTTGACTCTGCCAGGGTATATTATGTACTTGGGCATGTTTGGCTTCAGGTTAAAGTAATGGTTCAGCGTTGTCGCTTTTATTTATTGTATGGCCTGGTTCAACATTTAAATTGTTTAAGGTAAAATCAGGAGAAAAGTTGTAAGAGCTTGATCTTGTTAAACTCAGAAAATTGATTGATGTTCTAAATCTGATATTACTTTTGTTTGTGGCTGGAATGTACAAAAAGGGGCTAGCTCTTGTATGATTCAAGTTCAACTTTGATTATCTTAAGGTAAGAAGGAGGATGGTTTTAGTTAATTTGGTTCCCTCATTTTGGTTGGTTTGAAGGACTTGCATATAAGTAGTTCGATATAATTACATAGAAGTGTGAGATTTTGGTAGTTTATTGTCTGTATTATATTTAAGGAATTCTGTTTCTATAACTAAAGTATAACTGATGATGAGCTAAAAAGGACAAATGATATTATCAGAGTGCGCAGCGAAAGCACGGGAAACAAAAATTGATGTCGGGGTAAAGGGGTTATTAACGATAAGGTGGAGTCCAGTTCAAATACAGTTATGTAAATTTTGTTCCATTGAAAGTTTCTTATTTGTAGGCGGAACATTGCAGAGAATTAGAAATTATGAAAAGTTGGGAGTACTTGAGTCACGTGGTTTTCTATGTTTATAAAGAGTAAAGATACCAGAGCGCGTGGTTTGTTATTAACCTTGTAGTTCGAATTTTCCTTCAAGTTTTCCTTATTAACTCTAGGATAAGAAATGCTTTGGATTATTGTTTAAATAGTATATGAGAACCACAGCATAACTGATGAGTCGTCGCTGAGAATGGACATTAAGGATACAAAAATTATCTTTTGAGTTGCGGAGTATGTAGCGAGCAATTTTAGATCTATGTTGTCTCGATATAGTGATAGGTGATGACGATGTTATATTTAATTTATCATAACTGAAGGTTTGCTCAGTCTTTATACCTTCTTAATTTTGGTTGTAATTGCTTGATAAGAAATAAGCAAAGTTGGGGATAGTCTTAGCTGTTGCGTTATTTAGTGAATAATTTTATACATGTTGTGGTGGTGAGATTATGGTTTGGGAAGGTAATGTTACTAAGAGTTGTACGTTATGTATAAATTAGTACAGTATGATAGACGTTACGAATTCAGGTGGCTTTGACAGGTTCGTAGTATGGGTGAAACAAGAAAGCATACATGATGATCTGATTAGTATCTAAAAGGCAAAGTAGGACTTTCATTTCTTTCCCAGGTGGGCCGGTTGGATATTGGATCTCTTTTTTGCCTGTTAAATATGATATAGATACTACTATACGGGGAGATTTTTCAATGATCCAGACTTCGCTGGGTCATTGTTTCGAATTTACATACAATGTAAATATATAAGAATTGAGGCTCTTTGTAGGGAATTCTATTGATTTACGGTCCGGTTCGGCGCTACCGAATTTATCATGTAATTTTTTTGTGAAAAATACTTTTATAAACAAAAGTTCATAAAAAGTTTAACTAATATAAATAAATAAAATCTTATAATTTCAAACTTATAGAGATATAAATATTTTGGAGGATGTACGAGAAACTGAATACAAAGTATATATTAGAAGAAAGTAAAACAAAATGAGAAAATATAAAACTTTAGGATTGAAAAAGATGTTCTTAAGTTATGGAATTTAATTCTTATATATTATGGTTCTCATAGACGATACCAGTGAGGTTACACTCCTAGCCCCTCAAGAGGGCTTAATTTCTGTAGCATCAAATGACGCCGTCCCTGAAAATCTAGAATATAAACAAATCACATTTGAAAGTCCTTAATTAATAATGCTTCCACATGGATGGGTTGATTATGAGTAGTTAGCAAGGGTTGCATCTCGTCCCCAAGGCCCATTTATATCTATGTGTTTTTTGCTCCTAATACCATCAAGGCTGTTTGTTCCAAAGTCTGAGTGAGCTTTTAATTTCGAGGCAATTTTTAATTGCTACATTTTAAAACTACTAATTTAAGAGTTGGTAGCACTTTCAAAATAGTTATTGCAAATTAGTAGCCATTTTCAATATATACATAAGTCCAACACATTTTGTCCAATAAAACTTTGATCAAAACCAAGACCATTGACCGGTCTCCGGCGTTGACCGGCATTGACCGGTATTAACCAAAAAATAAAAAATGTAAAAAAAAGAAGAAAAACTCAGAAAAAAAAAAAAAAAAAAACCAGAAAAATTAGAAAATTTGGAAAAAAAAAACTAAATAAATGGAAAAAAATTAAAAAAATCCAAAAAATTCTAAAAAAATCCCAAAAATATTTTTCTTACTAAAAAAATTAAAAAATATTTTTTTAACAAACTAATACAAAAATTATAAAAATTCCGGAAAAATAAAATTCAGAAAAAATTAAATAATCCAGAAAATTTATAAAATTTGGAAAAAAATAAAAAATATGGAATACAAAATAAAATTTGGAAAAAAAAATAAAAAATTCTTAAAAAATCCAAAAACTTATTTTTTTTGACAATTTAATACAATTATTTTTGAGAATCTAATGCAAGTTTTGTGTGAATCTAATACAATTTTTTTGATAATCTAATACAATTTTTTTATAAATATAATGCAAATTCTCGACAATCAATCTAATACAAATTTTTGTGACAATCTATTATAATACAATTTTTTAACAATCTAATAAATTTTTTTTGGCAATTTAATATAACTTTTTTTTTACAATCTACTGAATTTTTTTGACAATCTAATACAAAATTTTAACAATCTAATTTATTTTTTTGACAATCTAATATAATTTTTTTAACAATGTTCTAATACATGTTTTTGGACAATGTTGTAATACAATTTTTTTGACAATCTTCTAATACAATTTTGACAATCTAATTCAATATTTTTGACAATCTAATTGTTTACAATCTAATACATTAGAATGTCAAATCCATAAATTTTTGAGTCAAAACCATAATTATTTAGACATTTTAGGTTAAAATTATGTTTTTCTAAACACTAAAGCCTCATTTATTAAACTCTTATAACTCATGGATCAAGTTGCAATTTCACAATTTTATTGAATTTACAAGTGATGGTCCGGGAGAATGAAAGCAGCTATGGTTTGTCAACCTAGCCGCCAGCTGCCAGCCACCACATTCCATTGCTACCATCGGCAACTCGGATTCGTCCCATCGTCAACGACGTCCGTATATGTTTATGTATATACATATACGTCCGTCACCACATGCCCACGGATAGAGACAGAGAGAGATCCGGGGGAGAGAGTGAACGAGAGATATAAATGTATATGTGTGTGTATGTATGTATGTATATATATATATATATATATTCTCGATTTATTTTGTTTCTTTCCTCCTTTTTTTTGTCTGGTTTATTAGCTCGAATTGGAAGATGGTGATGAGATTGATGCTATGTTGACACGAGGCGTATATATATATATAAAGAGGTCGTTACAGATCTGTGAGGAGAGAGAGAGTGCGGTGAGTAGAGGGAAACATATCTGATTGACCGTTGCTGGAGTTCTGATAGTGGTGGAGCTCCGGTCAAGTCGTGGTGACGGTCATGTTTGTTATTCTAGAGAGATAAAGTGTTATGAGGCAATGGAGCAGAATATAATTATAGTGTAATACAATAATTAGACAAGTGAGTTTAACTATTTATATCGATAGCACGATAAGAATTTACATTAGCTAGTACTTATAACTCTCATATCTGGGAAAATTGTTAAAATATTACTCAATCTATCAATTTTTAGCTATCAGATAACCAACCTAACATTTTTTTTCTAATTACATAACTTATACGTTTCGCTCTGATTTGATACCCAACCTATACGCATTTAGTCCAATTAAGGGAGTTAATCTGTATTCGATCATCGGTTTTTAACGAATACTAAATCTACTTTACTATTCATTAACCTATGTTAAAACTTCAATTTTTTTATTAAATAATTTAAAGTGAAATCACTACTTAAAATATTTCAGTTAATTAGGTTAAAATGATCGGATGTGGGTTTAGTCTCTTAATCAGGGGCGGACCCAGGGGGTGGCTGTGGCCGTCCCCGGCAGCGATTTTCAATTTTTTTTTTTGTTATATGTGTAATTTAAATTTTTTTAAGATATATACATTTATGGCTCACCTAATTAAACAAAATAATTGTTGGTATAGTGGTAAAATTGGCTTTAAGCTAGTGGAAGGTTAAGAGTTCAAATCATGCTATTTGTTTTTTTTTTAAATTCTGTTTTTTACCTTAAAATTACAAATTTCATAAATGACAATTGTATTTTTTCAAACAAAGATTACTAAAAAAAATTATTTTATTGTTCAATACCGTTTGTCTTAACTTCATATTTATTTTATGTTATGTTAAACATAGAAAAAATTCTTTATTTTTGTATTAGATCTTATTTATTTTATTCTCTATTTGATATATTTTTTACACCACGGTCCCCCAAAAAACCATACTGGTTCCGCCCCTCCTCTTAATTGTAACGAAAATATATAGGTTAAGTAATAAATTAGAAAATGTGTCAAGTTGGATACCAAATCACTAAAATATAATAGGTTGGGTACCATTTTAACATATTTACTATATTGATAGATACGGGACATGTTGATAACTTATGAATTCCGCTCTCTTCTTGTGTTGAAAATAATGGTAATATGAAAATTGCACTTATAATTGATAGAACATAAAAATTGGACCCGAATATTCTATTCGGTTATTAATCAACCCACACTTCGTAAAGGGGTATCCAATGCTTAAATGGGTCATCACATGCCTCTCATTGAGAATAAGAGTGGATATTACTAAAAGCCCAAGCCCACTTAACTAGGGACCCACGTCTGAAAAATCCCATGAGATGGAGACATTTGTCAACATCTTAGGAGGCATAATTTGCCTATAAATAGCCAAGTACCCCCCCTGAAAGAAGGACCAGAAAATCTATCCAAAAAATATAGAGAGAAGTAAAGAAAAGAGATAAACTAGTCAAAGCTTATCACATCAAGAAACAAACCGAGCAGAGAAAGAGCCGAGTACCAAAGAAGAAGGAGAAAGACCAAGATAAGAGATCAAATAGTTAAATCGAGCACGATTGTAGTAAGGAAATTGTTATCCGAACAAGTGTAATTATTGAGCAATAATAAAGACCAAGAAGTGTTCATTATTTACAGTCCATTCATCATTATATTATTGTTGAAAAGCCTAACGCCACCGACCAAAGTTATGACTTTATCAAATGGCGCCGTCTCCGGGAATCATCTAGTTCCCAACTAGTTTAGAAGTCGAATACCAATACTCTACCAGACGAGCGACAATGGTGACCAATGTAGAAGAAACCCATCCCGAGATAGTAGAAACCAATAACCAAAACGTGCAAATTAGCCAACAAGACCTCGACGATCTACTCGCCATCCGCGACAGATACGACGCTATCCAGTCCGGAAACCAACCAACAACCTCCAATGTACACCAAGAACAACCGACCGAACAACCCCAACAGCTTGAAGGGATCGTCGATGAACACCCTTCGTCCTCGGATGACGAACGAGCCTTACCCGTATTAAGGCGTGCACGAAGACGCTTACCCGGATCCCAGGCAGGACCGAGCTCAAGAGTCCCTTTGCCAACAGCCTCGGTCAACTCCGGTGCTCGTTTACAAACGAATGAAGCTCACCGGTTTGGCATGCCCGAGGATCATGTACTCGAACAGTTGTCCCGACTACCGACTCACCCACCGAGGATGATTACACCACCCACGGTGGAAGTACAACACATTGTTCCGTTAGCCGATGAAAGGAACTACGCCCAGCTACAAGCTCAGCTGGCAGCGTGTATGATGGCCATAACAGCAGCCGGCATCATATTGCCGATTACCCAACCTGCCAATACAGACAAAGACCCACGCCGTGAAGCGGAAGATTCCGCCTATAGGGCCGCCCTGGAAGCGGCAGGCCACCGACCCGATACAAGAGTGCCCCATCAAGGGGGCAATGTCCCAGTAACGATCCCTCCGACGATCGTCCACCCAAACTCTCATACGGAACATAGGATCGTGGTAGGATACTACCCACAACCACATCAGGAGGAATATGCCCCCCTCTACCAAGCCACGGATGAAGCGTTCCAACAGGCTTGGAACGTATGCCAAGAAACCCCATGTGCCGAACAGATCACGCGGTACCGAAATCCTGTGGGGTTTGTCATCCCAGAGTTCAGGCTCTATGATGGGAGGAGCTGCCCGATAGACCATCTGCGACACTACAAGACGAAGATGGAGCTGTGGAGCAACGACAGTGCACTGATGTGCAAGTTCTTCAAAAACAGCTTGGGCCAAGAGGCTTCATCGTGGTATCACAACTTACCACGGGGGTTAATAAGAGATTGGGCAGAGCTGCTACGCGCGTACTCCACCCGATACGCCGCCTATCGGAAGAAGAAGGTCAGCATCGAAACCCTTCTGAAAATGACGATGCTGCCAAATGAAAGGCTTAACGACTACTGCATACGTTTCATCGACGTAGTAAACCAGATTCTGCAGTACGCCAATAATATAGCCATCCAAAACTTTATCAACTCCATTCCTAATGGCTATTGGGGGAGAAGGAAGTTCATAGGCAAAAGCTTTCCGACCACTAACTCCCTGCTGGCCTATTGTACCCACCTCACCGATAAAAATGATGAACTGCGATTCCTCAACCGAACTCTACCAAGAAGAGAATCGGTCCAAGAAGCACAGGTGGGTCGCAAAAGAGCTAGGAACAACAAGGGAGAAGCATTCAAACCGACCAGAAAGGACGAAGGTCCTGAGGTCCGTAGCAGGGTAAAACGACAACGGGAACTCGAGCCCAAACCGCTCCAGATCACATACCCAACACCGATCAACGAGCATAAACCACTCCAGATCACCTACCCTATGCCAACCAAGCAGCCGCAACAAGGCCGATTCTAGGGAAGAGAAAAGCAAAAGAGCTTCGAACCGGTCGAATTGAGATACTTTTTCAACCTGTCTGCAGAAGATATCCTTAAGAATATCTGCAGAGAAAGCTGGTATTCACGACCTGAGCCGCTCGCTACCCCCCTGAGCGTAGAGAACCCAAGCTCTTCTGCGCCTATCACGAGGACTACGGGCACCTCACCGAGCACTGCCATAACCTGCGCTGGAAAATGAACTTGTGGGGCGATGCGGGATACCTAACCAAGTTCATCAAAGGTGCTGGGAATAAAGGCAAACAACTGGCCATGGAGGGAGCCGACAACCGGCAGGGCAAGACAATCAACGTCGTTCATATGTCACGACCCAAGAGCACGGGTGGAGAACGATCGCGCCAACGACAACTGGCGCACTTTGGTCAAGTAGCCAAGGCGCCACAGGCATCGACCTGTAAACGGCAATGCACACCATGACGACATCCGCCCATTTCCTTCTCAGATCTTGACGAAGAAGGGGTGATTTACCCCCACGGGGACGCCATTAACCTCCGAGCTCAAAATGGCCTTGACACGGTCAGCAGGGTGCTTGTCGACCAGGGAGCCTCTTGTGATATTATGTACAGAGACCTCTTCGACAAGATGGAACTCAAGCTGCAAGACCTGCAGCCTACCGACGTCACGCTGATCGGGTTCATCTCCGAGATGACTAAACCATTGGGTAAGATCATCCTCAATGTTACAACTGGATCCGTGTCAGTCCCCGTGGAGTTCTTAGTGGTCAACGACAACTCCGGCCACAACGCGATCTTAGGTCGACCTTGGCTGCATGCCATGAGGGCCATACCCTCGACCTACCACCAAAAAGTGAAATACCCAAATGATAGGGGAGAGATCGAGACAGCCAGAGGATGTTAAGAAGATTCAAGACGCTGTGAGGACATTACCGCGGCTTTTCAAAAACAGATGAGCGTTGTCGAACAACCCACCAGCACAAAAAAGCTGATCAACCAAATAGCCAAATCCGAGAGGGTCGTTGGAGAACAAGTAGGAGAAATGCTTAGGAAGGTGTATATCCTGGGTATGGACGAGGAGCACTACTTCCTCATCGGCGATAGCCTTCCTAAAGAGGAATCCGAGGAGTTAGAAGCGTTCCTCTTCAACAACATTGATAAATTCGCCTGCAGTCCCAAAGACATGTTAGGCCTAGACCCTAAAACGGTGTGCCACCACCTAAGTGTTAACGCCGAGTACAAGCCGATAGCTCTGAGGAGCAGAAAAGTGTCTGTCCAGCACAGAGCAGCTATAATTGCTGAAGTCCAAAAGCTATTGGAGGCTGGAGCCATAAGGGAGGTCTTCTATCCAAAATGGTTATCCAATCCGGTCGTCCTCCCTAAGAAGAACGGAAAGGAGAGAGTCTGTATAGACTTCACCAATCTCAACAAAGCCTGCCCGAGGGACCACTTTCCCCTTCCAAGGATTGATCAACTGGTGGACGCAACTGCGGGAGCAGAACGGATGACCTTCCTTGACGCATACTTAGGGTACCACCAAATTCCCCTCGCCCACGAAGATCAAGAAAATACGTCGTTTATATCGCCTTTGGGAAACTATTGCTATACGGTAATGCCGTTCGGCCTACGCAACGCGGGAGCAACATACCAAATGATGATAACAAGGGTATGTCGAGATCATATAGGGAAGACAATGGAGGTATACATAGATGACATGGTCGTCAAAAGCGAAAGGGCCACATCCCACCTTCAAGATATCAGAGACGTCTTCCGAACGTTGGGCGAGCACAAACTGAAACTCAACGCGAGCAAGTGTGCATTTGGCATCAGCAAGGGGAAATTTCTGGGGCATATGGTCAGCCGACGAGGAATAGAGGCTAATCCCGATCAGATCACAGCTCTACGGAACCTAGCAGCGCCCAAGAATAAGAAGCAGGTACAAGAGCTCACGGGAATGATGGCCGCATTGAGCAGGTTCATCAGCCGATCCGCAGACAAGGGACGGGCATTTTTTGAATCACTCAAGAAGGATAGAAAATTCATGTGGGACCCGGAATGTGAAGCTTCATTCAACAATCTCAAAGAGTACTTGAGGACGCTGCCACTTCTAGTAAGGTCGAACAAAGGAGATATTCTGTCATGCTACCTAGCAGTTTCCGCTACAGCTGTGAGCGCAGTTATCCTAAGAGAAGAAGGTCGCGAACAATTTCCGATCTACTTCGTCTGCAAAACTCTGGTCGAAGCCGAAACACGTTACCTACCCTTGGAAAAGCTGTGTCTGGCATTGGTCGTCGCAACCAGAAAGTTGCCACACTATTTCATAGCTCATCAGGTCCAAGTATACACGAAATTCCATATCAAAGAATCGCTTCGACGGACGGACATTAGTGGCAGAGTGGCCGCATGGGGGGTCGAATTATCCCAATTTCATATCGAGTTCGCACCCTGACATGCCATAAAGGGACAAGTCTTGGCCGATTTCGTCGCTGAGTTCACCGAAGGGTATGACGAGCCTTTGGCTCTCTCCCCACAATCACACTGACAGATACATGTCGATGGATCAGCCACCAAGGACGGATCAGGAGCAGGGATCGTCCTCAAGTCTAGAGAGGGAGCGATCATAGAGAAAAGCATTAAACTGGGCTTCCGAGCTACCAACAATGAGGCAGAATACGAAGCCATGATAAACGGCATGCTCATTGCCTGGTCCCTCGGATGCTCCCATTTAATTGCAAGTTCAGACTCCATGCTGATCGTCAATCAATCCATCGGCGAGTACCAAGCCAAAGATGACAGAATGATCGTCTACCAAGAGAAAGTCCAAAGCTTGATGGCCACCTTCGAACAGTGCGAGTTAATAAGAATCAATCGCACCGAAAACGCACATGCCGATGCCTTGGCCACCCTAGCCTCGACATTAACATTAACCGACCCTCGGTCGATCACAGTGGAACTACTGCCGACCCCAAGCATAACCAAAAGAATATACCGAGTAACGTCAGTACAGTACGAGCTAGGTTGGACGGACGACATGATTCACTATCTGCGAAACGGAACGCTCCCGGCAGATAAGATAAAAGCGTTGAAAATTACGAGAAAGGCCCCCTGTTTCTGGCTTTCTGATGACGAGAAACTGTACAAATCCAGTTACCGAGGACCCCACCTTCTGTGCGTCCGACCCGAACTGCAACTGCCAGTCTTGGAAGAGATCCATGAAGGATCCTGCGGAGCACACATCAAGGGGCGGTCCCTCGCCAACAAGACAATCACTCAGGGATATTGGTGGCCCTACATCAAACGAGATGCAGACGTTTACGTCCAAAAGTGCGACAAGTGCCAACGATTCGCCAAAATACCCTGGCTCCCATCATCTATGATGACCCCGGTATTGGCACCATGGCCATTCGCACAATGGGCAATCGATATAGTCGGGAAGCTACCCAAAGCACCCGGCGGCGTTGAGTATTTGATTGTAGCAATGGACTATTTCACTAAATGGGTCGAGGCTAAACCTCTCCGAGAAATTAAAGCCAGCAATGTCAAACAATTCATCTGGGAGCATATCGTCACTAGGTTCGGCATACGATACGCCATTGTCGCAGACAACGGCACCCAGTTCAAGGAAGCCAAGCTACAGCTTTGGTACGAAGAACTCGGTATCCGTAAGTTTTATTCGACTCCAACCTACCCACAGGGTAACGGCCAAGCAGAGGTATCAAACCGAACCGTACTAGATGGCATAAAGACAACCCTGGAACAAGCAAATGGGAGATGGCCAGAGCGACTGCTCAACGTCTTGTGGTCGTGCCGAACTACGCCGAAGACGGGCACCAAGGAAACCCCGTTTAGCTTAGCGTACGGCGTCGAGGCCGTCATACCGACAGAAGTCGGGCTACCCACACTACAAACAACTTTAGTCGAGCAAGGAAACAATGAACAAAGAATGAGAGAGGAACTCGACATGCTAGACGAGAAACAAGAGATAGCAGCCCTTACCCTAGCAAAGTACCAATAAAGCGTCAAGCAAACCTATGACAAGAGGGTGAAAGGGACCACGGAGTTCATGGTCGGAGAACTGGTGCTACGGCGAGTAACGGTCTATACCCGAAACGAGATACATGGCAAAACTGAGCCCCACCTGGGAAGGCCCATACGAGATCGTCAAAAGAACAAGCTCAGTCTCCTACAAGATCAAAAGCATCCTGTTCAACAATAGCCAAGGGGAAAAGAATTCTTGGAACGTAGCTAATCTTAAGAAGTACTACGTATAAGCTACCTTACCATTCCAGGTACTACTTCACCTCCGCTGTGTCATGACATTACCTTTTGAATGATGAAATATCTTGTCGTATATCTTGTCATTTCTGTCTAATAAGTCCTTCAAGGAGGCACGTGAAATTCCCAAACGGCTAAGTGCCTAGGAATACTGTGAAATTCCCAAACGGCTAAGTGCCTAGGAATACTGTGAAATTCCCAAACGGCCTTTGTGCCTAGGAATACTGTGAAATTCTCAAACGGCCTTTGTGCCTAGGAATACTGTAAAATTCCCAAACGGCTAAGTGCCTAGGAATACTGTGAAATTCCCAAACGGCGAAGTGCCTAGGAATACTGTGAAATTCCCAAACGGCCTTTGTGCCTAGGAATACTGTGAAATTCCCAAACGGCTCAGTGCCTAGGAATACTGTGAAATTCCCAAACGGCCTTTGTGCCTAGAAATACTGTGAAATTCCCAATATGGCAGACGTGCCTAGGAATAGTGTGAAATTCCCAAACGGCCTTTGTGCCTAGGAATACTGTGAAATTCCCAAACGGCCTTTGTGCCTAGGAATACTGTGAAATTCCCAAACGGCCTTTGTGCCTAGGAATACTGTGAAATTCTTAACATGGCATGTCTAAAAGAGTTCCTAGGAATACTCAAGACCTCCAACAAACCGGAGGCGACAGGGTTTAAGTCTCTAAAAAGTCCTCCAACGTACCGGAGGCACATATGCAGGTACAAAAAAAAAAAAGAGAACGAGCAAAAGTCCTACAAAGAAAAGCCAAGCAAAGAGGCAAATATGCATCAAACAAGATTGAAGAATAGTTCCAGCCCGCATTACGGAGGCGATAAATTACCAAATGGCGAAAACAATAAAGCAAAATCGATCTAAACAATGAAATATCAGCAACAAGAATTCCAATACACGAATAAAGAAATGAAGCAGATGATAATAGCCCACCTTATGGAGGCGACAAAATATCGAACGAAGAAATCAGCAAGGAAAAATCAATCCAATCAATAAAATAGCAATACGACAATGGGAAGATCCAATACAGGAATAAAGAAATAAAACAAATAGTCCTCGCCCACATTACGGAGGCGGCAAGGTACAACAAACAATAAAGAAATTGATCTAAGAAGAGCTACTACCCGAGGAGCACGACGGTGATTGACCGAGCACGACCTCTTCGTCATTCGTCGCAGTATCCCCGTCAGTCTCCTCGCCATCAAAACGCTCCTCAGAAATGAGGGCATCAAAGTTGGTCGTATGAGCACCCAGCAGTACGGCTTGCCGGATCCTTTGTCGGTCCAGGCCCCCACCAGTTCCAAAGAGCCAAGAGCGCTTCAACATTGGGAGCACCGAGGTCCGGAACATCGGGAGCCGTGGTAGTAGGTCCGGGAATCTGGTGTCCAGCGCAACCCCACTCTCCGGAACCAATCACAACACCAAGGTTATGCTCCTTGTTGGTATCCGGCAGACCGATGACAAGCCGAGAGAAGGAGCGCAAAGTCTTCAAATACGAGCTGCGGCGCTCGAAACTCAAACTGTAGACCCCAAATACGTCTTTTAGTTCGACAGGTATCCCGGACAACTCCGATAACCTTTGAATACCGTTCAGGGTAGGGTAACCATTCAGAGCTAGTTGGGCCGGAGCAATCTGGACGGCCTCAAAGAACGAAGCCACCCAATCAGTAAAAGGAAGTCTAAGACCCCCAGTAAAAAACGCCAAAGAACGTACAACAACTTCGCTGGCTGGAACAAATCCCATCACCTCCTCGTCAGAGACAGGCAGCCGAATGTGAATGTCGGAGGGAATTCCGGCGAGCTTCTTAAAGTGCTCTTCCACAAATGGGCCAACTTGGGCCAGGCATTGGGTCAGAATTTCCTATCCAAACATCATCACAACTTCATCAATATACTATCCAAAAACACATGACACTACAAGAAACCCAATTACCAGAAACCCTACGTTTTACCACCAACCCAATCAACGGAAATCCTATACATAAAGAAAAACCATAGACATATATAGACAACCAAGACCATATATCAACGCCACATATATGACCACAACCCCAAATCAAATACATATCCTAAGCACAGAGGTATACAGACAGAAAACCCACAAAATACAAAAATACTTACAGTCATATTCAATGAGCAAGCAAGCGAGAACAGCAACAAATCTATCTGCAATCAGGCAAAACCCTAGATAGAGAGGCAGAAAAAATTTTGGCGGGAAGAACAAACCCTAGAGAGAGAAAATAAGAGATATTTTTTCAGCAAATTATGAGATAAAAATAAAAGGGATTACTCAGCATAGTTAAAAGGAGTGGAACCATAGAAAGAATAAAATAATAACCGTCCTTTCGTGTGACAGAGGTTTACCTTTTTTCCAACCATAGAAAAGTCCACAACCGCTGCTATTTTCAACAAATCAACGTTCCGGATCTTGCCACGTCAGATAGTGTATCCCACTAACCAAGGCAGTTCACATCATTACACCTATATAAACGGCCAGGGGACCCCGCCACGAAAAGCTTCCAGCATACGCTACCAATATTACCAAACCGAGGATGTCCCCCGATTACGTCCCTCGATGCCAAACCGTTTCTTACATAAATGGCACACCAAACAAGGTGGACGGAGACCGTTCCTAGCTCGACGGCATTTAAGCATCGAGTCTAACAACGCTCTCCGGGGGGATAACCATGGTATACTTTGTTCGGTGTCCAATACTGAGACATCGAATGGTATCAACATAAAGGCAGTATACTTTGCTCGGTGTCCAATACTGAGAGACATCAAATGGTATCAACATAAAGGCAAAAGCAGAAGTTTTATTCATCCACAAAGGGGGATACAAACAAACAATACAACAAGAATAGAAAAGTTTACAAGAAAATACACCCATACTACTTCTTCAAACTACCCCCCATATCGGCATCCTTCTTCGCCAAGAGCTCCTCCAGACGCTCTTTTTCCCTAATCAAATGAGAAATGCCAATCTCCACTTGTTTTAAAGCATGAGATTGAGATTTGCACTTCTGCTCGGCTTCAAAACGAGCAGCGCTCTCCTCCTGCCAATACTGTTTGAACCGCCTCATTTTGGTCTTTGCACACTTAAGATCATGTTTCAGCCACGACATCTCAATTTCTTTTAGTTGAAGAGGAGTCAAATCCTCTTCCCCAAAACCAGGGGGACGGGGTAGCATGAAAGTAGACTCTTCGGCAAGGGTTTTCCTTTTGGAGGCAGATCTAGTAATGGGAGCCATCTCAGATAAAAGCAAGTTAGAAGAAACAAAAATTATAAAACAAGAAAGAGAAAAAGGAAAAAAGTAGAGAGAGCAAAATAAAAAAAAAAGGAAAAGATAGTGAAAAGAAAATGGAGGAAAAGAAAGAAGAAGACTGCAAGAAAACGAAGAAGAGAAACTGAAGAGTATAGAAAGAAAAGAGTGATGAGATAGAAGATGAAGAAAAAGAAAGAGGAGGCGCAGAAGAAAAAAAAATAATAAAAAAAAAAAGAGAAAAGAAAAGGGGAAGGTTAGGGGGAGGTTGATCGGTATCGATGAGAAGGACCGGCAGAGATATCCCTATCTCGGAGCGTCGGATTACCCCTCAACATCTCATTCTCTTCGACTAGAGCCTGACGAGCACGTCGGCAATAATCCAGCTCGGACCTTAGCCAGGATAATTCCCGAACCATCTTGGTATGGTGATAACGCATCACCGTTAACTCCTCCTCAGCATCCTTTAACAGCTTTAGAGTAGTGCCATAGGAGGCTTCAAAAGCCTCCACTTGCAAAGCCAAGGCGGATTTGGTTGAAGAACCTTCCATTGTAAGGAAGTTATAGGAGAAAATTATATATATGGCAGAGAGAAGTAAAGGAGAGATTATGAAGAAATACATATCTTAAGCAGGTATTTATAGATAAATTAAGGAAGGATTAATGTGGGGAATTGCAACCGTTCGTCAAAAGACTCTAGAAAATATGGGTAATTGACAAGATGCGTCTGTTGAGAAGGAACGCATGGATTCACGCCAGTATTTAAAGAGGGCAATTTTCGAAAAGACTTCTACACGTGTCATTTATGCCAGCATTCAAAGAATGAAGTGCAACAGTACAAAGATTTAAAGGATAAGATTTGTGCACAGGGCTCAAGAAATCCCATTACTTCCTAAATACAAAGATAAAGAAGATTTAAGGGATAAGATCAAGCACGAGGCTCAAGAAAACCCATTAATGCAGCCACACGCGTGCGCAGTAAAGAGAAATTGCGTTGGGAAAATAAATCATATAATAACAAGAAAAAGAAGAATCTTCATTAATTGTTAGGAACTTTGTTACAAGGTACTACTCAACAAAAAGGCATTACGAAGAAGGAAAGGAAAAGAGAATTATTTTGTAGAAGGGCCAGCTTCATCCTCGGTCCTCTTCTTAGACCGAGCATACACTTCCTTGAGGGCCGTTTTATAAGCCCTCTTGAAAGCGATATGCCTCCCCCTTGAGGCCTCGAGCTCTTTGATACGAGCACGCGCCCAAATGTTATCAATCAATGACTTCTGATATTCACTCTCCATAGCTTCCAATCGCCCATCGATCTCGGCAGCCCGATGAGCTTCCATCGACAGTAGGACAACCTTCCTCTCAAGTGTTCGCACTTTCTTCACTTCCTCCTCCAGATGAGCAACATGATCCGGAAGATTGTCACCACTATTTTCATGAGGAGAAGCCATTTGTTCGTAAATAAAGAATGAGTTGCTCAAAGAAGGTAGGGACGGTCCCCTTTTATAGAAAGAAACAAGGGGTAGATCAAAGATCATCTTGAAGAAAGACTAAACCTCTTGAACTTCCCAAGAGCATTTATTGCTAACTAACAGCTGCTCAAGTCCAATTAGGTCATCCAATGAGGTATTAAGGAAATAAACAGACAAGAATGCAAATAGAAAATGTTTTATTAATATTTTTCCATGATTCAATTACAACTTGGTGATGACACCCAATACAAGAAAATTACAAAAGCTAATTATTCCGAGGAAGAGCATCCTTCAACGTCATCCGAACTCGGTTTAGACCGAGCATGCAACTCCTTGAAGGCAAGATTATAGGCCCTTTTTGCTGCCTTTTGCTTAGCCAGAGAAGCCTCGAGCCTCTTTATACTCTCAAAGGCCCAATCCCTATCAGCCATAGTCATGTAGTGCTCCGCATCCATATCAGACAACCTTTTTGTCGCGTCCGCCAGTTTCTTTTTTATGACGCGAGCCTTCTTGACCTCATTCTCCAAGTAAGCGATGTAATCTAAAGAGTTGTCTCTAGTAGAACCATTGGGAGAAGCCATTATGTCACAGTCGAAGTAATAATAAATGGGATAATGGGGGATGGGGCATTTTCCTTTATAGTAGGTAAATGTTGGGAAGATCAAGGGTTTTCCTCGAAAAAAGGTACCAAAATAGGACTTCTTAATGACCTCAAATGGGTCCCAGGGAACAGTCATAGATCTATCGCGTTTCTCGATGAAGCATTGGGAACAACAAAACCGAAGCAATATCCTCGACAGACCAATCATGACTCCCTCGGCATGGAGACCATACCGAGGAAGTCAGGGAGCACTTGATAGAACATAAAAATTGGACCCGAATATTCTATTCGGGTATTAATCAACCCACACTTCGTAAAGGGGTATCCATTGCTTAAATGGGTCATCACATGCCTCTCATTGAGAATAAGAGTGGATATTACTAAAAGCCCAAGCCCACTTAACTAGGGACCCACGTCTGAAAAATCCCATGAGATGGAGACATTTGTCAACATCTTAGGAGGCATAATTGCCTATAAATAGCCAAGTACCCCCCCTGAAAGAAGGACCAGAAAATCTATCCAAAAAATATAGAGAGAAATAGAGAAAAGAGAGAAACTAGTCAAAGCTTATCACATCAAGAAACAAACCGAGCAGAGAAAGAGCCGAGTACCAAAGAAGAAGGAGAAAGACCAAGATAAGAGATCAAATAGTTAAATCGAGCACGATTGTAGTAAGGAAATTGTTATCCGAACAAGTGTAATTATTGAGCAATAATAAAGACCAAGAAGTGTTCATTATTTACAGTCCATTCATCATTATATTATTGTTGAAAAGCCTAACGCCACCGACCAAAATTATGGCTTTATCAATAATATTGTTCAATTCAACAAGTAAGGTTGTATTAATCTCTTCTCATGATAATTTGGAAGGTAGGGTTTTCATTGTTCAACAAACTAAAAGAGGATTATTCACGTTCTTTTTCTTTTCTGGAAGAAAGTAATTTAACAGAAGAGAGAGAAGCAGGAAAGGGAAAAGTGGGAAGGGTATGAGAGAATGATTGAATGTTTTTTGAGCATGAAACTTAAGACTCATTGGCTATTAAGAATTATCCCACGTTGTAACAGTATTACTAACACGACATTATAGTAAATAGGGTTTACCACGTCTGTGATTCACCATCCAATAATATAAACACAAGTGTTTCTAATGCATGTAAATATCCATATAGCCCAAACATTAAATAAATTCAAGTGCACCTTCTTTCCATTTTCCACTATCTTATTTCACGTGAGTTATATATAAAACAACATTTATTTAAAATAATAAATTATGTATACTAAGCTTGGCGTAATTTACATCATAATTAGATTAGAAATTTAACTTTTTTTTAATTTACTCGTTTATATTATAAAAAAAATTATTTATTATATAAACGTGAATATTAATTTAGTGATGAATAATTTTTCATAAGACAAATCTTGTAAAATTTAGGTAGTCAACCCAATCAAAAACCCAAAATAAAATTAGAGAACCTTGTGAATCCACCATTAAATTAAACAAAATTAAACATTTAATTTTATTAGTTTACATTAGTCCTCACTAGGGTCAGGGGCGGACTCAGCGACGATTTTCAATTTTTTTTTTATTTTTTTATGTGTAATTTAAAATTTTCTAACATATATATATTGATGGGCTCCATAATTAAACAAAATAGTTGTTGGTGTAGTGGTAAAATTGTCTTTAAGGTAGTGGAATGTTAGGAGTTCAAACCATGTTAGTTGTTTTATTCTAAAAAAATATGTTTTTTATTTTTAAATTACCAAATTTCGTAAATGACCATTGTATTTACCAAACAAAGATTTCGGAAAAAATTATTTTATTGTTCAATATTATTTGTCTTAACTTCATATTTATTTTATGCTATGTTAAACATAGAAAATAAACTTGTTTTTGTATTTTAAATCTTATTTATTTTATCATCTATTCGACATAATTTTTACAGCACAGTCCTCCTAAAAAAACCATTCTGGTTCCGCCCCTGACTAGGGTTCTTTTTTTGGGGATTTTATTGGGTTGAAAGTTTACAAACGTGACAATGTCTCGATTTGGATAAAAATATTTTTTAGCAAATACTTTAAATTTACAAACGTGACACACCCGGTTTATCATAGTGTTACTCTGGAAAGGATATGAAAGAATGATTGAATGTTTTTTGAGGATGAAACTTAGACGCATTGGGTATTAAGTATTATCCCACGTTGTAACAGTATTACTAACAGCACACTTCCAACCGTATAAAATTCCAACCCTTAGGATTATGATATTTTTTTAAAGGACATCAAACAATAAGTTTCTGGAGTAATCAATTATTTGCACAACTTTCGAAATTCTCTTCAGCATCGTGTAAGAAATTTTTTTAAAAAGAAACTCATCCTACAATCATATATTGCATTCCGGATTTGAAGTTTTAAACAAGAATAGGTGCGACCACCCTTACATTCAAAGCAAGTGGCCTACTCCCACGCCTTGATTTGCTTAAAATAAGTATGTCCGGTTTGCTTAAGATAATTAAACAGAAAACCGATGAAAATACAAAAAAGTGGTGGTAAGGTATCACACTACAAGAAAAAGTTCACTTACCATCAGTTTACTTTTTGAAAACTGTTGGTAAAATGAGTGTCGTTAAATTTTAGCAACAGTTTAGTAGCATAATTAGTTGCTATTCTGTTGCTAAAATTTGGATTATATGCTAATTTTTTTATGTGTGAAATTGGAGGGAAATTTTTTCTAATATGACATATTTTTGTGCAAATTTGTTAAATTAGCCTCTCAAATTAATGTTTGTCAAATGTTATGTGACATGATTCCGTGATTTATTTAGACGGTGGTACCTAAATTGGAAAGTTATTATAGTGTGGTACCCAAATTGTAAAATTTGAAATGTGGATAACCAAATCGTTAACATCATTATAATTTGGTGTAGTAAATGTATTTTTTCCCCAAAATAAACTACCATTACGAATTTATCTTCTGTCATATATACAGAGGCGGCTATAAACACTTGCAATAGAAACAATTGTGTCGGACCTTCAAAATTTTGTATTGAAGTTAGCCCTCAAATTTTGACATCAATGTAAATATATATATATATATATATATATATATATAACTCATGCATGAAAAATCCTAAATAAAAAGGCCCCTGATTTCAATTTTATGTCACGCTTAAATTTTGGAGACTGATCCGGTCTATAATTATATCCCTACATGAAAACCCCTTAGGCCAAACTACAAAATATCTTCTTAATTTATTTATATAGTTAGAATAAAATAAACAAAGTTGTACTCAATTAATTAAGCTTGAAATAGTTGCAAAATTTTATTACAGAAACATTATAAGTGGTGGTAAGGTACAACCAAATAGGTTGTGTACACTAAAACAAGAACATTAGCGACAGTCTTTTCCGTTGTAAAATTCTATTTTACCATCGCTAAAACCAACTGGTGACAGCTCTGCTACAGGCAGCTCTGCTACAGGGTCTTTTCCGTCGCTTTGAGTTTCGTCACAAAATCTTTTGACAGCTAAATGCCGTCACGTTATTTATTGAGTATATTGACTGTTATCAAGACTGATTTGTAATTAATAGTATCTAAGTATTTGTTTCTGTAATATTTCATATTCACTGGACCAGATAGAAACATTCAGTTTTGTACTATTTCTGTTAAGTCTGTAATTGATAGGACTAAATGGAAACTTATGTAAATATATATATTGTGATTTTTCACAGAGAAATAAAATACTTAATAATTATTTTATCTCTCTCTTTCTCTACATATATGTATATATATACAGCTTAAAAGCTTCTTCTATATTGATCGAGATAAGTCCACCAAAATGTGGAATTTACGTTTCTACATGGTATCAGAGCAATAATTAGCTCTTTCCGCTGTTATTAATCCACATATTTGGATTCAATTGGGAAATTAGGGTTCTTGATCAATAATTGGGGGTTTCTGAAAATTTGGGGTTTTCTACGATTGAATCGTCTTTTCGCCTGGTATTCGCTGAAACTCTTATTGTTTCTTTGTATTTTATTGGCTCTAACGAAAATACTAGTACATCTTTAGTTAATCCTGTCTTGAATGGTCTTAATTTTCATTCTTGGAGAAGAGCCATGGAAATTTCAATAGGGGCTAAATCAAAATTAGGATTTGTAACTGGTTCTTTACCTTGTCCATCTGAGAATGATCCTATGTTTGGGGCTTGGCTGCAGTGTAATTTGATTGTCATGTCCTGGATCATAAATTATGTTAATAATGAAATAAGTCAATCTATTTTATATGTTGATAGTGCATCTAAAATGTGGAAAGAATTAACAGAGAGGTTTGTTCAGGGTAGTGAAGCCAGGATTTATGAGTTACATCATGATATTCATACCATGGTTCAAGAAGATTTAACTGTATCTTCTTATTTTACCAAATTAGAAACACTGTGCAATCAATTAAGTGTTCTAAGTCCTATACCTAGGTGTACTTGTGGTACTATTGGTAGTTGTGGTTGTAATTTCATGGCTGCTATAATAGCAAGAGAACATAGGGTGTTTAAGATGATTTTTCTAATGGGATTAAATGAGAAATTTGCACATGTTAGAAGCCAGATTTTGTTAATGAAACCACTGCCTAGTGTAAATGATATGTATCAGTTGATGGGACAAGAGGAGAAACAACAAAATATAGGTTCCCATGCTATAGCAAACCAGCATAATATGGTTCTTGCTACCCAGTTTAATCATGGTAATCAGGGTAGGGGTTCTTCTAATCAAAGCTTTAGGCCTCCTACTTCTACTAGCAATGTTTTTAGACCTTTTAGGCCTAATATGGGGAGGGGTAATCCTATGAAATGTTCACATTGTGGATCCAATAGGCATACAAATTAAAGATAGGTGTTACAGGCTATATGGGTATCCACCTGGTTGGACACCAAGGCCAAGAGGGTTTAGTCAAGGTTTTTCTAGTGGAAATATGGTTCATCAAGTTTCATATCAAGGGGGTGATAGTTATAAGGATGATAGGGTGCTGGGGGGCTTCCTACTCCTTTGAATATGCAGGGGGTTTCTGATCAAGAAAAGTGTCAAGATTCTGGTCAGCAGCAACAAGGTGTGGCAACACCTAATATACAATCCAATATGGTGTATACTGGCATGACAGGTATGTCTTTAACTTGTTCTACTGTTCTTTTAGATAAAAATAATGATTTTACACAGAGAAATAAAATACGAAATCATTATATGGATTAAAACAAGCTTCTAGACAGTGGTTTTCCAAGTTAAGTAGTGCACTTTTGTTTTTTTGGTTTTAAGCAATCTATTGCAGATTATTCTATGTTTACTATTTCTAAAAATGGTAGTTTTTTGGTTTTACTGGTGTATGTGGATGATATTATTCTAGGGAGTGCATCCCAAGAGTTAATAACAGAGGTTAAGGTTTTTTTGGACAATAAATTCAAATTGAAAGATTTAGACAATTTAAGGTACTTCTTAGGACTTGAAGTAGCAAGAAACTCAACAGGTATTCACATTTGCCAAAGAAAATATGCACTAGAGGTTTTAGCAGATGCATGTTTATTAGCTTCTAAACCAACTTCTTTTCCAATGGATACAAAACAAAAATACACAAACACTGATGATAATCCTTTTGAGGATATTACTTTATATAGAAGAATGGTTGGTAAATTATTATATTTGACCAGTACCAGGCCAGACATTTCTTTTTCTGTTCATGTGTTAAGTCAATTTTTAGCAGCACCAAGTCAGTCACACTATGCAGCTGCAGTAAGAGTTCTCAGGTACATAAAAAAAGACCCAGCTCAAGGTATATTTTTCTCTTCTAAATCTTCTTTAAATTTACAAGCCTTTAGTGATTCTGATTGGGCTGCATGTATAGATACTAGGAGGTCAGTTACAGGGTTTAGCATTTTCTTAGGTACATCTCTTATATCATGGAAAAGTAAGAAGCAAAAAGTAGTTTCAAGAAGTAGTGCTGAGGCAGAATATAGGGCTTTAGCTGTTACTACTTGTGAGGTTTTATGGTTGCTAAGTCTGTTAAAAGATCTAGGAATTAAAAACAGAAAAGCCAGTTTCTTTGTTTACAGATAGTAAGTCAGCACTTGCTTTAGCTTATAACCCAGTAAATCATGAAAGAACCAAACATGTTGAAGTTGATTGTCATTTTATTAGAGATTTAATTGTTAAAAAGATCATTCATCATCTTCATGTCAATACTACTAACAATATTGCAGACATTTTTACTAAAGCTCTTGGAGCAGCTCCTTTTCAGCACTTATTATTCAAGATGGGTGTACTGTCTCTTCACAATCCATCTTGAGGGGGCATATTGAGTATATTGACTGTTATCAAGACTGATTTGTAATTAATAGTAACGTATTTGTTTCTTTAATATTTCATATTCACTGGACTAGATAGAAACATTTAGTTTTGTACTATTTCTGTTAAGTCTGTAATTGATAGGACAAAATGGAAACTTATGTAAATATATATATATATTGTGATTTTACACAGAGAAATAAAATACGAAATCATTATTTTATCTCTCTCTCTCCACATATATGTATATATACAGCTTAAAAGATGCTTCTATATTGATCGAGATAAGTCCACCAAAACGTGGAATTTACGTTTCTACATTATTTTTCTGCGACTGCGACTGCGGCGGTAGATTTTTCTTTGGACAACTTATTTGCAAAACTTACTAAATTAGATTTTAATACTAATAAATTATCCGGAACACTTATTTAATTACCACATATGAGTTTTATATAAAACGTGATTAAGATTAACAAACTTGATGACATCATACATAATTTTGAGAAACATTAAAATTATTAATACCGTGTCATAAAGGGCACAATTATCTCCATGAACAAAAATTATTTATTCTATCCCCATGGCTATTAGTCTCTTAGGATGACCATATTAATGGTAGAGCTAGAGCCTAATTGTGAAAGCTAAGTTTACTTTTTATTCTTATTATTAACTTATGAAATTAAATCAACTTTGGAGTTATAAAAAAAATCTAAAATAAAGTTCAAAAATTACCATAAAAGAGATATATACATGGTAGAAAGAACAAAATGAAATTGCATGAGCTGGAAAGAAGAAGCCCTCAAATTAAGACTCGATAATGACGTTGCTTTTGAAAATGACCGAGCAATTTCACTTATTTTTTACACAACCACTATTCCAAGAAAAACTCATGAGGCAACATGTACAGTATAGAGAGATTTTTCTATCGCCAGATAGCCATGCATAACAACATATTAGCATTATATTTTGACTTTTTGAGCAAATTAAATAGGGAAATGCTTAATTTGACCATTAAGATTTGGGACTATCCCTCTAACTCAAACTACATCGTATTAGCATCATTATAGGAGAAAAACATCAAATTATTGTTTTTGCACTTGAAATCTTACTCGACGCTTTGAATTTTTATTTAGTTTCTTGATGAAATTTTGTTGCCATTTCTTTCCGATCGAAGGAAAACAATTTGAGTTTAATACATTCGGCTCACTGCCTCGTATACCCTTTTGCCATGGAATTTTGCTTTTTTCTCCCTCCTTATTGAAACTCTCGGTATTTGGCCTTTTAATTAGACTGCCTCAAGCCCAGGGCCTCCACATGTTGATTTTGTGAATGTTTAAATTCATTGATTATTGGTTTTGTAATGGAATTTTCAATTCTTTAAAGTTTTTCTTCTGAAATCCGGTCGTGCCAGGTCTGCTTATAAAATGTGCATGGTTAAAAGACGATGATATAGCCTCACGAGTTGCCCTCCTTTTTCGGTTCCTAATTACATGACATCAACTGTTTCAGCAAAAGCAAAAGTGAGGGCAAGTAGTAACCCTAAAGAGCGCTTTCCTGTGATGCCTGAGAACAATACAAAAAGGAGATTTTCTTTACCGTTAATTCCGAATATTGGGCCTTTTAAATGGAATAAGGGGTCGTCGAGAAAAGAGTCGGAGTTCCTAAAATGTAGAGTCTTTGAATCTCCACGGGTTCCTATTTCTATTTATTCTACAGTCGGGAGGAAGCCGTTTAACAGATTTGTGTGATTGAGTGATTAATTCCCTACTTAAAACAATGTTTCCATATAAAATGGCTTGGAATATTTTGTTTTGTTTGATATTAAATATGAAAGGTATGTAATTAATTCTGAGTGGCATGTAGAACATTAAATAATGATGTATTTTGAAACTATATATAGAACAAATTTCATTTAGATTTTAGAGATAGTTGGAAGAATGTTCATTTTTACTGCATTAGCTGTACTATACTATATAGAAATATGTCAACAGTAGATACACATGGGTGATATAACTAGAGCAATTACACTTTGCTACATATATATATATGCCGATTCTATCTAAATATTTATGTTGATATATACTAATACAAATATGGTGATACACCACCCTGGCTAAACCCTAGCCAAATTTATTAGTATTTGTTAAAAGTTGCTAGTCATATATATTAAGTTAGCAAAACAAAAAACACTCTTAAAACTCATTGCGGGACAATTTGAATCATTCTCTTTTACTTTCTCCTCCATTCCGTTTTTTAGACCGAGTGCAAAATCATACTTATTAGTTACAATTTACAATTTATAATTGCCAGAAAAGAAAAGGGTTAATGAACTAAAAGTTTTTGCTAATTCGCTAACAGCATCCACAATAGCTGTGTTAATTTTAACAATATTAACTTTGACACATCATCATTTAATTGCATGACTGTTTTTAAAATAACTTAAAATGACTCAGACTGTTTTAAAAATGACTTAAATTGACTTAGTCTGTTTTTTAAAATGACTCGTACTGTTTTTAAAATGACTTAAAACGACTCAAACTGTTTTTAAAATGACTTAAAACGACTCAGATTGTCTTTAAAATGACTTAAAACGACTCAGACTGTTTTTCAAATGACTTAAAACGACTCGTACTGTCTTTAAAATGACTTAAATCGACTCAGACTGTTTTTAAAATGACTTAAAACGACTCATATTGTTTTTAAAATGACTTAAATCGACTCAGACTGTTTTTAAAATGACTTATAAATTGACTCATCCTGTTTATAAAATGACTTAAATCGACTCAGACTGTTTTTAAAATGACTTAAAACGACTCAGACTTTTTTACAATGACTTCAAATGACTCAGACTATTTTTAAAATGACTTAAATCGACTCATACTGTTTTTAAAATGACTTAAATCGACTCAGACTGTTTTTCAAATGACTTAAAACGACTCATACTGTTTTTAAAATGACTTAAATCGACTCAAACTGTTTTTAAAATGACTTAAAATGACTCAGATTGTTTTTAAAATGATTTAAAACGACTCAGACTATTTTTAAAATGACTTAAATCGACTCAGACTGTTTTTAAAATGATTTAAAATGATCCAGACTGTTTTTAAAAAGATTCAAACTATTTTTAATATGAATTAAGCCGACTCAGACCGTTTTTTTTTTTTTTTTTTGCATTTTTAGATTTTTGTTGATTTTAGATTTTTTGAGATTTTTAAAATTTTATTCGTGTTTTTTCGGGGTTTTGCCTCTTTTAATTTTTTTTGGATTTTTTCAGATTA
Organism: Primula veris; assembly: GCA_963682055.1. NCBI lineage: Eukaryota > Viridiplantae > Streptophyta > Magnoliopsida > Ericales > Primulaceae > Primula > Primula veris. The sequence goes on along the minus strand of OY821748.1, from coordinate 23,600,232 downwards.
TTTTTTCATTTTTCCATATTTATTTTTTGGATTTTTTGGATTTTTTTTTTACTTTTTACATTTTTATTGGTTAGTTAGGGGAAATTGACCAATATTTAATTAGTTTCAGTTTCATGGACTAATTTTTAATTAAGTTGTAGATAAGGTAAAAAAATCATATAAATCACTTATTCTCATTAATTTAATTCCTAGATTAAGACAATTAGATAGGGTATTTTCATATCTTTCTAACGATACTTTGATAGAAGTAAATCACAAGCGTGGCAGGATTTAATTTGATATCATTAGTGATTACCTAATTTAATTAGTTTAGATAGATTTTTAATATTTTATATCAAAATATGACTTTTTTTCAAGCAACATCTAAAGGAAATATCATAAAAGTCACTTATTCTCGTTAATTTAATTCCTAGTTTAAGACAATCAGACAGGGTATTTCTATCTTTCTAATGATACATTGACGGAATTAAATCACAAGCACATCGGCAGGATTCGATTCGATATCATTAGTGATTACCTAATTAAGTTTTGATAGATTTTTCATTTAGGCTCTGTTTGTTTCGTAGTAAAATATTTACGGAGGGAAAATATTTTTCAACATATAAACTCATAAAATTATAAGTATAGAAGATATTATTGACTTTTTTTAGCTTTTTCAAATTTTCTTGGGTTTTTTAGATTTTTCGGAATTTTTTGTTTTATTTTTTCAATTTTTTTGTTATTTTTTAGATTTTTTCCTATTTATTTATATTTTAATTGGTTAATTAGATTTTAGCCTTTTCAAATTTTCTTGGATTTTTTAGATTTTTCGGAATTTTTTGTTTTATTTTTTCCATTTTTATGTTATTTTTTAGTTTTTTTCCTATTTATTTATATTTTTATTGGTTAATTAGATTTTAGCCTTTTCAAATTTTCTTTGGTTTTTTAGATTTTTCGGAATTTTTTGTTTTATTTTTTCCATTTTTTTGTTATTTTTTAGATTTTTGCCTATTTATTTATATTTTTATTGGTTAATTAGATTTTAGCTTTTTCAAATTTTCTTGGGTTTTTTAGATTTTTCGGAATTTTTTGTTTTATTTTATAGATTTTTTCCTATTTATTTATATTTTTATTGTTTAATTAGATTTTATCTTTTTCAAATTTTCTTAGGTTTTTTAGATTTTTCGGAATTTTTTTTTTCCATTTTTGTTATTTTTTAGAATTTTTCGTGTTTTTTCCTTTTTTTATTGGTTAGTAGATAGAATTGGACTAATTATTAAATAATTTTGAAAGAATAGACCTATAATTAATAATAGTTATAATACTAGTAGTAGAAAGAATATAGAAAAATGCTCCGTAAACCGTTTACAACTTTATTTGCGGGGTAATCGTTTCCCCCAATTTTACTGGATATGTGGAAAAAGTTTTCCAAAAAAAAATGTTTTACGTTAAACCAATCACCCGGAAAATCTATTTTACCCGTAAATATTTGTTTACCCCCATTTTACAGCAAAACAAACAGAGCCTTAGGCTCCATTTGTTTCAAGGTAAAATATTTGTGGGAGGAGAATGTTTTCCCGGAAATGTTTAGCAATGAAATTTTTTATTTGTTGTCATTTTCCGGAAGTTTGGCACACACGATTTTTTCCTTGTAAAATTAAGGGATATTGTATACGTGGACTAATTCTATAAACTTTTTTGGTTTTCTAATATAAAGTAAAAAACTTAACAAGCCATGGAAATATATTTAGACATCGTCATTATTAGTATCATCAGCCAAATAATGTGGGTATTGATAATTATAATTTATAAGTGATAATTAAAAAAATTGACTTCCAAAAAGATGAATATATGCAAAAAAAAATAATTGTCAACGAAATAAGAGATATAATTACAAATTATATATACCCACCAATCACCAAATTAAGTATTGCTACCTTATTTACAATTTAATTAAGTATTACTCCATAAAACTAAAACTAATTAAGAATTAATCCATTTCAGCGACGCCCATTCAGAGAGCGACACGTGTCAAATATGCGCTACGCGCGAAGCACTAGATCATGCCCACTGTTTGATGAATTTACAGCATTGTCTAATAGTTTTAGATATTATCATTTCAGTATATTTAGTTCTAATCTAATTATAAAAGGCTATATAATTCAAATTTTTGATACATTAAATCATAAAAATTAAATGAAAATAGGAAGAAGTAGGAAAAATTCAGAAAATTTAAAAAGAAAAATTTTTAAAAATCTGAAAAAATACAAATAAAATCTTTAAAAAATCTCAAATTTTTTTAAAAAATAGTCTGAGTAATTTTAAGTATTTTAAAAATAGTCTAACCCATTTTAGGTCATTTTAAAAGCAATCTGATTCATTTTAAAAATAGTCTGACAAATTTTAAGTCATTTTAAAAAGAGTCTGACACATTTTAAGTCATTTTAAAAAGAGTCTGACCCATTTTAAGTCATTTTAAAAAGTATTTAACTCATTTTAAGTCATTTTAAAAAGAGTCTGGCCCATTTTAAGTCATTTTAAAAAGAGTGTGACCAATTTTAAGTCATTTTAAAAAGAGTTTGACCCATTTTAAGTCATTTAAAAAAAGAGTCTAACCCATTTTAAGTCATTTTAAAAACAGTCTGAATAATTTTAAGTCATTTTAAAAGAGTCTGACCCATTTTAAGTTATTTTAAAAACAGTCTGACTCATTTTAAGTCATTTTAAAAAGAGTCTGACTCATTTTAAGTCATTTTAAAGACTGTCTGACTCGTTTTAATGCATTTTAAAAATAGTCTGACTCGTTTTAAGTCATTTTAAAAACAGTCTGACCTTTTAAGTCATTTTAAAAACAGGCTGATTCAAATGAAGTCATTTTAAAAACAGTCTGGCTCAAATTAATATATTTTAAAAAGACTTCCTATTTGAGTTTGATTAGGATTCGTTATAAACGTGATCTTAATCTACTCATTGGACAATTGGGTGAAAATGATGATAAAGAGTTCTCGTAGTTTAACTTATAAAAGTTGGAGAAAAACATGTTAAAAGTTGACAAAAACACAAAAGACTTTACGAACTTAGCAGATACGCTACAACTAAAGTGACCAAAACTAAACTATAAACACGGATCTCCACACATCTATCAACTGATTTTCAAGTTGGCACCAAGGTCCATGGCCATCTCGAAATATTGTATAACATATGTGTAGAGATCTGCATATGTTATACAATAAGGTATCATGAACTTCACATGCTCATACTCATAGGAAGTTGTCATGGTACTCTCAAAAGTCCGCCATCTGTCTATGTATTTGTATATGACCTCTTACCACCCCATGTTTTCCTGACAAAAACTGGAACGACCCTACGTGTTTTTCCACCATCATTCGTTCATTCACCTCTTTCCGCCACTCTATCAAAGACACAAAAACTGGGTGCTCGCATGCTTTTCTGAAATCTATCATGCAAACAATTCTTTCCACCACCGTGGCGTATAATAATCCGTACGCCTCTGAGCGCTTAGGGTATAATCAGTAAACAACACTCTTATCCCCAGCATGAGCGATATAAAACAAATTACCATCCTTACGCTCTTATGGGAAATACCACCCCCTCCAAACAAGCATTGTTTCCCTCCTTCACGACCCTTGCAAAATTGGGTGCTACCACTCTCTACAGACTTATTGAACCATTCTCACATACACCTCTTTCCCCCTTCGTATGCCTTACAAAATAGTCAAACTTGCACCTCCTTAGTGTATTCAGGTTAGTCGCACCGTCTCTCACTCTCATGCGATATGCAAAAACTGAAAGCCTCTCATAGACGATACCAGTGAGGTTACACTCCTAGCCCCTCAAGAGGGCTTAACAATCTAATTTATTTTTTTGACAATCTAATGCAATTTTTGTGACAATCTAATATAATTTTTTTAACAATGTTCTAATACATGTTTTTGGACAATGTTGTAATACAATTTTTTTGACAATCTTCTAATACAATTTTGACAATCTAATTCAATATTTTTGACAATCTAATTGTTTACAATCTAATACATTAGAATGTCAAATCCATAAATTTTTGAGTCAAAACCATAATTATTTAGACATTTTAGGTTAAAATTATGTTTTTCTAAACACTAAAGCCTCATTTATTAAACTCTTATAACTCATGGATCAAGTTGCAATTGCACAATTTTATTGAATTTACAAGTGATGGTCCGGGAGAATGAAAGCAGCTATGGTTTGTCAACCTAGCCGCCAGCTGCCAGCCACCACATTCCATTGCTACCATCGGCAACTCGGATTCGTCCCATCGTCAACGACGTCCGTATATGTTTATGTATATACATATACGTCCGTCACCACATGCCCACGGATAGAGACAGAGAGAGATCCGGGGGAGAGAGTGAACGAGAGATATATATGTATATGTGTGTGTATGTATGTATGTATATATATATATATATATATTCTCGATTTATTTTGTTTGTTTCCTCCTTTTTTTTGTCTGGTTTATTAGCTCTAATTGGAAGATGGTGATGAGATTGATGCTATGTTGACACGAGGCGTATATATATATATAAAGAGGTCGTTACAGATCTGTGAGGAGAGAGAGAGTGCGGTGAGTAGAGGGAAACATATCTGATTGACCGTTGCTGGAGTTCTGATAGTGGTGGAGCTCCGGTCAAGTCGTGGTGACGGTCATGTTTGTTATTCTAGAGAGATAAAGTGTTATGAGGCAATGGAGCAGAATATAATTATAGTGTAATACAATAATTAGACAAGTGAGTTTAACTATTTATATCGATAGCACGATAAGAATTTACATTAGCTAGTACTTATAACTCTCATATCTGGGAAAATTGTTAAAATATTACTCAATCTATCAATTTTTAGCGATTTGATAACCAACCTAACATTTTTTTTCTAATTACATAACTTATACGTTTCGCTCTGATTTGATACCCAACCTATACGCATTCAGTCCAATTAAGGGATTTAATCTGTATTCGATCATCGGTTTTTAACGAATACTAAATCTACTTTACTATTCATTAACCTATGTTAAAACTTCAATTTTTTTATTAAATAATTTAAAGTGAAATCACTACTTAAAATATTTCAGTTAATTAGGTTAAAATGATCGGATGTGGGTTTAGTCTCTTAATCAGGGGCGGACCCAGGGGGTGGCTGTGGCCGTCCCCGGCAGCGATTTTCAATTTTTTTTTTTTTTATATGTGTAATTTAAATTTTTTTAAGATATATACATTTATGGCTCACCTAATTAAACAAAATAATTGTTGTTATAGTGGTAAAATTGGCTTTAAGCTAGTGGAAGGTTAAGAGTTCAAATCATGGTATTTGTTTTTTTTTTTAAATTCTGTTTTTTACCTTAAAATTACAAATTTCGTAAATGACAATTGTATTTTTTCAAACAAAGATTACTAAAAAAAATTATTTTATTGTTCAATACCGTTTGTCTTAACTTCATATTTATTTTATGTTATGTTAAACATTGAAAAAATTCTTTATTTTTGTATTAGATCTTATTTATTTTATTCTCTATTTGATATATTTTTTACACCACGGTCTCCCAAAAAACCATACTGGTTCCGCCCCTGCTCTTAATTGTAACGAAAATATATAGGTTAAGTAATAAATTAGAAAATGTGTCAAGTTGGATACAAAATCACTAAAATATAATAGGTTGGGTACCATTTTAACATATTTACTATATTGATAGATACGGGACATGTTGATAACTTATGAATTCCGCTCTCTTCTTGTGTTGAAAATAATGGTAATATGAAAATTGCACTTATAATTGATAGAACATAAAAATTGGACCCGAATATTCTATTCGGGTATTAATCAACCCACACTTCGTAAAGGGGTATCCAATGCTTAAATGGGTCATCACATGCCTCTCATTGAGAATAAGAGTGGATATTACTAAAAGCCCAAGCCCACTTAACTAGGGACCCACGTCTGAAAAATCACATGAGATGGAGACATTTGTCAACATTTAAGGAGGCATAATTGCCTATAAATAGCCAAGTACCCCCCCTGAAAGAAGGACCAGAAAATCAATCCAAAAAATATAGAGAGATGTAGAGAAAAGAGAGAAACTAGTCAAAGCTTATCACATCAAGAAACAAACCGAGCAGAGAAAGAGCTGAGTACCAAAGAAGAAGGAGAAAGACCAAGATAAGAGATCAAATAGTTAAATCGAGCACGATTGTAGTAAGGAAATTGTTATCCGAACAAGTGTAATTATTGAGCAATAATAAAGACCAAGAAGTGTTCATTATTTACAGTCCATTCATCATTATATTATTGTCGAAAAGCCTAACGCCACCGACCAAAGTTATGGCTTTATCAAATGGCGCCGTCTCCGGGAATCATCTAGTTCCCAACTAATTTAGAAGTCGAATACCAATACTCTACCAGACGAGCGACAATGGTGACCAATGTAGAAGAAACCCATCCCGAGATAGTAGAAACCAATAACCAAAACGTGCAAATTAGCCAACAAGACCTCGACGATCTACTCGCCATCCGCGACAGATACGACGCTATCCAGTCCGGAAACCAACCAACAACCTCCAATGTACACCAAGAACAACCGACCGAACAACCCCAACAGCTTGAAGGGATCGTCGATGAACACCCTTCGTCCTCGGATGACGAACGAGCCTTACCCGTATTAAGGCGTGCACGAAGACGCTTACCGGGATCCCAGGCAGGACCGAGCTCAAGAGTCCCTTTGCCAACAGCCTCGGTCAACTCCGGTGCTCGTTTACAAATGAACGAAGTTCACCGGTTTGTCATGCCCGAGGATCATGTACTCGAACAGTTGTCCCGACTACCGACTCAGCCACCGAGGATGATTACACCACCCACGGTGGAAGTACAACACATTGTTCCGTTAGCCGATGAAAGGAACTACGCCCAGCTACAAGCTCAGGTGGCAGCGTGTATGATGGCCATGACAGCAGCCGGCATCATATTGCCGATTACCCAACCTGCCAATACAGACAAAGACCCACGCCGTGAAGCGAAAGATTCCGCCTATAGGGCCGCCCTGGAAGCGGCAGGCCGCCGACCCGATACAAGAGTGCCCCATCAAGGGGGCAATGTCCCAGTAACGATCCCTCCGACGATCGTCCACCCAAACACTCATACGGAACATAGGATCGTGGTAGGATACTACCCACAACCCCACTCTCCGGAACCAATCACAACACCAAGGTTATGCTCCTTGTTGGTATCCTCCGGCAGACTGATGACAAGCCGAGAGAAGGAGCGCAAAGTCTTCAAATACGAGCTGCGGCGCTCGAAACTCAAACTGTAGACCCCAAATACGTCTTTTAGTTCGACAGGTATCCCGGACAACTCCGATAACCTTTGAATACCGTTCAGGGTACGGTAACCATTCAGAGCTAGTTGGGCCGGAGCAATCTGAACGGCCTCAAAGAACGAAGCCACCCAATCAATAAAAGGAAGTCTAAGACCCCCCGTAAAAAACGCCGAAGAACGTACAACAACTTCGCCGGCCGGAACAAATCCCATCACCTCCTCGTCAGAGACAGGCAGCCGAATGTGAATGTCGGAGGGAATTCCGGCGAGCATCTTAAAGTCCTCTTCCACAAATGGGCCAACTTGGGCCAGGCATTGGGTCAGAATTTCCTATCCAAACATCATCACAACTTCATCAATATACTAACCAAAAACACATGACACTACAAGAAACCCAATTACCAGAAACCCTACGTTTTACCACCAACCAAATCAACGGAAATCCTATACATAAAGAAAAACCATAGACATATATAGACAACCAAGACCATATATCAACGCCACATATATGACCACAACCCCAAATCAAATACATATCCTAAGCACAGAGGTATACAGACAGAAAACCCACAAAATACAAAAATACTTACAGTCATATTCAATGAGCAAGCAAGCGAGAACAGCAACAAATCTATCTGCAATCAGGCGAAACCCTAGATAGAGAGGCAGAAAAAATTTTGGCGGGAAGAACAAACCCTAGAGAGAGAAAATAAGAGATATTTTTTCAGCAAATTATGGGATAAAAATAAAAGGGATTACTCAGCACAGTTAAAAGGAGTGGAACCACAGAAAGAATAAAATAATAACCGTCCTTTCGTGTGACAGAGGTTTACCTTTTTTCCAACCATAGAAAAGTCCACAACCGCTGCTATTTTCAACAAATCAACGTTCTAGATCTTGCCACGTCAGATAGTGTATCCCACTAACCAAGGCAGTTCACATCATTACACCTATATAAATGGCCAGGGGACCCCGCCACGAAAAGCTTCCAGCATACGCTACCAATATTACCAAACCGAGGATGTCCCCCGATTACGTCCCTCGACGCCAAACCGTTTCTTACCCAAATGGCACACCGAACAAGGTGGACGGAGACTGTTCCTAGCTCTACGGCATTTAAGCATCGAGTCTAACAATGCTCTCCGGGGGGATAACCATGGTATACTTTGCTCGGTGTCCAATACTGAGACATCGAATGGTATCAACATAAAGGCAGTATACTTTGCTCGGTGTCCAATACTAAGAGACATCAAATGGTATCAACATAAAGGCAAAAGCAGAAGTTTTATTCATCCACAAAGGGGGATACAAACAAACAATACAACAAGAATAGAAAAGTTTACAAGAAAATACACCCATACTACTTCTTCAAACTACCCCCCATATCGGCATCCTTCTTCGCCAAGAGCTCCTCCAGACGCTCTTTTTCCCTAATCAAATGAGAAATGCCAATCTCCACTTGTTTCAAAGCATGAGATTGAGATTTGCACTTCTGCTCGGCTTCAAAACGAGCAGCGCTCTCCTCCTGCCAATACTGTTTGAACCGCCTCATTTTGGTCTTTGCACACTTAAGATCATGTTTCAGCCACGACATCTCAATTTCTTTTAGTTGAAGAGGAGTCAAATCCTCTTCCCCAAAACCAGGGGGACGGGGTAGCATGAAAGTAGACTCTTCGGCAAGGGTTTTCCTTTTGAGAAGGAACGCATGGATTCACGCTAGTATTTAAAGAGGGCAATTTTCGAAAAGACTTCTACACGTGTCATTTATGCCAACATTCAAAGAAGGAAGTGCAATAGTACAAAGATTTAAAGGATAAGATTTGTGCACAGGGCTCAAGAAATCCCATTACTTCCTAAATACAAAGATAAAGAAGATTAAGGGATAAGATCAAGCACGAGGCTCAAGAAAACCCATTAATGCAGCCATACGCGTGTGCAGTAAAGAGAAATTGCGTTGGGAAAATAAATCATATAATAACAAGAAAAAGAAGAATCTTCATTAATTGTTGGGAACTTTGTTACAAGGTACTACTCAACAAAAAGGCATTACGAAGAAGGAAAGGAAAAGAGAATTATTTTGTAGAAGGGCCAGCTTCATCCTCGGTCCTCTTCTTAGACCGAGCATACACTTCCTTGAGGGCCATTTTATAAGCCCTCTTGAAAGCGATATGCCTCCCCCTTGAGGCCTTGAGCTCTTTGATCCGAGCACGCGCCCAAATGTTATCAATCAATGACTTCTGATATTCACTCTCCATAGCTTCCAATCGCCCATCGATCTCGGCAGCCCGACGAGCTTCCATCGATAGTAGGGCAACCCTCCTCTCAAGTGTTCGCACTTTCTTCACTTCCTCCTCCAGATGAGCAACATAATCCGGAAGATTGTCACCACTATTTTCATGAGGAGAAGCCATTTGTTCGTAAATAAAGAATGAGTTGCACAAAGAAGGTAGGGACGGTCCCCTTTTATAGAAAGAAACAAGGGGTAGATCAAAGATCATCTTGAAGAAAGACTAAACCTCTTGAACTTCCCAAGAGCATTTATTGCTAACTAAAAGCTGCTCAAGTCCAATTAGGTCATCCAATGAGGTATTAAGGAAATAAACAGACAAGAATGCAAATAGAAAATGTTTTATTAATATTTTTCCATGATTCAATTACAACTTGGTGATGACACCCAATACAAGAAAATTACAAAAGCTAATTATTCTGAGGAAGAGCATCCTTCAACGTCATCCGAACTCGGTTTAGACCGAGCATGCAACTCCTTGAATGCAAGCTTATAGGCCCTTTTTGCTGCCTTTTGCTTAGCCAGAGAAGCCTCGTGCCTCTTTATACGCTCAAAGGCCCAATCCCTATCAGCCATAGTCATGTGGTGCTCCGCATCCATATCAGACAACCTTTTTGTCGCGTCCGCCAGTTTCTTTTTTATGACACGAGCCTTCTTGACCTCATTCTCCAAGTAAGCGATGTAATCTGAAGAGTTGTCTCTAGTAGAACCATTGGGAGAAGCCATTATGTCACATTCGAAGTAATAATAAATGCGATAATGGGGGATGGGGCATTTTCCTTTATAGTAGGTAAATGTTGGGAAGATCAAGGGTTTTCCTCGAAAAAAGGTACCAAAATAGGACTTCTTAATGACCTCAAATGGGCCCCAGGGAACAGTCATAGATCTATCGCGTTTCTCGATGAAGCATTGGGAACAACAAAACCGAAGCAATATCCTCGACAGACCAATCATGACTCCCTCGGCAAGGAGACCATACCGAGGAAGTCAGGGAGCACTTGATAGAACATAAAAATTGGACCCGAATATTGTATTCGGGTATTAATCAACCCACACTCCATCCAATGCTTAAATGGGTCATCACATGCCTCTCATTGAGAATAAGAGTGGATATTACTAAAAGCCCAAGCCCACTTAACTAGGGACCCACGTCTGAAAAATCCCATGAGATGGAGACATTTGTCAACATCTTAGGAGGCATAATTGCCTATAAATAGCCAAGTACCCCCCCTGAAAGAAGGACCAGAAAATCTCTCCAAAAAATATAGAGAGAAGTAAAGAAAAGAGATAAAATAGTCAAATCTTATCACATCAAAAAACAAACCGAGCAGAGAAAGAGCCGAGTACCAAAGAAGAAGGAGAAAGACCAAGATAAGAGATCAAATAGTTAAATCGAGCACGATTGTAGTAAGGAAATTGTTATCCGAACAAGTGTAATTATTGAGCAATAATAAAGACCAAGAAGTGTTCATTATTTAGAGTCCATTCATCATTATATTATTGTTGAAAAGTCTAACGCTACCGACCAAAGTTTTGGCTTTATCAATAATATTGTTCAATTCAACAAGTAAGGTTGTATTAATCTCTTCTCATGATAATTTGGAAGGTAGGGTTTTCATTGTTCAACAAACTAAAAAAGGATTATTCACGTTCTTTTTCTTTTCTGGAAGAAAGTAATTTAACAGAAGAGAGAGAAGCAGGAAAGGGAAAAGTGGGAAGGGTATGAGAGAATGATTGAATGTTTTTTGAGCATGAAACTTAAGACTCATTGGCTATTAAGAATTATCCCACGTTGTAACAGTATTACTAACACGACATTATAGTAAATAGGGTTTACCACGTCTGTCATTCACCATCCAATAATATAAACACAAGTGTTTCTAATGCATGTAAATATCCATATAGCCCAAACATTAAATAAATTCAAGTGCACCTTCTTTCCATTTTCCATTATCTTATTTCACGTGAGTTATATATAAAACAACATTTATTTAAAATAATAAATTATGTATACTAAGCTTGGCGTAATTTACATCATAATTAGATTAGAAATTTAACTTTTTTTTACTTTACTCGTTTATATTATAAAAAAAATTATTTATTATAAACGTGAATATTAATTTAGTGATGAATAATTTTTCATAAGACAAATCTTGTAAAATTTAGGTAGTCAACCCAATCAAAAACCCAAAATAAAATTAGAGAACCTTGTGAATCCACCATTAAATTAAACAAAATTAAACATTTAATTTTATTAGTTTACATTAGTCCTCACTAGGATCAGGGGCGGACTCAGGGGGTGGCCGGGGCCACCCCCAGCGACGATTTTCAATTTTTTTTTTATTTTTTTATGTGTAATTTAAAATTTTCTAACATATATATATTGATGGGCTCCATAATTTAACAAAATAGTTGTTGGTGTAGAGGTAAAATTGTCTTTAAGGTAGTGGAATGTTAGGAGTTCAAACCATGTTAGTTGTTTTATTCTAAAAAAATATGTTTTTTATTTTTAAATTACCAAATTTCGTAAATGACCATTGTATTTACCAAACAAAGATTAAGGAAAAAATTATTTTATTGTTCAATATTATTTGTCTTAACTTCATATTTATTTTATGTTATGTTAAACATAGAAAATAAACTTGTTTTTGTATTTTATGCTATGGTAAAATAAACTTGTTTTTAAAATTTTAATTAATAATTAAATTTAGAATAGTACCTATTAGGGTTCTTCATTATTTTTGAGTTTTTATTGGATTAATCTTTCATGTCCATATGTACCAGGTCATTTTTTATCTTTTAATAATTTAACAAATACTAGTAGTATATTTTTAAGTGAAATTATATGAGAGAAAAAAGTGAGATTAATTGTTTTTTTTTAAGAGAACTGAAAGGGAACGTTGGGTGATGACATGATGGGGTACACAACATTAACTGCCATGAACATGGGTACTAAAAGTTAAATTTTGATATTGAGTAAATGTTTGGGTACATACAAATACACTCATAAGTAACAAGTGTCAAAAGACGTACTACACATGTGACACACCCAGTTTATCATAGTGTTACTCTGGAAAGGATATGAAAGAATGATTGAATGTTTTTTGAGGATGAAACTTAGACGCATTGGGTATTAAGTATTATCCCACGTTGTAACAGTATTACTAACAGCACACTTCCAACCGTATAAAATTCCAACCCTTAGGATTATGATTTTTTTTTAAAGGACATCAAACAATAAGTTTCTGGAGTAATCAATTATTTGCACAACTTTCGAAATTCTCTTCGGCATCGTGTAAGAAATTTGTTTAAAAAGAAACTCATCCTACAATCATATATTGCATTCCGGATTTGAAGTTTTAAACAACAATAGGTGCGACCACCCTTACATTCAAAGCAAACGGCCTACTCCCACGCCTTGATTTGCTTAAAATAAGTATGTCCGGTTTGCTTAAGATAATTAAACAGAAAACCGATGAAAATACAAAAAAGTGGTGGTAAGGTATCACACTACAAGAAAAAGTTCATTTACCATCAGTTTACTTTTTGAAAACTGTTGGTAAAATGAGTGTCGTTAAATTTTAACAACAGTTTAGTAGCATAATTAGTTGCTATTCTGTTGCTAAAATTAGGATTATATGCTAATTTTTTTATGTGTGAAATTGGAGGGAAATTTTTTCTAATATGACATATTTTTGTGCAAATTTGTTAAATTAGCCTCTCAAATTAATGTTTGTCAAATGTTACGTGACATGATTCCGTGATTTATTTAGACGGTGGTACCTAAATTGGAAAGTTATTATAGTGTGGTACCCAAATTGGAAAATTTGAAATGTGGATAACCAAATCGTTAACATCATTATAATTTGGTGTAGTAAATGTATTTTTTCCCCAAAATAAACTACCATTACGAATTTATCTTCTGTCATATATACAGAGGCGGCTATAAACACTTGCAATAGAAACAATTGTGTCGGACCTTCAAAATTTTGTATTGAAGTTAGCCCTCAAATTTTGACATCAATGTATATATATATATATATATATATATATATATATATATAACTCATGCATGAAAAATCCTAAATAAAAAGGCCCCTGATTTCAATTTTATGTCACGCTTAAATTTTGGAGACTGATCCGGTCTATAATTATATCCCTACATGAAAACCCCTTAGGCCAAACTACAAAATATCTTCTTAATTTATTTATATAGTTAGAATAAAATAAACAAAGTTGTACTCAATTAATTAAGCTTGAAATAGTTGCAAAATTTTATTACAGAAACATTATAAGTGGTGGTAAGGTACAACCAAATAGGTTGTGTACACTAAAACAAGAACATTAGCGACAGTCTTTTCCGTTGTAAAATTCTATTTTACCATCGCTAAAACCAACTGGTGACAGCTCTGCTACAGGCAGCTCTGCTACAGGGTCTTTTCCGTCGCTTTGAGTTTCGTCACAAAATCTTTTGACAGCTAAATGCCGTCACGTTATTTATTGAGTATATTGACTGTTATCAAGACTGATTTGTAATTAATAGTATCTAAGTATTTGTTTCTGTAATATTTCATATTCACTGGACCAGATAGAAACATTCAGTTTTGTACTATTTCTGTTAAGTCTGTAATTGATAGGACTAAATGGAAACTTATGTAAATATATATATTGTGATTTTTCACAGAGAAATAAAATACTTAATAATTATTTTATCTCTCTCTTTCTCTACATATATGTATATATATATACAGCTTAAAAGCTTCTTCTATATTGATCGAGATAAGTCCACCAAAATGTGGAATTTACGTTTCTACATGGTATCAGAGCAATAATTAGCTCTTTCCGCTGTTATTAATCCACATATTTGGATTCAATTGGGAAATTAGGGTTCTTGATCAATAATTGGGGGTTTCTGAAAATTTGGGGTTTTCTACGATTGAATCGTCTTTTCGCCTGGTATTCGCTGAAACTCTTATTGTTTCTTTGTATTTTATTGGCTCTAACGAAAATACTAGTACATCTTTAGTTAATCCTGTCTTGAATGGTCTTAATTTTCATTCTTGGAGAAGAGCCATGGAAATTTCAATAGGGGCTAAATCAAAATTAGGGTTTGTAACTGGTTCTTTACCTTGTCCATCTGAGAATGATCCTATGTTTGGGGCTTGGCTGCAGTGTAATTTGATTTTCATGTCCTGGATCATAAATTCTGTTAATAATGAAATAAGTCAATCTATTTTATATGTTGATAGTGCATCTAAAATGTGGAAAGAATTAACAGAGAGGTTTGTTCAGGGTAGTGAAGCCAGGATTTATGAGTTACATCATGATATTCATACCATGGTTCAAGAAGATTTAACTGTATCTTCTTATTTTACCAAATTAGAAACACTGTGCAATCAATTAAGTGTTCTAAGTCCTATACCTAGGTGTACTTGTGGTACTATTGGTAGTTGTGGTTGTAATTTCATGGCTGCTATAATAGCAAGAGAACATAGGGTGTTTAAGATGATTTTTCTAATGGGATTAAATGAGAAATTTGCACATGTTAGAAGCCAGATTTTGTTAATGAAACCACTGCCTAGTGTAAATGATATGTATCAGTTGATGGGACAAGAGGAGAAACAACAAAATATAGGTTCCCATGCTATAGCAAAGCAGCATAATATGGTTCTTGCTACCCAGTTTAATCATGGTAATCAGGGTAGGGGTTCTTCTAATCAAAGCTTTAGGCCTCCTACTTCTACTAGCAATGTTTTTAGACCTTTTAGGCCTAATATGGGAGGGGTAATCCTATGAAATGTTCACATTGTGGATCCAATAGGCATACAAATTAAAGATAGGTGTTACAGGCTACATGGGTATCTACCTGGTTGGACACCAAGGCCAAGAGGGTTTAGTCAAGGTTTTTCTGGTGGAAATATGGTTCATCAAGTTTCATATCAAGGGGGTGATAGTTATAAGGATGATAGGGTGCTAGGGGGGCTTCCTACTCCTTTGAATATGCAGGGGTTTTCTGATCAAGAAAAGTGTCAAGATTCTGGTCAGCAGCAACAAGGTGTGGCAACACCTAATATACAATCCAATATGGTGTATACTGGCATGACAGGTATGTCTTTAACTTGTTATAATGTTCTTTTAGATAAAAATAAAGATTTTACACAGAGAAATAAAATACGAAATCATTATATGGATTAAAACAAGATTCTAGACAGTGGTTTTCCAAGTTAAGTAGTGCACTTTTGTTTTTTTGGTTTTAAGCAATCTATTGCAGATTATTCTATGTTTACTATTTCTAAAAATGGTAGTTTTTTGGTTTTACTGGTGTATGTGGATGATATTATTCTAGGGAGTGCATCCCAAGAGTTAATAACAGAGGTTAAGGTTTTTTTGGACAATAAATTCAAATTGAAAGATTTAGGCAATTTAAGGTATTTTTTAGGACTTGAAGTAGCAAGAAACTCAACTGGTATTCACATTTGCCAAAGAAAATATGCACTAGAGGTTTTAGCAGATGCAGGTTTATTAGCTTCTAAACCAACTTCTTTTCCAATGGATACAAAACAAAAATACACAAACACTGATGATAATCCTTTTGAGGATATTACTTTATATAGAAGAATGGTTGGTAAATTATTATATTTGACCATTACCAGGCCAGACATTTCTTTTTCTGTTCATGTGTTAAGTCAATTTTTAGCAGCACCAAGTCAGTCACACTATGCAGCTGCAGTAAGAGTTCTCAGGTACATAAAAAAAGACCCAGCTCAAGGTATATTTTTTCTCTTCTAAATCTTCTTTAAATTTACAAGCTTTTAGTGATTCTGATTGGGCTGCATGTATAGATACTAAGAGGTCAGTTACAGGGTTTAGCATTTTCTTAGGTACATCTCTTATATCATGGAAAAGTAAGAAGCAAAAAGTAGTTTCAAGAAGTAGTGCTGAGGCAGAATATAGGGCTTTAGTTGTTACTAGTTGTGAGGTTTTATGGTTGCTAAGTCTGTTAAAAGATCTAGGAATTAAAACAGAAAAGCCAGTTTCTTTGTTTACAGATAGTAAGTCAGCACTTGCTTTAGCTTATAACCCAGTAAATCATGAAAGAACCAAACATGTTGAAGTTGATTGTCATTTTATTAGAGATTTAATTGTTAAAAAGATCATTCATCATCTTCATGTCAATACTACTAACAATATTGCAGACATTTTTACTAAAGCTCTTGGAGCAGCTCCTTTTCAGCACTTATTATTCAACATGGGTGTACTGTGTCTTCATAATCCATCTTGAGGGGGCCATATTGAGTATATTGACTGTTATCAAGACTGATTTGTAATTAATAGTAACTAAGTATTTGTTTCTGTAATATTTCATATTCACTGGACTAGATAGAAACATTCAGTTTTGTACTATTTCTGTTAAGTCTGTAATTGATAAGACTAAATGGAAACTTATGTAAGTATATATATTGTGATTTTACACAGAGAAATAAAATACGAAATCATTATTTTATCTTTCTCTCTCTCTCTACATATATGTATATATACAGCTTAAAAGCTGCTTCTATATTGATCGAGATAAGTCCACCAAAACGTGGAATTTACGTTTCTACATTATTTTTCTGCGACTGCGACGGTAGATTTTTCTTTGGACAACTTATTTGCAAAACTTACTAAATTAGATTTTAATACTAATAAATTATCCGGAACACTTATTTAATTACCACATATGAGTTTTATATAAAACGTGATTAAGATTAACGAACTTGATGACATCATACATAATTTTGAGAAACATTAAAATTATTAATACCGTGTCATAAAGGGCACAATTATCTCCATGAACAAAAATTATTTATTCTATCCCCATGGCTATTAGTCTCTTAGGATGACCATATTAATGGTAGAGCTAGAGCCTAATTGTGAAAGCTAAGTTTACTTTTTATTCTTATTATTAACTTATGAAATTAAATCAACTTTGGAGTTATAAAAAAAATCTAAAATAAAGTTCAAAAATTACCATAAAAGAGATATATACATGGTAGAAAGAACAAAATGAAATTGCATGAGCTGGAAAGAAGAAGCCCTCAAATTAAGACTCGATAATGACGTTGCTTTTGAAAATGACCGAGCAATTTCACTTATTTTTTACACAACCACTATTCCAAGAAAAACTCATGAGGCAACATGTACAGTATAGAGAGATTTTTCTATCGCCAGATAGCCATGCATAACAACATATTAGCATTATATTTTGACATTTTGAGCAAATTAAATAGGGAAATGCTTAATTTGACCATTAAGATTTGGGACTATCCCTCTAACTCAAACTACATCGTATTAGCATCATTATAGGAACAAAACATCAAATTATTGTTTTCGCACTTGAAATCTTACTCGACGCTTTGAATTTTTATTTAGTTTCTTGATGAAATTTTGTTGCCATTTCTTTCCGATCGAAGGAAAACAATTTGAGTTTAATACATTCGGCTCACTGCCTCGTATACCCTTTTGCCATGGAATTTTGCTTTTTTCTCCCTCCTTATTGAAACTCTCGGTATTTGGCCTTTTAATTAGACTGCCTCAAGCCCAGGGTCTCCACATGTTGATTTTGTGAATGTTTAAATTCATTGATTATTGGTTTTGTAATGGAATTTTCAATTCTTTAAAGTTTTTCTTCTGAAATCCGGTCGTGCCAGGTCTGCTTATAAAATGTGCATGGTTAAAAGACGATGATATAGCCTCACGAGTTGCCCTCCTTTTTCGGTTCCTAATTACATGACATCAACTGTTTCAGCAAAAGCAAAAGTGAGGGCAAGTAGTAACCCTAAAGAGCGCTTTCCTGTGATGCCTGAGAACAATACAAAAAGGAGATTTTCTTTACCGTTAATTCCGAATATTGGGCCTTTTAAATGGAATAAGGGGTCGTCGAGAAAAGAGTCGGAGTTCCTAAAATGTAGAGTCTTTGAATCTCCACGGGTTCCTATTTCTATTTATTCTACAGTCGGGAGGAAGCCGTTTAACAGATTTGTGTGATTGAGTGATTAATTCCCTACTTAAAACAATGTTTCCATATAAAATGGCTTGGAATATTTTGTTTTGTTTGATTAATATGAAAGGTATGTAATTAATTCTGAGTGGCATGTAGAACATTAAATAATGACGTATTTTGAAACTATATATAGAACAAATTTCATTTAGATTTTAGAGATAGTTGGAAGAATGTTCATTTTTACTGCATTAGCTGTACTATACTATATAGAAATATGTCAACAGTAGATACACATGGGTGATATAACTAGAGCAATTACACTTTGCTACATATATATATATATGCCGATTCTATCTAAATATTTATGTTGATATATACTAATACAAATATGGTGATACACCACGCTGGCTAAACCCTAGCCAAATTTATTAGTATTTGTTAAAAGTTGCTAGTCATATATATTAAGTTAGCAAAACAAAAAACACTCTTAAAACTCATTGCGGGACAATTTGAATCATTCTCTTTTACTTTCTCCTCCATTCCGTTTTTTAGACCGAGTGCAAAATCGTACTTATTAGTTACAATTTATAATTAATAATACAAGTGCGATTTTGATTTTTTTTAAAAAAATAATATCTCTCTCTCTCTCTACATATATGTATATATATACAGCTTAAAAGCTTCTTTTATATTGATCGAGATAAGTCCACCAAAATGTGGAATTTACGTTTCTACATGGTATCAGAGCAATAATTAGCTCTTTCCGCTGTTATTAATCCACATATTTGGATTCAATTGGGAAATTAGGGTTCTTGATCAATAATTGGGGGTTTCTGAAAATTTGGGGTTTTCTACGATTGAATCGTCTTTTCGCCTGGTATTCGCTGAAACTCTTATTGTTTCTTTGTATTTTATTGGCTCTAACGAAAATACTAGTACATCTTTAGTTAATCCTATCTTGAATGGTCTTAATTTTCATTCTTGGAGAAGAGCCATGGAAATCTCAATAGGGGCTAAATCAAAATTAGGGTTTGTAACTGGTTCCTTGTCGAATCTTTACTGTCGAGAATCCGGATTATGGGTACTGAACTTAAAAGTTCACCCAGCCTCTAATTTTTATAAATTAACTATTAGATTAGGTTTTCATGGCTTAAATGTATATTTGCAAAAAGTCCATGAACTGATTCCACACCTTGGATGCTAAACTTCAGCAATAAATACTAATTTTTTTTTATAAATACTAAATTTTTTTTTTACCTACAAATACTAAAATTTTCAATTTTATTCACGCTTCTCGTTTCCATTTCCCATTTCGATTCCGGCTGTTGTTTTTCATCCTGGAAAACAGCATATGATTCATATGCTTAGATTAGATTTTTCAAAATTGAAGTTTTTAAATATATACATATAAATAAATTTAAAAGATTGAAAATTTTATTCACTTGTAGATCACTTTGAATATGACCTAATGGTTGATGTAATAAGAAAAAATGCCAAGCCATCCCTGAAACCCCGAGCAAAAGAAGTCACGGTCCGCACTTTGTATTATTTTTCAGTGTGTATTTATATAATTTTACATGTATTATTTTTCAGGCTAAAATCATTAAATCAAATTTGTAGTTATCAAGTTGTTGAGAGCATGAGGTTGGGGTGAAACCAGAGTTTGCTGCCAGCAATATCTAGGATTGAAGGAAATAAGCTAATTTTGTAGGTGATATTTTTGTAGTAAACAAAATCGAGATTCATTCAGGTGCTTGCCATGGGTGGACATTTCAGTACTCTTTGAGAATCGCGGAAATGGATGATGTAAAAGTTTTTACTGTAAACCACCAAGATTTTACTCTTTCTTGTTAGCCTTTGACAACACCACTGTGTAAACTCACCTTGTAATTGAATTTTCATTTGCAGAGACGTTCTTATGTTACCATCCTCAACTAAAGCCCTTTTCTGTTCTATTTATTGGGATCAACTTTTTGGCTTCTGATATGGAGTTAGTTCACTTGTCTCGTTCAAGCTTTTAAGAAATATTATTGGGGGATGGTTTGTATGGCGGACCCTTATTGAAATAATTGGAATTAGGGGCAAAAAAAACCCAAAACTCTTGCTTCTTTCTTCCATTTAGTTCAATTCAGATATTGTCAAATTGGTTCGAGAGATAAATAACTGAAAACTAGTTAGCTATCGGATCGAGATCCACCAAGAAGAAACCAAGGAAGAGTGGTGGTGGTGTACGTCGATGATGGATCTCCGATGTGTGAGGGGGTGGTTGGTTGAGGAGGAGAGAGGGAGAGACCGGCTGAGAAAGATTGTACATGTGATGATCGTGATATGCAGTTCGAAATGGATACCGTGCAGAGGCGGTCCTAATGGAAGACAAGCCAGATTGGGCCTTGGGGCGCACTTCTCTGAGGGCACAAAAAAATTAGACGGTATCATATATGTATACTAGTGGATGTATACCTATGCGATGCGTGTTGTAACGCGTAGTTGTTTGTAATACATAAAAAAAGTTAATAGATGGTTAATTACTAACCTTTTTTCATAATATTTTTTTATGCACCGTTCTCTATCTGGATTTTCAGAATCTCCTCTTCTGTTGTTTGAAGTTGGTATTTGAAATTTTGACAGTTTTATTTCTTGGACATGTGAGTTTGTCATTTTATTTTTTTCCTAATTGCAAAACTATAATTTGTATCATATACAAGGGTATTCCGGGAAATAAAACTTTCGAGCCTTATTTAGATATATCTATATATTATTTAAGTGAAATACCCCTAGTGAGGCATGCCATTTTGTTTTCCAAAAAGAAACCTATTAATAATTGAAATTACAAAAAGAACCGAGAACTTAATCTACCGTATAAATAAGAAGAAGAAAAGGCCGGTTAAAATGATAAAACTACTCTTCTTCCACGTTCAGTTATTCTCGCTTTACCTTTCTCTCTCCATTTGTTCTCTATTGTCTCTTTCTATATTCTATCTTCAATTTCTTTATGAAGAAATTCATCCCGATGTGGATTGTTCTGTGAGATATTTATGAGTCTTCTAAGATAGTTATTATTTTTTTTAATGTTACTTACGTTTTTTTTTTATAATATTTTTCTTGTTTTTAATAATTATAAATATTTTTTTTTATTTCACAACCAACCATCGGGTGGGATCGACGGTCAGCATTATATAAGTCAACTTGACTTAGACTTAGTACTTGTGTACTCATGCCTCGTTTGGTTACAAGACTTGTAGTCCCGGTACTATTAATCATGCAGTAATACAAATGATGATGGTATTTCTAGTCCGGATGATGATTCGACTTAGAAACTATCATTTTGAGGCCTTAATTATGATATTAAATCCAATTTTATATTGCGTAAATAGGTGTTAATATACCATTTTACTATTTTTAATTATTTTTAATACCATTTATCTATTATGAGTGAAAGTTGCCCTTTTTAGGTGCATTTATGTGAAGAATGGAGATAAAAGGATTAAAGATACAAATTGGAGAAGCTAAAAGATCTAAAAGAAGAGGATATTAAAATTATATTCGGTAAAAGGAGCTAAAATTGGGCAACAAAGAAGAGATCAAGTCAAAAAGGATATAAAATTCAGTTTTCGCCATGTGATTCAAATCGGACACCTCTCATCCGAATCAGACACCATCCGCCGCCATAAATTGATGACATGGCACAATCTGATTGGTCAACGTCGTGTGATTCGAATCGGACACTTCTGACCCGAATAAGAGTTTTTTAGCAATTAGGTCATGAATTTTTCTGAGCAGAACACTTTAAATACAATTGTAATCTCTGTAAATTTTTAGGCTTTGTCTCCGGGAAGAAACCCGTAATGTAATTCTCTCTCTTAATTCAATTTATATTATCTTTATTTTATGTTATGTCCTTCTTCACTTCACGATACCTCACCCTTATGAGCCTCGTTCCTTCTCCTTATTACTGAGTTTTAACGGTGATTTATCTCCCTAAATTTTGCCTACTCGGTAATATCCTTCTATCCTTATTCTCTTTTTATTTAATTGTTTATATTTATCTTTATGCATTTTTATTATTGTTTTAGCATAGATTCTACTTTTGATAATAATGAAAAGTGAAGATTGACGACCCTCGTTGATGAGTTTTTCTTTTTTATTAGTTTAGATTAAATAACAAAGGCGTGAGCCATATCGTTATAAAGAAACTAGAAAAACTCATATTTAAATATATTTTAATTGTTTTACATAATCTCATGGGGAACTCGTACTTTCTAGATTTATAAATATTATTACTACGATTGGCCCTAGTGCTCTTGCTAGGTAAAAAAAGCTTTATTTTTATAAATACATTTTTAAGCTGATCAAGTTTTTGGCGCCGCTGTCGAGGATTAATGTTCAAATAATTTTAGTATTTTAAGCACACAAAAAAATAGTTCAATGGTTGATGTAAATTGTTTATTTTGTTAAGTTATTTTTACTTTGTGTTTATTTAGCTTTGGAATTGCGGAATCGATTAAAATTGCATGAACATGTATTATGGATCTGCCCGATTCGCACCAATCTCCATTTGATAGGATCAAGCCTGCCATTAACTACTCCTAATACGGATCTCTCCATTTGATCCGGATCATCCTCGAAGTTTCAGATTTATTATTCGCTTTTATATTTATTACTTAGTTTAGCATTTTTAAAGTTGTTTTCAATTAATTAAATAGCTTTTGACGCATAAAAAAAATTCTTAAATTTTATGTTGATTTAAAGAATCAGTTTTTTTAAAAAAGAGATAATTCGTTATGTTTTGATGAAAAATATATTTTTTGTAAGGGTATATTATAAAAATCCGAATTATATATATATATATATATATAATATTTGTTATGATCTTTTGGTAGATATAGTTGCCTTTTAAGTATATATTATTTTGGAGATATATGAAATATTTGATCTTTTCCAATTATTTTCTTATTGTATTAGAATATTTGCAAACTACCAAATAAAACAAAGATTTTTTTATATTACTTATTTATTTATTTAATATTAACTATTTAATATTATTTATTAAATTACAAAAATTAGAGAAATTCATAATTTTTTTGGGAATGTCAAACTGAATCTCAGTTAGTTTTTCAAAAGATTTTTTTATTATTATAAAATTATTTTTTTTTTTTTTGTATATAGTATTAGTTAACTATTAATATTATTTAGTAATTAATTAAAATAGATTCGAAAAAATCAATTTTTTGAAAGTTAAGCGTAATCTCAGTTTGTTTCTGAAAGAAAAAAAATATTTCTTTTATTTTTTTATTTTTTTATTTTATAATTATTATTAATTATTAATAAAAACTTTTTACTGATTTCAAGAATCAGGTTTTCCTTCTCTAAAAGAGGAAGTAGAATTTAAAATATTTTATTTGTTTTTATTTGATTGATTTTTAATTAGTCCTTTAAAAATATTTAAAATACAATAATATACTTCTATCAATGTATTTTCAGAAAGATAAGAAAATACCTTATCTAATTGTCTTAATCTAGGAATTCAATTAATGAGAATAAGTGATTTATATGATTTTTTTTCCCTTCAGACGTTACTTGAAAAACAGTCATCTTTTGATATATATTGCTCATTGCTTGCCTTCACCTTTCAGTGGCATAGTACATTTCTTTCCTAGATATGAAAATCAAAATTGCCATCATAGGCTATTTGCCCACTCTCATTTTCGTACTTCACATGAGTTTAAGTAGGGCTGATTTGATCGAACAAACTTGCAAACAAACTGCACATTTTGATTTTTGTAAGTCTACTCTAAACTCAGATCCTCGTAGTGTCAAGGCTGTTGATGCGCAAGACCTCGCACAATTTTTGATTGAAGCGATTGAAAGGTACACAAATGAAACCAGTAAGATTATGAACGATTTATGAGAAAAAACCACTGGGATACATATGAAGGGGTTTATCAATATGTGCTCTACTGATTATGAATATATAATTCTGAAGCTTCCCCAGGCGATTCAAAAATTAATAGGTGTGGTAAGCCACATCTAGAGGTGATAAGCCACATCACGTAAAAGGAAAAACAAAAACAAAATAGTAGTGGTCAATTAGTCGGGTCTATTTAATAGGTGTGATTAAGCAAATGTGTGCATGCTCACTAGCCAAAAAATGATATAAGAGTAAGCAAAGCAAACTTTTCAAATCGGAATTACAACTTTTAAAATTTAAGTTCACTTGCCCGTTCAAATCGTTTAAATTAGGAATTCACTTCTAGGGGTGATAAACCACATCACGTAGAAGGAAAAAAAATAGCAGTGGTTAAATAGTCGGGTGTATTTAATATGTGTGATTAAGCAAAGGTGTGCATGCTGACTAGCCAGCCTGCCTCCATGGAGGCCTAAGGGTGGTCGGGGCCTCTACAACTCGGTCAAATCGTTTAAAATAGGACTTCACTTCTAGAGGTAATAACCACATCACGTAGAAGGAAAAAAATACCCCTAAAAAGTAGTGGTTAAATAGTCAGGTCTATTTAATAGGTGTCATTAAGCAAAGGTATGCATGCTGACTAGCCAGCCAGCCTCCATGGAGGCCTACGGGTGGTCGGGGCCTCTATAACTCGTTCAAATCGTCTAAAATAGTACTTCACTTTTAGGGGTGATAAGCCACATCACGTAGAAGGAAAAAAAAACTAAAAAGTAGTGGTCAAATAGTCAGGTCTATTTAATAGGTGTGATTAAGTAAAGGTGTGTATGCTTACTAGCCAACCTACCTCCATGGAGGCCTGAGGTGGTCGGGGCCTCTACAACTTATCCCCGAAGAGCATCCCACATGTTAACGAGCATACAACACCTCACTATATTAAATAGACCAAAGTATCACGCCACCACATTAATGCCCCACTTGGTTACAAGTTATTCGTTAGTTAGCTCGACAATATTTCAATATGATTATATCCTATATAGATTAAATTATACAACTATATTTTGTTGATGTGGGACAAAAAAAAAAGTTTCAGTCCTTTTTTATGATAAACAAGTTTGAATTCCTTTAAAAAGAATTTTGAGTTTGATGTCTCCCAACTCGAATTATATGTAAACGTATTAATAATTTTAATTATCTCGACACTTTTATATCGGAACTCAGCGACCAATTTTACGGTTTTAAATGAAACTAACCGCTAGACAAAATTTCTGCTTGTCAACAAGATGTGAGTGTTTCATTATTGCCAGAGAAGAAAGGGTAAATGAAACAAAAAACCTTCGCTAATTTGATAACATATTGGTCTGTAGGTCCAATGGATTGCAACAAAGAATAAACCTAGAAATTATCATATCAAATTACTCTGTGTAGGACTACGGATCAGACAACATAATGAAGGAATATCTTCTTCCAAAAGTAGTAATTTCAAATTATTTCGATGTACAGCCAATATTTCACAAACTTCCCCTTCTGCACAGCTTCTCAATGCATCACCGCGTAGCTCATCTTCTGTATCTATACAACACTCTCCTCCCGTGATGTGCCCGGGATGCTAAGATGTCGGTAAGTCACTGAATTTTAGGAGAACTCAAGAGAGAAACCAACTCTTCGTGTTTGATAAGCCGAAGGCGCCACAAACAAGATGGGTTGGGGTTCTAATGAAACAAGCTTGATAAGCCCAAAGGCGCCACAAACAAGTTCCGTTAGGATGATTCATCTCACTCCGGAGAGATAAGAAGGGGAGTGATAAGAATCGGGGTTTAACTCGCCACTAACAATCTAAATTTCCACAAATTGCAAGATAAGAGAAAAGGATAAACAAGCAAAAAGCTTAATTCTTTATATCATTCAAGTGTGTTTATAACTTGATACATATGGCTTTATATAGAGCCAAAAACGTCACCCTAATGACAGGATAAGATCTACAACTTAGATTACTTGAATCTAGTTAGATACATTCATTAAAAACCTTTTACACTTATCTATATCATTAAGTATGGACTTTGACCACTAGATACACTTAATATAACCTGCTTAGATTACACCCCCTTGGCAGATTAGAATCATTGAATGTGCAGATTCATGCATCGAATTAATCCACTCCTTGAAATAGCCAAAATTCGATGTATCGGCAAAGTTGCGGCTCAAAGCTATCAAATGAGTTAATTCCTTTGTCATAAGCACTTCATTACCAATTTTGAGCTTCTTAGATTTTGACCGAGTAATCGGACCCACATGAGGAATATTGAGCTTAGATTCATATTCGAATGCTACATGATGCACATCATCCCGTAAGTAGGCACCCACATGGGCACAATCAAGTATATGTTAACGATCTCGGAAGCATGGGAAGCACTCGAAACAGAAATCGGAACTCGAGGCAATCTGGGCCGTTGGATTATAGTGGACACCACATGGGTACAATCAAGTATATGATAATGATGTCGGGAGCATGAGAAGCACTCGAAACAGAAATCGGAACTCGAGACAATCTGGGCCATTGAATAATAGTGGAAAAGGCATTGTGAAATTTATTGAGGGATCAACTTCAGCAAGCACAGGTCCAGGTCCTCTTCCTAGCTAGATTTGCGGTATCAAGATCAGGCCATATAGCCTACAAATAAAACACAGTTTCCGGAAATAATATACAGATTGTTTGATGGTTTGAGTCAAGAGATTCATGTAATTAACTTTCAGGTGGTTTAGATGTGTTTTGGCCACTCTTAAGTATAGAACTTGCATTTTAATGAATGTTCTGAAAAGATAAGACGTTTTCCAGGGTAGATAAAAAAAACTTTGTTGCAGTTCACTTCAAACAAAAAAATAAACAAGCTTGTTCATTTAAAGAGAGACTCATACAAGTATAATATCTTCATAAAATTATTACTTAAGAACAAAGAATGAAACTATTTTATTGGAGGTGTTCAACGGGAGATGAGAATGATGTAGACAGATAGAGCGTGATATATAGACAGAGAGTGATTGATTAGTGATCGAACATGAGATGGTTGGTGCACAAGGTGCCTATTGCCGTTGACACGATTAAACTTTATTAATAATAATTTGATAATTCTACATCAAGTAGTTTGACACATTTGATTTTGGAAAGCAAGAGACTAAAAGAGAGACTAAAAAAGTGGTGGTTAAATAGTCGGGGTCTATTTATTAGGTGTGGTTAAGGAAAGATGTGCATGCCTCTACAACACTTCTAAAGCTTCTCGACGGCTACAACATTTGTCTAGCTTGAATATTGATTGCCAATTTAAATGTTGAGTTGGTTACACCATCTTAATGTTACTAGGGTAACAAGCACACAACACCTAACACCTTACTATATTAAATAGTTCGACATACCACTCCACCACTGTAATGCTCCATTTGGGAGTGCAAATTGTACAACATACTAAAAATTCAAATAAAAATACAGAACCATAAAGCCTACCATAAACTTAAATATTAATCAAAATATAATTTTTTTAAATTAATTTGACATTTTTTTTATGCAAACGAAATGTGAAACCGTTAAAAAAGATGCGTGGGTTTTATAATTGCCAGAAAAGAAAAGGGTTAATGAACCAAAAGTTTTTGCTAATTTGCTAACAGCATCCACAATAGCTGTGTTAATTTTAACAATATTAACTTTGACACATCATCATTTAATTGCATGACTGTTTTTAAAATAACTTAAAATGACTCAGACTGTTTTAAAAATGACGTAAATTGACTCAGTCTGTTTTTTAAAATGACTCGTACTGTTTTTAAAATGACTTAAATCGACTCAGACTGTTTTTAAAATGACTTAAAACGACTTATATTGTTTTTAAAATGACTTAAATCGACTCAGACTGTTTTTAAAATGACTTATAAATTGACTCATCCTGTTTATAAAATGACTTAAATCGACTCAGACTGTTTTTAAAATGACTTAAAACGACTCAGACTGTTTTTACAATGACTTCAAATGACTCAGACTATTTTTAAAATGACTTAAATCGACTCATACTGTTTTTAAAATGACTTAAATCGACTCAGACTGTTTTTCAAATGACTTAAAACGACTCATACTGTTTTTAAAATGACTTAAATCGACTCAAACTGTTTTTAAAATGACTTAAAATGACTCAGATTGTTTTTAAAATGATTTAAAACGACTCAGACTGTTTTTAAAATGACTTAAATCGACTCAGACTGTTTTTAAAATGATTTAAAATGATCCAGACTGTTTTTAAAAAGATTCAAACTATTTTTAATATGAATTAAGCCGACTCAGACCGTTTTTTTTTTTTTTTTTTTTGCATTTTTAGATTTTTGTTGATTTTAGATTTTTTGAGATTTTTAAAATTTTATTCGTGTTTTTTCGGGGTTTTGCCTCTTTTAATTTTTTTTGGATTTTTTCAGATTATTTTTTCATTTTTCCATATTTATTTTTTGGATTTTTTGGATTTTTTTTTTACTTTTTACATTTTTATTGGTTAGTTAGGGGAAATTGACCAATATTTAATTAGTTTCAGTTTCATGGACTAATTTTTAATTAAGTTGTAGATAAGGTAAAAAAATCATATAAATCACTTATTCTCATTAATTTAATTCCTAGATTAAGACAATTAGATAGGGTATTTTCATATCTTTCTAACGATACTTTGATAGAAGTAAATCACAAGCGTGGCAGGATTTAATTTGATATCATTAGTGATTACCTAATTTAATTTGTTTAGATAGATTTTTAATATTTTATATCAAAATATGACTTTTTTTCAAGCAACATCTAAAGGAAATATCATAAAAGTCACTTATTCTCGTTAATTTAATTCCTAGTTTAAGACAATCAGACAGGGTATTTCTATCTTTCTAATGATACATTGACGGAATTAAATCACAAGCACATCGGCAGGATTCGATTCGATATCATTAGTGATTACCTAATTAAGTTTTGATAGATTTTTCATTTAGGCTCTGTTTGTTTCGTAGTAAAATATTTACGGGGGGAAAATATTTTTCAACATATAAACTCATAAAATTATAAGTATAGAAGATATTATTGACTTTTTTTAGATTTTTCAAATTTTCTTGGGTTTTTTAGATTTTTCGGAATTTTTTGTTTTATTTTTTCAATTTTTTTGTTATTTTTTAGATTTTTTCCTATTTATTTATATTTTAATTGGTTAATTAGATTTTAGCCTTTTCAAATTTTCTTGGGTTTTTTAGATTTTTCGGTATTTTTTGTTTTATTTTTTTCCATTTTTATGTTATTTTTTAGTTTTTTTCCTATTTATTTATATTTTTATTGGTTAATTAGATTTTAGCCTTTTCAAATTTTCTTTGGTTTTTTAGATTTTCGGAATTTTTTGTTTTATTTTTTCCATTTTTTTGTTATGTTTTAGATTTTTTCCTATTTATTTATATTTTTATTGGTTAATTAGATTTTAGCTTTTTCAAATTTTCTTGGGTTTTTTAGATTTTTCGGAATTTTTTGTTTTATTTTTTTCAATTTTTTTTTATTTTATAGATTTTTTCCTATTTATTTATATTTTTATTGTTTAATTAGATTTTATCTTTTTCAAATTTTCTTAGGTTTTTTAGATTTTTCGGAATTTTTTTTTTCCATTTTTGTTATTTTTTAGAATTTTTCGTGTTTTTTCCTTTTTTTATTGGTTAGTAGATAGAATTAGACTAATTATTAAATAATTTTGAAAGAATAGACCTATAATTAATAATAGTTATAATACTAGTAGTAGAAAGAATATAGAGAAATGCTCCGTAAACCGTTTACAACTTTATTTGCGGGGTAATCGTTTCCCCCAATTTTACTGGATATGTGGGAAAAGTTTTCCAAAAAAAAATGTTTTACGTTAAACCAATCACCCGGAAAATCTATTTTACCCGTAAATGTTTGTTTACCCCCATTTTACAGCAAAACAAACAGAGCCTTAGGCTCCATTTGTTTCAAGGTAAAATATTTGTGGGAGGAGAATGTTTTCCCGGAAATGTTTAGCAATGAAATTTTTTATTTGTTGTCATTTTCCGGAAGTTTGGCACACACGATTTTTTCCTTGTAAAATTAAGGGATATTGTATACGTGGACTAATTCTATAAACTTTTTTGGTTTTCTAATATAAAGTAAAAAACTTAACAAGCCATGGAAATATATTTAGACATCGTCATTATTTGTATCATCAGCCAAATAATGTGGGTATTGATAATTATAATTTATAAGTGATAATTAAAAAAATTGACTTCCAAAAAGATGAATATATACAAAAAAAATAATTGTCAACGAAATAAGAGATATAATTACAAATTATATATACCCACCAATCACCAAATTAAGTATTGCTACCTTATTTACAATTTAATTAAGTATTACTCCATAAAACTAAAACTAATTAAGAATTAATCCATTTCAGCGACGCCCATTCAGAGAGCGACACGTGTCAAATATGCGCTACGCGCGAAGCACTAGATCATGCCCACTGTTTGATGAATTTACAGCATTGCCTAATAGTTTTAGATATTATCATTTCAGTATATTTAGTTCAAATCTAATTATAAAAGGCTATATAATTCAAATTTTTGATACATTAAATCATAAAAATTAAATGAAAATAGGAAGAAGTAGGAAAAATTCAGAAAATTTAAAAACAAAATTTTTTAAAAATCTGAAAAAATACAAATAAAATCTTTAAAAAATCTCAAATTTTTTTAAAAAATAGTCTGAGTAATTTTAAGTATTTTAAAAATAGTCTGACCCATTTTAAGTCATTTTAAAAGCAATCTGATTCATTTTAAAAATAGTCTGACCAATTTTAAGTCATTTTAAAAAGAGTCTGACACATTTTAAGTCATTTTAAAAAGAGTTTGACCCATTTTAAGTCATTTTAAAAAGTATTTAACTCATTTTAAGTCATTTTAAAAAGAGTCTGGCCCATTTTAAGTCATTTTAAAAAGAGTGTGACCAATTTTAAGTCATTTTAAAAAGAGTTTGACCCATTTTAAGTCATTTAAAAAAAGAGTCTAACCCATTTTAAGTCATTTTAAAAACAGTCTGAATAATTTTAAGTCATTTTAAAAGAGTCTGACCCATTTTAAGTTATTTTAAAAACAGTCTGACTCATTTTAAGTCATTTTAAAAAGAGTCTGACTCATTTTAAGTCATTTTAAAGACTGTCTGACTCGTTTTAATGCATTTTAAAAATAGTCTGACTCGTTTTAAGTCATTTTAAAAACAGGCTGATTCAAATGAAGTCATTTTAAAAACAGTCTGGCTCAAATTAATATATTTTAAAAAGACTTCCTATTTGAGTTTGATTAGGATTCGTTATAAACGTGATCTTAATCTACTCATTGGACAATTGGGTGAAAATGATGATAAAGAGTTCTCGTAGTTTAACTTATAAAAGTTGGAGAAAAACATGTTAAAAGTTGACAAAAACACAAAAGACTTTACGAACTTAGCAGATACGATGTATACATAGGGAAAGCCGTGTGCAATGAAAAATGCAAGCACGGCTTGGGGAGGGGTTTTTACTTGTTTAACAAGGAATTTATCTACTCCATCCGACTAGTTCCGGGTTCGAATCCCGGGCAACCCAATGTCACATAGGTATATAAATATGTATTCTATTTTTTTTTATAAAAATCGTAGCAAGAATATATTCTCTAAATTTGATATTTGGATTCGAATTGACGATCAACCAATACCAGTATTATTCCCAATTGGTCAAGGAAGTTTTTCTGATGGTATGCCTTTAGGAATCTCTGGTACTTTCAACTTCATGATCGTATTTCAGGCTGAGCACAACATCCTTATGCACCCGTACCATAGAGAAGGGGCCATAAACTAGAAAGTCTTGACCAATTTGAAAGATCATTTAATGTAGTTGAAATAACTGAATTTTGGTTTGGTCGATTAAGTAAAGGAAACTCAATGGAATTCATAACTACCTCCAAAATTTTTCGGTAAACTACTAGGGGCTCATGTAGCCCATGCTGGATTAATCGTATTCTGGGCCGGCGCAATGAACCTATTTGAAGTTTGATTACCAAACAATTGGGTCGCTTATAACAATACCTAGCCAATTTACTGGATTTTTATTTTATATATAAGTATATAAGTTTAAATTATTCTTTCACGCATTCATTGAAAGGCGGTACTTGTAATTCCAGAGGAATCATTACCGCAGGGTCAATCTTAATAAATTTCATCGTACGTAAATAAGAAATACTTATTCCAAATAAAAATGCGGGAGAGAGAAAAAAATGCTACAACTAAAGTGACCAAAACTAAACTATAAACACGGATCTCCACACATCTATCAACTGATTTTCAAGTTGGCACCAAGGTCCATGGCCATCTCGAAATATTGTATAACATATGTGTAGAGATCTGCATATGTTATACAATAAGGTATCATGAACTTCACATGCTCATACTCATAGGAAGTTGTCATGGTACTCTCAAAAGTCCGCCATCTGTCTATGTATTTGTATATGACCTCTTACCACCTCATGTTTTCCTAACAAAAACTGGAATGACCCTACGTGTTTTTCCACCATCATTCGTTCATTCACCTCTTTCCGCCACTCTATCAAAGACACAAAAACTGGGTGCTCGCACACTTTTCTGAAATCTATCATGCAAACAATTCTTTCCACCACCGTGGCGTATAATAATCCGTACGCCTCTGAGCGCTTAGGGTATAATCAGTAAACTACACTCTTATCCCCAGCATGAGCGATATAAAACAAATTACCACCCTTACGCTCTTATGGGAAATACCACCCCCTCCAAACAAGCATTGTTTCCCTCTTTCACGACCCTTGCAAAATTGGGTGCTACCACTCTCTACAGACTTATTGAACCATTCTCACATACACCTCTTTCCCCCTTCGTATGCCTTACAAAATAGTCAAACTTGCACCTCCTTAGTGTATTCAGGTTAGTCGCACCGTCTCTCACTCTCATGCGATATGCAAAAACTGAAAGCCCGGTTTGCACAATTTGTGTATCCCTTATTCTTACACCATCTCCCTACCCTTTGAATGTCGATAAAACTTATCATCATGTTGGTGTTCAATTAGTTAGCAAGTGAAAGAAGAGGGAGACAGAGAGGACGAAAGTTATGGTTTTACTTTAGTTCAGATGCACGAATTTATAAATTTTTGCCACATTAATGATCAAAATATGGGTAATTTGAATAGGTTATAAAGATGACCCTTGCTACCACTCAAGTAAAACCATTACAATCATTCTCTCTCTCTATCTAGCTCTTCTCTCTACGACCAACAACCTGAACACAAACATGATGATTAGTCATATCGACATTCGAAGGGTTAAAAGATGGGGTAAGAATTAGGGTTGTTTAAATTGCGCCAACATGAGCTATTGTTTTTTCATCTCACACGGGGGTGAGAGACGGTGCCAGTTCCCTGAATGTATGAAGGGGGCGCAAGGTAAACTGTATTGTAAGGTCCACGGAGGGAGAAAAAGATTAAAATCCCGTATTTTAATTCTATTTTATATTTGCTATTAGTGTTATAATATGATCTTCTTGGAACTACTTTTGACATTTTGGATAGATAATGAGGTCGTTTGGTAATTGGTAATGTTAGGATTCATGTATTAAGATTTTGTTCTGCTATGGTAACTAATTAATTGTGTAGGTAGAGAGTTTTGTAAAAGATGAGTTATTAAGACACTTAAATGGGAAATGGGGATTAAAAGAAAGAAGACGTTTCTGTAAGTTTTTATAGGCCATGTTTACATACGTATAAATATAGAGGGAGAGAAACCAAAATTGAAGAGAGAGGGAATTCCATCAGTGAGACTGAGAGCGGGCTGTTTAACAGACAATCAGATCAAGGAGCAAGTGAGTAGTTAGAGTCTTGTTCACCCTCCCAGCCAAGTAAGCTAATTAGCTTAAGTAGTATATTCTTTAATTACTAGTCTGAGTATTTTTATTTAGATCATGAGGTTTAATTGATATCTAAGCCTTTAACCTAAGTGAAATACCATATAACAAATGTAAATTATGGGATATTCGACAACTGACATAAGAACCGGTGCATCATTGACAGGTCATAGCAGTTTTAGCGGTGATATACTGAACTTAGTGGGTTGGATCATTCAATTACCTTTGTGGACTAACATATGAAATCTGTAGTTACCTGAACTGGATTATTCAAATTTAGTTTGAAATGCTCTTTCGAAAAAGTATTTATGGTGTTCGACTTTAAGAAAAGGGTATGGAAACTTATGGTTAAGTGGTCTGTTATTACAGTAACGGTTTACGAATCAATGATTGGTTATAATTATGTATATTCTCAAACTTAAGAACAAAATGTGTTTAGCTGGCAGACTTAATTTGAAGTACTAGATGTCAAATAAAATTTTAGTAAAGGAGTTGCTGGGAATGTTTGAATCGGTAGTGCAGATTAAAGTCCTTAAGTTAGCTTTGATATAATTGTTGATGGATAGTTATCGTATCATATTTTTCAGGTTATTAATTGTTCTGTTGTAGAAGAGTTTCGGGTTTTTCAACTCGAGTCAGGTGAGTGGGTTTTGTCTTGCTATTATAAATATCCCGTTGCAACTTTTGATAATATTTTACAGGCTCATGAGTATTATTTTTCAAGTACTATTTATATATGGAAACATTGTTTTTATATTGTTACGAAAACAAAGAAAATAAAAGAAAAAAATAAAAGAATGAAAAAGAAGAAGTGATTTATATACAGTGGATCTGTATAAAGAGAACGAGTTTATATCTTATAAAGATAAATGTTATATATAGTGTATCTATATAAGATTTCCAAATTTATTATTTTTATGATTTGCTTATGATTTCTATTTGGGAACATGAGAATAAGTCCAACGGAGAATCCCCGAATAAGGGAAAGAGGAAAGTGGGGTGACGTTGGCAACTAAACAAAAGAGTTTAGTTCTCAACGGTTAACTTAGCGATTGTACAAGCTTTGTTAACCGGAACGTTTTAAGAAATAGACTCAGCCGTCATGCTGTGGTGGCCTTAATTACGTAGTGCACGTATGGTTTATACACCTGAGAAAAAGATCGACGGTAAAGAGATTGAGGAAGTCAATCGGGCTTGGTACTCTAAGATATATCATTTTGCTTTTATCATAAAAAGAAATAAAGAGATTTTATTATTACTATTGCGATGGATTTAATTTTGATGAAAGAAAAGTGAAAAGTTTATTTATCTTTTATATTCAAGTAATTTCTAAATACTTATGCATTGGGAATTTTTATTAAACAAATTATTATTTTGCAAGAAACTGAAAAGGAAAAATCTTATTTTCGACCCGTATTATATATTGTGAGGATTTCTCTCTCATTGAGCTCGTTTGGCTCACCCCTCTCTCTTTTAAAATGTTTTCAGGTTAACGAGAAGTTAAGTAGGGTTGATATCGAGTCAGTTTGAGGACCAGACAGAACTTTAAGATTATGTGTTAAATTCCGCTGCGATTATATTTTTATTTTAGCTTGTAAGAGATTAAGTTCTTGTAATAAACGTAATTTTTGAGATTATATTTAATGAAGTTTTTGCTAGAAAATTGAGCTTATTTAATGAGTTATTTAGCGAGTGTTTAATAATTATTTCATTTAGGCTTTGTTTAGCACGTGCCGCCACACGTGTTATTCAGCTGTGTGACACCCCCGGTTCTGGGATGTTACATTTTTATGTTACATTTTTGGTATCAGAGCTGAAGGTTCTAGGCATTGTTTGATGGCTCGGTTACTCTAGATGAAGTCACATTAGATGAGGTCTGGTCCCGTAGTGCTTTAGGTCATATTTTTTGTTGAATACCAAGTTACTTAATTCTGTGGTTGCGGGTTTGTAGTTAACTTAGGAATAAACTAGGGTGTTTGACCGTTTTGTTTAGTGACTGTTTGTGACAAAATAGATTTCGTGGTAACTTAGGGGTCAATTAGACTTACTTGTCCCTATTTCCTTTATGTTGTCAAGTGCTTTGATTAGTTAATGGATTAGTTTGAAAAATGGAATCAATTTTTTTTTTATATATTTGATGGTGACTTAAAGAATTGTTTAAGATCGGAAAAAAAATAAAAAAAATTGTTGGTTATAAAATCTAAATTTGTGTTGATATAATGATTATTTGAGGTATGAGCTGTCCTTAATCTATATTTTACATGACTGTTAGCCGTTTAATTGTAGTTTCAAGAATATGATAATATGGAATTATGTACATGGGTGAAATTTAAAATCAGGTAGATTATGAATGAGTGTGGATACTTTCTCTGATTGTTTAGGAATAGCAAATGCAAAAGCAAGTTATTGATGGTTTTCCGGGAATATTATTACATTGTGATTTTAGATATGAAGTTGTTGAATGTTGTTGACGGCGTGTTCTCGTGAGTATTTTATTTTGGTCAGTAGGAAGTTAGCATTTTTGTTGTTGTTTCTTTTGGTTATAAGTGGATGGTATGGTTCACGAGCTTTGGTTTGAGCACAAGATAATTTGTAGTTTTCGGACATACATCGGATGTACTTTTAGTGGTTTTTAACTGTATCCCATTTTACATTATCTAGTACTTTATACTCATATAACATTTGAACTTGGGACATAAGTATTTAATTAGTGAGATTTTCAACAATGGAACTTTTTTTTTAGCCCTGTTGGTATGGTCGGTGAATAATTAATTCAGTTATAATTGATGGGGGAGAGAAACTTAACCGGCTATGTGAGTGATAATTGGACTGTGATGTTTGATCTTAGGTATGACTTTTTATCAGTTATAAAAGCTTTAAGATTGGTGGTTATAGAAGCTTAAATTAGTGGATCATTCTGGTGTATATCAAAATCCATAGCTTCATGTTTGGTAAACCTTAGGTGCGATTTAATGTCAAATATTCGAGGGAAGATAAGTGGTCTTTAAATAAATAAAAATTTCCCCTGTCTATAACTAGCAAGTATTAAGATATCTTTTGTCTACATAATTAGGAGTAGGTTTCAAGCCTGAATAGTTATAGTCTGTCAAGAATTGTCAAAAACCAAAATATGGTGGTTACTCTATTGATCCGTTTGCTAGTAAGAAAACTAACGGTCCTCATGAAAACATATATTCTCTAAAGTTTCAGGTTGATTGTATCTTATATGAAGACTTGATGCTGGTTTATAAAAATGAGACAAGGACAATGTTGTGGGGGTTAAGAATTTAGTTTACTATTCTATTTTATTTTCCTTCAGTAGGTTCTCTGCTTAAAAATAGTTGTAACTTCTTCAAAGAGTCACTTTTGTAATATGCTTTGGTTAAGTTTTAAAAACCAGGAATTGAAACAAGAATTAAGTTAATGAGAGTTGAAGAGTATTATTAAAGCGAGAAATGATTCAGAATAGGAAACGATTTACAACGTACTGCTGATTATAGGTTCGAGTTCCATCAAGGGTATATATCTATGTTTTG
Organism: Primula veris; assembly: GCA_963682055.1. Lineage (NCBI taxonomy): Eukaryota > Viridiplantae > Streptophyta > Magnoliopsida > Ericales > Primulaceae > Primula > Primula veris. The sequence goes on along the minus strand of OY821748.1, from coordinate 23,562,221 downwards.
GTTGACTCTGCCAGGGTATATTATGTACTTGGGCATGTTTGGCTTCAGGTTAAAGTAATGGTTCAGCGTTGTCGCTTTTATTTATTGTATGGCCTGGTTCAACATTTAAATTGTTTAAGGTAAAATCAGGAGAAAAGTTGTAAGAGCTTGATCTTGTTAAACTCAGAAAATTGATTGATGTTCTAAATCTGATATTACTTTTGTTTGTGGCTGGAATGTAGAAAAAGGGGCTAGCTCTTGTATGATTCAAGTTCAACTTTGATTATCTTAAGGTAAGAAGGAGGATGGTTTTAGTTAATTTGGTTCCCTCATTTTGGTTGGTTTGAAGGACTTGCATATAAGTAGTTCGATATAATTATATAGAAGTGTGAGATTTTGGTAGTTTATTGTCTGTATTATATTTAAGGAATTCTGTTTCTATAACTAAAGTATAACTGATGATGAGCTAAAAAGGACAAATGATATTATCAGAGTGCGCAGCGAAAGCACGGGAAACAAAAATTGATGTCGGGGTAAAGGGGTTATTAACGATAAGGTGGAGTCCAGTTCAAATACAGTTATGTAAATTTTGTTCCATTGAAAGTTTCTTATTTGTAGGCGGAACATTGCAGAGAATTAGAAATTATGAAAAGTTGGGAGTACTTGAGTCACGTGGTTTTCTATGTTTATAAAGAGTAAAGATACCAGAGCGCGTGGTTTGTTATTAACCTTGTAGTTCGAATTTTCCTTCAAGTTTTCGTTATTAACTATAGGATAAGAAATGCTTTGGATTATTGTTTAAATAGTATATGAGAACCACAACATAACTGATGAGTCGTCGCTGAGAATGGACATTAAGGATACAAAAATTATCTTTTGAGTTGCGGAGTATGTAGCGAGCAATTTTAGATCTATGTTGTCTCGATATAGTGATAGGTGATGACGATGTTATATTTAATTTATCATAACTGAAGGTTTGCTCAGTCTTTATACCTTCTTAATTTTGGTTGTAATTGCTTGATAAGAAATAAGCAAAGTTGGGGATAGTCTTAGCTGTTGCGTTATTTAGTGAATAATTTTATACATGTTGTGGTGGTGAGATTATGGTTTGGGAAGGTAATGTTACTAAGAGTTGTACGTTATGTATAAATTAGTACAGTATGATAGACGTTACGAATTCAGGTGGCTTTGACAGGTTCGTAGTATGGGTGAAACAAGAAAGCATACATGATGATCTGATTAGTATCTAAAAGGCAAAGTAGGACTTTCATTTCTTTCCCAGGTGGGCCGGTTGGATATTGGATCTCTTTTTTGCCTGTTAAATATGATATAGATACTACTATACGGGGAGATTTTTCAATGATCCAGACTTCGCTGGGTCATTGTTTCGAATTTACATACAATGTAAATATATAAGAATTGAGGCTCTTTGTAGGGAATTCTATTGATTTACGGTCCGGTTCGGCGCTACCGAATTTATCATGTAATTTTTTTGTGAAAAATACTTTTATAAACAAAAGTTCATAAAAAGTTTAACTAATATAAATAAATAAAATCTTATAATTTCAAACTTATAGAGATATAAATATTTTGGAGGATGTACGAGAAACTGAATACAAAGTATATATTAGAAGAAAGTAAAACAAAATGAGAAAATATAAAACTTTAGGATTGAAAAAGATGTTCTTAAGTTATGGAATTTAATTCTTATATATTATGGTTCTCATAGACGATACCAGTGAGGTTACACTCCTAGCCCCTCAAGAGGGCTTAATTTCTGTAGCATCAAATGACGCCGTCCCTGAAAATCTAGAATATAAACAAATCACATTTGAAAGTCCTTAATTAATAATGCTTCCACATGGATGGGTTGATTATGAGTAGTTAGCAAGGGTTGCATCTCGTCCCCAAGGCCCATTTATATCTATGTGTTTTTTGCTCCTAATACCATCAAGGCTGTTTGTTCCAAAGTCTGAGTGAGCTTTTAATTTCGAGGCAATTTTTAATTGCTACATTTTAAAACTACTAATTTAAGAGTTGGTAGCACTTTCAAAATAGTTATTGCAAATTAGTAGCCATTTTCAATATATACATAAGTCCAACACATTTTGTCCAATAAAACTTTGATCAAAACCAAGACCATTGACCGGTCTCCGGCGTTGACCGGCATTGACCGGTATTAACCAAAAAATAAAAAATGTAAAAAAAAGAAGAAAAACTCAGAAAAAATAAAAAAAAAACCCAGAAAAATTAGAAAATTTGGAAAAAAAAAACTAAATAAATGGAAAAAAATTAAAAAAATCCAAAAAATTCTAAAAAAATCCCAAAAATATTTTTCTTACTAAAAAAATTAAAAAATATTTTTTTAACAAACTAATACAAAAATTATAAAAATTCCGGAAAAATAAAATTCAGAAAAAATTAAATAATCCAGAAAATTTATAAAATTTGGAAAAAAAATAAAAAATATGGAATACAAAATAAAATTTGGAAAAAAAAAATAAAAAATTCTTAAAAAATCCAAAAACTTATTTTTTTTGACAATTTAATACAATTATTTTTGAGAATCTAATGCAAGTTTTGTGTGAATCTAATACAATTTTTTTGATAATCTAATACAATTTTTTTATAAATATAATGCAAATTCTCGACAATCAATCTAATACAAATTTTTGTGACAATCTATTATAATACAATTTTTTAACAATCTAATAAATTTTTTTTGGCAATTTAATATAATTTTTTTTTTACAATCTACTGAATTTTTTTGACAATCTAATACAAAATTTTAACAATCTAATTTATTTTTTTGACAATCTAATGCAATTTTTGTGACAATCTAATATAATTTTTTTAACAATGTTCTAATACATGTTTTTGGACAATGTTGTAATACAATTTTTTTGACAATCTTCTAATACAATTTTGACAATCTAATTCAATATTTTTGACAATCTAATTGTTTACAATCTAATACATTAGAATGTCAAATCCATAAATTTTTGAGTCAAAACCATAATTATTTAGACATTTTAGGTTAAAATTATGTTTTTCTAAACACTAAAGCCTCATTTATTAAACTCTTATAACTCATGGATCAAGTTGCAATTGCACAATTTTATTGAATTTACAAGTGATGGTCCGGGAGAATGAAAGCAGCTATGGTTTGTCAACCTAGCCGCCAGCTGCCAGCCACCACATTCCATTGCTACCATCGGCAACTCGGATTCGTCCCATCGTCAACGACGTCCGTATATGTTTATGTATATACATATACGTCCGTCACCACATGCCCACGGATAGAGACAGAGAGAGATCCGGGGGAGAGAGTGAACGAGAGATATATATGTATATGTGTGTGTATGTATGTATATATATATATATATATATTCTCGATTTATTTTGTTTGTTTCCTCCTTTTTTTTGTCTGGTTTATTAGCTCTAATTGGAAGATGGTGATGAGATTGATGCTATGTTGACACGAGGCGTATATATATATAAAGAGGTCGTTACAGATCTGTGAGGAGAGAGAGAGTGCGGTGAGTAGAGGGAAACATATCTGATTGACCGTTGCTGGAGTTCTGATAGTGGTGGAGCTCCGGTCAAGTCGTGGTGACGGTCATGTTTGTTATTCTAGAGAGATAAAGTGTTATGAGGCAATGGAGCAGAATATAATTATAGTGTAATACAATAATTAGACAAGTGAGTTTAACTATTTATATCGATAGCACGATAAGAATTTACATTAGCTAGTACTTATAACTCTCATATCTGGGAAAATTGTTAAAATATTACTCAATCTATCAATTTTTAGCGATCAGATAACCAACCTAACATTTTTTTTCTAATTACATAACTTATACGTTTCGCTCTGATTTGATACCCAACCTATACGCATTTAGTCCAATTAAGGGAGTTAATCTGTATTCGATCATCGGTTTTTAACGAATACTAAATCTACTTTACTATTCATTAACCTATGTTAAAACTTCAATTTTTTTATTAAATAATTTAAAGTGAAATCACTACTTAAAATATTTCAGTTAATTAGGTTAAAATGATCGGATGTGGGTTTAGTCTCTTAATCAGGGGCGGACCCAGGGGGTGGCTGTGGCCGTCCCCGGCAGCGATTTTCAATTTATTTTTTTGTTATATGTGTAATTTAAATTTTTTTAAGATATATACATTTATGGCTCACCTAATTAAACAAAATAATTGTTGGTATAGTGGTAAAATTGGCTTTAAGCTAGTGGAAGGTTAAGAGTTCAAATCATGCTATTTGTTTTTTTTTTAAATTCTGTTTTTTACCTTAAAATTACAAATTTCATAAATGACAATTGTATTTTTTCAAACAAAGATTACTAAAAAAAATTATTTTATTGTTCAATACCGTTTGTCTTAACTTCATATTTATTTTATGTTATGTTAAACATAGAAAAAATTCTTTATTTTTGTATTAGATCTTATTTATTTTATTCTCTATTTGATTTATTTTTTACACCACGGTCCCCCAAAAAACCATACTGGTTCCGCCCCTCCTCTTAATTGTAACGAAAATATATAGGTTAAGTAATAAATTAGAAAATGTGTCAAGTTGGATACCAAATCACTAAAATATAATAGGTTGGGTACCATTTTAACATATTTACTATATTGATAGATACGGGACATGTTGATAACTTATGAATTCCGCTCTCTTCTTGTGTTGAAAATAATGGTAATATGAAAATTGCACTTATAATTGATAGAACATAAAAATTGGACCCGAATATTCTATTCGGGTATTAATCAACCCACACTTCGTAAAGGGGTATCCAATGCTTAAATGGGTCATCACATGCCTCTCATTGAGAATAAGAGTGGATATTACTAAAAGCCCAAGCCCATTTAATTAGGGACCCACGTCTGAAAAATCCCATGAGATGGAGACATTTGTCAACATCTTAGGAGGCATAATTGCCTATAAATAGCCAAGTACCCCCCCTGAAAGAAGGACCAGAAAATCTATCCAAAAAATATAGAGAGAAGTAGAGAAAAGAGAGAAACTAGTCAAAGCTTATCACATCAAGAAACAAACCGAGCAGAGAAAGAGCCGAGTACCAAAGAAGAAGGAGAAAGACCAAGATAAGAGATCAAATAGTTAAATCGAGCACGATTGTAGTAAGGAAATTGTTATCCGAACAAGTGTAATTATTGAGCAATAATAAAGACCAAGAAGTGTTCATTATTTACAGTCCATTCATCATTATATTATTGTTGAAAAGCCTAACGCCACCGACCAAAGTTATGGCTTTATCAAATGGCGCCGTCTCCGGAAATCATCTAGTTCCCAACTAGTTTAGAAGTCGAATACCAATACTCTACCAGACGAGCGACAATGGTGACCAATGTAGAAGAAACCCATCCCGAGATAGTAGAAACCAATAACCAAAACGTGCAAATTAGCCAACAAGACCTCGACGATCTACTCGCCATCCGCGACAGATACGACGCTATCCAGTCCGGAAACCAACCAACAACCTCCAATGTACACCAAGAACAACCGACCGAACAACCCCAACAGCTTGAAGGGATCGTCGATGAACACCCTTCGTCCTCGGATGACGAATGAGCCTTACCCGTATTAAGGCGTGCACGAAGACGCTTACCCGGATCCCAGGCAGGACCGAGCTCAAGAGTCCCTTTGCCAACAGCCTCGGTCAACTCCGGTGCTCGTTTACAAACGAATGAAGCTCACCGGTTTGGCATGCCCGAGGATCATGTACTCGAACAGTTGTCCCGACTACCGACTCACCCACCGAGGATGATTACACCACCCACGGTGGAAGTACAACACATTGTTCCGTAAGCCGATGAAAGGAACTACGCCCAGCTACAAGCTCAGCTGGCAGCGTGTATGATGGCCATAACAGCAGCCGGCATCATATTGCCGATTACCCAACCTGCCAATACAGATAAAGACCCACGCCGTGAAGCAGAAGATTCCGCCTATAGGGCCGCCCTGGAAGCGGTAGGCCACCGACCCGATACAAGAGTGCCCCATCAAGGGGGCAATGTCCCAGTAACGATCCCTCCGACGATCGTCCACCCAAACGCTCATACGGAACATAGGATCGTGGTAGGATACTACCCACAACCACATCAGGGGGAATATGCCCCCCTCTACCAAGCCACGGATGAAGCGTTCCAACAGGCTTGGAACGTATGCCAAGAAACCCCATGTGCCGAACAGATCACGCGGTACCGAAATCCTGTGGGGTTTGTCATCCCAGAGTTCAGGCTCTATGATGGGAGGAGCTGCCCGATAGACCATCTGCGACACTACAAGACGAAGATGGAGCTGTGGAGCAACGACAGTGCACTGATGTACAAGTTCTTCAAAAACAGCTTGGGCCAAGAGGCTTCATCGTGGTATCACAACTTACCACGGGGGTCAATAAGAGATTGGGCAGAGCTGCTACACGCGTACTCCACCCGATACACCGCCTATCGGAAGAAGAAGGTCAGCATCGAAACCCTTCTGAAAATGACGATGCTGCCAAATGAAAGGCTTAACGACTACTGCATACGTTTCATCGACGTAGTAAACCAGATTCTGCAGTACACCAATAATATAGCCATCCAAAACTTTATCAACTCCATTCCTAATGGCTATTGGGGGAGAAGGAAGTTCATAGGCAAAAGCTTCCCGACCACTAACTCCCTGCTGGCCTATTGTACCCACCTCACCGATAAAAATGATGAACTGCGATTCCTCAACCGAACTCTACCAAGAAGAGAATCGGTCCAAGAAGCACAGGTGGGTCGCAAAAGAGCTAGGAACAACCAGGGAGAAGCATTCAAACCGACCAGAAAGGACGAAGGTCCTGAGGTCCGTAGCAGGGTAAAACGACAACGGGAACTCGAGCCCAAACCGCTCCAGATCACATACCCAACACCGATCAACGAGCATAAACCACTCCAGATCACCTACCCTATGCCAACCAAGCAGCCGCAACAAGGCCGATTCTAGGGAAGAGAAAAGCAAAAGAGCTTCAAACCGGTCGAATTGAGATACTCTTTCAACCTGTCTGCAGAAGATATCCTTAAGAATATCTGCAGAGAAAGCTGGTATTCACGACCTGAGCCGCTCGCTACCCCCCTGAGCATAGAGAACCCAAGCTCTTCTGCGCCTATCACGAGGACTACGGGCACCTCACCGAGCACTGCCATAACCTGCGCTGGAAAATGAACTTGTGGGGCGATGCGGGATACCTAACCAAGTTCATCAAAGGCGCTGGGAATAAAGGCAAACAACTGGCCATGGAGGGAGCCGACAACCGGCAGGGCAAGACAATCAACGTCGTTCATATGTCACGACCCAAGAGCACGGGTGGAGAACGATCGCGCCAACGACAACTGGCGCACTTTGGTCAAGTAGCCAAGGCGTCACAGGCATCGACCTGTAAACGGCAATGCACACCATGACGACATCCGCCCATTTCCTTCTCAGATCTTGACGAAGAAGGGGTGATTTACCCCCACGGGGACGCCATTAACCTCCGAGCTCAAAATGGCCTTGACACGGTCAGCAGGGTGCTTGTCGACCAGAGAGCCTCTTGTGATATTATGTACAGAGACCTCTTCGACAAGATGGAACTCAAGCTGCAAGACCTGCAGCCTACCGACATCACGCTGATCGGGTTCATCTCCGAGACGACTAAACCATTGGGTAAGATCATCCTCAATGTTACAACTGGATCCGTGTCAGTCCCCGTGGAGTTCTTAGTGGTCAACGACAACTCCGGCCACAACGCGATCTTAGGTCGACCTTGGCTGCATGCCATGAGGGCCATACCCTCGACCTACCACCAAAAAGTGAAATACCCAAATGATAGGGGAGAGAGATCGAGACAGCCAGAGGATGTTAAGAAGATTCAAGACGCTGTGAGGACATTACCGCGGCTTTTCAAAAACAGATGAGCGTTGTCGAACAACCCACCAGCACAAAAAAGCTGATCAACCAAATAGCCAAATCCGAGAGGGTCGTTGGAGAACAAGTAGGAGAAATGCTTAGGAAGGTGTATATCCTGGGTATGGACGAGGAGCACTACTTCCTCATCGGCGATAGCCTTCCTAAAGAGGAATCCGAGGAGTTAGAAACGTTCCTCTTCAACAACATTGATAAATTCGCCTGCAGTCCCAAAGACATGTTAGGCCTAGACCCTAAAACGGTGTGTCACCACCTAAGTGTTAACGCCGAGTACAAGCCGATAGCTCTGAGGATCAGAAAAGTGTCTGTCCAGCACAGAGCAGCTATAATTGCTGAAGTCCAAAAGCTATTGGAGGCTGGAGCCATAAGGGAGGTCTTCTATCCAAAATGGTTATCCAATCCGGTCGTCCTCCCTAAGAAGAACGGAAAGGAGAGAGTCTGTATAGACTTCACCAATCTCAACAAAGCCTGCCCGAGGGACCACTTTCCCCTTCCAAGGATTGATCAACTGGTGGACGCAACTGCGGGAGCAGAACGGATGACCTTCCTTGACGCATACTCAGGGTACCACCAAATTCCCCTCGCCCACGAAGATCAAGAAAATACGTCGTTTATATCGCCTTTGGGAAACTATTGCTATACGGTAATGCCGTTCGGCCTACGCAACGCGGGAGCAACATACCAAATGATGATAACAAGGGTATGTCGAGATCATATAGGGAAGACAATGGAGGTATACATAGATGACATGGTCGTCAAAAGCGAAAGGGCCACATCCCACCTTCAAGATATCAGAGACGTCTTCCGAACGTTGGGCGAGCACAAACTGAAACTCAACGCGAGCAAGTGTGCATTTGGCATCACCAAGGGGAAATTTCTGGGGCATATGGTCAGCCGACGAGGAATAGAGGCTAATCCCGATCAGATCACAGCTCTACGGAACCTAGCAGCGCCCAAGAATAAGAAGCAGGTACAAGAGATCACGGGAATGATGGCCGCATTGAGCAGGTTCATCAGCCGATCCGCAGACAAGGGACGGGCATTTTTTGAATCACTCAAGAAGGATAGAAAATTCATGTGGGACCCGGAATGTGAAGCTTCATTCAACAATCTCAAAGAGTACTTGAGGACGCTGCCACTTCTAGTAAGGTCGAACAAAGGAGATATTCTGTCATGCTATCTAGCAGTTTCCGCTACAGCTGTGAGCGCAGTTATCCTAAGAGAAGAAGGTCGTGAACAATTTCCGATCTACTTCGTCAGCAAAACTTTGGTCGAAACCGAAACACGTTACCTACCCTTGGAAAAGCTGTGTCTGGCATTGGTCGTCGCAACCAGAAAGTTGCCACACTATTTCATAGCTCATCAGGTCCAAGTATACACGAAATTCCATATCAAAGAATCGCTTCGACGGACGGACATTAGTGGCAGAGTGGCCGCATGGGGGGTCGAATTATCCCAATTTCATATCGAGTTCGCACCCTGACATGCCATAAAGGGACAAGTCTTGGCCGATTTCGTCGCTGAGTTCACCGAAGGGTATGACGAGCCTTTGGCTCTCTCCCCACAATCACACTGACAGATACATGTCGATGGATCAGCCACCAAGGACGGATCAGGCGCAGGGATCGTCCTCAAGTCTAGAGAGGGAGCGATCATAGAGAAAAGCATTAAACTGGGCTTCCGAGCTACCAACAATGAGGTAGAATACGAAGCCATGATAAACGGCATGCTCATTGCCTGGTCCCTCGGATGCTCCCATTTAATTGCAAGTTCAGACTCCATGCTGATCGTCAATCAATCCATCGGCGAGTACCAAGCCAAAGATGACAGAATGATCGTCTACCAAGAGAAAGTCCAAAGCTTGATGGCCACCTTCGAACAGTGCGAGTTAATAAGAATCAATCGCACCGAAAACGCACATGCCGATGCCTTGGCCACCCTAGCCTCGACATTAACATTAACCGACCCTCGGTCGATCACAGTGGAACTACTGCCGACCCCAAGCATAACCAAAAGAATATACCGAGTAACGTCAGTACAGTACGAGCTAGGTTGGACGGACGACATGATTCACTATCTGCGAAACGGAACGCTCCCGGCAGATAAGATAAAAGCGTTGAAAATTATGAGAAAGGCCCCCTGTTTCTGGCTTTCTGATGACGAGAAACTGTACAAATCCAGTTACCGAGGACCCCACCTTCTGTGCGTCCGACCCGAACTGCAACTGCCAGTCTTGGAAGAGATCCATGAAGGATCCTGCGGAGCACACATCAAGGGGCGGTCCCTCGCCAACAAGACAATCACTCAGGGATATTGGTGGCCCTACATCAAACGAGATGCAGACGTTTACGTCCAAAAGTGCGACAAGTGCCAACGATTCGCCAAAATACCCTGGCTCCCATCATCTATGATGACCCCGGTATTGGCACCATGGCCATTCGCACAATGGGCAATCGATATAGTCGGGAAGCTACCCAAAGCACCCGGCGGCGTTGAGTATTTGATTGTAGCAATGGACTATTTCACTAAATGGGTCGAGGCTAAACCTCTCCGAGAAATTAAAGCCAGCAATGTCAAACAATTCATCTGGGAGCATATCGTCACTAGGTTCGGCATACCATACGCCATTGTCGCAGACAACGGCACCCAGTTCAAGGAAGCCAAGCTACAGCTTTGGTACGAAGAACTCGGTATCCGTAAGTTTTATTCGACTCCAACCTACCCACAGGGTAACGGCCAAACAGAGGTATCAAACCGAACCGTACTAGATGGCATAAAGACAACCCTGGAACAAGCAAATGGGAGATGGCCAGAGCGACTGCTCAACGTCTTGTGGTCGTGCCGAACTACGCCGAAGACGGGCACCAAGGAAACCCCGTTTAGCTTAGCGTAAGGCGTCGAGGCCGTCATACCGACAGAAGTCAGGCTACCCACACTACGAACAACTTTAGTCGAGCAAGGAAACAATGAGCAAAGAATGAGAGAGGAACTCGACATGCTAGACGAGAAACAAGAGATAGCAGCCCTTACCCTAGCCAAGTACCAATAAAGCGTCAAGCAAACCTATGACAAGAGGGTGAAAGGGACCACGGAGTTCATGGTCGGAGAACTGGTGCTACGGCGAGTAACGGTCTATACCCGAAACGAGATACATGGAAAAACTGAGCCCCACCTGGGAAGGCCCATACGAGATCGTCAAAAGAACAAGCCCAGTCTCCTACAAGATCAAAAGCATCCTGTTCGACAATAGCCAAGGGGAAAAGAATTCTTGGAACGTAGCTAATCTTAAGAAGTACTACGTATATAAGCTACCTTACCATTCCAGGTACTACTTCACCTCCGCTGTGTCATGACATTACCTTTTGAATGATGAAATATCTTGTCGTATATCTTGTCATTTCTGTCTAATAAGTCCTTCAAGGAGGCACGTGAAATTCCCAAACGGCTAAGTGCCTAGGAATACTGTGAAATTCCCAAACGGCTAAGTGCCTAGGAATACTGTGAAATTCCCAAACGGCCTTTGTGCCTAGGAATACTGTGAAATTCCCAAACGGCTAAGTGCCTAGGAATACTGTGAAATTCCCAAACGGCTAAGTGCCTAGGAATACTGTGAAATTCCCAAACGGCCTTTGTGCCTAGGAATACTGTGAAATTCCCAAACGGCTCAGTGCCTAGGAATACTGTGAAATTCCCAAACGGCCTTTGTGCCTAGAAATACTGTGAAATTCCCAATATGGCAGACGTGCCTAGGAATAGTGTGAAATTCCCAAACGGCCTTTGTGCCTAGGAATACTGTGAAATTCCCAAACGGCCTTTGTGCCTAGGAATACTGTGAAATTCCCAAACGGCCTTTGTGCCTAGGAATACTGTGAAATTCTTAACATGGCATGTCTAAAAGAGTTCCTAGGAATACTCAAGACCTCCAACAAACCGGAGGCGACAGGGTTTAAGTCTCTAAAAAGTCCTCCAACGTACCGGAGGCACATATGCAGGTACAAAAAAAAAAAAGAGAACGAGCAAAAGTCCTACAAAGAAAAGCCAAGCAAAGAGGCAAATATGCATCAAACAAGATTGAAGAATAGTTCCAGCCCGCATTACGGAGGCGATAAATTACCAAATGGCGAAAACAATAAAGCAAAATCGATCTAAACAATGAAATATCAGCAACAAGAATTCCAATACACGAATAAAGAAATGAAGCAGATGATAATAGCCCACCTTATGGAGGCGACAAAATATCGAACGAAGAAATCAGCAAGGAAAAATCAATCCAATCAATAAAATAGCAATACGACAATGGGAAGATCCAATACAGGAATAAAGAAATAAAACAAATAGTCCTCGCCCACATTACGGAGGCGGCAAGGTACAACAAACAATAAAGAAATTGATCTAAGAAGAGCTACTACCCGAGGAGCACGACGGTGATTGACCGAGCACGACCTCTTCGTCATTCGTCGCAGTATCCCCGTCGGTCTCCTCGCCATCAAAACGCTCCTCAGAAATGAGGGCATCAAAGTTGGTCGTATGAGCACCCAGCAGTACGGCTTGCCGGATCCTTTGTCGGTCCAGGCCCCCACCAGTTCCAAAGAGCCAAGAGCGCTTCAACATTGGGAGCACCGAGGTCCGGAACATCGGGAGCCGTGGTAGTAGGTCCGGGAATCTGGTGTCCAGCGCAACCCCACTCTCCGGAACCAATCACAACACCAAGGTTATGCTCCTTGTTGGTATCCGGCAGACCGATGACAAGCCGAGAGAAGGAGCGCAAAGTCTTCAAATACGAGCTGCGGCGCTCGAAACTCAAACTGTAGACCCCAAATACGTCTTTTAGTTCGACAGGTATCCCGGACAACTCCGATAACCTTTGAATACCGTTCAGGGTACGGTAACCATTCAGAGCTAGTTGGGCCGGAGCAATCTGGACGGCCTCAAAGAACGAAGCCACCCAATCAGTAAAAGGAAGTCTAAGACCCCCAGTAAAAAACGCCAAAGAACGTACAACAACTTCGCTGGCTGGAACAAATCCCATCACCTCCTCGTCAGAGACAGGCAGCCGAATGTGAATGTCGGAGGGAATTCCGGCGAGCTTCTTAAAGTGCTCTTCCACAAATGGGCCAACTTGGGCCAGGCATTGGGTCAGAATTTCCTATCCAAACATCATCACAACTTCATCAATATACTATCCAAAAACACATGACACTACAAGAAACCCAATTACCAGAAACCCTACGTTTTACCACCAACCCAATCAACGGAAATCCTATACATAAAGAAAAACCATAGACATATATAGACAACCAAGACCATATATCAACGCCACATATATGACCACAACCCCAAATCAAATACATATCCTAAGCACAGAGGTATACAGACAGAAAACCCACAAAATACAAAAATACTTACAGTCATATTCAATGAGCAAGCAAGCGAGAACAGCAACAAATCTATCTGCAATCAGGCAAAACCCTAGATAGAGAGGCAGAAAAAATTTTGGCGGGAAGAACAAACCCTAGAGAGAGAAAATAAGAGATATTTTTTCAGCAAATTATGAGATAAAAATAAAAGGGATTACTCAGCATAGTTAAAAGGAGTGGAACCATAGAAAGAATAAAATAATAACCGTCCTTTCGTGTGACAGAGGTTTACCTTTTTTCCAACCATAGAAAAGTCCACAACCGCTGCTATTTTCAACAAATCAACGTTCCGGATCTTGCCACGTCAGATAGTGTATCCCACTAACCAAGGCAGTTCACATCATTACACCTATATAAACGGCCAGGGGACCCCGCCACGAAAAGCTTCCAGCATACGCTACCAATATTACCAAACCGAGGATGTCCCCCGATTACGTCCCTCGATGCCAAACCGTTTCTTACCCAAATGGCACACCAAACAAGGTGGACGGAGACCGTTCCTAGCTCGACGGCATTTAAGCATCGAGTCTAACAACGCTCTCCGGGGGGATAACCATGGTATACTTTGTTCGGTGTCCAATACTGAGACATCGAATGGTATCAACATAAAGGCAGTATACTTTGCTCGGTGTCCAATACTGAGAGACATCAAATGGTATCAACATAAAGGCAAAAGCAGAAGTTTTATTCATCCACAAAGGGGGATACAAACAAACAATACAACAAGAATAGAAAAGTTTACAAGAAAATACACCCATACTACTTCTTCAAACTACCCCCCATATCGGCATCCTTCTTCGCCAAGAGCTCCTCCAGACGCTCTTTTTCCCTAATCAAATGAGAAATGCCAATCTCCACTTGTTTTAAAGCATGAGATTGAGATTTGCACTTCTGCTCGGCTTCAAAACGAGCAGCGCTCTCCTCCTGCCAATACTGTTTGAACCGCCTCATTTTGGTCTTTGCACACTTAAGATCATGTTTCAGCCACGACATCTCAATTTCTTTTAGTTGAAGAGGAGTCAAATCCTCTTCCCCAAAACCAGGGGGACGGGGTAGCATGAAAGTAGACTCTTCGGCAAGGGTTTTCCTTTTGGAGGCAGATCTAGTAATGGGAGCCATCTCAGATAAAAGCAAGTTAGAAGAAACAAAAATTATAAAACAAGAAAGAGAAAAAGGAAAAAAGTAGAGAGAGCAAAATAAAAAAAAAAAGGAAAAGATAGTGAAAAGAAAATGGAGGAAAAGAAAGAAGAAGACTGCAAGAAAACGAAGAAGAGAAACTGAAGAGTATAGAAAGAAAAGAGTGATGAGATAGAAGATGAAGAAAAAGAAAGAGGAGGCGCAGAAGAAAAAAAAATAATAAAAAAAAAAGAGAAAAGAAAAGGGGAAGGTTAGGGGGAGGTTGATCGGTATCGATGAGAAGGACCGGCAGAGATATCCCTATCTCGGAGCGTCGGATTCCCCCTCAACACCTCATTCTCTTCGACTAGAGCCTGACGAGCACGTCGGCAATAATCCAGCTCGGACCTTAGCCAGGATAATTCCCGAACCATCTCGGTATGGTGATAACGCATCACCTTTAACTCCTCCTCAGCATCCTTTAACAACTTTAGAGTAGTGCCATAGGAGGCTTCAAAAGCCTCCACTTGCAAAGCCAAGGCGGATTTGGTTGAAGAACCTTCCATTGTAAGGAAGTTATAGGAGAAAATTATATATATGGCAGAGAGAAGTAAAGGAGAGATTATGAAGAAATACATATCTTAAGCAGGTATTTATAGATAAATTAAGGAAGGATTAATGTGGGGAATTGCAACCGTTCGTCAAAAGACTCTAGAAAATATGGGTAATTGACAAGATGCGTCTGTTGAGAAGGAACGCATGGATTCACGCCAGTATTTAAAGAGGGCAATTTTCGAAAAGACTTCTACACGTGTCATTTATGCCAGCATTCAAAGAATGAAGTGCAACAGTACAAAGATTTAAAGGATAAGATTTGTGCACAGGGCTCAAGAAATCCCATTACTTCCTAAATACAAAGATAAAGAAGATTTAAGGGATAAGATCAAGCACGAGGCTCAAGAAAACCCATTAATGCAGCCACACGCGTGCGCAGTAAAGAGAAATTGCGTTGGGAAAATAAATCATATAATAACAAGAAAAAGAAGAATCTTCATTAATTGTTAGGAACTTTGTTACAAGGTACTACTCAACAAAAAGGCATTACGAAGAAGGAAAGGAAAAGAGAATTATTTTGTAGAAGGGTCAGCTTCATCCTCGGTCCTCTTCTTAGACCGAGCATACACTTCCTTGAGGGCCATTTTATAAGCCCTCTTGAAAGTGATATGCCTCCCCCTTGAGGCCTCGAGCTCTTTGATACGAGCACGTGCCCAAATGTTATCAATCAATGACTTCTGATATTCACTCTCCATAGCTTCCAATCGCCCATCGATCTCGGCAGCCCGATGAACTTCCATCGACAGTAGGACAACCTTCCTCTCAAGTGTTCGCACTTTCTTCACTTCCTCCTCCAAATGAGCAACATGCTCCGGAAGATTGTCACCACTATTTTCATGAGGAGAAGCCATTTGTTCGTAAATAAAGAATGAGTTGCTCAAAGAAGGTAGGGACGGTCCCCTTTTATAGAAAGAAACAAGGGGTAGATCAAAGATCATCTTGAAGAAAGACTAAACCTCTTGAACTTCCCAAGAGCATTTATTGCTAACTAACAGCTGCTCAAGTCCAATTAGGTCATCCAATGAGGTATTAAGGAAATAAACAGACAAGAATGCAAATAGAAAATGTTTTATTAATATTTTTCCATGATTCAATTACAACTTGGTGATGACACCCAATACAAGAAAATTACAAAAGCTAATTATTCCGAGGAAGAGCATCCTTCAACGTCATCCGAACTCGGTTTAGACCGAGCATGCAACTCCTTGAAGGCAAGCTTATAGGCCCTTTTTGCTGCCTTTTGCTTAGCCAGAGAAGCCTCGAGCCTCTTTATACGCTCAAAGGCCCAATCCCTATCAGCCATAGTCATGTGGTGCTCCGCATCCATATCAGACAACCTTTTTGTCGCGTCCGCCAGTTTCTTTTTTATGACGCGAGCCTTCTTGACCTCATTCTCCAAGTAAGCGATGTAATCTGAAGAGTTGTCTCTAGTAGAACCATTGGGAGAAGCCATTATGTCACAGTCGAAGTAATAATAAATGGGATAATGGGGGATGGGGCATTTTCCTTTATAGTAGGTAAATGTTGGGAAGATCAAGGGTTTTCCTCGAAAAAGGGTACCAAAATAGGACTTCTTAATGACCTCAAATGGGTCCCAGGGAACAGTCATAGATCTATCGCGTTTCTCGATGAAGCATTGGGAACAACAAAACCGAAGCAATATCCTCGACAGACAAATCATGACTCCCTCGGCATGGAGACCATACCGAGGAAGTCAGGGAGCACTTGATAGAACATAAAAATTGGACCCGAATATTCTATTCGGGTATTAATCAACCCACACTTCGTAAAGGGGTATCCAATGCTTAAATGGGTCATCACATGCCTCTCATTGAGAATAAGAGTGGATATTACTAAAAGCCCAAGCCCACTTAACTAGGGACTCACGTCTGAAAAATCCCATGAGATGGAGACATTTGTCAACATCTTAGGAGGCATAATTGCCTATAAATAGCCAAGTACCCCCCCTGAAAGAAGGACCAGAAAATCTATCCAAAAAATATAGAGAGAAGTAGAGAAAAGAGAGAAACTAGTCAAAGCTTATCACATCAAGAAACAAACCGAGCAGAGAAAGAGCCGAGTACCAAAGAAGAAGGAGAAAGACCAAGATAAGAGATCAAATAGTTAAATCGAGCACGATTGTAGTAAGGAAATTGTTATCCGAACAAGTGTAATTATTGAGCAATAATAAAGACCAAGAAGTGTTCATTATTTACAGTTCATTCATCATTATATTATTGTTGAAAAGCCTAACGCCACCGACCAAAGTTATGGCTTTATCAATAATATTGTTCAATTCAACAAGTAAGGTTGTATTAATCTCTTCTCATGATAATTTGGAAGGTAGGGTTTTCATTGTTCAACAAACTAAAAGAGGATTATTCACGTTCTTTTTCTTTTCTGGAAGAAAGTAATTTAACAGAAGAGAGAGAAGCAGGAAAGGGAAAAGTGGGAAGGGTATGAGAGAATGATTGAATGTTTTTTGAGCATGAAATTTAAGACTCATTGGCTATTAAGAATTATCCCACGTTGTAACAGTATTACTAACACGACATTATAGTAAATAGGGTTTACCACGTCTGTGATTCACCATCCAATAATATAAACACAAGTGTTTCTAATGCTTGTAAATATCCATATAGCCCAAACATTAAATAAATTCAAGTGCACCTTCTTTCCATTTTCCACTATCTTATTTCACGTGAGTTATATATAAAACAACATTTATTTAAAATAATAAATTATGTATACTAAGCTTGGCGTAATTTACATCATAATTAGATTAGAAATTTAACTTTTTTTTAATTTACTCGTTTATATTATAAAAAAAATTATTTATTATAAACGTGAATATTAATTTAGTGATGAATAATTTTTCATAAGACAAATCTTGTAAAATTTAGGTAGTCAACCCAATCAAAAACCCAAAATAAAATTAGAGAACCTTGTGAATCCACCATTAAATTAAACAAAATTAAACATTTAATTTTATTAGTTTACATTAGTCCTCACTAGGGTCAGGGGCGGACTCAGCGACGATTTTCAATTTTTTTTTTATTTTTTTATGTGTAATTTAAAATTTTCTAACATATATATATTGATGGGCTCCATAATTAAACAAAATAGTTGTTGGTGTAGTGGTAAAATTGTCTTTAAGGTAGTGGAATGTTAGGAGTTCAAACCATGTTAGTTGTTTTATTCTAAAAAAATATGTTTTTTATTTTTAAATTACCAAATTTCGTAAATGACCATTGTATTTACCAAACAAAGATTTCGAAAAAAATTATTTTATTGTTCAATATTATTTGTCTTAACTTCATATTTATTTTATGCTATGTTAAACATAGAAAATAAACTTGTTTTTGTATTTTAAATCTTATTTATTTTATCATCTATTCGACATAATTTTTACAGCACAGTCCTCCTAAAAAAACCATTCTGGTTCCGCCCCTGACTAGGGTTCTCTTTTTTGGGGATTTTATTGGGTTGAAAGTTTACAAACGTGACAATGTCTCGATTTGGATAAAAATATTTTTTAGCAAATACTTTAAATTTAAAATAATATTTTAGTTTAGGTAATACTCACTAGGGTTCTTCATTTTTTTTCGTTGAAAATTTTACAAATTGAACAATGTCCCGTTTTGATTAAAAATAATTTTTAATCAATATTTTTAAAATTTTAATTAATAATTAAATTTAGAATAGTACCTATTAGGGTTCTTCATTATTTTTGAGTTTTTATTGGATTAATCTTTCATGTCCATATGTACCAGGTCATTTTTTATCTTTTAATAATTTAACAAATACTAGTAGTATATTTTTAAGTGAAATTATATGAGAGAAAAAAGTGAGATTAATTGTTTTTTTTTAAGAGAATTGAAAGGGAACGTTGGGTGATGACATGATGGGGTACACAACATTAACTGCCATGAACATGGGTTAGTAAGTTAAATTTTGATATTGAGTAAATGTTTGGGTACATACAAATACACTCATAAGTAACAAGTGTCAAAAGACGTACTACACATGTGACACACCCGGTTTATCATAGTGTTACTCTGGAAAGGATATGAAAGAATGATTGAATGTTTTTTGAGGATGAAACTTAGACGCATTGGGTATTAAGTATTATCCCACGTTGTAACAGTATTACTAACAGCACACTTCCGACCGTATAAAATTCCAACCCTTAGGATTATGATATTTTTTTAAAGGACATCAAACAATAAGTTTCTGGAGTAATCAATTATTTGCACAACTTTCGAAATTCTCTTCAGCATCGTGTAAGAAATTTTTTAAAAAAGAAACTCATCCTACAATCATATATTGCATTCCGGACTTGAAGTTTTAAACAACAATAGGTGCGACCACCCTTACATTCAAAGCAAGTGGCCTACTCCCACGCCTTGATTTGCTTAAAATAAGTATGTCCGGTTTGCTTAAGATAATTAAACAGAAAACCGATGAAAATACAAAAAAGTGGTGGTAAGGTATCAATCACACTACAAGAACAAGTTCACTTACCATCAGTTTACTTTTTGAAAACTGTTGGTAAAATGAGTGCAAAACAAAAAACACTCTTAAAACTCATTGCGGGACAATTTGAATCATTCTCTTTTACTTTCTCCTCCATTCCGTTTTTTAGACCGAGTGCAAAATCGTACTTATTTTTACAATTTATAATTAATAATATAAGTGCGATTTTGATTTTTTTTAAAAAATAATATCTCTCTCTCTCTCTCTACATATATGTATATATATACAGCTTAAAAGCTTCTTTTATATTGATCGAGATAAGTCCACCAAAATGTGGAATTTACGTTTCTACATGGTATCAGAGCAATAATTAGCTCTTTCCGCTGTTATTAATCCACATATTTGGATTCAATTGGGAAATTAGGGTTCTTGATCAATAATTGGGGGTTTCTGAAAATTTGGGGTTTTCTACGATTGAATCGTCTTTTCGCCTGGTATTCGCTGAAACTCTTATTGTTTCTTTGTATTTTATTGGCTCTAACGAAAATACTAGTACATCTTTAGTTAATCCTGTCTTGAATGGTCTTAATTTTCATTCTTGGAGAAGAGCCATGGAAATTTCAATAGGGGCTAAATCAAAATTAGGGTTTGTAACTGGTTCTTTACCTTGTCCATCTGAGAATGATCCTATGTTTGGGGCTTAGCTGCAGTGTAATTTGATTGTCATGTCCTGGATCATAAATTCTGTTAATAATGAAATAAGTCAATCTATTTTATATGTTGATAGTGCATCTAAAATGTGGAAAGAATTAACAGAGAGGTTTGTTCAGGGTAGTGAAGCCAGGATTTATGAGTTACATCATGATATTCATACCATGGTTCAAGAAGATTTAACTGTATCTTCTTATTTTACCAAATTAGAAACACTGTGCAATCAATTAAGTGTTCTAAGTCCTATACCTAGGTGTACTTGTGGTACTATTGGTAGTTGTGGTTGTAATTTCATGGCTGCTATAATAGCAAGAGAACAAGGGTGTTTAAGATGATTTTTCTAATGGGATTAAATGAGAAATTTGCACATGTTAGAAGCCAGATTTTGTTAATGAAACCACTGCCTAGTGTAAATGATATGTATCAGTTGATGGGACAAGAGGAGAAACAACAAAATATAGGTTCCCATGCTATATAGCAAACCAGCATAATATGGTTCTTGCTACCCAGTTTAATCATGGTAATCAGGGTAGGGGTTCTTCTAATCAAAGCTTTAGGCCTCCTACTTCTACTAGCAATGTTTTTAGACCTTTTAGGCCTAATATGGGGAGGGGTAATCCTATGAAATGTTCACATTGTGGATCCAATAGGCATACAAATTAAAGATAGGTGTTACAGGCTATATGGGTATCCACCTGGTTGGACACCAAGGCCAAGAGGGTTTAGTCAAGGTTTTTCTGGTGGAAATATGGTTTATCAAGTTTCATATCAAGGGGGTGATAGTTATAAGGATGATAGGGTGCTGGGGGGCTTCCTACTCCTTTGAATATGCAGGGGTTTTCTGATCAAGAAAAGTGTCAAGATTCTGGTCAGCAGCAACAAGGTGTGGCAACACCTAATATACAATCCAATATGGTGTATACTGGCATGACAGGTATGTCTTTAACTTGTTCTACTGTTCTTTTAGATAAAAATAATGATTTTACACAGAGAAATAAAATACGAAATCATTATATGGATTAAAACAAGCTTCTAGACAGTGGTTTTCCAAGTTAAGTAGTGCACTTTTGTTTTTTTGGTTTTAAGCAATCTATTGCAGATTATTCTATGTTTACTATTTCTAAAAATGGTAGTTTTTTGGTTTTACTGGTGTATGTGGATGATATTATTCTAGGGAGTGCATCCCAAGAGTTAATAACAGAGGTTAAGGTTTTTTTGGACAATAAATTCAAATTGAAAGATTTAGACAATTTAAGGTACTTCTTAGGACTTGAAGTAGCAAGAAACTCAACAGGTATTCACATTTGCCAAAGAAAATATGCACTAGAGGTTTTAGCAGATGCATGTTTATTAGCTTCTAAACCAACTTCTTTTCCAATGGATACAAAACAAAAATACACAAACACTGATGATAATCCTTTTGAGGATATTACTTTATATAGAAGAATGGTTGGTAAATTATTATATTTGACCATTACCAGGCCAGACATTTCTTTTTCTGTTCATGTGTTAAGTCAATTTTTAGCAGCACCAAGTCAGTCACACTATGCAGCTGCAGTAAGAGTTCTCAGGTACATAAAAAAAGACCCAGCTCAAGGTATATTTTTCTCTTCTAAATCTTCTTTAAATTTACAAGCTTTTAGTGATTCTGATTGGGCTGCATGTATAGATACTAGGAGGTCAGTTACAGGGTTTAGCATTTTCTTAGGTACATCTCTTATATCATGGAAAAGTAAGAAGCAAAAAGTAGTTTCAAGAAGTAGTGCTGAGGCAGAATATAGGGCTTTAGCTGTTACTAGTTGTGAGGTTTTATGGTTGCTAAGTCTGTTAAAAGATCTAGGAATTAAAAACAGAAAAGCCAGTTTCTTTGTTTACAGATAGTAAGTCAGCACTTGCTTTAGCTTATAACCCAGTAAATCATGAAAGAACCAAACATGTTGAAGTTGATTGTCATTTTATTAGAGATTTAATTGTTAAAAAGATCATTCATCATCTTCATGTCAATACTACTAACAATATTGCAGACATTTTTACTAAAGCTCTTGGAGCAGCTCCTTTTCAGCACTTATTATTCAAGATGGGTGTACTGTCTCTTCACAATCCATCTTGAGGGGGCATATTGAGTATATTGACTGTTATCAAGACTGATTTGTAATTAATAGTAACTAAGTATTTGTTTCTTTAATATTTCATATTCACTGGACTAGATAGAAACATTTAGTTTTGTACTATTTCTGTTAAGTCTGTAATTGATAGGACAAAATGGAAACTTATGTAAATATATATATATATTGTGATTTTACACAGAGAAATAAAATACGAAATCATTATTTTTTCTCTCTCTCTCCACATATATGTATATATACAGCTTAAAAGCTGCTTCTATATTGATCGAGATAAGTCCACCAAAACGTGGAATTTACGTTTCTACATTATTTTTCTGCGACTGCGACTGCGGCGGTAGATTTTTTTTTGGACAACTTATTTGCAAAACTTACTAAATTAGATTTTAATACTAATAAATTATCCGGAACACTTATTTAATTACCACATATGAGTTTTATATAAAACGTGATTAAGATTAACGAACTTGATGACATCATACATAATTTTGAGAAACATTAAAATTATTAATACCGTGTCATAAAGGGCACAATTATCTCCATGAACAAAAATTATTTATTCTATCCCCATGGCTATTAGTCTCTTAGGATGACCATATTAATGGTAGAGCTAGAGCCTAATTGTGAAAGCTAAGTTTACTTTTTATTCTTATTATTAACTTATGAAATTAAATCAACTTTGGAGTTATAAAAAAAATCTAAAATAAAGTTCAAAAATTACCATAAAAGAGATATATACATGGTAGAAAGAACAAAATGAAATTGCATGAGCTGGAAAGAAGAAGCCCTCAAATTAAGACTCGATAATGACGTTGCTTTTGAAAATGACCGAGCAATTTCACTTATTTTTTACACAACCACTATTCCAAGAAAAACTCATGAGGCAACATGTACAGTATAGAGAGATTTTTCTATCGCCAGATAGCCATGCATAACAACATATTAGCATTATATTTTGACTTTTTGAGCAAATTAAATAGGGAATGCTTAATTTGACCATTAAGATTTGGGACTATCCCTCTAACTCAAACTACATCGTATTAGCATCATTATAGGAGAAAAACATCAAATTATTGTTTTCGCACTTGAAATCTTACTCGACGCTTTGAATTTTTATTTAGTTTCTTGATGAAATTTTGTTGCCATTTCTTTCCGATCGAAGGAAAACAATTTGAGTTTTATACATTCGGCTCACTGCCTCGTATACCCTTTTGCCATGGAATTTTGCTTTTTTCTCCCTCCTTATTGAAACTCTCGGTATTTGGCCTTTTAATTAGACTGCCTCAAGCCCAGGGCCTCCACATGTTGATTTTGTGAATGTTTAAATTCATTGATTATTGGTTTTGTAATGGAATTTTCAATTCTTTAAAGTTTTTCTTCTGAAATCCGGTCGTGCCAGGTCTGCTTATAAAATGTGCATGGTTAAAAGACGATGATATAGCCTCACGAGTTGCCCTCCTTTTTCGGTTCCTAATTACATGACATCAACTGTTTCAGCAAAAGCAAAAGTGAGGGCAAGTAGTAACCCTAAAGAGCGCTTTCCTGTGATGCCTGAGAACAATACAAAAAGGAGATTTTCTTTACCGTTAATTCCGAATATTGGGCCTTTTAAATGGAATAAGGGGTCGTCGAGAAAAGAGTCGGAGTTCCTAAAATGTAGAGTCTTTGAATCTCCACGGGTTCCTATTTCTATTTATTCTACAGTCGGGAGGAAGCCGTTTAACAGATTTGTGTGATTGAGTGATTAATTCCCTACTTAAAACAATGTTTCCATATAAAATGGCTTGGAATATTTTGTTTTGTTTGATTAATATGAAAGGTATGTAATTAATTCTGAGTGGCATGTAGAACATTAAATAATGATGTATTTTGAAACTATATATAGAACAAATTTCATTTAGATTTTAGAGATAGTTGGAAGAATGTTCATTTTTACTGCATTAGCTGTACTATACTATATAGAAATATGTCAACAGTAGATACACATGGGTGATATAACTAGAGCAATTACACTTTGCTACATATATATATATGCCGATTCTATCTAAATATTTATGTTGATATATACTAATACAAATATGGTGATACACCACCCTGGCTAAACCCTAGCCAAATTTATTAGTATTTGTTAAAAGTTGCTAGTCATATATATTAAGTTAGCAAAACAAAAAACACTCTTAAAACTCATTGCGGGACAATTTGAATCATTCTCTTTTACTTTCTCCTCCATTCCGTTTTTTAGACCGAGTGCAAAATCATACTTATTAGTTACAATTTACAATTTATAATTGCCAGAAAAGAAAAGGGTTAATGAACCAAAAGTTTTTGCTAATTCGCTAACAGCATCCACAATAGCTGTGTTAATTTTAACAATATTAACTTTGACACATCATCATTTAATTGCATGACTGTTTTTAAAATAACTTAAAATGACTCAGACTGTTTTAAAAATGACTTAAATTGACTTAGTCTGTTTTTTAAAATGACTCGTACTGTTTTTAAAATGACTTAAAACGACTCAAACTGTTTTTAAAATGACTTAAAACGACTCAGATTGTCTTTAAAATGACTTAAAACGACTCAGACTGTTTTTCAAATGATTTAAAACGACTCGTACTGTCTTTAAAATGACTTAAATCGACTCAGACTGTTTTTAAAATAACTTAAAACGACTCATATTGTTTTTAAAATGACTTAAATCGACTCAGACTGTTTTTAAAATGACTTATAAATTGACTCATCCTGTTTATAAAATGACTTAAATCGACTCAGACTGTTTTTAAAATGACTTAAAACGACTCAGACTGTTTTTACAATGACTTCAAATGACTCAGACTATTTTTAAAATGACTTAAATCGACTCATACTGTTTTTAAAATGACTTAAATCGACTCAGACTGTTTTTCAAATGACTTAAAACGACTCATACTGTTTTTAAAATGACTTAAATCGACTCAAACTGTTTTTAAAATGACTTAAAATGACTCAGATTGTTTTTAAAATGATTTAAAACGACTCAGACTGTTTTTAAAATGACTTAAATCGACTAAGACTGTTTTTAAAATGATTTAAAATGATCCAGACTGTTTTTAAAAAGATTAAAACTATTTTTAATATGAATTAAGCCGACCCAGACCGTTTTTTTTTTTTGCATTTTTAGATTTTTGTTGATTTTAGATTTTTTGAGATTTTTAAAATTTTATTCGTGTTTTTTCGGGGTTTTGCCTCTTTTAATTTTTTTTGGATTTTTTCAGATTATTTTTTCATTTTTCCATATTTATTTTTTGGATTTTTTGGATTTTTTTTTACTTTTTACATTTTTATTGGTTAGTTAGGGGAAATTGACCAATATTTAATTAGTTTCAGTTTCATGGACTAATTTTTAATTAAGTTGTAGATAAGGTAAAAAAATCATATAAATCACTTATTCTCATTAATTTAATTCCTAGATTAAGACAATTAGATAGGGTATTTTCATATCTTTCTAACGATACTTTGATAGAAGTAAATCATAAGCGTGGCAGGATTTAATTTGATATCATTAGTGATTACCTAATTTAATTAGTTTAGATAGATTTTTAATATTTTATATCAAAATATGACTTTTTTTCAAGCAACATCTGAAGGAAATATCATAAAAGTCACTTATTCTCGTTAATTTAATTCCTAGTTTAAGACAATCAGACAGGGTATTTCTATCTTTCTAATGATACATTGACGGAATTAAATCACAAGCACATCGGCAGGATTCGATTCGATATCATTAGTGATTACCTAATTAAGTTTTGATAGATTTTTCATTTAGGCTCTGTTTGTTTCGTAGTAAAATATTTACGGAGGGAAAATATTTTTCAACATATAAACTCATAAAATTATAAGTATAGAAGATATTATTGACTTTTTTTAGCTTTTTCAAATTTTCTTGGGTTTTTTAGATTTTTCGGAATTTTTTGTTTTATTTTTTCAATTTTTTTGTTATTTTTTAGATTTTTTCCTATTTATTTATATTTTAATTGGTTAATTAGATTTTAGCCTTTTCAAATTTTCTTCGGTTTTTTAGATTTTTCGGAATTTTTTGTTTTATTTTTTCCATTTTTATGTTATTTTTTAGTTTTTTTCCTATTTATTTATATTTTTATTGGTTAATTAGATTTTAGCCTTTTCAAATTTTCTTTGGTTTTTTAGATTTTTCGGAATTTTTTGTTTTATTTTTTCCATTTTTTTGTTATTTTTTAGATTTTTTTCTATTTATTTATATTTTTATTGGTTAATTAGATTTTAGCTTTTTCAAATTTTCTTGGGTTTTTTAGATTTTTCGGAATTTTTTGTTTTATTTTTTTCATTTTTTTTTTATTTTATAGATTTTTTCCTATTTATTTATATTTTTATTGTTTAATTAGATTTTATCTTTTTCAAATTTTCTTAGGTTTTTTAGATTTTTCGGAATTTTTTTTTTCCATTTTTGTTATTTTTTAGAATTTTTCGTGTTTTTTCCTTTTTTTATTGGTTAGTAGATAGAATTGGACTAATTATTCAATAATTTTGAAAGAATAGACCTATAATTAATAATAGTTATAATACTAGTAGTAGAAAGAATATAGAGAAATGCTCCGTAAACCGTTTACAACTTTATTTGCGGGGTAATCGTTTCCCCCAATTTTACTGGATATGTGGGAAAAGTTTTCCAAAAAAAAATGTTTTACGTTAAACCAATCACCCGAAAAATCTATTTTACCCGTAAATGTTTGTTTACCCCCATTTTACAGCAAAACAAACAGAGCCTTAGGCTCCATTTGTTTCAAGGTAAAATATTTGTGGGAGGAGAATGTTTTCCCGGAAATGTTTAGCAATGAAATTTTTTATTTGTTGTCATTTTCCGGAAGTTTGGCACACACGATTTTTTCCTTGTAAAAATTAAGGGATATTGTATACGTGGACTAATTCTATAAACTTTTTTGGTTTTCTAATATAAAGTAAAAAACTTAACAAGCCATGGAAATATATTTAGACATCGTCATTATTTGTATCATCAGCCAAATAATGTGGGTATTGATAATTATAATTTATAAGTGATAATTAAAAAAATTGACTTCCAAAAAGATGAATATATACAAAAAAAATAATTGTCAACGAAATAAGAGATATAATTACAAATTATATATACCCACCAATCACCAAATTAAGTATTGCTACCTTATTTACAATTTAATTAAGTATTACTCCATAAAACTAAAACTAATTAAGAATTAATCCATTTCAGCGACGCCCATTCAGAGAGCGACACGTGTCAAATATGCGCTACGCGCGATGCACTAGATCATGCCCACTGTTTGATGAATTTACAGCATTGTCTAATAGTTTTAGATATTATCATTTCAGTATATTTAGTTCAAATATAATTATAAAAGGCTATATAATTCAAATTTTTGATACATTAATTCATAAAAATTAAATGAAAATAGGAAGAAGTAGGAAAAATTCAGAAAATTTAAAAACAAAATTTTTTAAAAATCTGAAAAAATACAAATAAAATCTTTAAAAAATATCAAATTTTTTTAAAAAATAGTCTGAGTAATTTTAAGTATTTTAAAAATAGTCTGACCCATTTTAAGTCATTTTAAAAGCAATCTGATTCATTTTAAAAATAATCTGACCAATTTTAAGTCATTTTAAAAAGAGTCTGACACATTTTAAGTCATTTTAAAAAGAGTCTGACCCATTTTAAGTCATTTTAAAAAGTATTTAACTCATTTTAAGTCATTTTAATAAGAGTCTGGCCCATTTTAAGTCATTTTAAAAAGAGTGTGACCAATTTTAAGTCATTTTAAAAAGAGTTTGACCCATTTTAAGTCATTTAAAAAAAGAGTCTAACCCATTTTAAGTCATTTTAAAAACAGTCTGAATAATTTTAAGTCATTTTAAAAGAGTCTGACCCATTTTAAGTTATTTTAAAAACAGTCTGACTCATTTTAAGTCATTTTAAAAAGAGTCTGACTCATTTTAAGTCATTTTAAAGACTGTCTGACTCGTTTTAATGCATTTTAAAAATAGTCTGACTCGTTTTAAGTCATTTTAAAAACAGTCTGACCTTTTAAGTCATTTTAAAAACAGGCTGATTCAAATGAAGTCATTTTAAAAACAGTCTGGCTCAAATTAATATATTTTAAAAAGACTTCCTATTTGAGTTTGATTAGGATTCGTTATAAACGTGATCTTAATCTACTCATTGGACAATTGGGTGAAAATGATGATAAAGAGTTCTCGTAGTTTAACTTATAAAAGTTGGAGAAAAACATGTTAAAAGTTGACAAAAACACAAAAGACTTTACGAACTTAGCAGATACGCTACAACTAAAGTGACCAAAACTAAACTATAAACACGGATCTCCACACATCTATCAAATGATTTTCAAGTTGGCACCAAGGTCCATGGCCATCTCGAAATATTGTATAACATATGTGTAGAGATCTGCATATGTTATACAATAAGGTATCATGAACTTCACATGCTCATACTCATAGGAAGTTGTCATGGTACTCTCAAAAGTCCGCCATCTGTCTATGTATTTGTATATGACCTCTTACCACCCCATGTTTTCCTGACAAAAACTGGAACGACCCTACGTGTTTTTCCACCATCATTCGTTCATTCACCTCTTTCCGCCACTCTATCAAAGACACAAAAACTGGGTGCTCGCATGCTTTTCTGAAATCTATCATGCAAACAATTCTTTCCACCACCGTGGCGTATAATAATCCGTACGCCTCTGAGCGCTTAGGGTATAATCAGTAAACTACACTCTTATCCCCAGCATGAGCGATATAAAACAAATTACCATCCTTACGCTCTTATGGGAAATACCACCCCCTCCAAACAAGCATTGTTTCCCTCCTTCACGACCCTTGCAAAATTGGGTGCTACCACTCTCTACAGACTTATTGAACCATTCTCACATACACCTCTTTCCCCCTTCGTATGCCTTACAAAATAGTCAAACTTGCACCTCCTTAGTGTATTCAGGTTAGTCGCACCGTCTCTCACTCTCATGCGATATGCAAAAACTGAAAGCCCGGTTTGCACAATTTGTGTATCCCTTATTCTTACACCATCTCCCTACCCTTTGAATGTCGATAAAACTTATCATCATGTTGGTGTTCAATTAGTTAGCAAGTGAAAGAAGAGAGAGACAGAGAGGACGAAAGTTATGGTTTTACTTTAGTTCAGATGCACAAATTTATAAATTTTTGCCACATTAAAGATCAAAATATGGGTAATTTGAATAGGTTATAAAGATGACCCTTGCTACCACTCAAGTAAAACCATTACAATCATTCTCTCTCTCAGATAGCTCTTCTCTCTACGACTAACAACCTGAACACAAACATGATGATTAGTCATATCGACATTCGAAGGGTTAAAAGATGGGGTAAGAATTAGGGTTGTTTAAATTGCGCCAACATGAGCTATTGTTTTTTCATCTCACACGGGGGTGAGAGACGGTGCCAGTTCCCTGAATGTATGAAGGGGGCGCAAGGTAAACTGTATTGTAAGGTCCACGGAGGGAGAAAAAGATTAAAATCCCGTATTTTAATTCTATTTTATATTTGCTATTAGTGTTATAATATGATCTTCTTGGAACTACTTTTGACATTTTGGATAGATAATGAGGTCGTTTGGTAATTGGTAATGTTAGGATTCATGTATTAAGATTTTGTTCTGCTATGGTAACTAATTAATTGTGTAGGTAGAGAGTTTTGTAACAGATGAGTTATTAAGACACTTAAATGGGAAATGGGGATTAAAAGAAAGAAGCCGTTTCTTTTCTGTAAGTTTTTATAGGCCATGTTTACATACGTATAAATATAGAGGGAGAGAAACCAAAATTGAAGAGAGAGGGAATTCCATCAGTGAGACTGAGAGCGGGCTGTTTAACAGACAATCAGATCAAGGAGCAAGTGAGTAGTTAGAGTCTTGTTCACCCTCCCAGCCAAGTAAGCTAATTAGCTTAAGTAGTATATTCTTTAATTACTAGTCTGAGTATTTTTATTTAGATCATGAGGTTTAATTGATATCTAAGCCTTTAACCTAAGTGAAATACCATATAACAAATGTAAATTATGGGATATTCGACAACTGACATAAGAACCGGTGCATCATTGACAGGTCATAGCAGTTTTAGCGGTGATATACTGAACTTAGTGGGTTGGATCATTCAATTACCTTTGTGGACTAACATATGAAATCTGTAGTTACCTGAACTGGATTATTCAAATTTAGTTTGAAATGCTCTTTCGAAAAAGTATTTATGGTGTTCGACTTTAAGAAAAGGGTATGGAAACTTATGGTTAAGTGGTCTGTTATTACAGTAACGGTTTACGAATCAATGATTGGTTATAATTATGTATATTCTCAAACTTAAGAACAAAATGTGTTTAGCTGGCAGACTTAATTTGAAGTACTAGATGTCAAATAAAATTTTAGTAAAGGAGTTGCTGGGAATGTTTGAATCGGTAGTGCAGATTAAAGTCCTTAAGTTAGCTTTGATATAATTGTTGATGGATAGTTATCGTATCATATTTTTCAGGTTATTAATTGTTCTGTTGTAGAAGATTTTCGGGTTTTTCAACTCGAGTCAGGTGAGTGGGTTTTGTCTTGCTATTATAAATATCCCGTTGCAACTTTTGATAATATTTTACAGGCTCATGAGTATTATTTTTCAAGTACTATTTATATATGGAAACATTGTTTTTATATTGTTACGAAAACAAAGAAAATAAAACAAAAAAAATAAAAGAATGAAAAAGAAGAAGTGATTTATATACAGTGGATCTGTATAAATAGAACGAGTTTATATCTTATAAAGATAAATGTTATATATAGTGTATCTATATAAGATTTCCAAATTTATTATTTTTATGATTTGCTTATGATTTCTATTTGGGAACATGAGAATAAGTCCAACGGAGAATCCCCGAATAAGGGAAAGAGGAAAGTGGGGTGACGTTGGCAACTAAACAAAAGAGTTTAGTTCTCAACGGTTAACTTAGCGATTGTACAAGCTTTGTTAACCGGAACGTTTTAAGGAATAGACTCAGCCGTCATGCTGTGGTGGCCTTAATTACGTAGTGCACGTATGGTTTATACACCTGAGAAAAAGATCGACGGTAAAGAGATTGAGGAAGTCAATCGGGCTTGGTACACTCTAAGATATATCATTTTGCTTTTATCATAAAAAGAAATAAAGAGATTTTATTATTACTATTGCGATGGATTTAATTTTGATGAAAGAAAAGTGAAAAGTTTATTTATCTTTTATATTCAAGTAATTTCTAAATACTTATGCATTGGGAATTTTTATTAAACAAATTATTATTTTGCAAGAAACTGAAAATGAAAAATCTTATTTTCGACCCGTATTATATATTGTGAGGATTTCTCTCTCATTGAGCTCGTTTGGCTCACCCCTCTCTCTTTTAAAATGTTTTCAGGTTAACGAGAAGTTAAGTAGGGTTGATATCGAGTCAGTTTGAGGACCAGACAGACCTTTAAGATTATGTGTTAAATTTCGCTGCGATTATATTTTTATTTTAGCTTGTAAGAGATTAAGTTCTTGTAATAAACGTAATTTTCGAGATTCTATTTAATGAAGTTTTTGCTAGAAATTTGAGCTTATTTAATGAGTTATTTAGAGAGTGTTTAATAATTATTTCATTTAGGCTTTGTTTAGCACGTGCCGCCACACATGTTATTCAGCTGTGTGACACCCCCGGTTCTGGGATGTTACATTTTTATGTTACATTTTTGGTATCAGAGCTGAAGGTTCTAGGCATTGTTTGATGGCTCGGTTACTCTAGATGAAGTCACATTAGATGAGGTCTGGTCCCGAAGTGCTTTAGGTCATATTTTTTGTTGAATACCAAGTTACTTAATTCTGTGGTTGCGGGTTTGTAGTTAACTTAGGAATAAACTAGGGTGTTTGACCGTTTTGTTTAGTGACTGTTTGTGACAAAATAGATTTCGTGGTAACTTAGGGGTGAATTAGACTTACTTGTCCCTATTTCCTTTATCTTGTCAAGTGCTTTGATTAGTTTGAAAAAGGGAATCAATTTTTTTTTTATATATTTGATGGTGACTTAAAGTTGTTTAAGATCGGAAAAAAAAAAAAAATTGTTGGTTATAAAATCTAAGTTTGTGTTGATATAATGATTATTTGAGGTATGAGCTGTCCTTAATCTATATTTTACATGACTGTTAGCCGTTTAATTGTAGTTTCAAGAATATGATAATATGGAATTATGTACATGGGTGAAATTTAAAATCAGGTAGATTATGAATGAGTGTGGATACTTTCTCTGATTGTTTAGGAATAGCAAATGCAAAAGCAAGTTATTGATGGTCTTCCGGGAATATTATTACATTGTGATTTTAGATATGAAGTTGTTGAATGTTGTTGACGGCGTGTTCTCGTGAGTATTTTATTTTGGTCAGTAGGAAGTTAGCATTTTTGTTGTTGTTTCTTTTGGTTATAAGTGGATGGTATGGTTCACGAGCTTTGGTTTGAGCACAAGATAATTTGTTGTTTTCGGACATACATCGAAGGTACTTTTAGTGGTTTTTAACTGTATCCCATTTTACATTATCTAGTACTTTATACTCATATAACATTTGAACTTGGGACATAAGTATTTAATTAGTGAGATTTTCAACAATGGAACTTTTTTTTTTAGCCCTGTTGGTATGGTCGGTGAATAATTAATTCAGTTATAATTGATGGGGGAGAGAAACTTAACCGGCTATGTGAGTGATAATTGGACTGTGATGTTTGATCTTAGGTATGACTTTTTATCAGTTATAAAAGCTTTAAGATTGGTGGTTATAGAAGCTTAAATTAGTGGATCATTCTGGTGTATATCAAAATCCATAGCTTCATGTTTGGTAAACCTTAGGTGCGATTTAATGTCAAATATTCGAGGGAAGATAAGTGGTCTTTAAATAAATAAAAATTTCCCCTGTCTATAACTAGCAAGTATTAAGATATCTTTTGTCTACATAATTAGGAGTAGGTTTCAAGCCTGAATAGTTATAGTCTGTCAAGAATTGTCAAAAACCAAAATATGGTGGTTACTCTATTGATCCGTTTGCTGGTAAGAAAACTAACGGTCCTCATGAAAACATATATTCTCTAAAGTTTCAGGTTGATTGTATCTTATATGAAGACTTGATGCTGGTTTATAAAAATGAGACAAGGACAATGTTGTGGGGGTTAAGAATTTAGTTTACTATTCTATTTTATTTTCCTTCAGTAGGTTCTCTACTTAAAAATAGTTGTAACTTCTTCAAAGAGACACTTTTGTAATATGCTTTGGTTAAGTTTTAAAAACCAGGAATTGAAACAAGAATTAAGTTAATGAGAGTTGAAGAGTATTATTAAAGCGAGAAATGATTCAGAATAGGAAACGATTTACAACGTACTGCTGATTATAGGTTCGAGTTCCATCAAGAGTATATATCTATGTTTTGGTTGACTCTGCCAGGGTATATTATGTACTTGGGCATGTTTGGCTTCAGGTTAAAGTAATGGTCCAGCGTTGTCGCTTTTATTTATTGTATGGCCTGGTTGAACATTTAAATTGTTTAAGGTAAAATCAGGAGAAAAGTTGTAAGAGCTTGATCTTGTTAAACTCAGAAAATTGATTGATGTTCTAAATCTGATATTACTTTTGTTTGTGGCTGGAATGTAGAAAAAGGGGCTAGCTCTTGTATGATTCAAGTTCAACTTTGATTATCTTAAGGTAAGAAGGAGGATGGTTTTAGTTAATTTGGTTCCCTCATTTTGGTTGGTTTGAAGGACTTGCATATAAGTAGTTCGATATAATTACATAGAAGTGTGAGATTTTGGTAGTTTATTGTCTGTATTATATTTAAGGAATTCTGTTTCTATAACTAAAGTATAACTGATGATGAACTAAAAAGGACAAATGATATTATCAGAGTGCGCAGCGAAAGCACGGGAAACAAAAATTGATGTCGGGGTAAAGGGGTTATTAACGATAAGGTGGAGTCCAGTTCAAATACAGTTATGTAAATTTTGTTCCATTGAAAGTTTCTTATTTGTAGGCGGAACATTGCAGAGAATTAGAAATTATGAAAAGTTGGGAGTACTTGAGTCACGTGGTTTTCTATGTTTATAAAGAGTAAAGATACCAGAGCGCGTGGTTTGTTATTAACCTTGTAGTTCGAATTTTCCTTCAAGTTTTCGTTATTAACTCTAGGATAAGAAATGCTTTGGATTATTGTTTAAATAGTATATGAGAACCACAACATAACTGATGAGTCGTCGCTGAGAATGGACATTAAGGATACAAAAATTATCTTTTGAGTTGCGGAGTATGTAGCGAGCAATTTTAGATCTAGGTTGTCTCGATATAGTGATAGGTGATGACGATGTTATATTTAATTTATCATAACTGAAGGTTTGCTCAGTCTTTATACCTTCTTAATTTTGGTTGTAATTGCTTGATAAGAAATAAGCAAAGTTGGGGATAGTCTTAGCTGTTGCGTTATTTAGTGAATAATTTTATACATGTTGTGGTGGTGAGATTATGGTTTGGGAAGGTAATGTTACTAAGAGTTGTACGTTATGTATAAATTAGTACAGTATGATAGACGTTACGAATTCAGGTGGCTTTGACAGGTTCGTAGTATGGGTGAAACAAGAAAGCATACATGATGATCTGATTAGTATCTAAAAGGCAAAGT
Source organism: Primula veris (assembly GCA_963682055.1). NCBI lineage: Eukaryota > Viridiplantae > Streptophyta > Magnoliopsida > Ericales > Primulaceae > Primula > Primula veris. The sequence continues at coordinate 23,527,052 of OY821748.1, read as the reverse complement.
AGGACTTTCATTTCTTTCCCAGGTGGGCCGGTTGGATATTGGATCTCTTTTTTGCCTGTTAAATATGATATAGATACTACTATACGGGGAGATTTTTCAATGATCCAGACTTCGCTGGGTCATTGTTTCGAATTTACATACAATGTAAATATATAAGAATTGAGGCTCTTTGTAGGGAATTCTATTGATTTACGGTCCGGTTCGGCGCTACCGAATTTATCATGTAATTTTTTTGTGAAAAATACTTTTATAAACAAAAGTTCATAAAAAGTTTAACTAATATAAATAAATAAAATCTTATAATTTCAAACTTATAGAGATATAAATATTTTGGAGGATGTACGAGAAACTGAATACAAAGTATATATTAGAAGAAAGTAAAACAAAATGAGAAAATATAAAACTTTAGGATTGAAAAAGATGTTCTTAAGTTATGGAATTTAATTCTTATATATTATGGTTCTCATAGACGATACCAGTGAGGTTACACTCCTAGCCCCTCAAGAGGGCTTAATTTCTGTAGCATCAAATGACGCCGTCCCTGAAAATCTAGAATATAAACAAATCACATTTGAAAGTCCTTAATTAATAATGCTTCCACATGGATGGGTTGATTATGAGTAGTTAGCAAGGGTTGCATCTCGTCCCCAAGGCCCATTTATATCTATGTGTTTTTTGCTCCTAATACCATCAAGGCTATTTGTTCCAAAGTCTGAGTGAGCTTTTAATTTCGAGGCAATTTTTAATTGCTACATTTTAAAACTACTAATTTAAGAGTTGGTAGCACTTTCAAAATAGTTATTGCAAATTAGTAGCCATTTTCAATATATACATAAGTCCAACACATTTTGTCCACTAAAACTTTGATCAAAACCAAGACCATTGACCGGTCTCCGGCGTTGACCGGCATTGACCGGTATTAACCAAAAAATAAAAAATGTAAAAAAAAGAAGAAAAACTCAGAAAAAATAAAAAAAAAAACCCAGAAAAATTAGAAAATTTGGAAAAAAAAAACTAAATAAATGGAAAAAAATTAAAAAAATCCAAAAAATTCTAAAAAAATCCCAAAAATATTTTTCTTACTAAAAAAATTAAAAAATATTTTTTTAACAAACTAATACAAAAATTATAAAAATTCCGGAAAAATAAAATTCAGAAAAAATTAAATAATCCAGAAAATTTATAAAATTTGGAAAAAAAATAAAAAATATGGAATACAAAATAAAATTTGGAAAAAAAAAATAAAAAATTCTTAAAAAATCCAAAAACTTATTTTTTTTGACAATTTAATACAATTATTTTTGAGAATCTAATGCAAGTTTTGTGTGAATCTAATACAATTTTTTTGATAATCTAATACAATTTTTTTATAAATATAATGCAAATTCTCGACAATCAATCTAATACAAATTTTTGTGACAATCTATTATAATACAATTTTTTAACAATCTAATAAATTTTTTTTGGCAATTTAATATAATTTTTTTTTTACAATCTACTGAATTTTTTTGACACTCTAATACAAAATTTTAACAATCTAATTTATTTTTTTGACAATCTAATGCAATTTTTGTGACAATCTAATATAATTTTTTTAACAATGTTCTAATACATGTTTTTGGACAATGTTGTAATACAATTTTTTTGACAATCTTCTAATACAATTTTGACAATCTAATTCAATATTTTTGACAATCTAATTGTTTACAATCTAATACATTAGAATGTCAAATCCATAAATTTTTGAGTCAAAACCATAATTATTTAGACATTTTAGGTTAAAATTATGTTTTTCTAAACACTAAAGCCTCATTTATTAAACTCTTATAACTCATGGATCAAGTTGCAATTGCACAATTTTATTGAATTTACAAGTGATGGTCCGGGAGAATGAAAGCAGCTATGGTTTGTCAACCTAGCCGCCAGCTGCCAGCCACCACATTCCATTGCTACCATCGGCAACTCGGATTCGTCCCATCGTCAACGACGTCCGTATATGTTTATGTATATACATATACGTCCGTCACCACATGCCCACGGATAGAGACAGAGAGAGATCCGGGGGAGAGAGTGAACGAGAGATATATATGTATATGTGTGTGTATGTATGTATGTATATATATATATATATATATATTCTCGATTTATTTTGTTTGTTTCCTCCTTTTTTTTTGTCTGGTTTATTAGCTCGAATTGGAAGATGGTGATGAGATTGATGCTATGTTGACACGAGGCGTATATATATATAAAGAGGTCGTTACAGATCTGTGAGGAGAGAGAGAGAGTGCGGTGAGTAGAGGGAAACATATCTGATTGACCGTTGCCGGAGTTCTGATAGTGGTGGAGCTCCGGTCAAGTCGTGGTGACGGTCATGTTTGTTATTCTAGAGAGATAAAGTGTTATGAGGCAATGGAGCAGAATATAATTATAGTGTAATACAATAATTAGACAGGTGAGTTTAACTATTTATATCGATAGCATGATAAGAATTTACATGAGCTAGTACTTATAACTCTCATATCTGGGAAAATTGTTAAAATATTACTCAATCTATCAATTTTTAGCGATCTGATAACCAACCTAACATTTTTTTTCTAATTACATAACTTATACGTTTCGCTCTGATTTGATACCCAACCTATACGCATTCAGTCCAATTAAGGGATTTAATCTGTATTCGATCATCGGTTTTTAACGAATACTAAATCTACTTTACTATTCATTAACCTATGTTAAAACTTCAATTTTTTTATTAAATAATTTAAAGTGAAATCACTACTTAAAATATTTCAGTTAATTAGGTTAAAATGATCGGATGTGGGTTTAGTCTCTTAATCAGGGGCGGACCCAGGGGGTGGCTGTGGCCGTCCCCGGCAGCGATTTTCAATTTTTTTTTTTTTTATATGTGTAATTTAAATTTTTTTAAGATATATACATTTATGGCTCATCTAATTAAACAAAATAATTGTTGTTATAGTGGTAAAATTGTCTTTAACCTAGTGGAAGGTTAAGAGTTCAAATCATGGTATTTGTTTTTTTTTTAAATTCTGTTTTTTACCTTAAAATTACAAATTTCGTAAATGACAATTGTATTTTTTCAAACAAAGATTACTAAAAAAAATTATTTTATTGTTCAATACCGTTTGTCTTAACTTCATATTTATTTTATGTTATGTTAAACATTGAAAAAATTCTTTATTTTTGTATTAGATGTTATTTATTTTATTCTCTATTTGATATGTTTTTTACACCATGGTCCCCCAAAAAACCATACTGGTTCCGCCCCTGCTCTTAATTGTAACGAAAATATATAGGTTAAGTAATAAATTAGAAAATGTGTCAAGTTGGATACAAAATCACTAAAATATAATAGGTTGGGTACCATTTTAACATATTTACTATATTGATAGATACGGGACATGTTGATAACTTATGAATTCCGCTCTCTTCTTGTGTTGAAAATAATGGTAATATGAAAATTGCACTTATAATTGATAGAACATAAAAATTGGACCCGAATATTCTATTCGGGTATTAATCAACCCACACTTCGTAAAGGGGTATCCAATACTTAAATGGGTCATCAAATGGCGCCGTCTCCGGGAATCATCTAGTTCCCAACTAATTTAGAAGTCGAATACCAATACTCTACCAGACGAGCGACAATGGTGACCAATGTAGAAGAAACCCATCCCGAGATAGTAGAAACCAATAACCAAAACGTGCAAATTAGCCAACAAGACCTCGACGATCTACTCGCCAGCCGTGACAGATACGACACTATCCAGTCCGAAAACCAACCAACAACCTCCAATGTACACCAAGAACAACCGACCGAACAACCCCAACAGCTTGAAGGGATCGTCGACGAACACCCTTCGTCCTCGGATGACGAACGAGCCTTACCCGTATTAAGGCGTGCACGAAGACGCTTACCGGGATCCCTGGCAGGACCGAGCTCAAGAGTCCCTTTGCCAACAGCCTCGGTCAACTCCGGTGCTCGTTTACAAATGAACGAAGTTCACCGGTTTGTCATGCCCGAGGATCATGTACTCGAACAGTTGTCCCGACTACCGACTCAGCCACCGAGGATGATTACACCACCCACGGTGGAAGTACAACACATTGTTCCGTTAGCCGATGAAAGGAACTACGCCTAGCTACAAGCTCAGGTGGCAGCGTGTATGATGGCCATGACAGCAGCCGGCATCATATTGCCGATTACCCAACTTGCCAATACAGACAAAGACCCACGCCGTGAAGAGAAAGATTCCGCCTATAGGGCCGCCCTGGAAGCGGCAGGCCGCCGACCCGATACAAGAGTGCCCCATCAAGGGGGCAATGTCCCAGTAACGATCCCTCCGACGATCGTCCACCCAAACACTCATACGGAACAAACCGAAGAACGTACAACAACTTCGCCGGCCGGAACAAATCCCATCACCTCCTCGTCAGAGACAGGCAGCCGAATGTGAATGTCGGAGGGAATTCCGGCGAGCTTCTTAAAGTCCTCTTCCACAAATGGGCCAACTTGGGCCAGGCATTGGGTCAGAATTTCCTATCCAAACATCATCACAACTTCATCAATATACTAACCAAAAACACATGACACTACAAGAAACCCAATTACCAGAAACCCTACGTTTTACCACCAACCCATTCAACGGAAATCCTATACATAAAGAAAAACCATAGACATATATAGACAACCAAGACCATATATCAACGCCACATATATGACCACAACCCCAAATCAAATACATATCCTAAGCACAGAGGTATACAGACAGAAAACCCACAAAATACAAAAATACTTACAGTCATATTCAATGAGCAAGCAAGCGAGAACAGCAACAAATCTATCTGCAATCAGGCGAAACCCTAGATAGAGAGGCAGAAAAAATTTTGGCGGGAAGAACAAACCCTAGAGAGAGAAAATAAGAGATATTTTTTCAGCAAATTATGGGATAAAAATAAAAGGGATTACTCAGCACAGTTAAAAGGAGTGGAACCACAGAAAGAATAAAATAATAACCGTCCTTTCGTGTGACAGAGGTTTACCTTTTTTCCAACCATAGAAAAGTCCACAACCGCTGCTATTTTCAACAAATCAACGTTCCAGATCTTGCCACGTCAGATAGTGTATCCCACTAACCAAGGAAGTTCACATCATTACACCTATATAAACGGCCAGGGGACCCCGCCACGAAAAGCTTCCAGCATACGCTACCAATATTACCAAACCGAGGATGTCCCCCGATTACGTCCCTCGACGCCAAACCGTTTCTTACCCAAATGGCACACCGAACAAGGTGGACGGAGACTGTTCCTAGCTCTACGGCATTTAAGCATCGAGTCTAACAATGCTCTCCGGGGGGATAACCATGGTATACTTTGCTCGGTGTCCAATACTGAGACATCGAATGGTATCAACATAAAGGCAGTATACTTTGCTCGGTGTCCAATACTAAGAGACATCAAATGGTATCAACATAAAGGCAAAAGCAGAAGTTTTATTCATCCACAAAGGGGGATACAAACAAACAATACAACAAGAATAGAAAAGTTTACAAGAAAATACACCCATACTACTTCTTCAAACTACCCCCCATATCGGCATCCTTCTTCGCCAAGAGCTCCTCCAGACGCTCTTTTTCCCTAATCAAATGAGAAATGCCAATCTCCACTTGTTTTAAAGCATGAGATTGAGATTTGCACTTCTGCTCGGCTTAAAACGAGCAGCTCTCTCCTCCTGCCAATACTGTTTGAACTGCCTCATTTCGGTCTGAGCACACTTAAGATCATGTTTCAGCCACGACATCTCAATTTCTTTTAGCTGAAGAGGAGTCAAATCCTCTTCCCCAAAACCAGGGGGATGGGGTAGCATGAAAGTAGGCTCTTCGGCAAGGGTTTTCCTTTTGGAGACAGATCTAGTAATGGGAGCCATCTCAGATAAAAGCAAGTTAGAAGAAACAAAAATTATAAAACAAGAAAGAGAAAAAGGAAAAAAGTAGAGAGAGCAAAATAAAAAAAAAAGGAAAAGAGAGTGAAAAGAAAATGGAGGAAAAGAAAGAAGAAGACTGCAAGAAAACGAAGAAGAGAAACTGAAGAGTATAGAAAGAAAATAGTGATGAGATAGAAGATGAAGAAAAAGAAAGAGGAGGCGCAGAAGAAAAAAAAATAATAAAAAAAAAGAGAAAAGAAAAGGGGAAGGTTAGGGGAAGGTTGATCGGTATCGATGAGACGGACCGGCAGAGATATCCCTATCTCGGAACGTCGGATTCCTCCTCAACACCTCATTCTCTTCGACTAGAGCCTGACGAGCACGTCGGCAATAATCCAGCTCGGACCTTAGCCAGGATAATTCCCGAACCATCTCGGTATGGTGATAACGCATCACCTTTAACTCCTCCTCAGCATCCTTCAACAGCTTTAGAGTAGTGCCATAGGAGGCTTCAAAAGCCTCCACTTGCAAAGCCAAGGCGGATTTGGTTGAAGAACATTCCATTGTAAGGAAGTTATATGAGAAAATTATATATATGGCAGAGAGAAGTAAAGGAGAGATTATGAAGAAATACATATCTTAAGCAGGTATTTATAGATAAATTAAGGAAGGATTAATGTGGGGAATTGCAACCGTTCGTCAAAAGACTCTAGAAAATATGGGTAATTGAAAAGATGCGTCTGTTGAGAAGGAACGCATGGATTCACGCTAGTATTTAAAGAGGGCAATTTTCGAAAAGACTTCTACACGTGTCATTTATGCCAGCATTCAAAGAAGGAAGTGCAACAGTACAAAGATTTAAAGGATAAGATTTGTGCACAGGGCTCAAGAAATCCCATTACTTCCTAAATACAAAGATAAAGAAGATTTAAGGGATAAGATCAAGCACGAGGCTCAAGAAAACCCATTAATGCAGCCACACGCGTGCGCAGTAAAGAGAAATTGCGTTGGGAAAATAAATCATATAATAACAAGAAAAAGAAGAATCTTCATTAATTGTTGGGAACTTTGTTACAAGGTACTACTCAACAAAAAGGCATTACGAAGAAGGAAAGGAAAAGAGAATTATTTTGTAGAAGGGCCAGCTTCATCCTCGGTCCTCTTCTTAGACCGAGCATACACTTCCTTGAGGGCCATTTTATAAGCCCTCTTGAAAGCGATATGCCTCCCCCTTGAGGCCTTGAGCTCTTTGATCCGAGCACGCGCCCAAATGTTATCAATCAATGACTTCTGATATTCACTCTCCATAGCTTCCAATCGCCCATCGATCTCGGCAGCCCGACGAGCTTCCATCGATAGTAGGGCAACCCTCCTCTCAAGTGTTCGCACTTTCTTCACTTCCTCCTCCAGATGAGCAACATAATCCGGAAGATTGTCACCACTATTTTCATGAGGAGAAGCCATTTGTTCATAAATAAAGAATGAGTTGCACAAAGAAGGTAGGGACGGTCCCCTTTTATAGAAAGAAACAAGGGGTAGATCAAAGATCATCTTGAAGAAAGACTAAACCTCTTGAACTTCCCAAGAGCATTTATTGCTAACTAAAAGCTGCTCAAGTCCAATTAGGTCATCCAATGAGGTATTAAGGAAATAAACAGACAAGAATGCAAATAGAAAATGTTTTATTAATATTTTTCCATGATTCAATTACAACTTGGTGATGACACCCAATACAAGAAAATTACAAAAGCTAATTATTTTGAGGAAGAGCATCCTTCAACGTCATCCGAACTCGGTTTAGACCGAGCATGCAACTCCTTGAAGGCAAGCTTATAGGCCCTTTTTGCTGCCTTTTGCTTAGCCAGAGAAGCCTCGAGCCTCTTTATACGCTCAAAGGCCCAATCCCTATCAGCCATAGTCATGTGGTGCTCCGCATCCATATCAGACAACCTTTTTGTCGCGTCCGCCAGTTTCTTTTTTATGACGCGAGCCTTCTTGACCTCATTCTCCAAGTAAGCGATGTAATCTGAAGAGTTGTCTCTAGTAGAACCATTGGGAGAAGCCATTATGTCACAGTCGAAGTAATAATAAATGGGATAATGAGGGATGGGGCATTTTCCTTTATAGTAGGTAAATGTTGGGAAGATCAAGGGTTTTCCTCGAAAAAAGGTACCAAAATAGGACTTCTTAATGACCTCAAATGGGCCCCAGGGAACAGTCATAGATCTATCGCGTTTCTCGATGAATCATTGGGAACAACAAAACCGAAGCAATATCCTCGACAGACCAATCATGACTCCCTCGGCATGGAGACCATACCGAGGAAGTCAGGGAGCACTTGATAGAACATAAAAATTGGACCCGAATATTCTATTCGGGTATTAATCAACCCACACTTCGTAAAGGGGTATCCAATGCTTAAATGGGTCATCACATGCCTCTCATTGAGAATAAGAGTGGATATTACTAAAAGCCCAAGCCCACTTAACTAGGGACCCACGTCTGAAAAATCCCATGAGATGGAGACATTTGTCAACATCTTAGGAGGCATAATTGCCTATAAATAGCCAAGTACCCCCCCTGAAAGAAGGACCAGAAAATCTCTCCAAAAAATATAGAGAGAAGTAAAGAAAAGAGATAAACTAGTCAAATCTTATCACATCAAAAAACAAACCGAGCAGAGAAAGAGCCGAGTACCAAAGAAGAAGGAGAAAGACCAAGATAAGAGATCAAATAGTTAAATCGAGCACGATTGTAGTAAGGAAATTGTTATCCGAACAAGTGTAATTATTGAGCAATAATAAAGACCAAGAAGTGTTCATTATTTAGAGTCCATTCATCATTATATTATTGTTGAAAAGTCTAACGCCACCGACCAAAGTTTTGGCTTTATCAATAATATTGTTCAATTCAACAAGTAAGGTTGTATTAATCTCTTCTCATGATAATTTGGAAGGTAGGGTTTTCATTGTTCAACAAACTAAAAGAGGATTATTCATGTTCTTTTTCTTTTCTGGAAGAAAGTAATTTAACAGAAGAGAGAGAAGCAGGAAAGGGAAAAGTGGGAAGGGTATGAGAGAATGATTGAATGTTTTTTGAGCATGAAACTTAAGACTCATTGTCTATTAAGAATTATCCCACGTTGTAACAGTATTACTAACACGACATTATAGTAAATAGGGTTTACCACGTCTGTCATTCACCATCCAATAATATAAACACAAGTGTTTCTAATGCATGTAAATATCCATATAGCCCAAACATTAAATAAATTCAAGTGCACCTTCTTTCCATTTTCCACTATCTTATTTCACGTGAGTTATATATAAAACAACATTTATTTAAAATAATAAATTATGTATACTAAGCTTGGCGTAATTTACATCATAATTAGATTAGAAATTTAACTTTTTTTTACTTTACTCGTTTATATTATAAAAAAAATTATTTATTATAAACGTGAATATTAATTTAGTGATGAATAATTTTTCATAAGACAAATCTTGTAAAATTTAGGTAGTCAACCCAATCAAAAACCCAAAATAAAATTAGAGAACCTTGTGAATCCACCATTAAATTAAACAAAATTAAACATTTAATTTTATTAGTTTACATTAGTCCTCACTAGGATCAGGGGCGGACTCAGGGGGTGGCCGGGGCCACCCCCAGCGACGATTTTCAATTTTTTTTTATTTTTTTATGTGTAATTTAAAATTTTCTAACATATTTATATTGATGGGCTCCATAATTAAACAAAATAGTTGTTGGTGTAGTGGTAAAATTGTCTTTAAGGTAGTGGAATGTTAGGAGTTCAAACCATGTTAGTTGTTTTATTCTAAAAAAATATGTTTTTTATTTTTAAATTACCAAATTTCGTAAATGACCATTGTATTTACCAAACAAAGATTAAGGAAAAAATTATTTTATTGTTCAATATTATTTGTCTTAACTTCATATTTATTTTATGCTATGTTAAACATAGAAAATAAACTTGTTTTTGTATTTTATGCTATGGTAAAATAAACTTGTTTTTAAAATTTTAATTAATAATTAAATTTAGAATAGTACCTATTAGGGTTCTTCATTATTTTTGAGTTTTTATTGGATTAATCTTTCATGTCCATATGTACCAGGTCATTTTTTTATCTTTTAATAATTTAACAAATACTAGTAGTATATTTTGAAGTGAAATTATATGAGAGAAAAAAGTGAGATTAATTGTTTTTTTTTAAGAGAACTGAAAGGGAACGTTGGGTGATGACATGATGGGGTACACAACATTAACTGCCATGAACATGGGTTAGTAAGTTAAATTTTGATATTGAGTAAATGTTTGGGTACATACAAATACACTCATAAGTAACAAGTGTCAAAAGACGTACTACACATGTGACACACCCGGTTTATCATAGTGTTACTCTGGAAAGGATATGAAAGAATGATTGAATGTTTTTTGAGGATGAAACTTAGACGCATTGGGTATTAAGTATTATCCCACGTTGTAACAGTATTACTAACAGCACAGTTCCAACCGTATAAAATTCCAACCCTTAGGATTATGATTTTTTTTTAAAGGACATCAAACAATAAGTTTCTGGAGTAATCAATTATTTGCACAACTTTCGAAATTCTCTTCGGCATCGTGTAAGAATTTTTTTTAAAAAGAAACTCATCCTACAATCATATATTGCATTCCGGATTTGAAGTTTTAAACAACAATAGGTGCGACCACCCTTACAATCAAAGCAAACGGCCTACTCCCACGCCTTGATTTGCTTAAAATAAGTATGTCCGGTTTGCTTAAGATAATTAAACAGAAAACCGATGAAAATACAAAAAAGTGGTGGTAAGGTATCACACTACAAGAAAAAGTTCATTTACCATCAGTTTACTTTTTGAAAACTGTTGGTAAAATGAGTGTCGTTAAATTTTAACAACAGTTTAGTAGCATAATTAGTTGCTATTCTGTTGCTAAAATTAGGATTATATGCTAATTTTTTTATGTGTGAAATTGGAGGGAAATTTTTTCTAATATGACATATTTTTGTTCAAATTTGTTAAAATTAGCCTCTCAAATTAATGTTTGTCAAATGTTACGTGACATGATTCCGTGATTTATTTAGACGGTGGTACCTAAATTGGAAAGTTATTATAGTGTGATACCCAAATTGAAAAATTTGAAAGGTGGATAACCAAATCGTTAACAGCACTATAGTTTGGTATAGTAAATATATTTTGAGAAACATTAAAATTATTAATACCGTGTCATAAAGGGCACAATTATCTCCATGAACAAAAATTATTTATTCTATCCCCATGGCTATTATAGTCTCTTAGGATGACCATATTAATGGTAGAGCTAGAGCCTAATTGTGAAAGCTAAGTTTACTTTTTATTCTTATTATTAACTTATGAAATTAAATCAACTTTGGAGTTATAAAAAAAATCTAAAATAAAGTTCAAAAATTACCATAAAAGAGATATATACATGGTAGAAAGAACAAAATGAAATTGCATGAGCTGGAAAGAAGAAGCCCTCAAATTAAGACTCGATAATGACGTTGCTTTTGAAAATGACCGAGCAATTTCACTTATTTTTTACACAACCACTATTCCAAGAAAAACTCATGAGGCAACATGTACAGTATAGAGAGAGATTTCTATCGCCAGATAGCCATGCATAACAACATATTAGCATTATATTTTGACATTTTGAGCAAATTAAATAGGGAAATGCTTAATTTGACCATTAAGATTTGGGACTATCCCTCTAACTCAAACTACATCGTATTAGCATCATTATAGGAACAAAACATCAAATTATTGTTTTCGCACTTGAAATCTTACTCGACGCTTTGAATTTTTATTTAGTTTCTTGATGAAATTTTGTTGCCATTTCTTTCCGATCGAAGGAAAACAATTTGAGTTTAATACATTCGGCTCACTGCCTCGTATACCCTTTTGCCATGGAATTTTGCTTTTTTCTCCCTCCTTATTGAAACTCTCGGTATTTGGCCTTTTAATTAGACTGCCTCAAGCCCAGGGTCTCCACATGTTGATTTTGTGAATGTTTAAATTCATTGATTATTGGTTTTGTAATGGAATTTTCAATTCTTTAAAGTTTTTCTTCTGAAATCCGGTCGTGCCAGGTCTGCTTATAAAATGTGCATGGTTAAAAGACGATGATATAGCCTCACGAGTTGCCCTCCTTTTTCGGTTCCTAATTACATGACATCAACTGTTTCAGCAAAAGCAAAAGTGAGGGCAAGTAGTAACCCTAAAGAGCGCTTTCCTGTGATGCCTGAGAACAATACTATATAGAAATATGTCAACAGTAGATACACATGGGTGATATAACTAGAGCAATTACACTTTGCTACATATATATATATGCCGATTCTATCTAAATATTTATGTTGATATATACTAATACAAATATGGTGATACACCACGCTGGCTAAACCCTAGCCAAATTTATTAGTATTTGTTAAAAGTTGCTAGTCATATATATTAAGTTAGCAAAACAAAAAACACTCTTAAAACTCATTGCGGGACAATTTGAATCATTCTCTTTTACTTTCTCCTCCATTCCGTTTTTTAGACCGAGTGCAAAATCGTACTTATTAGTTACAATTTATAATTAATAATATAAGTGCGATTTTGATTTTTTTTTTAAAATAACATCTCTCTCTCTCTCTCTACATATATGTATATATATACAGCTTAAAAGCTTCTTTTATATTGATCGAGATAAGTCCACCAAAATGTGGAATTTACGTTTCTACATGGTATCAGAGCAATAATTAGCTCTTTCCGCTGTTATTAATCCACATATTTGGATTCAATTGGGAAATTAGGGTTCTTGATCAATAATTGGGGGTTTCTGAAAATTTGGGGTTTTCTACGATTGAATCGTCTTTTCGCCTGGTATTCGCTGAAACTCTTATTGTTTCTTTGTATTTTATTGGCTCTAACGAAAATACTAGTACATCTTTAGTTAATCCTATCTTGAATGGTCTTAATTTTCATTCTTGGAGAAGAGCCATGGAAATCTCAATAGGGGCTAAATCAAAATTAGGGTTTGTAACTGGTTCTTTACCTTGTCGAATCTTTACTGTCGAGAATCTGGATTATGGATACTGAACTTAAAAGTTCACCCAGCCTCTAATTTTTATAAATTAACTATTAGATTAGGTTTTCATGGCTTAAATGTATATTTGCAAAAAGTCCATGAACTGATTCCACACCTTGGATGCTAAACTTCAGCAATAAATACTAAATTTTTTTTTACCTACAAATACTAAAATTTTCAATTTTATTCACGCTTCTCGTTTCCATTTCCCATTTCGATTCCGGCTGTTGTTTTTCATCCTGGAAAACAGCATATGATTCATATGCTTAGATTAGATTTTTCAAAATTGTAGTTTTTAAATATATACATATAAATAAATTTAAAAGATTGAAAATTTTATTCACTTGTAGATCACTTTGAATATGACCTAATGGTTGATGTAATAAGAAAAAATGCCAAGCCATCCCTGAAACCCCGAGCAAAAGAAGTCACGGTCCGCACTTTGTATTATTTTTCAGTGTGTATTTATATAATTTTACATGTATTATTTTTCAGGCTAAAATCATTAAATCAAATTTGTAGTTATCAAGTTGTTGAGAGCATGAGGTTGGGGTGAAACCAGAGTTTGCTGCCAGCAATATCTAGGATTGAAGGAAATAAGCTAATTTTGTAGGTGATATTTTTGCAGTAAACAAAATCGAGATTCATTCAGGTGCTTGCCATGGGTGGACATTTCAGTACTCTTTGAGAATCGCGGAAATGGATGATGTAAAAGTTTTTACTGTAAACCACCAAGATTTTACTCTTTCTTGTTAGCCTTTGACAACACCACTGTGTAAACTCACCTTGTAATTGAATTTTCATTTGCAGAGACGTTCTTATGTTACCATCCTCAACTAAAGCCCTTTTCTGTTCTATTTATTGGGATCAACTTTTTGGCTTCTGATATGGAGTTAGTTCACTTGTCTCGTTCAAGCTTTTAAGAAATATTATTGGGGGATGGTTTGTATGGCGGACCCTTATTGAAATAATTGGAATTAGGGGCAAAAAAAACCCAAAACTCTTGCTTCTTTCTTCCATTTAGTTCAATTCAGATATTGTCAAATTGGTTCGAGAGATAAATAACTGAAAACTAGTTAGCTATCGGATCGAGATCCACCAAGAAGAAACCAAGGAAGAGTGGTGGTGGTGTACGTCGATGATGGATCTCCGATGTGTGAGGGGGTGGTTGGTTGAGGAGGAGAGAGGGAGAGACCGGCTGAGAAAGATTGTACATGTGATGATCGTGATATGCAGTTGGAAATGGATACCGTGCAGAGGCGGTCCTAATGGAAGACAAGCCAGATTGGGCCTTGGGGCGCACTTCTCTGAGGGCACAAAAAAATTAGACGGTATCATATATGTATACTAGTGGATGTATACCTATGTGATGCGTGCTGTAACGCGTAGTTGTTTGTAATACATAAAAAAAGTTAATAGATGGTTAATTACTAACCTTTTTTCATAATATTTTTTTATGCACCGTTCTCTATCTGGATTTTCAGAATCTCCTCTTCTGTTGTTTGAAGTTGGTATTTGAAATTTTGACAGTTTTATTTCTTGGACATGTGAGTTTGTCATTTTATTTTTTTCCTAATTGCAAAACTATAATTTGTATCATATACAAGGGTATTCCGGGAAATAAAACTTTCGAGCCTTATTTAGATATATCTATATATTATTTAAGTGAAATACCCCTAGTGAGGCATGCCATTTTGTTTTCCAAAAAGAAACCTATTAATAATTGAAATTACAAAAAGAACCGAGAACTTAATCTACCGTATAAATAAGAAGAAGAAAAGGCCGGTTAAAATGATAAAACTATTCTTCTTCCACGTTCAGTTATTCTCGCTTTACCTTTCTCTCTCCCTTTGTTCTCTATTGTCTCTTTCTATATTCTATCTTCAATTTCTTTATGAAGAAATTCATCCCGATGTGGATTGTTCTGTGAGATATTTATGAGTCTTCTAAGATAGTTATTATTTTTTTTAATGTTACTTACGTTTTTTTTTTTATAATATTTTTCTTATTTTTAATAATTATAAATATTTTTTTTTATTTCACAACCAACCAGGGTGGGATCGACGGTCAGCATTATATAAGTCAACTTGACTTAGACTTAGTACTTGTGCACTCATGCCTCGTTTGGTTACAAGACTTGTAGTCCCGGTACTATTAATCATGCAGTAATACAAATGATGATGGTATTTCTAGTCCGGATGATGATTCGACCTAGAAACTATCATTTTGAGGCCTTAATTATGATATTAAATCCAATTTTATATTGCGTAAATAGGTGTTAATATACCATTTTACTGTTTTTAATTATTTTTAATACCATTTATCTATTATGAGTGAAAGTTGCCCTTTTTAGGTGCATTTATGTGAAGAATGGAGATAAAAGGATTAAAGATACAAGTTGGAGAAGCTAAAAGATCTAAAAGAAGAGGATATTAAAATTATATTCGGTAAAAGGAGCTAAAATTGGGCAACAAAGAAGAGATCAAGTCAAAAAGGATATAAAATTCAGTTTTCGCCATGTGATTCAAATCGGACACCTCTCATCCGAATCAGACACCATCCGCCGCCATAAATTGATGACATGGCACAATCTGATTGGTCAACGTCGTGTGATTCGAATCGGACACTTCTGACCCGAATAAGAGTTTTTTAGCAATTAGGTCATGAATTTTTCTGAGCAGAACACTTTAAATACAATTGTAATCTCTGTAAATTTTTAGGCTTTGTCTCCGGGAAGAAACCCGTAATGTAATTCTCTCTCTTAATTCAATTTATATTATCTTTATTTTATGTTATGTCCTTCTTCACTTCACGATACCTCACCCTTATGAGCCTCGTTCCTTCTCCTTATTACTGAGTTTTAATGGTGATTTATCTCCCTAAATTTTGCCTACTCGGTAATATCCTTCTATCCTTATTCTCTTTTTATTTAATTGTTTATATTTATCTTTATGCTTTTTTATTATTGTTTTAGCATAGATTCTACTTTTGATAATAATGAAAAGTGAAGATTGACGACCCTCGTTGATGAGTTTTTCTTTTTTATTAGTTTAGATTAAATAACAAAGGCGTGAGCCATATCGTTATAAAGAAACTAGAAAAACTCATATTTAAATATATTTTAATTGTTTTACATAATCTCATGGGGAACTCGTACTTTCTAGATTTATAAATATTATTACTACGATTGGCCCTAGTGCTCTTGCTAGGTAAAAAAAGTTTTATTTTTATAAATACATTTTTAAGCTGATCAAGTTTTTGGCGCCACTGTCGAGGATTAATGTTCAAATAATTTTAGTATTTTAAGCACACAAAAAAATAGTGCAATGGTTGATGTAAATTGTTTATTTTGTTAAGTTATTTTTACTTTGTGTTTATTAAGCTTTGGAATTGCGGAATCGATTAAAATTGCATGAACATGTATTATGGAATCTGCCCGATTCGCACCAATCTCCATTTGATAGGATCAAGCCTGCCATTAACTACTCCTAATACGGATCTCTCCATTTGATCCGGATCATCCTCGAAGTTTCAGATTTATTATTCGCTTTTATATTTATTACTTAGTTTAGCATTTTTAAAGTTGTTTTCAATTAATTAAATAGCTTTTGACGCATAAAAAAAATTCTTAAATTTTATGTTGATTTAAAGAATCAGTTTTTTTAAAAAAGAGATAATTCGTTATGTTTTGATGAAAAATATATTTTTTGTAAGGGTATATTATAAAAATCCGAATTATATATATATATATATATAATATTTGTTATGATCTTTTGGTAGATATAGTTGCCTTTTAAGTATATATTATTTTGGAGATATATGAAATATTTGATCTTTTCCAATTATTTTCTTATTGTATTAGAATATTTGCAAACTACCAAATAAAACAAAGATTTTTTTATATTACTTATTTATTTATTTAATTTTAACTATTTAATATTATTTATTAAATTACAAAAATTAGAGAAATTCATAATTTTTTTGGGAATGTCAAACTGAATCTCAGTTAGTTTTTCAAAAGATTTTTTTATTATTATAAAATTATTATTTATTTATTTTTTTATATAGTATTAGTTAACTATTTAATATTATTTAGTAATTAATTAAAATAGATTCGAAAAAATCACTTTTTTGAAAGTTAAGCGTAATCTCAGTTTGTTTCTGAAAGAAAAAAAATATTTCTTTTATTTTTTTATTTTTTTATTTTTTTATTTTATAATTATTATTAATTATTAAAAAAAACTTTTTACTGATTTCAAGAATCAGGTTTTCCTTCTCTAAAAGAGGAAGTAGAATTTAAAATATTTTATTTGTTTTTATTTGATTGATTTTTAAATAGTCCTTTAAAAATATTTAAAATACAATAATATACTTCTATCAATGTATTATCAGAAAGATAAGAAAATACCTTATCTAATTGTCTTAATCTAGGAATTCAATTAATGAGAATAAGTGATTTATATGATTTTTTTTCCCTTCAGACGTTACTTGAAAAAAAGTCATCTTTTGATATAAATATATTGCTCATTGCTTGCCTTCACCTTTCAGTGGCATAGTACATTTCTTTCCTAGATATGAAAATCAAAATTGCCATCATAGGCTATTTGCCCACTCTCATTTTCGTACTTCACATGAGTTTAAGTACGGCTGATTTGATCGAACAAACTTGCAAACAAACTGCACATTTTGATTTTTGTAAGTCTACTCTAAACTCAGATCCTCGTAGTGTCAAGGCTGTTGATGCGCAAGACCTCGCACAATTTTTGATTGAAGCGATTGAAAGGTACACAAATGAAACCAGTAAGATTATGAACGATTTATGAGAAAAAACCACTGGGATACATATGAAGGAGTTTATCAATATGTGCTCTACTGATTATGAATATATAATTCTGAAGATTCCCCAGGCGATTCAAAAATTAATAGGTGTGGTAAGCCACATCTAGAGGTGATAAACCACATCACGTAAAAGGAAAAAAAAAACAAAATAGTAGTGGTCAATTAGTCGGGTCTATTTAATAGGTGTGATTAAGCAAATGTGTGCATGCTCACTAGCCAAAAAATGATATAAGAGTAAGCAAAGCAAACTTTTCAAATCGGAATTACAACTTTTAAAATTTAAGTTCACTTGCCCGTTCAAATCGTTTAAATTAGGAATTCACTTCTAGGGGTGATAAACCACATCACGTAGAAGAAAAAAAAATAGCAGTGGTTAAATAGTCGGGTGTATTTAATATGTGTGATTAAGCAAAGGTGTGCATGCTGACTAGCCAGCCTGCCTCCATGGAGGCCTAAGGGTGGTCGGGGCCTCTACAACTCGGTCAAATCGTTTAAAATAGGACTTCACTTCTAGAGGTAATAACCACATCACGTAGAAGGAAAAAAATACCCCTAAAAAGTAGTGGTTAAATAGTCAGGTCTATTTAATAGGTGTCATTAAGCAAAGGTATGCATGCTGACTAGCCAGCCAGCCTCCCTGGAGGCCTATGGGTGGTCGGGGCCTCTATAACTCGTTCAAATCGTCTAAAATAGTACTTCACTTTTAGGGGTGATAAGCCGCATCACGTAGAAGGAAAAAAAAACTAAAAAGTAGTGGTCAAATAGTCAGGTCTATTTAATAGGTGTGATTAAGTAAAGGTGTGTATGCTTACTAGCCAACCTACCTCCATGGAGGCCTGAGGTGGTCGGGGCCTCTACAACTTATCCCCGAAGAGCATCCCACATGTTAACGAGCATACAACACCTCACTATATTAAATAGACCAAAGTATCACGCCACCATATTAATGCCCCACTTGGTTACAAGTTATTCGTTAGTTAGCTCGACAATATTTCAATATGATTATATCCTATATAGATTAAATTATACAACTATATTTTGTTGATGTGGGACAAAAAAAAAAGTTTCAGTCCTTTTTTATGATAAACAAGTTTGAATTCCTTTAAAAAGAATTTTGAGTTTGATGTCTCCCAACTCGAATTATATGTAAACGTATTAATAATTTTAATTATCTCGACACTTTTATATCAGAACTCAGCGACCAATTTTACGGTTTTAAATGAAACTAACCGCTAGACAAAATTTCTGCTTGTCAACAAGATGTGAGTGTTTCATTATTGCCAGAGAAGAAAGGGTAAATGAAATAAAAAACCTTCGCTAATTTGATAACATATTGGTCTGTAGGTCCAATGGATTGCAACAAAGAATAAACCTAGAAATTATCATATCAAATTACTCTGTGTAGGACTACGGATCAGACAACATAATGAAGGAATATCTTCTTCCAAAAGTAGTAATTTCAAATTATTTCGATGTACAGCCAATATTTCACAAACTTCCCCTTCTGCACAGCTTCTCAATGCATCACCGCGTAGCTCATCTTCCGTATCTATACAACACTCTCCTCCCGTAAGTAGGCACCCACATGGGCACAATCAAGTATATGTTAACGATCTCGGAAGCATGGGAAGCACTCGAAACAGAAATCGGAACTCGAGGCAATCTGGGCCGTTGGATTATAGTGGACACCACATGGGTACAATCAAGTATATGATAATGATGTCGGGAGCATGAGAAGCACTCGAAACAGAAATCGGAACTCGAGACAATCTGGGCCATTGAATAATAGTGGAAAAGGCATTGTGAAATTTATTGAGGGATCAACTTCAGCAAGCACAGGTCCAGGTCCTCTTCCTAGCTAGATTTGCGGTATCAAGATCAGGCCATATAGCCTACAAATAAAACACAGTTTCCGGAAATAATATACAGATTGTTTGATGGTTTGAGTCAAGAGATTCATGTAATTAACTTTCAGGTGGTTTAGATGTGTTTTGGCCACTCTTAAGTATAGAACTTGCATTTTAATGAATGTTCTGAAAAGATAAGACGTTTTCCAGGGTAGATAAAAAAAACTTTGTTGCAGTTCACTTCAAACAAAAAAATAAACAAGCTTGTTCATTTAAAGAGAGACTCATACAAGTATAATATCTTCATAAAATTATTACTTAAGAACAAAGAATGAAACTATTTTATTGGAGGTGTTCGACGGGAGATGAGAATGATGAAGACAGATAGAGCGTGATATATAGACAGAGAGTGATTGATTAGTGATCGAACATGAGATGGTTGGTGCACAAGGTGCCTATTGCCGTTGACACGATTAAACTTTATTAATAATAATTTGATAATTCTACATCAAGTAGTTTGACACATTTGATTTTGGAAAGCAAGAGACTAAAAGAGAGACTAAAAAAGTGGTGGTTAAATAGTCGGGGTCTATTTATTAGGTGTGGTTAAGGAAAGATGTGCATGCCTCTACAACACTCCTAAAGCTTCTCGACGGCTACAACATTTGTCTAGCTTGAATATTGATTGCCAATTTAAATGTTGAGTTGGTTACACCATCTTAATGTTACTAGGGTAACAAGCACACAACACCTAACACCTTACTATATTAAATAGTTCGACATACCACTCCACCACTGTAATGCTCCATTTGGGAGTGCAAATTGTACAACATACTAAAAATTCAAATAAAAATACAGAACCATAAAGCCTACCATAAACTTAAATATTAATCAAAATATAATTTTTTTAAATTAATTTGACATTTTTTTTATGCAAACGAAATGTGAAACCGTTAAAAAAGATGCGTGGGTTTTATAATTGCCAGAAAAGAAAAGGGTTAATGAACCAAAAGTTTTTGCTAATTTGCTAACAGCATCCACAATAGCTGTGTTAATTTTAACAATATTAACTTTGACACATCATCATTTAATTGCATGACTGTTTTTAAAATAACTTAAAATGACTCAGACTGTTTTAAAAATGACGTAAATTGACTCAGTCTGTTTTTTAAAATGACTCGTACTGTTTTTAAAATGACTTAAATCGACTCAGACTGTTTTTAAAATGACTTAAAACGACTCATATTGTTTTTAAAATGACTTAAATCGACTCAGACTGTTTTTAAAATGACTTATAAATTGACTCATCCTGTTTATAAAATGACTTAAATCGACTCAGACTGTTTTTAAAATGACTTAAAACGACTCAGACTGTTTTTACAATGACTTCAAATGACTCAGAATATTTTTAAAATGACTTAAATCGACTCATACTGTTTTTAAAATGACTTAAATCGACTCAGACTGTTTTTCAAATGACTTAAAACGACTCATACTGTTTTTAAAATGACTTAAATCGACTCAAACTGTTTTTAAAATGACTTAAAATGACTCAGATTGTTTTTAAAATGATTTAAAACGACTCAGACTGTTTTTAAAATGACTTAAATCGACTCAGACTGTTTTTAAAATGATTTAAAATGTTCCAGACTGTTTTTAAAAAGATTCAAACTATTTTTAATATGAATTAAGCCGACTCAGACCGTTTTTTTTTTTCTTTTTTGCATTTTTAGATTTTTGTTGATTTTAGATTTTTGGAGATTTTTAAAATTTTATTCGTGTTTTTTCGGGGTTTTGCCTCTTTTAATTTTTTTTGGATTTTTTCAGATTATTTTTTCATTTTTCCATATTTATTTTTTGGATTTTTTGGATTTTTTTTTTACTTTTTACATTTTTATTGGTTAGTTAGGGGAAATTGACCAATATTTAATTAGTTTCAGTTTC
Organism: Primula veris; assembly: GCA_963682055.1. NCBI lineage: Eukaryota > Viridiplantae > Streptophyta > Magnoliopsida > Ericales > Primulaceae > Primula > Primula veris. The sequence continues at coordinate 23,505,346 of OY821748.1, read as the reverse complement.
ATGGACTAATTTTTAATTAAGTTGTAGATAAGTAAAAAAATCATATAAATCACTTATTCTCATTAATTTAATTCCTAGATTAAGACAATTAGATAGGGTATTTTCATATCTTTCTAACGATACTTTGATAGAAGTAAATCACAAGCGTGGCAGGATTTAATTTGATATCATTAGTGATTACCTAATTTAATTAGTTTAGATAGATTTTTAATATTTTATATCAAAATATGACTTTTTTTTCAAGCAACATCTAAAGGAAATATCATAAAAGTCACTTATTCTCGTTAATTTAATTCCTAGTTTAAGACAATCAGACAGGGTATTTCTATCTTTCTAATGATACATTGACGGAATTAAATCACAAGCACATCGGCAGGATTCGATTCGATATCATTAGTGATTACCTAATTAAGTTTTGATAGATTTTTCATTTAGGCTCTGTTTGTTTCGTAGTAAAATATTTACGGGGGGAAAATATTTTTCAAATTTTCTTAGCTTTTTCAAATTTTCAAATTTTCTTGGGTTTTTTAGATTTTTCGGAATTTTTTGTTTTATTTTTTCAATTTTTTTGTTATTTTTTAGATTTTTTCCTATTTATTTATATTTTAATTGGTTAATTAGATTTTAGCCTTTTCAAATTTTCTTGGGTTTTTCAGATTTTTCGGTATTTTTTGTTTTATTTTTTCCATTTTTATGTTATTTTTTAGTTTTTTTCCTATTTATTTATATTTTTATTGGTTAATTAGATTTTAGCCTTTTCAAATTTTTTTTGGTTTTTTAGATTTTTCGGAATTTTTTGTTTTATTTTTTCCATTTTTTTGTTATTTTTTAGATTTTTTCCTATTTATTTATATTTTTATTGGTTAATTAGATTTTAGCTTTTTCAAATTTTCTTGGGTTTTTTAGATTTTTCGGAATTTTTTGTTTTATTTTTTTCAATTTTTTTTTTTTTTTTTATAGATTTTTTCCTATTTATTTATATTTTTATTGTTTAATTAGATTTTATCTTTTTCAAATTTTCTTAGGTTTTTTAGATTTTTCGGAATTTTTTTTTTCCATTTTTGTTATTTTTTAGAATTTTTCGTGTTTTTTTCTTTTTTTATTGGTTAGTAGATAGAATTGGACTAATTATTAAATAATTTTGAAAGAATAGACCTATAATTAATAATAGTTATAATACTAGTAGTAGAAAGAATATAGAGAAATGCTCCGTAAACCGTTTACAACTTTATTTGCGGGGTAATCGTTTCCCCCAATTTTACTGGATATGTGGGAAAAATTTTCAAAAAAAAAATGTTTTACGTTAAACCAATCACCCGGAAAATCTATTTTACCCGTAAATGTTTGTTTACCCCCATTTTACAGCAAAACAAACAGAGCCTTAGGCTCCATTTGTTTCAAGGTAAAATATTTGTGGGAGGAGAATGTTTTCCCGGAAATGTTTAGCAATGAAATTTTTTATTTGTTGTCATTTTCCGGAAGTTTGGCACACACGATTTTTTCCTTGTAAAATTAAGGGATATTGTATACGTGGACTAATTCTATAAACTTTTTTGGTTTTCTAATATAAAGTAAAAAACTTAACAAGCCATGGAAATATATTTAGACATCGTCATTATTTGCATCATCAGCCAAATAATGTGGGTATTGATAATTATAATTTATAAGTGATAATTAAAAAAATTGACTTCCAAAAAGATGAATATATACAAAAAAAATAATTGTCAACGAAATAAGAGATATAATTACAAATTATATATACCCACCAATCACCAAATTAAGTATTGCTACCTTATTTACAATTTAATTAAGTATTACTCCATAAAACAAAAACTAATTAAGAATTAATCCATTTCAGCGACGCCCATTCAGAGAGCGACACGTGTCAAATATGCGCTACGCGCGAAGCACTAGATCATGCCCACTGTTTGATGAATTTACAGCATTGTCTAATAGTTTTAGATATTATCATTTCAGTATATTTAGTTCAAATCTAATTATAAAAGGCTATATAATTCAAATTTTTGATACATTAAATCATAAAAATTAAATGAAAATAGGAAGAAGTAGGAAAAATTCAGAAAATTTAAAAACAAAAATTTTAAAAAATCTGAAAAAATACAAATAAAATCTTTAAAAAATCTCAAATTTTTTTAAAAAATAGTCTGAGTAATTTTAAGTATTTTAAAAATAGTCTGACCCATTTTAAGTCATTTTAAAAGCAATCTGATTCATTTTAAAAATAGTCTGACCAATTTTAAGTCATTTTAAAAAGAGTCTGACACATTTTAAGTCATTTTAAAAAGAGTCTGACCCATTTTAAGTCATTTTAAAAAGTATTTAACTCATTTTAAGTCATTTTAAAAAGAGTCTGGCCCATTTTAAGTCATTTTAAAAAGAGTGTGACCAATTTTAAGTCATTTTAAAAAGAGTTTGACCCATTTTAAGTTATTTAAAAAAGAGTCTAACCCATTTTTTAAGTCATTTTAAAAACAATCTGAATAATTTTAAGTCATTTTAAAAGAGTCTGACCCATTTTAAGTTATTTTAAAAACAATCTGACTCATTTTAAGTCATTTTAAAAAGAGTCTGACTCATTTTAAGTCATTTTAAAGACTGTCTGACTCGTTTTAATGCATTTTAAAAATAGTCTGACTCGTTTTAAGTCATTTTAAAAACAGTCTGACCTTTTAAGTCATTTTAAAAACAGGCTGATTCAAATGAAGTCATTTTAAAAACAGTCTGGCTCAAATTAATATATTTTAAAAAGACTTCCTATTTGAGTTTGATTAGGATTCGTTATAAACGTGATCTTAATCTACTCATTGGACAATTGGGTGAAAATGATGATAAAGAGTTCTCGTAGTTTAATTTATAAAAGTTGGAGAAAAACATGTTAAAAGTTGACAAAAACACAAAAGACTTTACGAACTTAGCAGATACGCTACAACTAAAGTGACCAAAACTAAACTATAAACACGGATCTCCACACATCTATCAACTGATTTTCAAGTTGGCACCAAGGTCCATGGCCATCTCGAAATATTGTATAACATATGTGTAGAGATCTGCATATGTTATAGAATAAGGTATCATGAACTTCACATGCTCATACTCATAGGAAGTTGTCATGGTACTCTCAAAAGTCCGCCATCTGTCTATGTATTTGTATATGACCTCTTACCACCCCATGTTTTCCTGACAAAAACTGGAACAACCCTACGTGTTTTTCCACCATCATTCGTTCATTCACCTCTTTCCTCCACTCTATCAAAGACACAAAAACTGGGTGCTCGCACGCTTTTCTGAAATCTATCATGCAAACAATTCTTTCCACCACCGTGGCGTATAATAATCCGTACGCCTCTGAGCGCTTAGGGTATAATCAGTAAACTACACTCTTATCCCCAGCATGAGCGATATAAAACAAATTACCACCCTTACGCTCTTATGGGAAATACCACCCCCTCCAAACAAGCATTGTTTCCCTCTTTCACGACCCTTGCAAAATTGGGTGCTACCACTCTCTACAGACTTATTGAACCATTCTCACATACACCTCTTTCCCCCTTCGTATGCCTTACAAAATAGTCAAACTTGCACCTCCTTAGTGTATTCAGGTTAGTCGCACCGTCTCTCACTCTCATGCGATATGCAAAAACTGAAAGCCCGGTTTGCACAATTTGTGTATCCCTTATTCTTACACCATCTCCCTACCCTTTGAATGTCGATAAAACTTATCATCATGTTGGTGTTCAATTAGTTAGCAAGTGAAAGAAGAGGGAGACAGAGAGGACGAAAGTTATGGTTTTACTTTAGTTCAGATGCACAAATTTATAAATTTTTGCCACATTAAAGATCAAAATATGGGTAATTTGAATAGGTTATAAAGATGACCCTTGCTACCACTCAAGTAAAACCATTACAATCATTCTCTCTCTCTATCTAGCTCTTCTCTCTACGACTAACAACCTGAACACAAACATGATGATTAGTCATATCGACATTCGAAGGGTTAAAAGATGGGGTAAGAATTAGGGTTGTTTAAATTGCGCCAACATGAGCTATTGTTTTTTCATCTCACACGGGGGTGAGAGACGGTGCCAGTTCCCTTAATGTATGAAGGGGGGCGCAAGGTAAACTGTATTGTAAGGTCCACGGAGGGAGAAAAAGGTTAAAATCCCGTATTTTAATTCTATTTTATATTTGCTATTAGTGTTATAATATGATCTTCTTGGAATTACTTTTGACATTTTGGATAGATAATGAGGTCGTTTGGTAATTGGTAATGTTAGGATTCATGTATTAAGATTTTGTTCTGCTATGGTAACTAATTAATTGTGTAGGTAGAGAGTTTTGTAAAAGATGAGTTATTAAGACACTTAAATGGGAAATGGGGATTAAAAGAAAGAAGCCGTTTCTGTAAGTTTTTATAGGCCATGTTTACATACGTATAAATATAGAGGGAGAGAAACCAAAATTGAAGAGAGAGGGAATTCCATCAGTGAGACTGAGAGCGGGCTGTTTAACAGACAATCAGATCAAGGAGCAAGTGAGTAGTTAGAGTCTTGTTCACCCTCCCAGCCAAGTAAGCTAATTAGCTTAAGTAGTATATTCTTTAATTACTAGTCTGAGTATTTTTATTTAGATCATGAGGTTTAATTGATATCTAAGCCTTTAACCTAAGTGAAATACCATATAACAAATGTAAATTATGGGATATTCGACAACTGACATAAGAACCGGTGCATCATTGACAGGTCATAGCAGTTTTAGCGGTGATATACTGAACTTAGTGGGTTGGATCATTCAATTACCTTTGTGGACTAACATATGAAATCTGTAGTTACCTGAACTGGATTATTCAAATTTAGTTTGAAATGCTCTTTCGAAAAAGTATTTATGGTGTTCGACTTTAAGAAAAGGGTATGGAAACTTATGGTTAAGTGGTCTGTTATTACAGTAACGGTTTACGAATCAATGATTGGTTATAATTATGTATATTCTCAAACTTAAGAACAAAATGTGTTTAGCTGGCAGACTTAATTTGAAGTACTAGATGTCAAATAAAATTTTAGTAAAGGAGTTGCTGGGAATGTTTGAATCGGTAGTGCAGATTAAAGTCCTTAAGTTAGCTTTGATATAATTGTTGATGGATAGTTATCGTATCATATTTTTCAGGTTATTAATTGTTCTGTTGTAGAAGAGTTTCGGGTTTTTCAACTCGAGTCAGGTGAGTGGGTTTTGTCTTGCTATTATAAATATCCCGTTGCAACTTTTGATAATATTTTACAGGCTCATGAGTATTATTTTTCAAGTACTATTTATATATGGAAACATTGTTTTTATATTGTTACGAAAACAAAGAAAATAAAAGAAAAAAATAAAAGAATGAAAAAGAAGAAGTGATTTATATACAGTGGATCTGTATAAAGAGAACGAGTTTATATCTTATAAAGATAAATGTTATATATAGTGTATCTATATAAGATTTCCAAATTTATTATTTTTATGATTTGCTTATGATTTCTATTTGGGAACATGAGAATAAGTCCAACGGAGAATCCCCGAATAAGGGAAAGAGGAAAGTGGGGTGACGTTGGCAACTAAACAAAAGAGTTTAGTTCTCAACGGTTAACTTAGCGATTGTACAAGCTTTGTTAACCGGAACGTTTTAAGGAATAGACTCAGCCGTCATGCTGTGGTGGCCTTAATTACGTAGTGCACGTATGGTTTATACACCTGAGAAAAAGATCGACGGTAAAGAGATTGAGGAAGTCAATCGGGCTTGGTACTCTAAGATATATCATTTTGCTTTTATCATAAAAAGAAATAAAGAGATTTTATTATTACTATTGCGATGGATTTAATTTTGATGAAAGAAAAGTGAAAAGTTTATTTATCTTTTATATTCAAGTAATTTCTAAATACTTATGCATTGGGAATTTTTATTAAACAAATTATTATTTTGCAAGAAACTGAAAAGGAAAAATCTTATTTTCGACCCGTAATATATATTTTGAGGATTTCTCTCTCATTGAGCTCGTTTGGCTCACCCCTCTCTCTTTTAAAATGTTTTCAGGTTAACGAGAAGTTAAGTAGGGTTGATATCGAGTCAGTTTGAGGACCAGACAGACCTTTAAGATTATGTGTTAAATTCCGCTGCGATTATATTTTTATTTTAGCTTGTAAGAGATTAAGTTCTTGTAATAAACGTAATTTTTGAGATTCTATTTAATGAAGTTTTTGCTAGAAAATTGAGCTTATTTAATGAGTTATTTAGCGAGTGTTTAATAATTATTTCATTTAGGCTTTGTTTAGCACGTGCCGCCACACATGTTATTCAGCTGTGTGACACCCCCGGTTCTGGGATGTTACATTTTTATGTTACATTTTTGGTATCAGAGCTGAAGGTTCTAGGCATTGTTTGATGGCTCGGTTACTCTAGATGAAGTCACATTAGATGAGGTCTGGTCCCGTAGTGCTTTAGGTCATATTTTTTGTTGAATACCAAGTTACTTAATTCTGTGGTTGCGGGTTTGTAGTTAACTTAGGAATAAACTAGGGTGTTTGACCGTTTTGTTTAGTGACTGTTTGTGACAAAATAGATTTCGTGGTAACTTAGGGGTCAATTAGACTTACTTGTCCCTATTTCCTTTATGTTGTCAAGTGCTTTGATTAGTTAATGGATTAGTTTGAAAAATGGAATCAATTTTTTTTTATATATTTGATGGTGACTTAAAGAATTGTTTAAGATCGGAAAAAAAAAATAAAAAAAAATTGTTGGTTATAAAATCTAAGTTTGTGTTGATATAATGATTATTTGAGGTATGAGCTGTCCTTAATCTATATTTTACATGACTGTTAGCCGTTTAATTGTAGTTTCAAGAATATGATAATATGGAATTATGTACATGGGTGAAATTTAAAATCAGGTAGATTATGAATGAGTGTGGATACTTTCTCTGATTGTTTAGGAATAGCAAATGCAAAAGCAAGTTATTGATGGTTTTCCGGGAATATTATTACATTGTGATTTTAGATATGAAGTTGTTGAATGTTGTTGACGGCGTGTTCTCGTGAGTATTTTATTTTGGTCAGTAGGAAGTTAGCATTTTTGTTGTTGTTTCTTTTGGTTATAAGTGGATGGTATGGTTCACGAGCTTTGGTTTGAGCACAAGATAATTTGTAGTTTTCGGACATACATCGGATGTACTTTTAGTGGTTTTTAACTGTATCCCATTTTACATTATCTAGTACTTTATACTCATATAACATTTGAACTTGGGACATAAGTATTTAATTAGTCAGATTTTCAACAATGGAACTTTTTTTTTTAGCCCTGTTGGTATGGTCGGTGAATAATTAATTCAGTTATAATTGATGGGGGAGAGAAACTTAACCGGCTATGTGAGTGATAATTGGACTGTGATGTTTGATCTTAGGTATGACTTTTTATCAGTTATAAAAGCTTTAAGATTGGTGGTTATAGAAGCTTAAATTAGTGGATCATTCTGGTGTATATCAAAATCCATAGCTTCATGTTTGGTAAACCTTAGGTGCGATTTAATGTCAAATATTCGAGGGAAGATAAGTGGTCTTTAAATAAATAAAAATTTCCCCTGTCTATAACTAGCAAGTATTAAGATATCTTTTGTCTACATAATTAGGAGTAGGTTTCAAGCCTGAATAGTTATAGTCTGTCAAGAATTGTCAAAAACCAAAATATGGTGGTTACTCTATTGATCCGTTTGCTGGTAAGAAAACTAACGGTCCTCATGAAAACATATATTCTCTAAAGTTTCAGGTTGATTGTATCTTATATGAAGACTTGATGCTGGTTTATAAAAATGAGACAAGGACAATGTTGTGGGGGTTAAGAATTTAGTTTACTATTCTATTTTATTTTCCTTCAGTAGGTTCTCTACTTAAAAATAGTTGTAACTTCTTCAAAGAGACACTTTTGTAATATGCTTTGGTTAAGTTTTAAAAACCAGGAATTGAAACAAGAATTAAGTTAATGAGAGTTGAAGAGTATTATTAAAGCGAGAAATGATTCAGAATAGGAAACGATTTACAACGTACTGCTGATTATAGGTTCGAGTTCCATCAAGAGTATATATCTATGTTTTGGTTGACTCTGCCAGGGTATATTATGTACTTGGGCATGTTTGGCTTCAGGTTAAAGTAATGGTCCAGCGTTGTCGCTTTTATTTATTGTATGGCCTGGTTGAACATTTAAATTGTTTAAGGTAAAATCAGGAGAAAAGTTGTAAGAGCTTGATCTTGTTAAACTCAGAAAATTGATTGATGTTCTAAATCTGATATTACTTTTGTTTGTGGCTGGAATGTAGAAAAAGGGGCTAGCTCTTGTATGATTCAAGTTCAACTTTGATTATCTTAAGGTAAGAAGGAGGATGGTTTTAGTTAATTTGGTTCCCTCATTTTGGTTGGTTTGAAGGACTTCCATATAAGTAGTTCGATATAATTACATAGAAGTGTGAGATTTTGGTAGTTTATTGTCTGTATTATATTTAAGGAATTCTGTTTCTATAACTAAAGTATAACTGATGATGAGCTAAAATGGACAAATGATATTATCAGAGTGCGCAGCGAAAGCACGGGAAACAAAAATTGATGTCGGGGTAAAGGGGTTATTAACGATAAGGTGGAGTCCAGTTCAAATACAGTTATGTAAATTTTGTTCCATTGAAAGTTTCTTATTTGTAGGCGGAACATTGCAGAGAATTAGAAATTATGAAAAGTTGGGAGTACTTGAGTCACGTGGTTTTCTATGTTTATAAAGAGTAAAGATACCAGAGCGCGTGGTTTGTTATTAACCTTGTAGTTCGAATTTTCCTTCAAGTTTTCCTTATTAACTCTAGGATAAGAAATGCTTTGGATTATTGTTTAAATAGTATATGAGAACCACAACATAACTGATGAGTCGTCGCTGAGAATGGACATTAAGGATACAAAAATTATCTTTTGAGTTGCGGAGTATGTAGCGAGCAATTTTAGATCTATGTTGTCTCGATATAGTGATAGGTGATGACGATGTTATATTTAATTTATCATAACTGAAGGTTTGCTCAGTCTTTATACCTTCTTAATTTTGGTTGTAATTGCTTGATAAGAAATAAGTAAAGTTAGGGATAGTCTTAGCTGTTGCGTTATTTAGTGAATAATTTTATACATGTTGTGGTGGTGAGATTATGGTTTGGGAAGGTAATGTTACTAAGAGTTGTACGTTATGTATAAATTAGTACAGTATGATAGACGTTACGAATTCAGGTGGCTTTGACAGGTTCGTAGTATGGGTGAAATAAGAAAGCATACATGATGATCTGATTAGTATCTAAAAGGCAAAGTAGGACTTTCATTTCTTTCCCAGGTGGGCTGGTTGGATATTGGATCTCTTTTTTGCCTGTTAAATATGATATAGATACTACTATACGGGGAGATTTTTCAATGATCCAGACTTCGCTGGGTCATTGTTTCGAATTTACATACAATGTAAATATATAAGAATTGAGGCTCTATGTAGGGAATTCTATTGATTTACGGTCCGGTTCGGCGCTACCGAATTTATCATGTAATTTTTTTGTGAAAAATACTTTTATAAACAAAAGTTCATAAAAAGTTTAACTAATATAAATAAATAAAATCTTATAATTTCAAACTTATAGAGATATAAATATTTTGGAGGATGTACGAGAAACTGAATACAAAGTATATATTAGAAGAAAGTAAAACAAAATGAGAAAATATAAAACTTTAGGATTGAAAAAGATGTTCTTAATTATGGATTTTAATTCTTATATATTATGGTTCTCATAGACGATACCAGTGAGGTTACACTCCTAGCCCCTCAAGAGGGCTTAATTTCTGTAGCATCAAATGACGCCGTCCCTGAAAATCTAGAATATAAACAAATCACATTTGAAAGTCCTTAATTAATAATGCATCCACATGGATGGGTTGATTATGAGTAGTTAGCAAGGGTTGCATCTCGTCCCCAAGGCCCATTTATATCTATGTGTTTTTTGCTCCTAATACCATCAAGGCTGTTTGTTCCAAAGTCTGAGTGAACTTTTAATTTCGAGGCAATTTTTAATTGCTACATTTTAAAACTACTAATTTAAGAGTTGGTAGCACTTTCAAAATAGTTATTGCAAATTAGTAGTCATTTTCAATATATACATAAGTCGAACACATTTTGTCCAATAAAACTTTGATCAAAACCAAGACCATTGACCGGTCTCCGGCGTTGACCGGCATTGACCGGTATTAACCAAAAAATAAAAAATGTAAAAAAAAGAAAAAAAACTCAGAAAAAATAAAAAAAAAAACCAGAAAAATTAGAAAATTTGGAAAAAAAAAAACTAAATAAATGGAAAAAAACTAAAAAAATCCAAAAAATTCTAAAAAAATCCCAAAAATATTTTTCTTACTAAAAAAATTAAAAAATAGTTTTTTAACAAACTAATCCAAAAATTATAAAAATTCCGGTAAAATAAAATTCAGAAAAAATTAAATAATCCAGAAAATTTATAAAATTTGGAAAAAAAATAAAAAATATGGAATACAAAATAAAATTTGGAAAAAAAAAATAAAAAATTCTTAAAAAATCCAAAAACTTATTTTTTTTGACAATTTAATACAATTATTTTTGAGAATCTAATGCAAGTTTTGTGAGAATCTAATACAATTTTTTTGATAATCTAATACAATTTTTTTATAAATATAATGCAAATTCTCGACAATCAATCTAATACAAATTTTTGTGACAATCTATTATAATACAATTTTTTAACAATCTAATAAATTTTTTTTGGCAATTTAATATAATTTTTTTTTACAATCTACTGAATTTTTTTGACAATCTAATACAAAATTTTAACAATCTAATTTATTTTTTGGACAATCTAATACAAAATTTTGACAATCTAATGCAATTTTTGTGACAATCTAATATAATTTTTTTAACAATGTTCTAATACATGTTTTTTGACAATGTTGTAATACAATTTTTTTGACAATCTTCTAATACAATTTTGACAATCTAATTCAATATTTTTGACAATCTAATTGTTTACAATCTAATATATTAGAATGTCAAATCCATAAATTTTTGAGTCAAAACCATAATTATTTAGACATTTTAGGTTAAAATTATGTTTTTCTAAACACTAAAGCCTCATTTATTAAACTCTTATAACTCATGGATCAAGTTGCAATTGCACAATTTTATTGAATTTACAAGTGATGGTCCGGGAGAATGAAAGCAGCTATGGTTTGTCAACCTAGCCGCCAGCTGCCAGCCACCACATTCCATTGCTACCATCGGCAACTCGGATTCGTCCCATCGTCAACGACGTCCGTATATGTATATGTATATACATATACGTCCGTCACCACATGCCCACGGATAGAGACAGAGAGAGATCCGGGGGAGAGAGTGAACGAGAGATATATATGTATATGTGTGTGTATGTATGTATATATATATATATATATATATATATATATATATATATATATATATATATTCTCGATTTATTTTGTTTGTTTCCTCCTTTTTTTGTCTGGTTTATTAGCTCGAATTGGAAGATGGTGATGAGATTGATGCTATGTTGACACGAGGCGTATATATATATAAAGAGGTCGTTACAGATCTGTGAGGAGCGAGAGAGTGCGGTGAGTAGAGGGAAACATATCTGATTGACCGTTGCCGGAGTTCTGATAGTGGTGGAGCTCCGGTCAAGTCGTGGTGACGGTCATGTTTGTTATTCTAGAGAGATAAAGTGTTATGAGGCAATGGAGCAGAATATAATTATAGTGTAATACAATAATTAGACAAGTGAGTTTAACTATTTATATCGATAGCACGATAAGAATTTACATTAGCTAGTACTTATAACTCTCATATCTGGGAAAATTGTTAAAATATTACTCAATCTATCAATTTTTAGCGATCTGATAACCAACCTAACATTTTTTTTCTAATTACATAACTTATACGTTTCGCTCTGATTTGATACCCAACCTATACGCATTGAGTCCAATTAAGGGAGTTAATCTGTATTCGATCATCGGTTTTTAACGAATACTAAATCTACTTTACTATTCATTAACCTATGTTAAAACTTCAATTTTTTTATTAAATAATTTAAAGTGAAATCACTACTTAAAATATTTCAGTTAATTAGGTTAAAATGATCGGATGTGGGTTTAGTCTCTTAATCAGGGGCGGACCCAGGGGGTGGCTGTGGCCGTCCCCGGCAGCGATTTTCAATTTTTTTTTTTTTTATATGTGTAATTTAATTTTTTTTAAGATATATACATTTATGGCTCACCTAATTAACATATTTACTATATTGATAGATACGGGACATGTTGATAACTTATGAATTCCGCTCTCTTCTTGTGTTGAAAATAATGGTAATATGAAAATTGCACTTATAATTGATAGAACATAAAAATTGGACCCGAATATTCTATTCGGGTATTAATCAACCCACACTTCGTAAAGGGGTATCCAATACTTAAATGGGTCATCACATGCCTCTCATTGAGAATAAGAGTGGATATTACTAAAAGCCCAAGCCCACTTAACTAGGGACCCACGTCTGAAAAATCCCATGAGATGAAGACATTTGTCAACATCTTAGGAGGCATAATTGCCTATAAATAGCCAAGTACCCCCCCTGAAAGAAGGACCAGAAAATCTATCCAAAAAATATAAAGAGAAGTAGAGAAAAGAGAGAAACTAGTCAAAGCTTATCACATCAAGAAACAAACCGAGCAGAGAAAGAGCCGAGTACCAAAGAAGAAGGAGAAAGACCAAGATAAGAGATCAAATAGTTAAATCGAGCACGATTGTAGTAAGGAAATTGTTATCCGAACAAGTGTAATTATTGAGCAATAATAAAGACCAAAAAGTGTTCATTATTTACAGTCCATTCATCATTATATTATTGTTGAAAAACCTAACGCCACCGACCAAAGTTATGGCTTTATCAAATGGCGCCGTCTCTGGGAATCATCTAGTTCCCAACTAGTTTAGAAGTCGAATACCAATACTCTACCAGACGAGCGACAATGGTGACCAATGTAGAAGAAACCCATCCCGAGATAGTAGAAACCAATAACCAAAACGTGCAAATTAGCCAACAAGACCTCGACGATCTACTCGCCATCTGCGACAGATACGACGCTATCCAGTCCGGAAACCAACCAACAACCTCCAATGTACACCAAGAACAACCGACCGAACAACCCCAACAGCTTGAAGGGATCGTCGACAAACACCCTTCGTCCTCGGATGATGAACGAGCCTTACCCGTATTAAGGCGTGCACGAAGACGCTTACCCGGATCCCAGGCAGGACCGAGCTCAAGAGTCCCTTTGCCAACAGCCTCGGTCAACTCCGGTGCTCGTTTACAAACGAACGAAGCTCACCGGTTTGGCATGCCCGAGGATCATGTAATCGAACAGTTGTCCCGACTACCGACTCACCCACCGAGGATGATTACACCACCCACGGTGGAAGTACAACACATTGTTCCGTTAGCCGATGAAAGGAACTACGCCCAGCTACAAGCTCAGCTGGCAGCGTGTATGATGGCCATGACAGCAGCCGGCATCATATTGCTGATTACCCAACCTGCCAATACAGACAAAGACCCACGCCGTGAAGCGGAAGATTCCGCTTATAGGGCCGCCCTGGAAGCGGCAGGCCCCCGACCCGATACAAGAGTGCCCCATCAAGGGGGCAATGTCCCGGTAACGATCCCTCCGACGATCGTCCACCCAAACGCTCATACGGAACATAGGATCGTGGTAGGATACTACCCACAACCACATCAGGGGGAATATGCCCCCCTCTACCAAGCCACGGATGAAGCGTTCCAACAGGCTTGGAACGTATGCCAAGAAACCCCATGTGCCGAACAGATCATGCGGTACCGAAATCCTGTGGGTTTCGTCATCCCAGAGTTCAGGCTCTATGATGCGAGGAGCTGCCTGATAGACCATCTGCGACACTACAAGACGAAGATGGAGCTGTGGAGGAACGACAGTGCACTGATGTGCAAGTTCTTCAAAAACAGCTTGGGCCAAGAGGCTTCATCGTGGTATCACAACTTACCACGGGGGTCAATAAGAGATTGGGCAGAGCTGCTACGCGCGTACTCCACCCGATACGCCGCTTATCGGAAGAAGAAGGTCAGCATCGAAACCCTTCTGACGATGCTGCCAAATGAAAGGCTTAATGACTACTGCATACGTTTAATCGACGTAGCAAACCAGATTCTGCAGTACGCCAATAATATAGCCATCCAAAACTTTATCAACTCCATTCCTAATGGCTATTGGGCGAGAAGGAAGTTCATAGGCAAAAGCTTCCCGACCACTAACTCCTTGTTGGCCTATTGTACCCACCTCACCGATAAAAATGATGAACTGCGATTCCTCAACCGAACTCTACCAAGAAGAGAATCGGTCCAAGAAGCACAGGTGGGTCGCAAAAGAGCTAGGAACAACCAGGGAGAAGCATTCAAACCGACCAGAAAGGACGAAGGTCCCGAGGTCCTTAGCAGGGTAGAGCGACAACGGGAACCCGAGCCCAAACCGCTCCAGATCGCATACCCAACACCGATCAACGAGCATAAACCACTCCAGCTCACCTACCCTATGCCAACCAAGCAGCCGCAACAAGGCTGATTCCAGGGAAGAGAAAAGCAAAAGAGCTTCGAACCGGTCGAATTGAGATACTCTTTCAACCTGTCTGCAGAAGATATCCTTAAGAATATCTGCAGAGAAAGCTGGTATTCACGACCTGAGCCGCTCGCTACCCCCCCTGCGCATAGAGACCCCAAGCTCTTCTGCGCCTATCACGAGGACTACGGGCACCTCACCGAGGACTGCCATAACCTGTGCTGGAAAATGAACTTGTGGGGCGATGCGGGATACCTAACCAAGTTCATCAAAGGCGCTGGGAATAAAGGCAAACAACTGGCCATGGAGGGAGCCGACAACCGGCAGGGCAAGACAATCAACGTCGTTCATATGTCACGACCCAAGAGCACGGGTGGAGAACGATCGCGCCAAGGACAACTGGCGCACTTTGGTCAAGTAGCCAAGGCGTCACAGGCGTCGACCTCTAAACGGCAATGCACACCACGACGACATCCGCCCATTTCCTTTTCAGATCTTGACGAAGAAGGGGTGATTTACCCCCACGGGGACGTCATTAACCTCCGAGCTCAAATTGGCCTTGACACGGTCAGCAGGGTGCTTGTCGACCAGGGAGCCTCTTGTGATATTATGTACAGAGACCTTTTCGACAAGATGGAACTCAAGCTGCAAGACCTGTAGCCTACCGACGTCACGCTGATCGGGTTCATCTTCGAGACGACTAAACCATTGGGTAAGATCATCCTCAATGTTACAACTGGATCTGTGTCAGTCCCCGTGGAGTTCTTAGTGGTCAACGACAACTCCGGCCACAACGCGATCTTAGGTCGACCTTGGCTTCATGCCATGAGGGCCATACCCTCGACCTACCACCAAAAAGTGAAATACCAAAATGATAGGGGAGAGATCGAGACAGCCAGAGGATGTTAAAAAGATTCAAGACGCTGTGAGGACATTACCGTGGCTTTTCAAAAACAGATGAGCGTTGTCGAACAACCCACCAGCACAAAAAAGATGATCAACCAAATAGCCAAATCCGAGAGGGTCGTTGGAGAACAAGTAGGAAAAATGCTTAGGAAGGTGTATATCCCGGGTATGGACGAGGAGCACTACTTCCTCATCGGCGATAGCCTTCCTAAAGAGGAATCCGAGGAGTTAGAAGCGTTCCTCTTCAACAACATTGATAAATTCGCCTGCAGTCCCAAAGACATGTCAGTCCTAGACCCTAAAACGGTGTGCCACCACCTAAGTGTTAACGCCGAGTACAAGCCGATAGCTCAGAGGAGCAGAAAAGTGTCTGTCCAGCACAGAGCAGCTATAATTGCTGAAGTCCAAAAGCTATTGGAGGCTGGAGCCATAAGGGAGGTCTTCTATCCAAAATGGTTATCCAATCCGGTCGTCGTCCCTAAGAAGAACGGAAAGGAGAGAGTCTGTATAGACTTCACCAATCTCAACAAAGTCTGCCCGAGGGACCACTTTCCCCTTCCAAGGATTGATCAATTGGTGGACGCAACTGCGGGAGCAGAACGGATGACCTTCCTTGACGCATACTCAGGGTACCACCAAATTCCCCTCGCCCACGAAGATCAAGAAAAGACGTCGTTTATATCGCATTTGGGAAACTATTGCTATACGGTAATGCCGTTCGGCCTACGCAACGCGGGAGCAACATACCAAAGGATGATAACAAGGGTATGTCGAGATCATATAGGGGAAGACAATGGAGGTATACATAGATGACATGGTCGTCAAAAGCGAAAGGGCCACATCCCACCTTCAAGATATCAGAGACGTCTTCCGAACGTTGGGCGAGCACAAACTGAAACTCAACGCGAGCAAGTGTGCATTTGGCATCAGCAAGAGGAAATTTCTGGGGCATATGGTCAACCGACGAGGAATAGAGGCTAATCCCGATCAGATCACAGCTCTACGGAACCTAGCAGCGCCCAAGAATAAGAAGCAGGTACAAGAGCTCACGGGAATGATGGCCGCATTGAGCAGGTTCATCAGCCGATCCGCAGACAAGGGACGGCCATTTTTTGAATCACTCAAGAAGGATAGAAAATTCGTGTGGGACCCGGAATGTGAAGCTTCATTCAACAATCTCAATGAGTACTTGAGGACGCTGCCACTGCTAGTAAGGCCGAACAAAGGAGATATTCTGGCATGCTACCTAGCAGTTTCCGCTACAGCTGTGAGCGCAGTTATCCTAAGAGAAGAAGGTCGAGAACAATTTCCGATCTACTTCGTCAGCAAAACTCTGGTCGAAGCCGAAACACGTTACCTACCCTTGGAAAAGCTGTGTCTGGCATTGGTCGTCGCAACCAGAAAGTTGCCACACTATTTCATAGCTCATCAGGTCCAAGTATACACGAAATTCCATATCAAAGAATCGCTTCGACGGACGGACATTAGTGGCAGAGTGGCCGCATGGGGGGTCGAATTATCCCAATTTCATATCGAGTTCGCACCCTGACATGCTATAAAGGGACAAGTCTTGGCCGATTTCGTCGCTGAGTTCACCGAAGGGTATGACGAGCCTTTGGCTCTCTCCCCATAGTCACACTGGCAGATACATGTCGATGGATCAGCCACCAATGACGGATCAGGAGCAGGGATCGTCCTCAAGTCTAGAGAGGGAGCGATCATAGAGAAAAGCATTAAACTGGGCTTCCGAGCTACCAACAATGAGGCAGAATACGAAGCCATGATAAACGGCATGCTCATTGCCTGGTCCCTCGGATGCTCCCATTTAATTGCAAATTCAGACTCCATGCAATCAATCTATCGGCGAGTACCAAGCCAAAGATGACAGAATGATCATCTACCAAGAGAAAGTCCAAAGCTTGATGGCCACCTTCGAACAGTGCGAGTTAATAAGAATCAATCGCACCGAAAACGCACATGCCGATGCCTTGGCCACCCTAGCCTCGACATTAACATTAACCGACACTCGGTCGATCACAGTGGAACTACTGCCGACCCCAAGCATAACCAAAAGAATAGACCGAGTAACGTCAGTACAGTACGAGCTAGGTTGGATGGACGACATGATTCACTATCTGCGAAACGGAATGCTCCCGGCAGATAAGATAAAAGCGTTGAAAATTACGAGAAAGGCCCCTTGTTTCTGGCTTTCCGATGACGACAAACTGTACAAATCCAGTTACCGAGGACCCCACCTTCTGTGCGTCCGACCCGAACTGCAACTGCCAGTCTTGGAAGAGATCCATGAAGGATCCTGCGGAGCACACATCAAGGGGCGGTCCCTCGCCAACAAGACAATCACTCAGGTATATTGGTAGCCTTACATCAAACGAGATGCAGACGTTTACGTCCAAAAGTGCAACAAGTGCCAACGATTCGCCAAAATACCCCGGCTCCCATCATCTATGATGAACCCGGTATCGGCACCATGGCCATTCGCACAATGGGCAATCGATATAGTCGGGAAGCTACCCAAAGCACCCGGCGGCGTTGAGTATTTGATTGTAGCAACGGACTATTTCACTAAATGGGTCGAGGCTAAACCTCTCCGAGAAACTAAAGACAGCAATGTCAAACAATTCATCTGGGAGCATATCGTCACTAGGTTCGGCATACCATACGCCATTGTCGCAGACAACAGCACCCAGTTCAAGGAAGCCAAGCTACAACTTTGGTACGAAGAACTCGGTATCCGTAAGTTCTATTCGACTCCAACCTACCCACAGGGTAACGGCCAAGCAGAGGTATCAAACCGAACCGTACTAGATGGCATAAAGACAACCCTGGAACAAGCAAAGGGGAGATGGCCAGAGCGACTGCTCAATGCCTTGTGGTCATGCCGAATTACGCCGAAGACGGGCACCAAGGAAACCCCGTTTAGCTTAGCGTACGGCGTCGAGGCCGTCATACCGACAGAAGTCGGGCTACCCACACTACGAACAACTTTAGTCGAGCAAGGAAACAATGAACAAAGAATGAGAGAGGAACTCGACATGCTAGATGAGAAACGAGAGATAGCAGCCCTTACCCTAGCAAAGTACCAACAAAGCGTCAAGCAAACCTATGACAAGAGGGTGAAAGGGACCACGGAGTTCATGGTCGGAGAACTGGTGCTACGGCGAGTAACGGTCTATACCCGAAACGAGATACATGGCAAACTGAGCCCCACCTGGGAAGGCCCATACGAGATCGTCAAAAGAACAAGCCCAGTCTCCTACAAGATCAAAAGCATCCTGTTCGACAATAGCCAAGGGGAAAAGAATTCTTGGAACGTAGCTAATCTTAAGAAGTACTACGTATAAGCTACCTTACCATTCCAGGTACTACTTCACCTCCGCTGTGTCATGACATTACCTTTTGAATGATGAAATATCTTGTCGTATATCTTGTCATTTCTGTCTAATAAGTCCTTCAAGGAGGCACGTGAAATTCCCAAACGGCTAAGTGCCTAGAAATACTGTGAAATTCCCAAACGGCTAAGTGCCTAGGAATACTGTGAAATTCCCAAACGGCCTTTGTGCCTAGGAATACTATGAAATTCCCAAACGGCCTTTGTGCCTAGGAATACTATGAAATTCCCAAACGGCTAAGTGCCTAGGAATACTGTGAAATTCCCAAACGGCCTTGTGCCTAGGAATACTGTGAAATTCCCAAACGGCTAAGTGCCTAGGAATACTGTGAAATTCCCAAACGGCCTTTGTGCCTAGGAATACTGTGAAATTCCCAATATGGCAGACGTGCCTAGGAATAGTGTGAAATTCCCAAACGGCCTTTGTGCCTAGGAATACTGTGAAATTCCCAAACGGCCTTTGTGCCTAGGAATACTGTGAAATTCTCGACATGGCATGTCTAAAAGAGTGCCTAAGAATACTCAAGACCTCCAACAAACCGGAGGCGACAGGGTTTAAGTCTCTAAAAAGTCCTCCAACTTACCGGAGGTACAAAAAAAAAAAAAGAGAACGAGCAAAAGTCCTACAAAGAAAAGCCAAGCAAAAAGGCAAATATGCATCAAACAAGATTGAAGAATAGTTCCAGCCCGCATTACGGAGGCGATAAATTACCAAATGGCGAAAACAATAAAGGAAAATCGATCTAAACAATGAAATATCAGCAACAAGAATTCCAATACACGAATAAAGAAATGAAGCAGATGATAATAGCCCACCTTATGGAGGCGACAAAATATCGAACGAAGAAATCAGCAAGGAAAAATCAATCCAATCAATAAAATAGCAATACGACAATGGAAAGATCCAATACAGGAATAAAGAAATAAAACAAATAGTCCTCGCCCACATTACGGAGGCGGAAAGGTACAACAAACAATAAAGAAATTGATCTAAGAAGAGCTACTACCCGAGGAGCACGACGGTGATTGACCGAGCACGACCTCTTCGTCATCCGTCGCAGTATCCCCATCGGTCTCCTCGCCATCAAAACGCTCCTCAGAAATGAGGGCATCAAAGTTGGTCGTATGAGCACCCAGCAGTACGGCTTGCCGGATCCTTTGTCGGTCCAGGTCCCCACCAGTTCCAAAGAGCCAAGAGCGCTTCAACATTGGGAGCACCGAGGTCCGGAACATCGGGAGCCGTGGTAGTAGGTCCGGGAATCTGGTGTCCAGCGCAACCCCACTCTCCGGAACCAATCACAACACCAAGGTTATGCTCCTTGTTAGTATCCGGCAGACCGATGACAAGCCGAGAGAAGGAGCGCAAAGTCTTCAAATACGAGCTGCGGCGCTCGAAACTCAAACTGTAGACCCCAAATACGTCTTTTAGTTCGACAGGTATCCCGGACAACTCCGATAACCTTTGAATACCGTTCAGGGTACGGTAACCATTCAGAGCTAGTTGGGCCGGAGCAATCTGGACGGCCTCAAAGAACGAAGCCACCCAATCAGTAAAAGGAAGTCTAAGACCCTCAGTAAAAAACGCCAAAGAACGTACAACAACTTCGCCGGCCGGAACAAATCCCATCACCTCCTCGTCAGAGACAGGCAGCCGAATGTGAATGTCGGAGGGAATTCCGGCGAGCTTCTTAAAGTCCTCTTCCACAAATGGGCCAACTTGGGCCAGGCATTGGGTCAGAATTTCCTATCCAAACATCATCACAACTTCATCAATATACTAACCAAAAACACATGACACTACAAGAAACCCAATTACCAGAAACCCTATGTTTTACCACCAACCCAATCAACGGAAATCCTATACATAAAGAAAAACCATAGACATATATAGACAACCAAGACCATATATCAACGCCACATATATAACCACAACCCCAAATCAAATACATATCCTAAGCACAGAGGTATACAGACAGAAAACCCACAAAATACAAAAATACTTACAGTCATATTCAATGAGCAAGCAAGCAAGAACAGCAACAAATCTATCTGCAATCAGGCGAAACCCTAGATAGAGAGGCAGAAAAAATTTTGGCGGGAAGAACAAACCCTAGAGAGAGAAAATAAGAGATATTTTTTCAGCAAATTATGGGATAAAAATAAAAGGGATTACTCAGCACAGTTAAAAGGAGTGGAACCACAGAAAGAATAAAATAATAACCGTCCTTTCGTGTGACAGAGGTTTACCTTTTTTCCAACCATAGAAAAGTCCACAACCGCTGCTATTTTCAACAAATCAACGTTCCAGATCTTGCCACATCAGATAGTGTATCCCACTAACCAAGGCAGTTCACATCATTACACCTATATAAACGGCCAGGGGACCCCGCCACAAAAAGCTTCCAGCATACGCTACCAATATTACCAAACCGAGGATGTCCCCCGATTACGTCCCTCGACGCCAAATCGTTTCTTACCCAAATGGCACACCGAACAAGGTGGACGGAGACCGTTCCTAGCTCGACGACATTTAAGCATCGAGTCTAACAACGCTCTCCGGGGGGATAACCATGGTATACTTTGCTCGGTGTCCAATACTGAGACATCGAATGGTATCAACATAAAGGCAGTATACTTTGCTCGGTGTCCAATACTGAGAGACATCAAATGGTATCAACATAAAGGCAAAAGCAGAAGTTTTATTCATCCACAAAGGGGGATACAAACAAACAATACAACAAGAATAGAAAAGTTTACAAGAAAATACACCCATACTACTTCTTCGAACTACCCCCCATATCGGCATCCTTCTTCGCCAAGAGCTCCTCCAGACGCTCTTTTTCCCTAATCAAATGAGAAATGCCAATCTCCACTTGTTTTAAAGCATGAGATTGAGATTTGCACTTCTGCTCGGCTTCAAAATGAGCAGCGCTCTCCTCCTGCCAATACTGTTTGAACCGCCTCATTTCGGTCTGAGCACCCTTAAGATCATGTTTCAGCCACGACATCTCAATTTCTTTTAGCTGAAGAGGAGTCAAATCCTCTTTTCCAAAACCAGGGGGACGGGATAGCATGAAAGTAGGCTCTTCGGCAAGGGTTTTCCTTTTGGAGGCAGATCTAGTAATGGGAGCCATCTCAGATAAAAGCAAGTTAGAAGAAACAAAAATTATAAAACAAGAAAGAGAAAAAGGAAAAAAGTAGAGAGAGCAAAATAAAAAAAAAAAAAAAAAAAGGAAAAGATAGTGAAAAGAAAATGGAGGAAAAGAAAGAAGAAGACTGCAAGAAAACGAAGAAGAGAAACTGAAGAGTATAGAAAGAAAAGAGATGAGATAGAAGATGAAGAAAAAGAAAGAGGAGGCGCAGAAGAAAAAAAATAATAAAAAAAAAAGGGAAAAGAAAAGGGGAAGGTTAGGGGGAGGTTGATCGGTATCGATGAGAAGGACCGGCAGAGATATCCCTATCTCGGAGCGTCGGATTCCCCCTCAACACCTCATTCTCTTCGACTAGAGCCTGACGAGCACGTCGGCAATAATCCAGCTCGAACCTTAGCCAGGATAATTCCCGAACCATCTCGGTATGGTGATAACGCATCACCTTTAACTCCTCCTCAGCATCCTTCAACAGCTTTAGAGTAGTGCCATAGGTGGCTTCAAAAGCCTCCACTTGCAAAGCCAAGGCGGATTTGGTTGAAGAACCTTCCATTGTAAGGAAGTTATAGGAGAAAATTATATATATGGCAGAGAGAAGTAAAGGAGAGATTATGAAGAAATACATATCTTAAGCAGGTATTTATAGATAAATTAAGGAAGGATTAATGTGGGGAATTGCAACCGTTCGTCAAAAGACTCTAGAAAATATGGGTAATTGAAAAGATGCGTCTGTTGAGAAGGAACGCATGGATTCACGCCAGTATTTAAAAAGGGCAATTTTCGAAAAGACTTCTACACGTGTCATTTATGCCAGCATTCAAAGAAGGAAGTGCAACAGTACAAAGATTTAAAGGATAAGATTTGTGCACAGGGCTCAAGAAATCTCATTACTTCCTAAATACAAAGATAAAGAAGATTTAAGGGATAAGATCAAGCACGAGGCTCAAGAAAACCCATTAATGCAGCCACACACGTGCGCAGTAAAGAGAAATTGCGTTGGGAAAATAAATCATATAATAACAAGAAAAAGAAGAATCTTCATTAATTGTTGGGAACTTTGTTACAAGGTACTACTCAACAATAAGGCATTACGAAGAAGGAAAGGAAAAGATAATTATTTTGTAGAAGGGCCAGCTTCATCCTCGGTCCTCTTCTTAGACCGAGCATACACTTCCTTGAGGGTCATTTTATAAGCCCTCTTGAAAGCGATATGCCTCCCCCTTGAGGCCTCGAGCTCTTTGATACGAGCACGCGCCCAAATGTTATCAATCAATGACTTCTGATATTCACTCTCCATAACTTCCAATCACCCATCGATCTCGGTAGCCCGACGAGCTTCCATCGACAGTAGGACAACCCTCCTCTCAAGTGTTCGCACTTTCTTCACTTCCTCCTCCAGATGAGCAACATACTCCGGAAGATTGTCACCACTATTTTCATGAGAAGCCATTTGTTCGTAAATAAAGAATGAGTTGCACAAAGAAGGTAGGGACGGTCCCCTTTTATAGAAAGAAACAAGGGGTAGATCAAAGATCATCTTGAAAAAAGACTAAACCTCTTGAACTTCCCAAGAGCATTTATTGCTAACTAACAGCTGCTCAAGTCCAATTAGGTCATGAGGTATTAAGGAAATAAACAGACAAGAATGCAAATAGAAAATGTTTTATTAATATTTTTCCATGATTCAATTACAACTTGGTGATGACACCCAATACAAGAAAATTACAAAAGCTAATTATTCCGAGGAAGAGCATCCTTCAACGTCATCCGAACTCGGTTTAGACCGAGCATGCAACTTCTTGAAGGCAAGCTTATAGGCCCTTTTTGCTGCCTTTTGCTTAGCCAGAGAAGCCTCGAGCCTCTTTATACGCTCAAAGGCCCAATCCCTATCAGCCATAGTCATGTGGTGCTCCGCATCCATATCAGACAACCTTTTTGTCGCGTCTGCCAGTTTCTTTTTTATGACGCGAGCCTTCTTGATCTCATTCTCCAAGTAAGCGATGTAATCTGAAGAGTTGTCTCCAGTAGAACCATTGGGAGAAGCCATTATGTCACAGTCGAAGTAATAATAAATGGGATAATGGGGGATGGGGCATTTTCCTTTATAGTAGGTAAATTTTGGGAAGATCAAGGGTTTTCCTCGAAAAAAGGTACCAAAATAGGACTTCTTAATGACCTCAAATGGGCCCCAGGGAACAGTCATAGATCTATCGCGTTTCTCGATGAAGCATTGGGAACAACAAAACCGAAGCAATATCCTCGACAGACCAATCATGACTCCCTCGGCATGGAGACCATACCGAGGAACTCAGGGAGCACTTGATAGAACATAAAAATTGGACCCGAATATTCTATTCGGGTATTAATCAACCCACACTTCGTAAAGGGGTATCCAATGCTTAAATGGGTCATCACATGCCTCTCATTGAGAATAAGAGTGGATATTACTAAAAGCCCAAGCCCACTTAACTAGGGACCCACGTCTGAAAAATCCCATGAGATGGAGACATTTGTCAACATCTTAGGAGGCATAATTGCCTATAAATAGCCAAGTACCCCCCCTGAAAGAAAAACCAGAAAATCTATCCAAAAAATTAGAGAGAAGTAGAGAAAAGAGAGAAACTAGTCAAAGCTTATCATATCAAGAAACAAACCGAGCAGAGAAAGAGCCGAGTACCAAAGAAGAAGGAGAAAAACCAAGATAAGAGATCAAATAGTTAAATCGAGCACGATTGTAGTAAGGAAATTGTTATCCGAACAAGTGTAATTATTGAGCAATAATAAATACCAATAAGTGTTCATTATTTACAGTCCATTCATCATTATATTATTGTTGAAAAGCCTAACGCCACCGACCAAAGTTATGGCTTTATCAATAATATTGTTCAATTCAACAAGTAAGGTTGTATTAATCTCTTCTCATGATAATTTGGAAGGTAGGGTTTTCATTGTTCAACAAACTAAAAGAGGATTATTCACGTTCTTTTTCTTTTCTGGAAGAAAGTAATTTAACTGAAGAGAGAGAAGCAGGAAAGGGAAAAGTGGGAAGGGTATGAGAGAATGATTGAATGTTTTTTGAGCATGAAACTTAAGACTCATTGGCTATTAAGAATTATCCCACGTTGTAACAGTATTACTAACACGACATTATTGTAAATAGGGTTTACCACGTCTGTGATTCACCATCCAATAATATAAACACAAGTGTTTCTAATGCATGTAAATATCCATATAGCCCAAACATTAAATAAATTCAAGTGCACCTTCTTTCCATTTTCCACTATCTTATTTCACGTGAGTTATAGATAAAACAACATTTATTTAAAATAATAAATTATGTATACTAAGCTTGGCGTAATTTACATCATAATTAGATTAGAAATTTAACTTTTTTTTAATTTACTCGTTTATATTATAAAAAAAATTATTTATTATAAACGTGAATATTAATTTAGTGATGAATAATTTTTCATAAGACAAATCTTGTAAAATTTAGGTAGTCAACCCAATCAAAAACCCAAAATAAAATTAGAGAACCTTGTGAATCCACCATTAAATTAAACAAAATTAAACATTTAATTTTATTAGTTTACATTAGTCCTCACTAGGGTCAGGGGCGGACTCAGGGGGTGGCCGGGGCCACCCCCAGCGACGATTTTCAATTTTTATTTTATTTTTTTATGTGTAATTTAAAATTTTCTAACATATATATATTGATGGGCTCCATAATTAAACAAAATAGTTGTTGGTGTAGTGGTAAAATTGTCTTTAAGGTAGTGGAATGTTAGGAGTTCAAACCATGTTAGTTGTTTTATTCTAAAAAAATATGTTTTTTATTTTTAAATTACCAAATTTCGTAAATGACCATTGTATTTACCAAACAAAGATTACGGAAAAAATTATTTTATTGTTCAATATTATTTGTCTTAACTTCATATTTATTTTATGCTATGTTAAACATAGAAAATAAACTTGTTTTTGTATTTTAAATCTTATTTATTTTATCATCTATTCGACATAATTTTTACAGCACAGTCCTCCTAAAAAAACCATTCTGGTTCCGCCCCTGACTAGGGTTCTTTTTTTGGGGATTTTATTGGGTTGAAAGTTTACAAACGTGACAATGTCTCGATTTGGATAAAAATATTTTTTAGCAAATACTTTAAATTTAAAATAATATTTTAGTTTAGGTAATACTCACTAGGGTTCTTCATTTTTTTTCGTTGAAAATTTTACAAATTGAACAATGTCCCGTTTTGATTGAAAATATTTTTTAATCAATATTTTTAAAATTTTAATTAATAATTAAATTTAGAATAATACTTATTAGGGTTCTTCATTATTTTTGAGTTTTTATTGGATTAATCTTTCATGTCCATATGTACCAGGTCATTTTTTATCTTTTAATAATTTAACAAATACTAGTAGTATATTTTTAAGTGAAATTATATGAGAGAAAAAAGTGAGATTAATTGTTTTTTTTTTAAGAGAATTGAAAGGGAACGTTGGGTGATGACATGATGGGGTACACAACATTAACTGCCATGAACATGGGTTAGTAAGTTAAATTTTGATATTGAGTAAATGTTTGGGTACATACAAATACACTCATAAGTAACAAGTGTCAAAAGACGTACTACACATGTGACACACCCGGTTTATCATAGTGTTACTCTGGAAAGGATATGAAAGAATGATTGAATGTTTTTTGAGGATGAAACTTAGACGCATTGGGTATTAAGTATTATCCCACGTTGTAACAGTATTACTAACAGCACACTTCCAACCGTATAAAATTCCAACCCCTAGGATTATGATTTTTTTTTTTAAAGGACATCAAACAATAAGTTTCTGGAGTAATCAATTATTTGCACAACTTTCGAAATTCTCTTCAGCATCGTGTAAGAAATTTTTTTAAAAAGAAACTCATCCTACAATCATAGCATTCCGGATTTGAAGTTTTAAACAACAATAGGTGCGACCACCCTTACATTCAAAGCAAACGGCCTACTCCCACGCCTTGATTTGCTTAAAATAAGTATGTCCGGTTTGCTTAAGATAATTAAACAGAAAACCGATGAAAATACAAAAAAGTGGTGGTAAGGTATCACACTACAAGAAAAAGTTCATTTACCATCAGTTTACTTTTTGAAAACTGTTGGTAAAATGAGTGTCGTTAAATTTTAACAACAGTTTAGTAGCATAATTAGTTGCTATTCTGTTGCTAAAATTAGGATTATATGCTAATTTTTTTATGTGTGAAATTGGACGGAAATTTTTTCTAATATGACATATTTTTGTGCAAATTTGTTAAATTAGCCTCTCAAATTAATGTTTGTCAAATGTTACGTGACATGATTCCGTGATTTATTTAGACGGAGGTACCTAAATTGGAAAGTTATTATAGTGTGGTACCCAAATTGGAAAATTTGAAATGTGGATAACCAAATCGTTAACATCATTATAATTTGGTGTAGTAAATGTATTTTTTCCCCAAAATAAACTACCATTACGAATTTATCTTCTGTCATATATACAGAGGCGGCTATAAACACTTGCAATAGAAACAATTGTGTCGGACCTTCAAAATTTTGTATTGAAGTTAGCCCTCAAATTTTGACATCAATGTAAATATATATATATATATATATATAACTCATGCATGAAAAATCCTAAATAAAAAGGCCCCTGATTTCAATTTTATTTCACGTTTAAATTTTGGAGACTGATCCGGTCTATAATTATATCCCTACATGAAAACCCCTTAGGCCAAACTACAAAATATCTTCTTAATTTATTTATATAGTTAGAATAAAATAAACAAAGTTGTACTCAATTAAGCTTGAAATAGTTGCAAAATTTTATTACAGAAACATTATAAGTGGTGGTAAGGTACAACCAAATAGGTTGTGTACACTAAAACAAGAACATTAGCGACAATCTTTTCCGTTGTAAAATGTTATTTTGCCATCGCTAAAACCAACTGGTGACAGCTCTGCTACAGGCAGCTCTGCTACAGGGTCTTTTCCGTCGCTTTGAGTTTCGTCACAAAATCTTTTGACAGCTAAATGCCGTCACGTTATTTATTGAGTATATTGACTGTTATCAAGACTGATTTGTAATTAATAGTATCTAAGTATTTGTTTCTGTAATATTTCATATTCACTGGACCAGATAGAAACATTCAGTTTTGTACTATTTCTGTTAAGTCTGTAATTGATAGGACTAAATGGAAACTTATGTAAATATATATATTGTGATTTTACACAGAGAAATAAAATACGAAATCATTATTTTATCTCTCTCTCTATCTACATATATGTATATATATACAGCTTAAAAGCTTCTTCTATATTGATCGATATAAGTCCACCAAAACGTGGAATTTACGTTTCTACATGGTATCAAAGCAATAATTAGCTCTTTTCGCTGTTATTAATCAACATAGTTGGATCCAATTGGGAAATTAGGGTTCTTGATCAATAATTGGGGGTTTCTGAAAATTTGGGGTTTTCTACGATTGAATCGTCTTTTCGCCTGGTATTCGCTGAAACTCTTATTGTTTTTTTGTATTTTATTGGCTCTAACGAAAATACTAGTACATCTTTAGTTAATCCTGTCTTGAATGGTCTTAATTTTCATTCTTGGAGAAGAGCCATGGAAATTTCAATAGGGGCTAAATCAAAATTAGGGTTTGTAACTGGTTCTTTACCTTGTCCATCTGAGAATGATCCTATGTTTGGGGCTTGGTTGCAGTGTAATTTGATTGTCATGTCCTGGATCATAAATTCTGTTAATAATGAAATAAGTCAATCTATTTTATATGTTGATAGTGCATCTAAAATGTGGAAAGAATTAACAGAGAGGTTTGTTCAGGGTAGTGAAGCCAGGATTTATGAGTTACATCATGATATTCATACCATGGTTCAAGAAGATTTAACTGTATCTTCTTATTTTACCAAATTAGAAACACTGTGGAATCAATTAAGTGTTCTAAGTCCTATACCTAGGTGTACTTGTGGTACTATTGGTAGTTGTGGTTGTAATTTCATGGCTGCTATAATAGCAAGAGAACATAGGGTGTTTAAGATGATTTTTCTAATGGGATTAAATGAGAAATTTGCACATGTTAGAAGCCAGATTTTGTTAATGAAACCACTGCCTAGTGTAAATGATATGTATCAGTTGATGGGACAAGAGGAGAAACAACAAAATATAGGTTCCCATGCTATAGCAAAGCAGCATAATATGGTTCTTGCTACCCAGTTTAATCATGGTAATCAGGGTAGGGGTTCTTCTAATCAAAGTTTTAGGCCTCCTACTTCTACTAGCAATGTTTTTAGACCTTTTAGGCCTAATATGGGGAGGGGTAATCCTATGAAATGTTCACATTGTGGATCCAATAGGCATACAAATTAAAGATAGGTGTTATAGGCTACATGGGTATCCACCTGGTTGACCACCAAGGCCAAGAAGGTTTAGTCAAGGTTTTTCTGGTGGAAATATGGTTCATCAAGTTTCATATCAAGTGGGTGATAGTTATAAGGATGATAGGGTGCTAGGGGGGCTTCCTACTCCTTTGAATATGCAGGGGTTTTCTGATCAAGAAAAGTGTCAAGATTCTGGTCAGCAGCAACAAGGTGTGGCAACACCTAATATACAATCCAATATGGTGTATACTGGCATGACAGGTATGTCTTTAACTTGTTCTACTGTTCTTTTAGATAAAAATAAAGATTTTACACAGAGAAATAAAATACGAAATCATTATATGGATTAAAACAAGCTTTTAGACAGTGGTTTTCCAAGTTAAGTAGTGCACTTTTGTTTTTTTTTGGTTTTAAGCAATCTATTGCGGATTATTCTATGTTTACTATTTCTAAAAATGGTAGTTTTTTGGTTTTACTGGTGTATGTGGATGATATTATTCTAGGGAGTGCATCACAAGAGTTAATAACAGAGGTTAAGGTTTTTTTGGACAATAAATTCAAATTGAAAGATTTAGGCAATTTAAGGTATTTCTTAGGACTTGAAGTAGCAAGAAACTCAACAGGTATTCACATTTGCCAAAGAAAATATGCACTAGAGGTTTTAGCAGATGCAGGTTTATTAGCTTCTAAACCAACTTCTTTTCCAATGGATACAAAACAAAAATACACAAACACTTATGATAATCCTTTTGAGGATATTACTTTATATAGATGTATGGTTGGTAAATTATTATATTTGACCATTACCAGGCCAGACATTTCTTTTTCTGTTCATGTGTTAAGTCAATTTTTAGCAGCACCAAGTCAGTCACACTATGCAGCTGTAGTAAGAGTTCTCAGGTACATAAAAAAAGACCCAGCTCAAGGTATATTTTTCTCTTCTAAATCTTCTTTAAATTTACAAGCTTTTAGTGATTCTGATTGGGCTGCATGTATAGATACTAGGAGGTCAGTTACAGGGTTTAGCATTTTCTTAGGTACATCTCTTATATCATGGAAAAGTAAGAAGCAAAAAGTAGTTTCAAGAAGTAGTGCTGAGGCAGAATATAGGGCTTTAGCTGTTACTAGTTGTGAGGTTTTATGGTTGCTAAGTCTGTTAAAAGATCTAGGAATTAAAACAGAAAAGCCAGTTTCTTTGTTTACAGATAGTAAGTCAGCACTTGCTTTAGCTTATAACCCAGTAAATCATGAAAGAACCAAACATGTTGAAGTTGATTGTCATTTTATTAGAGATTTAATTGTTAAAAAGATCATTCATCATCTTCATGTCAATACTACTAACAATATTGCAGACATTTTTACTAAAGCTCTTGGAGCAGCTCCTTTTCAGCACTTATTATTCAAGATGGGTGTACTGTCTCTTCACAATCCATCTTGAGGGGGGCATATTGAGTATATTGACTGTTATCAAGACTGATTTGTAATTAATAGTAACTAAGTATTTGTTTCTGTAATATTTCATATTCACTGGACTAGATAGAAACATTCAGTTTTGTACTATTTCTGTTAAGTCTGTAATTGATAGGACTAAATGGAAACTTATGTAAATATATATATTGTGATTTTACACAGAGAAATAAAATACGAAATCATTATTTTATCTCTCTCTCTCTCTCTACATATATGCATATATACAGCTTAAAAGCTGCTTCTATATTGATCGAGATAAGTCCACCAAAACGTGGAATTTACGTTTCTACATTATTTTTCTGCGACTGCGACTGCGACGGTAGATTTTTCTTTGGACAACTTATTTGCAAAACTTACTAAATTAGATTTTAATACTAATAAATTATCCGGAACACTTATTTAATTACCACATATGAGTTTTATATAAAACGTGATTAAGATTAACAAACTTGATGACATCATACATAATTTTGAGAAACATTAAAATTATTAATACCGTGTCATAAAGGGCACAATTATCTCCATGAACAAAAATTATTTATTCTATCCCCATGGCTATTAGTCTCTTAGGATGACCATATTAATGGTAGAGCTAGAGCCTAATTGTGAAAGCTAAGTTTACTTTTTATTCTTATTATTAACTTATGAAATTAAATCAACTTTGGAGTTATAAAAAAAAATCTAAAATAAAGTTCAAAAATTACCATAAAAGAGATATATACATGGTAGAAAGAACAAAATGAAATTGCATGAGCTGGAAAGAAGAAGCCCTCAAATTAAGACTCGATAATGACGTTGCTTTTGAAAATGACCGAGCAATTTCACTTATTTTTTACACAACCACTATTCCAAGAAAAACTCATGAGGCAACATGTACAGTATAGAGAGATTTTTCTATCGCCAGATAGCCATGCATAACAACATATTAGCATTATATTTTGACATTTTGAGCAAATTAAATAGGGAAATGCTTAATTTGACCATTAAGATTTGGGACTATCCCTCTAACTCAAACTACATCGTATTAGCATCATTATAGGAACAAAACATCAAATTATTGTTTTCGCACTTGAAATCTTACTCGACGCTTTGAATTTTTATTTAGTTTCTTGATGAAATTTTGTTGCCATTTCTTTCCGATCGAAGGAAAACAATTTGAGTTTAATACATTCGGCTCACTGCCTCGTATACCCTTTTGCCATGGAATTTTGCTTTTTTCTCCCTCCTTATTGAAACTCTCGGTATTTGGCCTTTTAATTAGACTGCCTCAAGCCCAGGGCCTCCACATGTTGATTTTGTGAATGTTTAAATTCATTGATTATTGGTTTTGTAATGGAATTTTCAATTCTTTAAAGTTTTTCTTCTGAAATCCGGTCGTGCCAGGTCTGCTTATAAAATGTGCATGGTTAAAAGACGATGATATAGCCTCACGAGTTGCCCTCCTTTTTCGGTTCCTAATTACATGACATCAACTGTTTCAGCAAAAGCAAAAGTGAGGGCAAGTAGTAACCCTAAAGAGCGCTTTCCTGTGATGCCTGAGAACAATACAAAAAGGAGATTTTCTTTACCGTTAATTCCGAATATTGAGCCTTTTAAATGGAATAAGGGGTCGTCGAGAAAAGAGTCGGAGTTCCTAAAATGTAGAGTCTTTGAATCTCCACGGGTTCCTATTTCTATTTATTCTACAGTCGGGAGGAAGCCGTTTAACAGATTTGTGTGATTGAGTGATTAATTCCCTACTTAAAACAATGTTTCCATATAAAATGGCTTGGAATATTTGGTTTTGTTTGATTAATATGAAAGGTATGTAATTAATTCTGAGTGGCATGTAGAACATTAAATAATGATGTATTTTGAAACTATATATAGAACAAATTTCATTTAGATTTTAGAGATAGTTGGAAGAATGTTCATTTTTACTGCATTAGCTGTACTATACTATATAGAAATATGTCAACAGTAGATACACATGGGTGATATAACTAGAGCAATTACACTTTGCTACATATATATATATGCCGATTCTATCTAAATATTTATGTTGATATATACTAATACAAATATGGTGATACACCACCCTGGCTAAACCCTAGCCAAATTTATTAGTATTTGTTAAAAGTTGCTAGTCATATATATTAAGTTAGCAAAACAAAAAACACTCTTAAAACTCATTGCGAGACAATTTGAATCAATCTCTTTTATTTTCTCCTCCATTCCGTTTTTTAGACCGAGTGCAAAATCGTACTTATTAGTTACATTTTATAATTAATAATATAAGTGCGATTTTGATTTTTTTTTTTAAAATAATATCTTTTTTATTTTCTTAAAAAAATAAAAGAAACAATTTTTTTTTAAATTATAAAAATTGATTTTTCAAGCTTGAAAACTGATTTCATAAATTGTAAGTCATTTTCTGTTTTTTTTTTTTTTTGACTTTTATTTAAAGAAAATCAAAAAAGTAAAACATCTTTTTAAAAGAGAATTTTGAGTTTTGTTTTGGAAAAGATATTCTTAGCTCTATACATCTTTTTTTGTAAGAAAGGGAATTATGATGAATAAGAAACATAATTCATGATGTGTATTTACCATTATTTGTCAATTTCAAACTCCAGAATGCATGTTAAAACTTTACCTTGAATAGAAAAACCATCAATGTCTCTTATCAAATTTATATAATTCGATGAAAGAATACACGTTAGACATCAACAATTATTTTCAATTTGGTCCTTAGAATAAGACAACAACTTTATGACGTATATATTTATTTCATTTTCTAATAATTACATATATTCTTATAAGGCTAAGCTTGATGTTATTAAAGACGTTGTTTTCTTAACAGAGTTTTTAATTATAATTTAATGTTATGTTACGCATTAAAACATATTATTTTCTTTCAAAAAGTGGGTCAATTACCGGTTTATGTTGATTTTTTAAAGTTTTAGTAATCTCTACATTAAGGTCCCAAATCCGTGACCGTGACTCTCTTAGTGTGAATTCTTTTAAAGATTCTTATATTAACTTTTTTTGTAACTTCGATCGTGTTTATTATTTTTAAGTAATGCGTAAAATCTTGAGTTGAACTTAAGCGTAGGAGAGGCTAGGACCGGCCTTGTTTCATTCGTGTTAAGTACTAAGTAAAATCAATCAGAAATCAAAAGCAAAATGGGAGAAACTTGGATATTTGACACTAGTCCAACTTGACGAGTCTAGCCAATAAAATAAATTCATTTCACTTAATCCACGAATCATCCAATTCTCAAACCTTTATAATTCACCCAGATATAAATAATCATGGTAGCGGAAAACAGTTAACTCACACATGCAAGATTCAAGATGTAGCTCCAGACTTTCATTGAAAACTTTTATAATTCACCCATGAACTTTCCACCCCAGTTAAAATCACTAATATTTTTTAACATTCTTTAATATCCAATATATATTTAAACCTGCAAAAGTGTAAACAATTTACCAAAGATTTATGCATTTCTGTTGGAAAAAAGAATCCTTTGGTTTAGTGTCTGCTCCCTTCCAAAACTAAGAGCTTATGAAAATGTATATATCAAAGCATTTATCACATATTGTGATTTAAGAGCATGATATAATTTTCACTTGTTCAAATAACAATTAAGGTGAAGCACAGTCAGGAACGACAAATCTCTTTATGATAAACAGATCCGTTTTGCAAGTTCTATATAATATGAGTTTGCTGTATATATATATTTTGTGTCTAGTGTTCGACTCCCTCCTCACGTTCCCAAATGTTGTACACATATTTCTTATTAGCAAGTTTCCATAATATTAACTTTAAGCGATTTTCCCAAAATCTCTTAAATTATATTTTTATTTTACTTACAAATACAAAACTGCATTTGTTGTGTTTTTAATTATGGATATGCTCCAAATGTCTATACTGCCAACCTATTTCAGTGTTTGCTACTTTTTAATGTTTTACTTGGAAGGGAAAATCTCTAATTCGTAATTGACTTATTTAGTAACTTGGTGTTACTAGAAACCAACGTATATTACAAGTAAAACTTGAAAATAAACCATCCAACAAATTCAATTTTCATAGTTAGCCCCTCTTCCTGGCAAACACTAAATTAATCTCCAGACAATATCCCAAGACAAGTGAAAAAACTTGACGAAAGAGCATCTCGGCATTGTTCGGGGTCTAAGGTACATGCATTACAAATTTTTTTTTGTCATCTAAACCGTAGTTTGTCTGAATTCCGGTCCTGAACTACAAAGCTTCACAGTCTCTGTATGGAATTTGTTTCTTCTTGTTTTGCTTTCTTCTTTATTCGTTTCGCAACCATTTATGATTTTTCTTCTCCTCTGTTAGAGAAACAGTACCTATATCTCTTTCATGTCTATTTCGATTAGTCTTCCTTTTTATATATATCTTTATCATCCATATGTATATCATTGTTTGTTACACTATCACATTTCGCCAAGTTAGCCTTTAATGTACACTAACCTATTGGTTTAAGTAAGTGAACGTATGATCAGGTTAGTGCACAAAAGAAAAGAAATTTGTGCAAGGTTGGTTTACAGAACAGAAGGGAAAAAATATATGATAGACTGATATTATGGTATTAAGATCCAATAACTATTGAGTAGAAATAACCTAGGCATGGAATGTTTGATTTTATCATGTCTACTACCTTTCCATGTCATCCTCTGAAATCAGGTCGCCCCAGGTCTGCTCACAAAATGTGGTTAAAAGAGGATAATAGCCTCACGAGTGGCCCTCCATTTTCCGTTCC
Organism: Primula veris; assembly: GCA_963682055.1. Lineage (NCBI taxonomy): Eukaryota > Viridiplantae > Streptophyta > Magnoliopsida > Ericales > Primulaceae > Primula > Primula veris. The sequence continues at coordinate 23,469,495 of OY821748.1, read as the reverse complement.
TAATTACATGACACCAACTGTTTCAGCAAAAGCGAAAGTGAGGGCGAGTGGTAACCCTTAAGAGCGATTTCCTGGGACGCCTGAGAACGGTACAAAAAGGAAATTTTCTTTACCGTTAATTCCGAATATTGGACCTTTTAAATGGAATAAAGGGTCGTCGAAAAAAGATTCGGGTTTTAAAAATACGCAGTCTTTTGAATTTCCACTGGACTTTAGCGTTGATTCGCATATTTCTATTTATTCTACGGTCGGGAGGAAGCCCTTTAACAGATTTGTGTGACTGAGTGATTTCCTTACTCTTAGCTGGAATGAAAGACTTCTACTCTCAACCCTTGTAGTTACAGGAGAGAGACGATTGGACGGAATATTCCTAGAAACCCTGAAATTTGACTTGTGCAAAACCAGTGGTTTAGCTATATTCTGTTTTAATGTAGGATTTCTTTTTCTCAAAGTTTTCATACTTTGAGCCACATTCTTTTGTAATCTATAGAGCTCGGTCTCGAGAGCTTTCCTTTGTTTTTCCTCCGCAAAAAGCTTCTCTAGCTTTGAGAACAGAGATGAGCATAAAGTGATGTGGAAATTCGGATGTTGTTGAAATTGAGTCCTCTGGTTCTGCATAAATCTCTGAACGCAGAGACCTCAAAGTGATTCCAAAAGTACAGGATGAGGTGCTTCATGCATATTAATGTTGCAATAGTGGAGAGCTCCAAATACGAAATTCCGTAAGTGTACGAAAAGAAGTAAATGTGGAAGACTAGAATATAGAGCAAAAAGAAGAGAGGAAAGAACTTCATAGGGGCGTGCACACACTTATCAGAATGAAGAACTCACACAACCATACAAGAATTAAGACCATAAAAGCCAATAGCTGGTCGTGATAGAACTTGAAGAAAAAGAATACGATACCAATCATAATTGGGACATAGACAACTAATTCAATTAAGTGCATAAAGATCGGCTGAAACATTGGAAGGCGATATCGAGCATGGTGTTGAAGCTGCACGGTGAATTCTTCAGCATGCGAGTTTGTGTCTCTCTCAGTGTAAACGACACTGACATTGTAGTTGAGAAGAAAAAAAAAGAGACATTATGAGTAAACCACATTTGTTCACCAGATAGTCTCCAAACTTTGTTAAACCGTCAGGTTGCTCATGTGCGTAAGTGATATTGTAGAACTTTGTTTGGTAATTATATAAGTAAGCTTTACCAGGGAAACCCAGCAGACTATTCATCAAGATAGTGTCATATCAGACAAGTCTATTTATCAGACAAGTTATGTAACATGTTGACTGTATGGATATTATGCCGGAGCCTGGATCCTTCAGGCAGCAAGAAAAAACCTTTCTCCACAGTGTACAAATAAGTAGGTTCAAAAGCGTTGCTTTCCTTTCAAGCCACTGCACTGCATTAGAATAAGTTATGTACCAGTATTGCTAGCTAAGTCTTGATTCCTCTAAATTGATTTTCTTTCATTTACTTTGTCTCCAATTATCACAGCGATAAAAGGACATTTGACTGTAGCTATTGATATATCCTTCGAGAACGAAGCTGGACCTATGAATGATGAAGCAGTTGCATTAAGCAGTGTGGTAGACTCGGCGTTTTACAGATGTTCATTCCTTGGATATCAGGACACATTGTTTACAGGTTTTGGCCGTCAGTTTTATAAAGAATGTCATGTATATGGTACCATAGATTTTATCTATGGAAATGCAGCTGCGGTTTTCCAAAACTGCCACATTTTCGTCCGCAAACCCCTTCAGAACCAGTATAATGTAATAACGGCACAAGGAAGAAAAGACAAATATGGTCCTCAAGGGGTTATAATTCATAGAAGCCGAATAACAGCTTCTCCTGAGTTTGTACACATGCCTTTAGTTAGAACCTACTTAGGAAGACCCTGGAAGACTTTTTCCAGGGTCGTAATTATGCTAAGTTACCTCGACAAGATAATCCATCCGGAAGGATGGATCGTTTGGGATGAACATACTCAGCGCGATAAGCTATTCTTCGCAGAATATGGAAACGAAGGACCTGGAAGAATTACTTCAGGAAGAGTTGACTGGCCTGGATTCAAGATTTTCAACAATTCCAGGGAAGCAAACCCTTTCACAGTAAGAAACTTCATTCAAGGGTTAGAATGGCTTCCTTTAACCCAAGTACCATTTCTACTAGATCTTTAGTAAGATCTGGTAGACAACTCTTAGGGTAATATATGTGTGAATTGTCAAACAATCGAGCCGGATAAGCAGTAAATTGAAATATTCAATTATATGTATGTGACACTTTTTACTTTGATGGTTCCCCTTAGTTTTCTCTACATTTAACATCGCTATTAACAACTAAGAACTTTCAAAACGTAAATCAACAAACCTCACCCTCACTGTTTGACGAGTCGGCGGGGTTGTTCGGTTTTGCAGGTTTTAAGCAAATAAGCTCGAAAGAAAAATGGCTTTATATTAGGGTGATGCTTCCAGATATTTTAAGCCAGAAATCTAGCTCTAAAGCTGTTAATGCAACCCACAGTCCAATAAACACAAAGCTTAAAAGCTGCAAATCTACAGCTTACTTATTCACTTTTTTATAAGTTGTTGATGCATTAATCAATCATTTGAGAGTATAGATATGAAATCAGAAAAGTCTACGACTAGATGGACGGGTCCATCAGTGAAAGCAATACTAATTATATTCTAGTTCACAATCTGAATATGTAGCAAAATTTGATATGAAGTTAGGGACATAAGCAAAAATTGAGCTTAATATTTACCAAATTGAGTTTCATTTACAACATACACAAAAAAATGTAAATCAAATTTGACATAGAATGATAGAATCACTCACTCAATCATTCAGAACATAAACTATAAACCTTTTTTATGTTCTGAACCAGCGTTTATAGTTTATGATCGAGTGAGTGATAAACAAAATATGTAAACCAAATTCGACATAGAATCGTCTGAAGAATACCAGCATGAAAACTTTAACTCGGCCATAATTTTAGTATAATTTGATTCTACGAACCTTGATTGTGACCACATAAGTATTACTAGTAATTAATTGATCAAGTTATCAGTTCACACACCCAAATATTTCTTCACTATATTAAAAATAAATTAATTAGTGATGTCAAATAACTTATAAAATATACATTTAGTGAGAATATCGAATAAGTTTGACATAAAAAACCATGATTGTTGTAGTGCGTGAAATAGCTAAAAAACCGGTAGCTAAAACTAATCTTTGTCTTTGAGATTTCTTTTCCAATGAAATTAATAACTGTGACCTTTTGGGGATTAAGTTAAAAAAGTGTCAACTTTTGTATATTTTTCCTAGTCATGTCCAATGCTTTGTAAGGATTATCAGCATAACAAAAAAAATCAAAGTAGATAAAAATAATCAATTTAAATAAAATTAGTTAATCACTAATGGTATCGAATTAAATTCTCCCGATGCACTTGTGATTTACTTCCATCAAAGTATGATTAGAAATATAGAAATACCCTATCTGATTGTCTTAAACTAGGAATTAAATTAAGGAGAATATGTGACTTTTATGACATTTCCTTTAGATGTTTCTTGAAAAAAAGTCATCTTTTGATATAAAAATCTATCTAAATTAAATTAGGTAATCACTAATGATATCAAATTGAATCCTGCCGATGCGCTTGTGATTTACTTCCATCAAAATATCATCAGAAAGATATGAAAATACCTTATCTAATTGTCTTAATCTAGGAATTAAATTAATGAAAATAAATGATTTATATGAAGAAAAAAATTCTTTCAGACGTTACTTGAAAAAAAAATCATCTTTTGATATAAATATATTACTCATTCCTTGCCTTTTCCTTTCAGTGGCATAGTACATTTCTTTCCTAGATATGAAAATCAAAATTGCCATCATAGGCTATTTGTTCGCTCTCATTTTCGTACTTCACATGAGTTTAAGTACGGCTGATTTGATCGAACAAACTTGCAAACAAACTGAACATTTTGATTTTTGTAAGTCTACTCTAAACTCAGATCCTCGTAGTGTCAAGGCTGTTGATGCGCAAGACCTCGCTCGATTTTTGATTGAAGCGATGGAAAGGTACACAAATGAAACCATTAAGATTATTAACGATTTATTAGAAAAAACCACTGAGATAGAGATGAAGGAGTTTATCCGCATGTGCTCTGCTGATTATGAACTTATAATTCCGAAGCTTCCCCAGGCGATTCAAAAATTAATATCAAAATCCTATTCGGAATCAGCTAGAATTATTGGGGATGCTGATACTTTAAGCTATTTATGTGAAGATGCATTCACCGGTGGAATAGTAAAGCGAAAATCACCTTTAACTTCAAGGAGCGATGGGTTCTATCTTCTCGCTGATACAACTGTCAGTATCATTATGAACCTTGGAAAATAGAGATAGTTGTATTCTTTTAACATGAAATATGATTGAATAAAGCAATTTTCTTCTCTTTTTGGTACTAGTATGATAGTTTATCAAATCAGATATGATTGCGTACCTTGGTTTATATAATAGTTTGTCACATCTTGCTCCTGCTACTTCTTACTATCATCTTGAAGATTAATGTTTGAGAACATATGATAACAGAACAACCGAAATCAATCAACAAAATATGAGTTGTTTCGGTCCTATGTCCTATAAATAAAACAAAAGCCTTATCATACCTATTGAAAGATACTACATTAAGAGCTTGTTTGGTTCCATATGTTGGCGTTGAGGAAAAAAGAACTTGCGTTTATCCCGCTTGAATTTGATCTGTTTTTAAAATTTTGTAGCGAAAAAAAAAGTTTACGGTTTTATCTTTCTAATGTGATTCAGAACATAAAAAAGGTATAAATTTTAGTAAAGCTATTGCAGTCACGTTTTGGCAATACTTTAGTCCTTTAATGACTTTAAAATTTTCTAGCTTTTCAGACAATTTTTTTTAAAAAAAAGATACTCTTTGAAGTTTATCAACCAAACTTTAGCCAAATTTTAAGAAAAGAAATAGGAAACGAGCTTTAAAATCTGCAACCAAACAAAATCAAACCTTCAATGCAATTGTATACAAGGTACATACAAATTCAGCACCAATCTAGAATGAAAAATAGTTCATGGAGATTATTAAGATTGTTCATGGAGATTGTATACATGGCGTTCTTCTTAAAAGCTAAAACAATCGACAAGAAATTTTGTGGACTTGAAATGGGAATTTAATTAGTTTGTGAGGAGAAATACTTTGGTCGGAAATAAAAGATATGAGACCTTTCCTGAACCACTTTGGACTCCATTAATCTTCTCTATCTCGACTTGAGGTAGAGTGAAGATGTTCTACATCTTGTTTCAATTATATCGTCGTCTGTTTATCGAGTAGCTAAAACTAATCTTTGTCTTTGAGATCCCTTTTCCAATGAAGTTAATAATTTTAATTTTTTGGTGAACTTGGGGTTGTGTGTGACTTTTTGAGGATTAAGTTTAAAATGTGTGACCTTTTGAGTATTTCTCCTGGTCATGTCCAAAGTAATTAGGTAATCACTAATGATATGGATTTGAATCCTGCCGACGCGCTTGTGATTTACTTCCATCAAAGTGTCATTAGAAAGATAGAAATACCCTATCTGATTGTCTTAAACTAGGAATTAAATTTAGAAGAATAAGTGACTTTTATGATATTTCCTTTAGATGTTGCCTGAAAAAAAGTCATCTTTTGATATAAAAATCTATCTAAATTAAATTAGGTAATCACTAATGATATCAAATTGAATCCTGCGGACGCGCTTGTGGTTTCTGTTAAATATATTGCTCATTGCTTGCCTTCACCTTTCAGTGGCATAGTACGTTTCTTTCCAAGATATGAAAATCAAAATTGCCATCATAGGCTATTTGTCCGCTCTCATTTTCGTACTTCGCATGAGTTTAAGTACGGCTGATTTGATCGAACAAACTTGCAAAAACTGCACATTTTGATTTTTGTAAGTCTACTCTAAACTCAGATCCTTGTAGTGTCAAGGCTGTTGATGCGCAAGACCTGGCTCGATTTTTGATTGAAGCGATTGAAAGGTACACAAATGAAACCATTAAGATTATTAACGATTTATTAGAAAAAACCACTGAGATACATATGAAGGAGTTTATCAGCATGTGCTCTTCTGATTATGAACTTATAATTCGGAAGCTTCCCCAGGCGATTCAAAAATTAATATCAAAGATTCAAAATCCTATTCGGAATCAGCTAGAATTATTGGGGATGCTGGTACTTTCAGCTATTTATGTGAAGATGTATTCACCGGTGGAATGGTAACACGAAAATCACCTTTAACATTTAGGAGCAATGGGTTCTATCTTCTCGGTGATACAACTGTCAGTATCATTATGCACCTTGGAAAATAGAGATAGTTGTATTCTTTTGACTTGAAATATGATTGAATAAAACAATTATCTGCTCTTGTTTGGTACTAGTATGATAGTTTATCACATCAGATATGATTGCGTACCTTGGTTTATATAATAGTTTCTCACATCATGCTCTTACTACTTCTTACTATCATCTTGAAGATTAATGTTTGAGAACATATGATAACAGAACAACCGAAATCAATCAACAAAATATGGTTGTTTTCGGTCTTATGTCCTATAAATAAAACAAAGGCCTTATTCATCCCTACTGAAAGATACCACATTAAGAGCTTTTTTGGTTCCATACATTGGCATTGACGAAAATAAAACTTATGTTCATCCAGCTTAATTTTCATCTGTTTTGAATGTCTTGTATAGAAAAAAATAAGTTTGCACTTTTATTTCTCTTATGCGATTAAGAACATAAGAAAGGTTTATATTTTAGCGAAGCTATTGTAGACACGTTTTGGCAATGTTTAGTACCTTAAAGACATTGAATTTTCCAAGCTTTTCAGGCAAATTTTTTACAAAAACTTATCTTTGAAGTTGCGATCAACTAAATTTTGGCCAAATTTGAAGGAAAAAAATAGAAATTACGCTTTAAAGGATGCAATCAAACAAGACAAAATTCTCAGAATGTTATGTTTCTCTTTGATTTGTGGCCATATTTTAACATTAATTTAGATTTGTTTATTTAATAGGGGATTTCCTCTAAATTTTATTAATTTTGATAATTAATAAAAATAAAGTGTGGGGTTTTTCTGCAGTTAGTTTTAAAAAAGTATAAAACAAAACATTAGTTTTCACAAGGCTCCACCCATATCGTCTCTTGGCTAGCCATCGGAAAAATGAAAAATTGTTCATGGAGATTGTTAAGATATTACCCTATCACATATCTACCCTTCCTGTAGAGTGGGTGTTCTTAAAAGATAAAACAATCGATAAGAAATAGAAATTTAGTTTGTGAAGGAATATACTTGTCACGCCCCAATTTCCATAAACACGGATATCGAGACATGACCTTTTTAAAACAAAAGAAAATAGAACCTGTTGGTACAAAATTTAAAAATTTTAAAAAGATAAATGCTTGTGAGCTAAAAGGAACGATTAAACAATAAATAAAAGTGTTTGCCAAACGCGGCTACAAGACGAGATAGTTTTGACAAATTTATAAAAGAAAATAAACGAATGTAAATTGTCCGTAGGCTACAACCTCAAAAGTTTTTTAAGTAAAAATAAAGCGAAAGCCCCAAACCCATGTGACGCATTGCGATAGCTCCTATCCAAATGTGTCAACCTATAATGTACCTGAATGACAAAATTGTAACGGTGAGTCCCACGCACATAACTAGACGGGACGGCACCACAACACCGTCACTCCATCTCATAAATGCAAGAGCTCACAAATTCTACAACTACGATAATCGACGTATAAGAAGAAAGATAATGACATTCTACAACTACGATAAATTAAATAAATTAAATACACATCAACAGCATACATGGACCTCTCACGCCACCTACCCCAGTCCGTAAGGTAGGTCATTCCCTATCCCTTCGGCCGTCTTCTGTCCTCGGAATTAGGGAGAGACAGAGACCATTGCAACATAAAAGTAGATTTATAGTGCGCACTTGGAACTCTCACGCCACTCGTCCCAGTCCGTAAGACGAGTCATTCCCTATCCCTTCGGCCGTCTTATGTCCCCGGAATTAGGGAGATACATAGACCATTGCTAACAATAAAATAAATATAGTGCACACTGGGACCTCTCACGCCACCTACCCCAGTCCGTAAGGTAGGTCATTCCCTATCCCCTCGGCCGTCTTCTGTCCCCGGAATTAGGGAGAGACAGAGACCATTGCCACTACAGCTAAAACACAAGGCCTCGGCCAATAATATAAAATCATCCAATTAACACAATCTCATACGTATAAATATTAAGGCCTCGGCCAATAATATTATACTATTCAAATAACACCATCTCATACGTCACTTAACGTAATACAACATAACACATAACCACATGTACTAAATTCACAACTAGCCAAACGCTATAACAACATAAAATTACTTTCAGACATTTTAACAAACACCTTGTATGCATAAACTAAAATTCATCATTATTCAACATAAATTTATCCAATTTCACCAAGAACTATATAATCACATAATCAACGGATAAACATGCAATCCCATCCATAATCTCATTAATCCGAAATTAATATAACTAAGTCATCAATTTCTCCCATTCAAATAAGTGAATAATTCATACAACAAATAAACCCAATTAACAAATTAAGAACATAAATAGTATAAAGGACAAAAACCCCCAATTTTGTAATAAACGTAAACATAATCTTAACATACACACTCGTCTAGTCGCAATGGATAACCCCCGTTACCTTAGAGCGTAGTGGAGATACTTCCGGTATGAATCCGCTAACGTGGTTTCTTCTTCTTCTTCTTTTTCTCTTTTCTCTCTTTTCTCTTGGCTGATTTTTTTAGGTTTTCAATTAAAAGTGGGCTGATTTGAGGTTTAGAAAAACTGTTTTTAGAAAGTTTGTGGAAGCGAACTATTTGGTCCCAAAAGTTCTAAAAGTTAACTCTTAATCCAAAAATATTGTTTTACTACTCAAAAATAACAAATCTTTAAAAAAACAAAACTATTGGGTCCTTTTTATTTATAAAATTAGTAACAGGTTTTAAAAATAAAGCTTTTCGGAAGAGTTTTGGTTTTTGGCTAAAAATTAGTCGAGTGACCGGTTTTTGGTAAAATTTTGAATAAAACGTTTTTAGATAAATTAAATCATAAATAAAAATTACTTATAAAAATACGGGATGTTACAATACTTATGGCGGAAATAATAGATATGAGACATTATCTGAAGCACTTTGGACTCCGATAATCGTCCCTATCGTGATTTGGGGTACAGTGAAGTAATTCGACATCTTGTTTGAGATCTCTATTCCAATGAAATTTATAATTGTGACTTTTTTTTGGTGAAATTGAACTTGTGTGTGACTTTCTGAAGATTAAGTTCAAAAATTCTGAACTTTTGGCATTTTTCCTGGCCGTGTCCAATGCTTTGTGAGGATTATTAGTATAAAATAAGAAATCAAAGTAAATGAAAAATCAAATTAAATTTGGTAATCACTAATGATATTGAATTGAATCCTACGGATGGGATTGTGATTTACTTCCATAAAAGTGTCATTAGAAAGATAGAAATACCCTGATAGTCATAATTTAGGAATTGTAACAAGGATATTTCCTTCAGACATTGCTTGGAAAAAATCATCTCATATAAATATCTTCATCTGTACTACCTTTTTTTTTTTTTTTTTACATAATATTTATTTTACTTCCCTTAAATATATGCTTAGATTTGAACCCAACAATTCCTCCCAACCTTAAAAATATCCAGCTTATTGGCTTAAAAGCTGCAACCAAAATAGCCCTTAAACTCCATTTGGCATCCTTCCAACTACTTTCCGATTCTTAAATCTGTACTACCTTATATATCCTATACGAAACCATGCACAACTTTGTCCGACTTTTAACATGTAACTAAATTGCCGAAATAATTTTTAAGAAATTTCTATCATATACTTCATCCGTACTACTGTATCCAATGCTTTGTGATAGGGATGTAAATGGTTCGGATTTGAATGGATTATCGTCAATACTAAAACAAACCATTAAAAACGGATTGTGAAATTTTGGATCCAAAACAAACCATTTATTTTTCCAATCCAAACCTAACGGATTTGAGTTTTAATAATGCTTGTCATTCGTTCTTTAATCTAAATTAATACATATTTTAAAGAAAAAATTTTACAAACAAAAATAACGTGACAAATAATTTCAAACAATGTATAAGTAACACTAATAAATACAAACATGTTTCATATCATCTCCTCAACTACACAGACAATGCATAATAACATATTAATTCGGTTAGAAAACAAAGAAATATGATTCATATAAGTAGTAATGAGATAATATAAAATTTAAGATATTTGATATCTGTCGCACAATTATTATTGTTCATTAGATTACAAAGTATATATATATGCTCGTTTATTATTAGTTATATTTATGGAAGTAGTTTTAGGTGTTTTTCATAATTAGGGTAAATAATAATTCTTGTTTTTAATTGGTATAACATAATGGTTTTACTGATTTGGATTGGATTCAACGTGTGCTCGGGCCGATGATCGGACTGATGATGTTCACTACATTAATCAAATAGTACTGTTACTCGGTGGACTTTTCGCAGAACATGAACATGTGGGGACGTGTGGTAAATTATATAATTCTTAGGGAATTAAATATGTAAATTGCAACAGTCAACGGTAGACAGTTTAAAATTGGTGGTGGCGGTTGAAGCTAAGAATATGGCGAATCGTCTCGGAATTCACCATTGATTGAAATAATATCATTTTAAAACAATGCCGAGTCACTAGACTGTAAACGACAGTTAAAACATTAACTATGAAGACTTTGCAAATGGTGAAACCATACTTTTCAAAAAATCAAGAAATTCTGCCAAAACCAGAATAACAGTTCCAATAACATCACAATACAATAATCATAACTGAAGAGGACAATAACATGGCAAAATTCAAATCACTAACTTTCACATGTTGTCTATGCTGAAGTCTAAAAGGGTCAAGCCCCGATTACATATTTCTTCAAATACAAGATCACCGTTCGCTTACTCTTTAATGTACAAGCAATACATGTCAATATACTCAATTACTAGAAAACCAAGCAAGTACAAAGCAACAAAAATAAATTTATCTTAAATATACTTTTATTTTCCTTTCCTCGGAAAAATAGCAAGACTGCCCCAAAATGATATATCATATATAGACTAGAAGTATAACCCACTTCTTCAATAGTCTCCAACGGACGAATCAGATTTCTACATAAGAAGTGCATATTGCAGAATCAACCTTTTTGTGCCACTGTTGGAGCGGTTCTCCTGGCGTACAATAATCCGTACGTCTGTGAGCGCTTTTGGTATAAATAGTAAACTACACGTTTTACCCCACCATGAGCTATATAAAACAAATTACCACCTTTACGCTCTTACAGAAAATACCACCCCTCCAAACAAGCACTGTTTTCCCCCCTTCATGACCCTTGCAAAATTGAGTGTTACCACTCTCTGCACACTTATTAAACCGCTCTCACATACACATCTTTCCCTCTCCGCGTGCCTTACAAAACAGTCAAACATGAGCCCCCTTAGTGTATTCAGGGTAGTGGCACCGTCTCTCACTCTCTTGCGAGATGCAAAAACCGAAAGCTTGGTTCGCACAATTTGAGCATCCCTTATGCTTACACCATCTCCCAACCCTTTGAATGTTGATAAAACTTATCATCATGTTGGTGTTCAATTAGTTAGCATGTGAAAGAAGAGAGAGACCGAGAGGATGAGAGTTATGATTTTACTTTAATTACTTCAGAAGCATATATTGATATATTTTTGCCACCTTAAAGATTAGAATAAGGGTAATTTGAATAGGTTATAAAGATGAACATTTCTACCACTCAAGTAAAACCATAACCATCATCCTCTCTCACTCTCCCGCTCTTTTCTCCATGGCTAACAAACTGAACATAAACAGGATGATTGGTCATATCGATGTTCGAAGGGTTAAAAGATAGGGTAAGAATTAGGATTGTTCAAATTGCGCCAACATGGCCTCATGTTTTTTCATCTCACATGTGGGTGAGAGACGGTACCAGTACCCTGAATGCATGAAGGGGGCGCAAGGTAGATAGTATTCTAAGGTCCATGGAGGGGGGAAAAGTGTACGTGAGAAGGGTGTATTAAGTCTGCAAAGAGTGGTATGGCCCAATTTTATAAGGGTAACAGAGGTAAAACAATGCTTGTTTAGAAGGGATGGTATTTTCCTTAAGAGCGCAAGGGAATTAGTTTGTTTTGTATCACTCATGGTGGGGGTAAGAGGTATAAGTTCTGCGATTATACCAAAACTGCTCGCAATCGTAGGAAGCATTGTGTTCGCCATAATTGCGGAATGAGGTGTTTGCAAGAAGAATATGGAAAGAGCGAGCGGGCACACATGATTTAGTTTATGCCACGGTGGCGAAAGAGGCGTGCAAACGAAGGACACTAAAAAATCGAGCATGGTTAGAAGAGCTTTTTTAAGGCGAACATGGGAGGTAAGTGGTCAGATACCAATTCAGTCAAATATATTTTATGAATTCAAAAAGCTTGGAGATAAATTTAAATGATTTGAGGCAAGCTCAGAATTATAGAAAAAAGATATTGAACATATTTGCTTATTGAAATAAAAGACTTAAAAAGATATACAAGGAAGACTCCTAGTCAAAGAAGTAAAGCAAAGACTTCCTATTTGAGTTTGATTAGGATTCGTTATAAACATGATCTTAATCTACTCATTGGACAATTGGGTGAAAATGATGATAAAGAGTTCTGGTAGTTTAACTTATAAAAGTTGGAGAAAAACATGTTAAAAGTAGACAAAAACACAAAAGACTTTACGAATTTAGCAGATAATCTACAACTAAAGTGACCAAAACTAAACTATAAATACGGATCTCCACACATTTATCAATATATTTTCAAGTTGGCACCAAGGTCCATGGTCATCTCAAAATATGTTATAACATATGTGTAGAGATCTGCATACATAGCATCCCTAAAAATAAGTTATCACGAACTTCACATGCTCATACTCTTTGGAAGTTGTTATGGTACTCTCAAAAGTCCGCCTTTAGTCTATGTATTTGTATATGACCTCTTACCACCCCATGTTTTCCTGACAAAATCTAGTACGACACTACGTGTTTTTCCCGCATCCTTCGTTCGTTCACCTCTTTCTGCCACACTTTCATGGACATAAAAACTGGGTGCCCGCACGTTTTCTGAAATCTATCATGCAAACAATTCTTTCCGCCATCGTGGCATACAATAATTCGTACGCATGTGGGCGCTTATGATATAATCACTAAAATACACCTCTTACCCCCACCATGAGCGATATAAAACAAATTACCACCCTTACGCTCTTATGGAAAATACCACCCCCTCCAAACAAGCATTTCCTTTTTCACGACCCTTGCAAATTGGGTGCTACCACTCTCTGCAGACTTATTCAACCGTTCTCATGTACACCTCTTTTCCCCTCCGCGTGCCTTACAAAATAGTCAAACTTGCGCCTTCTTAGTGTATTCAGGGTAGTCGCACCATCTCTTACTCTCGTGCGAGATGCAAAAACCGAATGCCCGATTCGCACAATTTTATTATCCCATATTCTTACACCATCTACCAACCCTTTGAATATCGATAAAAACTTATCATCATGTTGGTGTTTAGTTAGTTAGCCAGTGAGAGAAGAGAGAGACTGAGAGGACGAGATTTATGGTTTTATTTTACTTCAGATGCACTGGTCGATAAATTTTTGCCACCTTAAAAATCAGAATAAGGGTAATTTAAATAGGTTAAAAAGATGACCCTTGCTACCACTCAAGTAAAACCATAACCCCCATCTGTTCTCTCTCTCTCTTGCTCTTCTTTTTACGGCTAATGAACTGAACACAAACAAGGTGATCATTCATAATGACATTCGAAGGGTTAAAAAATGGTGTAACAATTAGGGTTGTTCAAATTGCGCCAACATGGCTTCCTTTTTTTTAATCTCACATGGGATGAGAGACGGTGCCAGTACCCTGAATGCACGAAGGGGGCGCAAGATAGAATGTATTCTAAGGTGCACAGAGGGCAGAAAAGTTGTACGTGAGAAGGGTGTATTAAGTCTGCAGAGAGTGGTAGGGCCCAATTTTACAAGGGTTGCATAGGGGGGAAACAATGCTTGTTTAGAAGGGGTGGTATATTCTCTAAGAGCATAAGGGAAGTAGTTTGTTTTGTATCGTTTATGGTGGGGGTAAGAGGTGTAAGTTCTCCGATTGTATCAAAATCGCTCGCAATCGTACGGATTATTGTGGAGGCGGATAGAGATGTTTGCATGATGGATGTAGAAAAATCATGCAAGCCCGCATGATTTAGTTTATGCCACTGTGGCGGAAAAAGGTGTGCAAACGAAGGATACAAGAAAATTGTGCAGAGTTACACAATGTTCTTTAAGGCGAATGGGGGAGGTAAGTGGTCAGATACCGATTTAGTCAATGATATTTTATGAATTCAAGAAACGTGGAGATAAAGTTTAAATGATTTGAAGTAATCTTAGAATGATAGAAATAAGATATTGAATATGTTTGATTATTGAAATAGAATACTATAAGAAAGATCCCTAGTAAATGAAGTAAATCAAAGATTTCCTATTTGAGTTTGATTTGGAATAGTTGTAAATATATAAATAAAGCCAATTGAACTCTTTATTTTGTGAGCATTACATACACAATGTACTGCATATTAGAGAAGGAAAATGCCACTAAATTATTGTGAGAAAAAACATTCTTGAGAGAAAACATGATGTGATGTCATTAATATATTAAGAGTAGAAGCAATAGTTTGATAGACAGATAAGTCTTAGTCAAGTACTGTTAGATTAACAATACGAATATATTTAGGGTAAGTGTCGCAAAGACGTAGACTTGGTGAAGTCGAACATCGTTAACAATCACCTTTTGTTAATGTGTTATTTACTATTCTGTATTTTACTACTCAGTTGCAATTGAAATTGTCACGCCCCAAAATCCATAGAACACGGACATCGAGGCGTGACCTTTTTAAACAAAAGAAAAAGAAAAACGAAACTTGTTGGTACAAAATTAAAATTTTTAAAGAAAAAGACTTGCGAGCTGAAAGAACAATTAAACAATTTAATAAAAGTGTTTGCCAAACGCGGCTACAAGACGAGATAAAATAAACGAATGTAAATTGCCCGTAGGCTACAACCTCAAAATATAATATAAATGAAAAGAAAGCGGAAGCCCCAAACCCATGATGTTGCAAAGCAACAGCTCTTATCCAAACATGCCAACCTATGTGGTACATGAAATACAAAATTATAACGGTGAGTCCCACGCAAATACCTAGACGGGACGGCACCACAAATACCGTCACTCCATCTCATAAATGCAAGAACTCACAAACAACAACTACGATAATCAACATATAAAAGAACTAATAATAACATCGAATAACGAAATAAATTAAATAAACATCTATAGCAAACATGGACCTCTCATGCCACCTACCCCAGTCCGTAAGGTAGGTCATTCCCTATCCTCTCGGCCGTCTTCTGTCCCCGGAATTAGGAAGAGACAGAGACCATTGCTAACATAAAAGTAGATTTAAAGTGCGCACTTGGACCTCTCATGCCACTCGTCCCAGTCCGTAAGACGAGTTATTCCCTATTCCCTCGGCCGTCTTCTGTCCCCGGAATTAGGAAGAGACAGAGACCATAGCTAACATAAAAATAAATATAGTGCACACTAGGACCTCTCATGCCACTCGCCCCAGTCCGTAAGACGAGTCATTCTCTATCCCCATGGCCGTCTTCTGTCCCCGGAATTAGGAAGAGACAGAGACAATTGCCACTACAGCTAAATCACAATGCCTCGGCCAATAATATAAAACCATTCAACTAATCATATCTCATACGGCCTCGGCCAATAATATAAATCCATTCAACTAATCACATCTCATACGGCCTCGGCCAATAATATAAATCCACACAAATAACACATTCTCATACGTCACTTTGACACAATTCAACAAAGCAAATAAGCATAGGTACTAGATTCACAACTAGCCAACCAACTCTATCAATATAAAATTCCATTCAGGCATTTTAACAAACACTTTGTATACGTAATATAAAACTCATCATTATTCAACAATAATTTACCCAATTCTATGAACATCCATAATAACACATAATCAACGCATAAAACACGCAAACCATTAATATTCTCATTAATCCGAAATTAAAAGACTAAATCCTCAACTACTCGAAAATCAAATAAGTGAATTAAACGTACGATAAATAAACCCAATTATCAATTTAAGAACATAATTAAGATAAAAGGCAAAAACCCCCAATTTAAAATAACCGTAAGACCTAATCCTAACATACACACTCGTCTAGTCGCAATGGATAACCTCCGTTATCTTAGAGCGTAGAGGAGATGCTTCCGGTATGAACCCGCTAACGGTGGTTTCCTCTTCTTCTTCTTCTTTCTTTTCTCTCTTTTTCTCTCTTGCTTTTGGGCTGATTTTAGGTTTAAGGTTTTAAAAAGTGGCTGAAAAGTGTTTAGAAAAACTGTTTTGAGATAGTTTGTGGTAACGAACTATTTGGTCACTAAAGTTCTAAAAGTTAGTTCTTAATCAAATATATTACTATACTGCTCAAAAATAACCAATTTTTAGAAACAAAACTATTGGGTCCTTTTTATTGATAAAATTAGTAATAGGTTTTTAAAATAAAGCTTTTTGGAAGAGTTTCGGTTTTTGGCTAAAAATTAGTCGAGTGACCGGTTTTTGGTAAAATTTGAATAAAACGTTTTTGGATCAATTAATTCCTAATTAAAAACACTTATAAAAATACGGGATGTTACAACTAACCCTCCTTAAAAGAATTTCGTCCCGAAATTTCCTCTCTAAACAACTATACACAGAAATGATAAACTTATATAAACAAAACCGTAAGAATTTAAATGTACAATTCGTGTCATAATTTAAGAAATAAAATACACAGGGTTCACAACCCATAACAACTCCACAATCCATAACTCCAGAAAATGACCAACATGTAAGAACATTAAATCAAGTAACAGTCTGTATACAATATCTAATTGAATAATAGACAATAAAGTAAGCAAAGATGACATGTTTCTACCTCAACAACTCCACAACGTCTACAACACTCAAAATACGGTCTTTCTAAGTAGACTAAACTCAAATAAAATAAACTCTCAACCCAGACCCGGGGGTGTTACACGGCTGAATAACACATGTGGCGGCACGTGCTAAACAAAGCCTAAATGAAATAATTATTAAACACTCGCTAAATAACTCATTAAATAAGCTCAAATTTCTAGCAAAAGCTTCATTAAATAGAATCTCGAAAATTACGTTCATTACAAGAAGTTAATCTCTTACAACTAAAATAAAAATGTAATCGCAATGGTAATAATAAAATCTTTTTCTTTCTTTTTATGATAAAAGCAAAATGATAACATGAATATCTTAGAGTACCAAGCCCGATTGACTTCCTCAATCTCTTTACCGTCGATCTTTTTCTCAGGTGTATAAACAATACATGCACTACGTAATTAAGGTCACCACAGCATGACGGCTAGTCTATTCCTTAAAACGTTCCGGTTAACAAAACTATGTACAATCGCTAAGTTAGCCGTTGAGAACTAAACTCTTTCGTTTAGTTGCCAACGTCACCCCACTTTCCTCTTCCCCTTATTCGGGATTCTCCGTTGGACTTATTCTCATGGTCCCAAATACAAATCATAAGCAAATCATAAAATAATAAATTTAGAAACCTTATACAGATACACTGTATATAATTTTTATCTTTATAAGATATAAACTAGTTCTCTTTATACAGATCCATTGTATATAAATCACTTCTTCTTTTTCATTCTTTTCTTTCTTTTATTTACTTTGTTTTCGTAACAATATAAAAACAATGTTTCCATATATAATAAGTACTTGAAAAATAATACCCATGAGCCTGTAAAATATTATCAAAAGTTGCAACGGAATATTTATAATAGCAAGACAAAACCCACTCACCTAATATTAATCCGAAAGAACAGAAATATTTCTAGAACGAATAATCTAGTGCTTAGCTTTCCACTAAACCTTTTCCCTTACACAACATAGGACTTTAATTCTCTCATCTTTGTATACTTTCGTTACATTCATATAATTTTAATACAGTAAAGGAGTATAGAATCTAATCAGGGAAATGCTACCTAGCTTTATTTATTTATTTGCACTAGTGTATATATCTATATTAACAAGGAAGAATTCATTATAGGGGCGTGTATATGGCATGACAATTGGCTTAGCATTTATACTACAATTCTATACCAATTTATTACTTCCGTTTCAATTTCTCATGCAAGGTTACCTCCTTAATAAATTACTAGCAACAGAAACTCTTTGAATACATGTAACATTATTTCTCCTTAAATATTCCATGCATATTAATTATAGGAATAAATACAAACATCTCGTTATAGAAACCTCAAGATAATATTTACTATTCTTAATTGACATTTACTCTTCAGACAAGGCATCGGTTTTATATATGAATACAATCAAATCATGTCATTAATCATCTTAGTGAGGCATTCAAAGACATATAACTTACACCATTATTCCTAATCATACGTTTATACAATTCAATATTTCTAACCGAAGTAAATTACATAATTACTAGGCCCAATTCTTACCAGCTAATCCCTAAAAGTACTACCACGTATCAATCCATGGTAAATTATTTTACCAATTACATACCTCTAAATCCTTTAAAACTCTATAGCTTTGATAACGTGTAACCGTAAGGTCCTTAAATCACTTAAACAACTAAACATTAGTATTCTTACTTATGAAAACAAAATAGTCACATGAGTAATTATTTAGAAGAATAAATATTCAAAATAAAATTTTTAAATTAAAATACGTGATTTTACACTCTCGACCACTTAAAGAAGTTTCGTCCCGAAACTTTATTTCTTTAATAACTTGAAAAAAAAAATGTTTCTGAATAATATTATATATTCTTTCTTAGACGTGATTAAATCAGCTCACATAATTTCTTTAACCAACTGGTCTCCAAAACAGTTACTTGTGTGTGCATGTAGCATAAACTATATAAAAGAAGTATAATAAAAGGTATCTTGGAAACTCATTTGAGATTAAAATTACTAATAATAATATCATCATTATCCTTGTGAAACTTGAAAACTTATGATGGAAAAATACTAACGTAAATTCCTAAGGTCAAACTTTTACCACTTCCGATCGTTTATTATCTCATTAATTACCAAATTCTATAACTCCCCTCAATCATAATTCCAAAACTCTATAACTCTTGTCTACATAATTCTTAGTCCAAATTCTGATTTTAGTCATCATCAATGCTAATAACAAAGTGTACACCATAAAAGCAAAACACATGAGGTAAGCTAATCTTTTAATTGGTAAAAAAAAAAAAAAAAATTGTTCCTACCATGTTTTTCCTTGAACTGATAATTAACCTCTGGGATGGTTCAAATTCAAACAACTATTATTGATATTGATACCGTAAGATAACCAAACCTATTCCAAAACTTGCTTCCATATCGTTTTCCGAAACATTTATTACTTATACATCTATATCTATTTCATGTGCTTCCGCTGCACGCTCTGATAAAATAATAATAATAATGGTGCTAACCGTCTTAACATTGCATTTTGTTTCTAATTTATCAAACAATCCAGTTTTAGCATCTAGACCACCACCCAAAAATAATACCAATCTCCCTTTATACCTTGTTCTCTTAAACAAAACAATCTTTAATTAATAAGAAGCGCAAAACCTACTAATTTATATTTAGTCCCAAAATACCACTCCAAATTCACATGTAATACATTCTCTCAATCAAAGTGCAAGACCTGTTGAAACTTTGTAACTAATCCGACCAAAGAGATTTACTTGAAATAACTAGGACAACTATAATGCTAGTTCACTTATTATTTGAACACTTTAAACACAAATTAAATCTCAAGTTTGGATCCTAATTATAGCTTAAACATCTTTTACAGTGGTCAAACGAATTGAAAATAACCTAACGTATCATTTCATTGAAACTCTAAGCAAAAGTCGGCACCGAAAGGTAATCCATGGACAACATTAAATTACAAAAATTAGAAGGAAACTACCATAATCGAGGTTCTCTTATAGCTGTCGAAAACTTCCAAAAAAAAAAATCCATAAAAAATAAATAAATATATCCTATCATGCCCTTTTGTTTGTTAGTTACAATCCACCGCAATAGTTAACTACATTTTTATTTATATATACCAAACCAGGGACTTCATTAACGTACAAACCATTAATAGACATAATAAGAAAATATTTTAAAAACTTTGTCTCACCTATAATAGTTTACAAACTCAAACATTTTAACTTGTACAGGGGCATGCTACACCAGATATATTTCTTAAGTTTTCAATAGTTAATCTTATAAAAATAAGATCTATTAAAATTCCCTTATATCAACCTTGAAATTTAGTACATATGAAATTAACTGTGTGTAATTCCTCTTAAATATGGACACCAAACCAACTCAACTAAATTAAGTCTTACAGTATAGTCTAAGTCTTACATTATACAGTATCAAACGAGATTCTTCATATAGGGACAATTAACTTAGAACCTAAAATATCCAAGTCCCCGGTTATCCTTCTATCGAGTGAAGGAAAATAGTTGCTAAATGTGAAACATATATATAAAACACTAGCTTACAATCTAACCAAGAAAAATTTATATTCAATGTCTAAAAGAGTAGAATCATGTTGTAAGGAAGAAATAAGTGCACAAACGACTTATAAAACTAATGAATTTAGGACACGACCTTGCAAAACGTAATTAAACATTCATGTTTTCCAACTAATAAAATCTAATCAAATCTTTTTCTTTTTTTTTCCTCTCTCATTCTAATACATGTATTTATTTAAATATATATATATTTATAACATATTATAATAATTTGCAAGGCATCAAATTCCTCTAATCATACAATACAATATTCCGCACATTACGTGATAATCACAAAACATGTAAATCATGATAAATGCTCGTTTTTCATGTTGTTGAACCAAGGGTTCAATAATAGATTATGAAATAATGATTTTACGATTTTCCTATTTCGATGATATAATGCTTTGTCTTTTCCAAAAATAGAAACTGTAAATTCCGAAACATCAGAAAGATAGAGTACTGAAAAACGAAGCCAACGGTTCAAGCGGAACCAGAATCGGAGTTAAAACGAAGAAGTTACGAGTGTTTGAAGTATAACGAGAAAAATAGCAAAATTGCCAGAACACGACCGATCGTTTTAGTAAAAATCCTTCCAGTGAGGTCAGAAAAAATTCGACTGATCGTTTTGGGAAAACGACCGATCGTTTTTGGTAAAAATCCTTCCAGTGAGGTTAGAAAAAATTCGGCCTATCGTTTTGAGCAAACGACCGATCGTTTTTGGTACAAATTCTTCCAGTGAAGTTAGAAAAAATTCGACCGATCGTTTTTGGTAAAAATCCTTCCAGTGAGGTCAAAAAAAATTCGACCGATCGTTTCTACAGACGACCGATCGTTAAACAGCAGAAAATAAAGATTCAAAAACGCAAAATTTCTCAACAATCGTAATATCCTACATGGCCTATATCACACAAATAACCCATTTAAGTCCACAAACTTATTACGATCAACATCCATTTGCATAAAACGTACTTCAACACACAAGTTAATAATATGAAAACGCACTACGTAAAATCATCAACTTCACAATTCTCGCACTCTAATAGTTCGCTACTACCAGACATGCAAACTTATACCTCATACACATCATATAAATCTACACACGCATACAATCAACACAAAAATGCGAGGGATAACCCATCACGATACGTTATCCTAAAGCACCCGAGCGTCGTCGTATACTCTAGAATTCCACATCGCTAAGGTATTCCTTCGCACATACCGACGAGAGGTCTACCCACTAGTTTGGCAAGCCGGGATCAACGAGCGTCCTCATTGTCCCCAACTTGCCTCACATGTGGACTTTTCTTACATCAACTACTACAAACTTCAAGCTACATGTCTTAAGCTAAATGCAACCCCCCGTTTTTAGAAAAAGTTTAAGTTTTTGGAAAAAGTTTTGTAAAAATTGATACAATGGATCTTGGTCCAATGGTTACCCATCTTCACGTCGTCCCAAAGTATACAAGAACCTAGTTAGCTCTGATACCAACCTGTCACGCCCCAAAATCCATAGAACACGGACATCGAGGCGTGACCTTTTTAAACAAAAGAAAAACGAAACCTGTTGGTACAAAATTAAAATTTTTAAAGAAAAAGACTTCCGAGCTGAAAAAACAATTAAACAATTTAATAAAAGTGTTTGCCAAACGCGGCTACAAGACGAGATAAAATAAACGAATGTAAATTGCTCGTAGGCTACAACCTCAAAATATAATATAAATGAAAAGAAAGCGGAAGCCCCAAACCCATGATGTTGGAAAGCAACAGCTCTTATCCAAACATGCCAACCTATGTGGTACCTGAAATACAAAATTGTAACGGTGAGTCCCACGCACATACCTAGAGGGGACGGCACCACAAATACCGTCACTCCATCCCATAAATGCAAGAACTCACAAACAACAACTACGATAATCAACGTATAAAAGAACTAATAATAACATCGAACAACGAAATAAATTAAATAAACATCTATAGCAAACATGGACCTCTCATGCCACCTACCCCAGTCCGTAAGGTAGGTCATTCCCTATCCCCTCGGCCGTCTTCTGTCCCCGGAATTAGGAAGAGACAGAGACCATTGCTAACATAAAAGTAGATTTAAAGTGCGCACTTGGACCTCTCATGCCACTCGTTCCAGTCCGTAAGACGAGTCATTCCCTATCCCCTCGGCCGTCTTCTGTCCCCGAAATTAGGAAGAGACAGAGACCATAGCTAACATAAAAATAAATATAGTGCACACTAGGACCTCTCATGCCACTCGCCCCAGTCCATAAGACGAGTCATTCCCTATCCCCACGGCCGTCTTCTGTCCCCGGAATTAGGAAGAGACAGAGACCATTGCCACTACAGCTAAATCACAAGGCCTCGGCCAATAATATAAAATCATTCAACTAATCACATCTCATACGGCCTCGGCCAATAATATAAATCCATTCAACTAATCACATCTCATACGGCCTCGGCCAGTAATATAAATCCACGCAAATAACACATTCTCATACATCACTTTGACACAATTCAACAAAGCAAATAAGCATAGGTACTAGATTCACAACTAGCCAACCAACTCTATCAATATAAAATTCCATTCAGGCATTTTAACAAACACTTTGTATACGCAATATAAAACTCATCATTATTCAACAATAATTTAACCAATTCTATCAACATCCATAATAACACATAATCAACGCATAAAACACGCAAACCATTAATATTCTCATTAATCCGAAATTAAAAGACTAAATCCTCAACTACTCCAAAATCAAATAAGTGAATTAAACGTACGACAAATAAACCCAATTATCAATTTAAGAACATAATTAAGATAAAAGGAAAAAAACCCCAATTTAAAATAACCGTAAGACCTAATCCTAACATACACCCTCGTCTAGTCACAATGGATAACCCCCGTTACCTTAGAGCGTAGAGGAGATACTTCCGGTATGAACCCGCTAACGGTGGTTTCCTCTTCTTCTTCTTCTTCTTCTTTCTTTTCTCCCTTTTTCTCTCTTGCTTTTGGGCTGATTTTAGGTTTAAGGTTTTAAAAATTGGCTGAAAAGTGTTTAGAAAAACTGTTTTGAGATAGTTTGTGGTAACGAACTATTTGGTCCCTAAAGTTCTAAAAGTTAACTCTTAATCAAATATATTACTAAACTGCTCAAAAATAACCAATTTTTAGAAACAAAACTATTGGGTCATTTTTATTGATAAAATTAGTAACAGGTTTTTAAAATAAAGCTTTTTGGAAGAGTTTCGGGTTTTGGCTAAAAATTAGTCGAGTGACCGGTTTTTGGTAAAATTTGAATAAAACGTTTTTGGATCAATTAATTCCTAATTAAAAACACTTATAAAAATACGGGATGTTACAGAAATAAAACAAAGTTGCAATTGAAATGCGTAAGTTCATTCGAAAATTTGACAAACGAAATTTCAGTTATATTGGATATTAATATTCTTGCTGAAAAAAACTCATATATTTTTTTGATACAACTTATAGAATGTAGTTTGCAAAATATGAATTTATAATCAATACAAAAGATTTGTAAATGTAAATTAATATAGAATATCATATTTATAACTTTATGTATCATGTAACTAATCATGTATAAGATTAGTTTATGGAGTTTTAAATCTAACCAAACCAACATATAATTAGTCAGTTTCGGTTGGTAGTCGGTTTGGTTTTGTTTTGTTATTGACCACCCGCTCTAGTTGTTCATGGAAAGCTAATAAAGATGTAGATGGATTCATACATATAAGTGTGCATGTAACAAGAGAAAGAGATATACCTGGTATAAGTAGATTTTGACAGATGACGAATTTTATTAGAAACTTGATGTTGTTCCATTTGTGATACTTATTTGAAATGGGATGAAGATTGATCTAAAAGACATTGAATTATTGACAGCATGCTGAGATGTTTAAAGAACTTAGTTAACAATTATGCCGATTATTAGCTTAGAAATAATCATATGGAAGCAAGTAAAAAAGTTAATGAGGATACACGCATTGTAGGAAATATTTTCCATTTTTATATTAGCTTTAATTTGCCAAAAATGACACTATCGCTAATTGAGTAGTTTTAATTTTCCATTTTTCTGAATTTTTTTTGCTTGTGGTGAAGTTTTTTTAAGCACAACTTTTTGAAAAGTTTTGACATCTATAACTCCATTTTGAAAATTCAAGGTTAGGTGCTTTCTAAAAAAGTGTTTTCTTAAAAGCCCAAACAAAATAGGAAATTATACAATCGCATTTCTTTTGTTATCTAAATTTTTTTATGTAAGTTGAATAAAAAGATAATATTATATATAGAAAAAATGACTCATTTAAAAAAACCTATTTTCCAAAAATAATAATAAACAAAATTTACCAAAAATAACTTATATTAAATAAAAGTAACTAATTGGTATAAAGAATAAATATTTCAATAAAAGTGACTTAGTCTACAGAAGTGTATTATTTTTGATAAAAAGCAACTTATTTTCAATAAGAGAAAATTATATTAAAAAAACCTATATCAATAAAAGTAATTTAATTTTTAAAAAATTTACTGACTTTATTCAACGAATATGAGTTACTTTAATAAAAGTAACGTATTTACAAAAAACTTACAATAAAAAATATGACTTATCTTAATTTTTTTAATTATTTATAAAAAATGACATGTTTTCGAAAAGTACACTTATTTATGAAAAATTGACTTATTTTTAAGAAATGAATCATTTTTGACAAAAAAAAAAAAAACAGGTTATCTTCACTAGAGGAATTTATATTTAAAAAAAAAAGACCCATATTGATAAAAGTTACTTATTTAAAAAAGAACGTAGTAACTTTGAAGTTTTTTTTAAAGTGGATTTATTCAACGAATATGACTTACTTCAATAAAATTAACTTATTTTCAGAAAAAGTAACGCTTTTTCAAATTCCGACATTTTTAATTTTTTGGATTATAATCATTGTTTTATTTGTTATATTGTTTCTTATTTTGTTGTATTGTAATAACACAATGATTTTAGTTAACACTGAAATCATGTAATAGTCACTTTTGACTTATACACCAAAAACTATAGAAGACTTTTAAACACAAAACGCACTTAATTATACACCAAACACTATTTTTTTTTGGGCTAAGGTGCTTTTCCAAAAGCCACTTTTCAAACCGCAGTTTTACAAACTGGACTTTTTGAAAAGAACTTTGTGGACATGCAAATATCATATCTCTAGATGAATATGCAAATATCATATCTCTAGATGAATATGCAAATATACACATAAATGAAAAAATGCACGGAAAACTTTCTTCAAAGATTAAAAAAAATAAAAAAATAGCACGTTGCCTCGAACGGAGGATAAATGTTTCAACATCATCATGTAGTAAACTTTGAGGTAAATCTTATTGAAGGACGGCCGATGTGTCATACCGTGCACTAATTTACATCCACAACCAGACAAGATAAAATCTCATTAGATTCATATATACATAGCAAATCTAGATGAAGGCAAGATTGCAAAACAACCACAAACCACCATAGAAAAAACTTGTGAATGAGATATGTACCTTTTATAAGTCGGAAAATTGGATTCAGTTATGAGATTGAACTTGTACCACCATGATTGAATGATTGATTATTTGATTAAAAAAAGGAGAGAGGGGCGTAGTTATGGTGATTTAGATTTTCTCAACACGAGAAAAAGATAGTGTTGCTAGTGCCGCCGCTAGATAAGTTTAGGGTATGAGAAGAAAATTAGAAGCAACATGAGAGCATTATATATATATGTAGGTGAAATATTCACGAAGTCCACGTGTGAGGCTCACTCGAGCGTTACATGCGTATACTCTAAGAGATTTTCATTATTAATTTGTTACCATTTCGAAGAATCTTATAATATTTCAAGTTGATCGAATTTTTTGAATGATTAATATTATGTATTCAATTGAAATTATTAACTTAGGAATTTGAGTATATGTCAATTAAGTGATGCGTGGCTCTACAATATAGTCCATAACCATCGACGGAACGAGAAAGTTAAAATGGGAGGGGTGATTTTCTATATAATTTTATTTCATACCATATTTGTATCATTTAAAATAAAAATGGAAAAAAAATAAGAAGAAGAAAAAAAACGAAAAAACCAATAAAAACTAAAAAAATCTTTAAAAAAGTTGGGAACCCGAAAAAACACCGAAAAAATGGTAAAAATATGAAGAAAATTCCAAAAAACCAAAATCACAAAAAAATGAAAAAAAAAGTTCAAAAAAACCGGAAATCCAAAAAAACCCAAAATTGGAATAAAAAAAAACCCCCTAAAAATCCAAAAATTCCAAAATCACAAATCAATGAAAAAACGTTCAAAAAAGTCGGGAACCCGAAAAAACCCCGAAAAATGGTAACAAATTAAAAAAAACTAAGAAAATCCAAAATCATAAAAAAAAAATGGAAAAACGTTCAAAAAAGTCGAGAACCCGAAAAAAATCCGAAAAATGGTAAAAAATTAAATAAACCAAGAAAAATCCAAAAAATCCAAAATCACAAAAAATTGAAAAAAAGTTTTTAAAAGTCGAAAAAAGCCAAAAAGTCTAAACAATGTTAAAACTTTAAAATAAGTTGCAATTGTTTTCTAATGACTTAAAAATGACTTTAAAATGATTTAAAACGACTTAGACTGTTTTTAAATTGACTTACAGGGAGATTTTTCAATGATCCAGACTTCGTTGGGTCATTGTTTTGAATTTACATACAATCTAAATATATAAGAATTGAGGCTCTTTGTAGGGAATTCTATTGATTTACAGTCCGGTTCGGCGCTACCGAATTTATCATGTAATTTTTTTGTGAAAAATACTTTTATAAACAAAAGTTCATTAAAAGTTTAACTAATATAAATAAATAAAATCTTATAATTTCAAACTTACAGAGATATAAATATTTTGGAGGATGTACGTGAAACTGAATACAAAGTATATATTAGAAGAAAGTAAAACAAAATGAGAAAATATAAAACTTTAGGATTGAAAAAGATGTTCTTGTCGTAGGATTGAAAAATATAAAACTTTAGGATTGAAAAATAGTTGAAAAATATAAATCTCGTCAATACATGCAAACTTGGAACTTAATTATGTAATTAGACAATTACAATCAACTATTATTTGTTTCTTTGCATGATGTGGTGTAAATATATATGAGTTAACAAGAATTAAATTTACATATAAGGCAATAGATTGGTAAAATATTCAGTAATATCTTGCTAACTGTAAATTGGTAAATTTAAATTGTCTTAATATGTACTACCATGCTACTGCTATATTATTTAATCATGCAAGCAGGTAAAATAATCACGGTCATGTTATTTTATTTAGTGCCATTTACACATGTATAATATGATAATTTGCGAAATCATATATTTTCACATTTAAATTGGAAAAATTATGAATTTTCCCCAAATAGGCTCACCTATTTGGATACGATGTCTAAGAAAGATATGGACGGAAGTTGATATCCTAATGAGGTCGGGTTTTAAGTGGCATTCGTGCCCTCCACCCTCACCGTCTTTCCTGGTCGTGTTCAATTAGAGCTACCGAAAGGGTTTGACTAAATAATAATTTCCCCGAGTGTGTTTATATAGTGATGTATGTTCTGTCGAAATAGTGTTTCAGTATTGACCCGTCGTTCGATCAATGAGAACCGATTCACATGAGAAGCAAAACTAATGTTTTCGAACCTGTCGTTTCGAAAAAACGTTTGTGCTTGTGCAAACCATAAAAATATAAACCAGTCGTTTTATATGATAAATAATCTAGAACTCCCAACACATGTTGCATGCCATCTATGATGAGAAAAATCGTAAAGCATACTTGTGAAATGACTGTTTAAACGTTGATTTTAATCTGTCACCACATGTTACTCACCCTGATGTGTGAAAATGTGATGCCCGTATTTTTTTTTTTGGATGCCATCTTTGATGAGTAAAACACGAGTTTGTTGTTACCCTCAGGATGAATGCTAAAACGTTGATTTTATTCCGTCGCCACATTTGAGACGCGATGACGTCTATGGTGAACAAATGTCTGAAATTGACATATTGGAGCAATCTTTCATCAAAATACTAGCTTGGAAATTGTATTCCATAAGCAGTATCGTGAATTTATATTCACCATATTCCTTTATCGCCCATCTGTTATTGGATAAGAAAATTGCCCCGGTGAGTAGTTTTAATCCTATTGGGTCAATGGCGAATTGCTTGCCTGATATTAATGTTCTTCGTGTACATTTTTTTTCCACGAATCGAGAACCGAGACAAGTGTTATTTGTCTCGAACTGTCGCGATCCCAATGAATCGCCTAGCCAAGCGAGATTTTAGACAATCGTCAAAATTGAAAATCTGTGGCTCCAAGAAAGTAATTGAAAGGAACAATATGACCCATTGTCACAAAGTAAGAGATAATGCTCAAGGAGGCAACTCTATGCTATAAAGGCAAAGGTCATGCACGGTTACTCCTTAAATAGTTCAAAACTATTATAAAGGTGAAAAAACCGATGCCAATGTGGTTAAAGATAACTGAAAGGAAACTCTTGAGATCTCCGGTTTTGTGGCTCAAATAAGTTTTAGTACCTTTCTTTATTAATTTTGATAAATCATTGAGCCATTTTTTCGTTCATCTGGATTATATTTTTCCATTTGGATTATGATTTTTCCATTTGGACATACTTTTGGATTATGGTTTGCCTGTTTACGAAATTTCTCGAAATAATTTAAAGTGTTTTGAGCAAATTCCTTTGACAAATGTGACCAAACTTTAAATTATGAAATTTTAGGCAATACTTGTGGGGTAGTTGATTTTTTAAGAAATAGTGGGTAACAGTGTACCACATAATTTCACCAACTATTTGCCTAAAAGAGTACTCAGTGACAACGATTCTAGACATGTCGTTCCAAATCAAAATATTTGGTAAAATCAAATTGATTTGTCAAATATGAGGTCTTATACTCATGTAGGTCATACCGTACCTTGTTGAATTATAAAATATTCAAGAAAACCAGTGTTATCTGGTAATAGCTCATGAAAGAAATGAAATTTCTTTACATAGCCTCCACTCAAAAATGTATTTTAGAGGAGTTGAAATGTCTTTCAAGTGGTTGCTATCACATTTTTTTAAATCATTTAAAGTTAACTTATCATTTCGCCTGTCGTCGATTGATAAAAGATTTAGATGCTAAGACATGATTGTCTATACTATCATTCGTCTGTCGTCAATTGATCAAAGCATTTTGATATTGTGGCATTGACCAGATGAGATATTACCGTGTCAAAATACGATGTTCGATTTATAATCGCATCGCATTTGGATTCTCTTTGAGGATATATTTCGTGATTAATCCGAAATTCATGCCACTAATGCTCACTTTGAAAGATCACGAAATGAACTCGTAGAATTCTTGTAAAGAATTGAAGGAATTATTGTGGAGTTATCCAACCATAAGATGGACCATAAATATAAATGGTTATGGTTGATGCATCGACAATAAAGTCACATGATTATTGTTGTCCATAAAAATGCAGCATTTCCCAAACTTTTAGCCCTATCATTAAGTTGATAGCTCGTGATCAGGATTATCCTGAAAAGTCTAGTCGACTTGATAATGCCGAAGAGTAAGAATCAAAATTTCGATTTGTATTACTTGACTTTGGGAATTGAAATTGAACATAATGCTGATTATGTTCCGACCCAAAATGGACTCACAGAATTTTTAAGCGGTTGCAAATGATTGCATGCGTTATTTGGTGATGCGTACCTATATATGTTTCTGTGTGGGGTCACAATACATTGCACATTGCTGCATTGGTCCGTCTGAGGCCCATAGTCACTCAAAACACTAAATGAATACCAGTTGGTTACTGGTTATAAGTCAGACGCCTCATATGAATGCGTGTTTGAGTGCTTAATTTTTTGATTGAGCCGCTAAAGCGTTCAAAATATAGACCTCTGAAAATCGGGGACATAAGACGATTATGAATCCCCTGCTTGGGATTCCTCTTTGGCTCACCATGTGCCCTAAGAATTTACCATTGCTTATGCCGTATGCGCACTTTGTTGCATTGAGCTTTAGCTTATGTTCACCCAAGGTTTGAAATACGTCTTTTATGCCTTGCAAATGGGATGTGGAATTTTTGCTTTTTATGACCATGTCATCGATGTAAACCTCCATTGTCTTCCCAATATGCTTTTGACAGACGTTTGTTATCATTCTTTGGTATGTAGCTCATGCGTTTCGCAATCCGAACGACATAACCTTATAGCAGTAGTTTCCCAAGGGTGAGATGAATGAGGTCTTCTCCTGATGCTCTTGGGCGAGCAGAATCTGATGCTACCTTTAGTATGCAACTAGGAAAGTCATTCTTTCTGTCATTGCCGTTGCATCTACTAGTTGATCTATTCTCGGCAGTGGGTAAGGATCCATAGGGCAAGCCTTATTTAGACTGGTAAAGTCTATACATACTCTTAGCTTCCCATCTTTCTTGGGAACCACCACCGGGTTGGATAACCACCTAGGGTACATCACCTCCTTTATAGCCCCTGCGTCCAGTAGCTTTCGGACATCCGCTATAATTGCCTCTCTTTGCTCGACTGATATTCTTCTACTTTTCTGAGCAATTGGCTTATACCCGGTGTTCACGCTCAGCTTATGACATGCTATCTTGGGATCTAGACCAGACATGTTGCTGGGCTCCAAGCGAACTTGTCGATGTTTGCGAATAAGAAACTCTCCATTTCTTTTGCTTCTTCCTAACAGGAAATAATGCTCATCGTCCATTCCCGGGATTCTTACCTTCCTTAGCTTCTCCCCCACTTGTTCCTCGACAACCCTCTCTTCTCTAGCAATTTTATCAACCAACTTCTTCAGGCTGGTTGGTTGTTCCACGATGACCAGCTGTTTTCTTAGGGCCGCCGTTATATCCTCACAGCGCCTTGAGTCCTCCTAACATCCCCGAGCTACTTTGATCTCTCCTTTGCCGTTTGGGTACTTGACCTTCCGGTGGTAAGTCGACGGTATGGCACGCATAGCGTGTAGCCATGGTCGCCCTAAAATCGCGTTGTGGCCTGAATTGTCGTTCACCACCAGAAACTCTATCGGTATCGACACTGTTCCTGTTGCGACATTAAGGACTATTTTGCCAATTGGCTTAGTGGTTTCCGTGATAAAACCTATCAAGGTTACATTGGTTGGTTGTAAGTCTTGTAGACTCAATTCCATCTTGTCAAATAGCTCATTCTACATGATATCGCATGAGGCTACTTGGTCGATTAGGACTCTGCTAACCGTGTCAATTCCGATCTTAACATGGAGGTTGATCGCGTCGCTGTGAGGATAGATGACCCTTTCTTCGTCGTGGTTAGATAATGAGATGGGCGGGTGTCTTTGTTGTACACACTGTCTCTTTGTGGAGGAGGATGCTTGCGGTTTTGAGCCGCGATAAGTGGACGACATTGATTGTCTTCCCTCTTCTAGTTTCAGGTCCTTCAAGGGCAGGCTATTTGCCTTTGTTCATGCATCCCTTGATGAATTTATTTAGGTAACCAGTGTCACCCCACTGATTCATCTTCCACCGGAGATTTCTATAGTTTTTGGTGACATGGCTATGGTCTTCGTGATAAGCGCAAAAGAGTTTGACATCTCTTTGGTGAGGTGGGGATACGAATGGTTCCGGCCTTGAATACCAGCTTTCTCTACAAATCTCCTTCATCATGTTCTCTGCAGACTGGTTGAAATTGTATCTGAGTATGACTGGTTGAAATTGTATCAGCTTCTATGAATTATAACCCCTTGAGAGCCATTTCTGTATGTTCTTCCTTGTGCCGTTATTACATTATACTGGTTCTGAAGGGGTTTGCGGACGAAAATGTGGCAATTTTGGAAAACCGCAGCTGCATTTCCATAGATAAAATCTATGGTGCCATATACATCACATTCTTTATAAAATTGGCGGCCAAAACCTGTGAACAATGTGTCCTGATATCCAAGAAATGAACATCTGTAAAACGCCGAGTCTGCCACACTGCTTAATGCAACTGCTTCATGATTCATAGGTCCAGCTTCGTTCTCGAAAGATATATCAATAGCCACAGTCAAATGTCCTTCTATCGCTGTGATAATTGGAGAGAAAGTAAATAAAAGAAAATTAATTTAGAGGAATCAAGACTTAGCTAGCAATACTGGTACTTCGATAAATCTCGATTCAAACTTAACAAAAACCGAAAGAGCTTGCTCTTTCTGGATTTTTACTGCAATAAGACTTATGCCTTTTGCGCTCTTATCATAGCTCTTGCAAAACGTGTTAGCTAAGTTTTCCTCCTAATAAAAACAAGGTGGTCTGAGTAATAGCAAATTGAATAAGTGGAATAGAGATCCAATTAAGAAACACGTGTGGAATGTGGTTAAATTCCAAGTTATGTGATTACTTCTAGTTGTAGTAAATACTAAATAAGATCAAATATCTTACAAACAGTTGCTGTTGTTTGCGTCCGGAATCCAGCTCCAATGCTTTTGTTTCCGATTATTCGAGTTCTCCCCATTCCATCCCCGACGAGGGTGATTCTTGTTTTCTCAGGCCCAATAAAAAGGTACTCTCTGTAGATGCCCGCCTTAATCTTAATGTAGAATCTCTGTAAGCTATTACTTGGCGCAGCTTTTATGGCTTCTTCGATATTCTTGAAATTTCCTGTTCCGTCTTGGGCCACTGTTATGTTTGTTGGAAAATTGACAGTACGCACCTGGTTAAAACCAGATACACCCAGGCAAACAAAAAACAGTACTGTGTACACCATTTCTGGAGACATCCTGGAAAGAAACGTACATGATTAGTAAAAAGCACAATACATTGTTTATGAAAAGCAAAATTATATATTTTTCAATTCGATCAATCATAAATTATTAATAATTCTGACGGAAATCCAAAACGATCGAGTTATTATTTGTATCTATTCCTAGCTATTACTTTGTTCTGTTTCCTTGATGGTATGCACGCCAACTATGTCCAACAGCCTGGTTGTTCAAGCAAGCTCGCTAGAGTTGAAGCAAAAGAAGCTCAACGTATTCAAATTAAGATTACAAGTGCTGGTCTATGGTCTCAAAACTCATCAGAATACGATGTGATTAATGTTCCTATTGATCCTAGGTTCCTAAGAATTCAATCAAGAAAACCGGGGCTGAAACTTTAAAGTTGAAGACAGTGTTGGACTGAGCTTTTGGGCTGGAAAAACTTTTGTTTGACTGGAATTTGAATACTGGAACACAGATGATCGAATTTTCGGAGCTGGATCAGAAGTGCTATCTGGCACTGATAGTTCAAATCCTGCAGTTGATGGTGGAATCTCAAAACTTCAAAAAAGAGGAGTCAATGTTTAGCTTTCAATCATTGGTTAAGGGAGTCATTTAAAGCAGTGATTGCTCGCATATATAGAAGATGGTATGGTCGTTTATCTTCTTGTTAGGGACATGCGAAACGAATACTTGGAGCTTTGTGGTATATTGCTGGGATAAATTTGAATCTCGACATTCCCAAATGGCTCCGCATACTTCACTTAAAAAAATTCAATTCTAATGCAGTGCTGTGGCTTGAAAAGAAAAGCAACGCTTTTGAACCTACCTATTTTGTATAGTGGAGAAAGGTTTTTTCCTGCTGCCTGAAGGAGCCAGGCTCCGGCATAATATCCATACAGTCAACATAAGCATATCAGCCCGACATCCCTACTTTCGGAACAGGTGGCAGTAACTTATGATAAATAAACTTGTCGGATATGACACTATCTTGATGAATAATCTGTTGAGTTACCCTGGTAAAGGTTACTTAAATAATTACCAGAAAAAGTTCTACAATATCACTTACACACATGAGCAACCTGACGGTTCAACAAAGTTTGGAGACTATCCGGTGAACAATTGTGGTTTACTCATGACATCTCTTTTTGTTTTCAAAACAAACTGAAAATTTTCTTTCAAAAAAATGTTTTACTTATCGCGCTGGCACTGAAAGTTCAAAACCCACAGTTGATGGTGGTATCCCAAAACATAAAAAAGAGGAGTCAAGTTTTAGCTTTCAATCATTGGTAAGGGAGTCATTTAAAGCAGTGATTGCTAGCATATATAGAAGATTGTATGGTCGTTTATCTTCTTGTTAGAGACATATGAAACGAATACTTGGAGCTTTGTTGTATGTTGCAGGGATACATTTGAATCTTGATGTTTCCAAATGGCTCTACATACTTCACTTAGAAAATCTCAACTCTAATGCAGTGCAGTGGCTTGAAAGGAAAGCAACACTTTTGAACCTACTTATTTGTACGCTGTGGAGAAAGATTTTTTCTTGCTGCCTGAAGGAGCCAGGCTCCCGCATAATATTCATACAGTCAACTTGTTACATAACTTGTCTGATATGACACTATCTTGATGAATAGTCTGCTGGGTTTTCCTGGTTAAAGCTTACTTATATAATTACTGAAATTCCTATCCGCTATTCTAGTTGCAGTTTTGCAGTTAGGTTCCAAGTGAGGTTGCAACCACAGTTGGAACCAAGTGTATTAAATGGACAGAACTGTAAAAAGTTAAATGTACTTAAAATAAATCACAAGCACATTTAACAACGGAGTTCACCTAACTAGGCTACGTCTCCGGGGCACTTACCCAGATTATGATATTATAAAAGCTTACAATATAGGACTCAAGTCTTAATGAAAAACTCTCAGATTCCCTCTAGGTTTTTCTGCCTATCTCTATATTGCTCCTACTCTATAACTATCACTTATAAATCAATGGCATCCCACCATTGTTTTCTTTTAAAAGCTCACGTGTATTCTCTCAAGAATGGGTTCTTTATAATTTAGAACACACACTTTTTACAAGCTAGGTTATCAACTATTTATATAAGTAAAAACAATCTTCTTGCTTCAAGATCTTTTATGATTGCTTTGACTTCTTTTGATTGGCTTCAATATTTCCATGTATCACAAGACTCTTCAGCCTGGGATTGATCCAATCTTCATAAGTTAACACATGTTTAATCACTTAGCTTGGAAATAGGAGTTAGTCTTTTCCTATAACAAGGAAATATATAAGATAATATCTTTTAAAGATAATATCTTTAAATATACATATGAAACAATAACTTCATATTTCATTCAATCTTTTAAACGTGTTATACTGATTTTGATAAGAAACAAAGATTGAAACAAGTGATAAAGATTTGCATAAGAATAGAGATATATATTTCCTAGTTAAAAGGAAACATATCTTTATAAACTAATCTCTTTATATCTTTTAGGAAACATCTTCCTTACCACTTTAATATTCTCAATTAACGCATATTAAACCTTTAAGATCATATGAGAATATATCCTGCATACTGTAGAACAAATAATTATCAATAAAGAACAGTTATGCAGATTTACAGAACTAGACAGAATACAGCTGAGCAGCAGGTTGGAACTGTGGTTGCAACTGAGGTTGCAACTGGTACTTGAAACCACCAACGCTGTCTAAGCAGGTTGGAACTAAGGTTGCAACTGAAGTTGCAACATTGCTTAGAACCTGTCAACACTTGTCTCAGTAGGTTGTAACTGAGGTTGCAACATTGCTTAGAACCTGTCAACACTTGTCTTAGTTCTTAAACAAACAGATAGAATTTTTTTTATTGAAAACCAATAGACAACAAATAAACTTTAGACCAGAAATCTGGTCCTAACAATTACCAAACAAAGTTCTACAATATCACTTACGCACATGAGCAACCTGACGGTTTAACAAAGTTTGGAGACTATCTGGTGAACAAATGTGGTTTACTCATAATGTCTCTTTTTTTTTTCTTCACAACTACAATGTCAGTGTCGTTTACACTGAGAGAGACACAAACTCGCATGCTGAAGAATTCACCGTGCAGCTTCAACACCATGCTCGATATCGCCTT
Source organism: Primula veris (assembly GCA_963682055.1). Taxonomy (NCBI): domain Eukaryota; kingdom Viridiplantae; phylum Streptophyta; class Magnoliopsida; order Ericales; family Primulaceae; genus Primula; species Primula veris. Next base: position 23,432,630 of record OY821748.1, on the reverse strand, counting down.
CCAATGTTTCAGCCGATCTTTATGCACTTAATTGACTCACTTGTCTTTGTCCCAATTATGATTGGTATCGTATTCTTTTTCTTCAAGTTCTATCACGACCAGCTATTGGCTTTTATGGTCTTAATTCTTGTATGGTTGCGTGAGTTCTTCACTCTGATAAGTGTGTGCACACCCCTATGAAGTTCTTTCCTCCCTTCTTTTTGCTCTATATTCTGGTCTTCCACATTTGCTTCTTTTCGTACACTTACGGAATTTCGTATTTGGAGCTCTCCACTATTGCAGCATTAATACGCATGAAGCACCTCATCCTGTACTTTTGGAATCACTTTGAGGTCTCTGCGTTCAGAGATTTATGTAGAACCAGAGGACTCAATTTCAACAACATCCGAATTTCCACATCACTTTATGCTCATCTCTGTTCTCAAAGCTAGAGAAGCTTTTTGCGGAGGAAAAACAAAGGAAAGCTCTCGAGACCGAGCTCTATAGATTACAAAAGAATGTGGCTCAAAGTGATGAAAACTTTGAGAAAAAGAAATCCTACATGAAAACAGAATATAGCTAAACCACTGGTTTTGTACAAGTCAAATTTCAGGGTTTCTAGGCATATTCCGTCCAATCGTCTCTCTCCTGTAACTACAAGGGTTGAGAGTAGAAGTCTTTCATTCCAGCTGAGAGTAAGGAAATCACTCAGTCACACAAATCTGTTAAAGGGCTTCCTCCCGACCGTAGAATAAATAGAAATAGGCGAATCAACGCTAAAGTCCAGTGGAAATTCAAAAGACTGGGTATTTTTAAAACCCGAATCTTTTTTCGACGACCCTTTATTCCATTTAAAAGGCCCAATATTCGGAATTAACGGTAAAGAAAATCTCCTTTTTGTACCGTTCTCAGGCGTCCCAGGAAATCGCTCTTAAGGGTTACTACTCACCCTCACTTTCGCTTTTGCTGAAACAGTTGGTGTCATGTAATTAGGAACCGAAAATGGAGGGCAACTCGTGAGGCTATTATCCTCTTTTAGCCACATTTTGTGAGCAGACCTGGGGCGACCTGATTTCAGTGGATGACATGGAAAGGTAGTAGACATGATAAAATCAAACATTCCATGCCTAGGTTATTTCTACTCAATAGTTATTGGATCTTAATACCATAATATCAGTCTATCATATATTTTTTCCCTTCTGTTCTGTAAACCAACCTTGCACAAATTTCTTTTCTTTTGTGCACTAACCTGATACGTTCACTTACTTAAACCAATAGGTTAGTGTACATTAAAGGCTAACTTGGCGAAATGTGATAGTGTAACAAACAATGATATACATATGGATGATAAAGATATATATAAAAAGGAAGACTAATCGAAATAGACATGAAAGAGATATAGGTACTGTTTCTCTAACAGAGGAGAAGAAAATCATAAATGGTTGCGAAACGAATAAAGAAGAAAGCAAAACAAGAAGAAACAAATTCCATACAGAGACTGTGAAGCTTTGTAGTTCAGGACCGGAATTCAGACAAACTACGGTTTAGATGACAAAAAAAAAATTTGTAATGCATGTACCTTAGACCCCGAACAATGCCGAGATGCTCTTTCGTCTAGTTTTTTCACTTGTCTTGGGATATTGTCTGGAGATTTAGTGTTTGCCAGGAAGAGGGGCAAGCTATGAAAATTGAATTTGTTGAATGGTTTATTTTGAAGTTTTACTTGTAATATACGTTGGTTTCTAGTAACATCAAGTTACTAAATAAGTCAATTACGAATTAGAGATTTTCCCTTCCAAGTAAAACATTAAAAAGTAGCAAACACTGAAATAGGTTGGCAGTATAGACATTTGGAGCATGTCCATAATTAAAAGCACAACAAATGCCGTTTTGTATTTGTAAGTAAAATAAAAATATAATTTAAGAGATTTTGGGAAAATGGCTTAAAGTTAATATTATGGAAACTTGCTAATGTGTACAACATTTTGGAACGTGAGGAGGGAGTCAAACACTAGACACAAAATATATATATACAGCAAACTCATATTATATAGAACTTGCAAAACGGATCTGTTTATCATAAAGAGATTTGTCGTTCCTGACTGTGCTTCACCTTAATTGTTATTTGAACAAGTGAAAATTATATCATGCTCTTAAATCACAATATGTGATAAATGCTTTGATATATACATTTTCATAAGCTCTTAGTTTTGGAGGGGAGCAAACACTAAACCAAAGGATCCTTTTTTCCAACAGAAATGCATAAATCTTTGGTAAATTGTTTACACTTTTGCAGGTTTAAATATATATTGAATATTAAAGAATGTTCAAAAATATTAGTGATTTTAACTGGGGTGGAAAGTTCATGGGTGAATTATAAAAGTTTTCAATGAAAGTCTGGAGCTACATCTTGAATCTTGCATGTGTGAGTTAACTGTTTTCCGCTACCATGATTATTTATATCTGGGTGAATTATAAAGGTTTGAGAATTGGATGATTCGTGGATTAAGTGAAATGAATTTATTTTATTGGCTAGACTCGTCAAGTTGGACTAGTGTCAAATATCCAAGTTTCTCCCATTTTGCTTTTGATTTCTGATTGATTTTACTTGGTACTTGTTTCACACAAATTTTTCTATCTAATATACCAAGACAGAAAATAAATGGAGAAAGCAAAATAATTTTATTTATTTGTATTTTGCGGGTACAATCTCTGAATATTTCCTAAAATAAAGAAAATATAAATCATTTGATTAATCTCTTCAAAATCGAATTCTTAGTGGCTCAAATTGCTTGTAGATAATCGAGATGTTAACTTGCTCGAGTTTTGACGTTGATATTGACTTGTACTTCTTTGTGAGTTTGATCTTGGAAAACACTTGATTTGTGGTTTTGAAGTGTTTTTGAGGATTGAATGAGGATGTTATTTGAATTTGATGATGAACTTGCTCGAAGTTCTTTAGGCTTGATAAATATATTCGAATAGTTGGTTTTGAAAAACACTTGATTCGCGGCCTTTGGAGCTTCTTGCGGATCAGATGGTGGATTTTCCTTGAATTTGTTGATGAGCTTGCTTGAAGTTCTTCGGGTTTGATGAAGATCTTCGAGTGCTTGATCTTGAAGAACACTTGATTCGCGGCCTCCGGAGCTTCTTGCGGATCAAATGGTGGATTTTCCTTGAATTTGTTGATGAGTTTAGTTAAAGATCTTCAAACTTGATGAAGAGCTTCGAATGTGGGTTTAGCTTTGATCTTCACAAACACTAGATTCGCTGCTTGGAGTGCTTTATGCGGATATAGACTTGAATTTGCTCAGATTTCTTGCTGGATTTGGTTGAAGCTTCGAAGGATCTTCAGCAGTATTGGGGGATCTTCAAGGCTTCAAGGTTAATGGCTGAATTTGGCAGAGCTTTTTTCTCTTGAACTTTGGATTCACCTGTCTTCTTCTTGTTCCCCTTTTAGGCTTGGGTTGGCCATCTATTTATATTAGTTGGTGTGGTCTTTATCGCGATATCGCCCCCTCGTAGTTTGTGTTTAGGATCAAAATGGTCTTATAGTTTGAGTTTAGGATCAAAATGGTCTTTTAGTTTGAGTTTAGGATCAAAATGGTCTTGTAATTTAAGTTTAGGATCAAAATGGTCTTTTAGTTTGAGTTTAGGATCAAAATGGTCTTGTAGTTTGAGTTTAGTATCAAAATGGTTCATAATTAAATGTAATCATTCTTTGGCTTACCATTTCTTTGTAATTTTAAACAAACAAGTACTAAAATAGAAGCATTTTCATTGTTTGCGAGAAAAATTAAAATATAGTTTAAGAAAATGACATGTATTGCTTTTATAACTTAAACCAAAAGATAATATTCATTTGATTTTGAAAATACTAATACATAATTTAAAAAAAATTATTTTATAGGAGACAAGTGGCATATTTTTATTTGCCGAAAAATTTGCGTGTCTACAAATGCCCCCTTCGAGACTTGTTTATGAGAAAATTTTCTTTTTGAGTGAACGTGTCTCGAACTTTTTAATTTTAAAACGGAAGAAGTTCTTTTATAAAAGAAATAAAACTTTAAATATTCAAATGCTTGAAATTTAGAACCCTTATTTTTGGTCGGATTTTTTTAACAGGCGAGTATACAAACTTTGCATTCAAGCCTTCCGCCATCATGGCATTTATTCCTTAATAAAGAGCTATTTTTGTGAAATTGCAACCCCACGTTTATCTTTTTGTGAGAATTGTAACCATTTGAACGTAAATTCATCATTAAAAGTTTAACATCCAAAACTTTTGATTAGACATTACAGAATTTTTAACCAGTTACATAGGTTATTGACAAGATATATTCATCATTAAAAGTTTAACATCCAAAACTTTTCATTCTCCAAGAACAGAATTTCATTTTGTTCTTTCTACCATGTATATATCTCTTTTATGGTAATTTTTGAACTTTATTTTAGATTTTTTTTATGGCTCCAAAGTTGATTTAATTTCATAAGTTAATAATAAGAATAAAAAGTAAACTTAGCTTTCACAATTAGGCTCTAGCTCTACCATTAATATGGTCATCCTAAGCTATTAATAGCCATCCGGATAGAATAAATAATTTTTGTTCTTGGAGATAATTGTGCCCTTTATGATACGGTATTAATAATTTTAATGTTTCTCAAAATTATGTATGATGTCATCAAGTTCGTTAATCTTAATCACGTTTTATAGAAAACTCATATGTGGTAATTAAACAAGTGTTCCGGATAATTTATTAGTATTAAAATCTAATTTAGTAAGTTTTGCAAATAAGTTGTCCAAAGAAAAATCTACCGTCGCAGTCGCAGTCGCAGAAAATAACGTGACGGCATTTAGCTGTCAAAAGATTTTGTGACTAAACTCAAAGCGACGGAAAAGACCCTGTAGCAGAACTGTCACAAGTTGGTTTTAGCGATGGTAAAATAACATTTTGCAACGGAAAAGACTGTCGCTAATGTTTTTTTTTTTTTTTTTTTTTTTAGTGCTCACAACCTATTAGGTTGTACCTTACCACCACTTATAATGTTTCTGTAATAAAATTTTGCAACTATTTCAAGCTTAATTAATTGATTACAACTTTGTTTATTTTATTCTAACTATATAAATAAATTAAGAAGATATTTTGTAGTTTGGACTGAGGGGTTTTCATGTAGGGATATAATTATAGACCGGACCAGTCTTCAAAATTTAAACGTGACACAAAATTGAAATTAGAGGCCTTTTTATTTAGGATTTTTCATGCATGAGTTGTATAAATATATATATATATATATATACACATTGATATCAAAATTTGAGGCCTAACTTCAATACAAAATTTTGAAGGCGCGACACAATTGTTTCTATTGCAGGTGTTTATAGCCGCCTCTTTGTATATGACAGAAGATAAATTCCTAATGGTAGTTTATTTTGTGGAAAAAATACATTTACTACACCAAACTATAGTGATGTTAACGATTTGGGTACTTATTTTTCAAATTTTTCAATTTTGGTACCACACTATAATAAATTTCCAATTTAGGTATCACCGTTTAAATAAATCAAGGAATCACGTCACGTAACATTTGACAAATATTAATTTGAGAGCCTAATTTGACAATTTTGCACAAAAATATTTCATATTAGAAAAAATTTCCATCCAATTTCACATATAAAAAAAATTAGCATATAATCCTAATTTTAGAAACAGAATAGCAACTAATTATGTTGCTAAACTGTTGTTAAAATTTAACGACACTTATTTTACCAACAGTTTTCAAAAAGTAAACTGATGGTAAATGAACTTTTTCTTGTAGTGTGATACCTTACCACCACTTTTTTGTATTTTCATCGGTTTTCTGTTTAATTATCGTAATCAAACCCGACATAGTTATTTTAAGCAAATCAAGGCGTTGAGTAAGCCGTTTGCTTTGACTGTAAGGGTGGTCGCACCTATTGTTGTTTAAAACTTCAAATCCGGAATGCAATATATGATTGTAGGATGAGTTTCTTTTTAAAAAAATTTCTTACACGATGCTGAAGAGAATTCCGAAAGTTGAGCAAATAATTGATTACTCCAGAAACTTATTGTTAGATGTCCTTTAAAAAAAAATCATAATCTTAAGGGTTGGAATTTTATACGGTTGGAAGTGTGCTGTTAGTAATACTGTTACAACGTGGGACCCCAATTAAAAATAGTATGACTCCATTTAAAAACAGTCTTGAGTCATTTAAAAACAATCGATTTAAGTCATTTTAAAAACAGTCTGAGCCGTATCAAGTCATTTAAAAATATTCTGAGTCGTTTTAAGTCATTTTAAAAAACAATCTGAGTCGTTTTAATTCATTTTAAAAACACTCAGAGTCGTTTTAAGTCATTTTAAAAACATTCTGATTTGTTTTAAGTCATTTTAAAAGCACACTGAGTAATTTTAAAAACAGTCTGAATCATTTTAAAAAAAAAATCTAAGTCTTTTTAAGTCATTTTTAAAACAGTCTGAGTCGTTTTAATTCATTTTAAAAATAGTCAGAGTTATTTTAAGTCATTTTAAAAATAATATGAGTCATTTCCAGTCATTTTTAAAATAGTTTCAGTAATTTTAAAAAAAGACCGAATTATTTTTGAATTATTTTAAAAACAGTCTGAGCCATTTTTAGTCATTTTAAAAAAAGTTTGAGTCATTTTTAAGTAATTTTAAAAATAGTCTAAGTCATATTTAAATCATTTGAAAAACAGTATGAGTCATTTTCGGTAAGTCTAAAAATAGTTTGAGTAATTTTAAAAAACAACTCGAATAATTTAAAAAACAATCCGAGTCATTTTCAAGTCATTTGAAGTCATTTGAAAACAATTGCAAGTTATTTTAAAGTTTTAAGCATTTTTTGGACTTTCCGCCTTTTTCCGACGTTTTTGAAAGTTTTTTCATTTTTTTTGTGATTTTGGATTTTTCTTGGTTTTTTTTTGTTTTTTTACCGTTTTTCGGGATTTTTTAGGGTTTCCGACTTTTTTGAACGGTTTTTCATTGTTTTGTGATTTTGGATTTTTTTTTTTTTTTTTTTTTTTTTGTGATTTTGGTTTTTTGGATTTTCTTGGTTTTTTACTTTTTTTTTGAATTTTTACGGATTCCTGACTTTTTAAAAGGTTTTTTTAGTTTTTTTTCCCAATTTTTTTTTAAAGTTTTTCCTATTTTTTCCATTTTATTTGTGATTTTATTGGGTGACCAATAGTTAATTAGTTTTACAAATAATTTACCAATACTTAATTAAATTTTATACTTGACCAATGTATAAATAGTTTTGTTTTCATACATCAATACTTAATTAACCCAAAATTTAATTTAAAAAATGTGGATCCCACCATTCGTGTTACACCTTTCGGGGTAGGTATTCGAGCCCCTTATTCGTGTGGTAAATTATATAATTCTTGGGGAATTAAATATGTAAATTGCAACGGTCAACAGTTTAAAATTGGTGGCGGCGGTTGAAGCTAAGAATATGGCGGAGGGTCTCCGTAATTCGTCCCGGAATTCACCATTGATTGAAATAATATCTTTTTAAAACAATGCCGAGTCTCTAGACTGTAAACAACAGTTAAAACATTCACTATGAAGACTCTGCAAAGGATGAAACCATACTTTTCAAAAACTCAAGAAATTATGCCAAAACCAGAATAACAATTCCAATAACATCATAATTCATAACTGAAGATGACAATAACATGGCAAAATTCACATCAGTAACTTTCACATGTTGTCTATTATGCTGAAGTCTAAAAGGGTCAAGCCCCGATCACATATTTCTTCAAATACAAGATCTGCGTTCACTTACTCTTTTAATGTACAAGCAATACATGTCAATATACTCAATTACAAGAAAACCAAGCAAGTACAAAGCAACAAAAATAAATTTATCTTAAATATACTTTTATTTTCCTTTCCTCGGAAAACTAGCAAGACTGCCCCCAAATGATATATCATATAGACTAGAAGTATAACCCACTTCATCAATAGTCTCCATCGGACGAATCAGATTTCTACATAAGAAGTGCATATTGCAGAATCAACCTTTTTGTGCTACTGTTGGAGCAGTTCTCCTTTCCAAGCAAATTAAACAACAGATGGATGGGCAACGTTGAGAACTAAAAGTGTATCTAACCCTAAGTATATATCTTCATAGGGTCGCAAGGATCCCTGACTGGTTTGAACATAGACAAGCGCAATCTGGTTCAGGTGATTCCTTTGGTAATAGGCGTTTGTCGCGATTAATCATCAATTTGATAAGGGGCAGCTTTTGAGAGACTTGTCGCCATATCTCATTCACTGTTCAATTCGGATTATCATATTCAAAATAATGTTTCACCTGAATCAGATTTAAATTGAAAATATATATAGTCAATGGAAAGCCAAACATTATCCAACGCATAGAAGGCGATGACAGAAAAAAAATCAGTTAGTTTTTTATTAATCATTTTAGAACTATATCCCCCCTCCACCAGCCTGAGGATAATAATAACTTAACAAGACGTTAAGGAAACATGACGTAACTTAACTAAGCACTTCTGTAAATGAACAGAACTCACAAGAAAAGCAAACTGCTTACAGTAGAACTTAAAAGTGCTAGTCTTTCGTACTTACATTTGACATTATTCATCACATAATCGGAAATTATATAAGGAAAAATAACTGGTTGTCTAATCTTCCAAAATATGTTACACAGAACAAAAACAGCAAAACAAGCATATACAACTGTAAATTACTTCTTCCATAAGAAGTGGTTTTGGGATTAATCCTCTAATGGACAAAATTTAAAACCTAGAAGTTATTATTCCAAATTACTTTGTGTAGGAGAACCTATGGACCAGGAAACGTGAAGAAGAAGGTAAAAAGAGAACAAAAAGCTCTTTAAGCAGCTCGTAGTTTTCAAAAGAATACCATGTACACCAATATAATGATTAATCAATATATCTTGTTTACTCAAACATGATATATAACAAAACCCAAACTCAGCCAGGTAACAACTATGCTTCCAACCCTATTTCACAAAATACATGAAGAAAATATAATGAACTATGCACCCTGAAGATAACTTTTAATACTATTATAAATGTTGGGTCCTGACACCAAAATTATGACAGTTGGCAAGTTAGCACCCCAGTAAATCACAATTTCACCATGCAGTACTGAACTTAATTCCATACTTAGTTTACAGAACAATTGAAAATTTTGGGTAACGTATATAGAGATAAACAATACCAATAATAGGAAAATGATGGAGTTTCAATATTGCCTCTCAAATTTTTACCAATTTTTTTTTCTTAACTTGCTTTTCATTGTGGCTGTAGAAAAAGTATAGTTTTTTCAATCTATCGACGTCACTCCAGAAATGTCCTTGTCAATTAATATTGTTCATGTATAATTGATTAGTGTGGATTTGAACTCTTCATTCAACATACTTATAGACCTCATTTAATACAAATATCAAGCTTCTGCATGCATATTAAGAGGTTAAGAAATCATCACTCTAAAAAATTCATAATTCAATTGTATAAGGAGATATCAGCAACAAAAATATGCCAAGCGGAAAAAAGTACTGTAAATGCTTATTACAGTATCAGCCTGTGGAGAAAAGTAAAAAGTGAAACATAAGTGTCAAATTCAAAGAATTGATCGCTCAATATTGCACAAACGAAAAGAATCCCTTGTGAAGCTGATAATCTATAACAACTTTTACCTTGAGAGCACATGCCTGAGGATTTTCTAATTAGTACTATTATATGTGTAGTCAATCTCAAATTTCATTCAACATTTGATGATGATGTAAGAATATATGGTGATGAAATCCGGATAACACTCTAGTTTTTGTCCCCGAGACTAAACTTTCAGAAAGCAATATTCTTTCTTTTGGACACTTCTCAGAGCAATGCATGCAAAATATCTTAATAAAAAACAGGTTCATTGATTTAACTAAAAAGAAGATTTGGAACATCATTGGTAGTAATTATGCCGTAGAGAACTATCTTTTTACAATGCTAAGAAGAGGCAATAAGTCATAATATGAGGAGGCAACACTTAATAACGCAGGTTCCTTTTTAAAAAGTCCAGTAGAAGCAAATGCACGCTTGTATTGGTCCTTGGTCGCTTTCATTTGTCTTTTTGGAATATTGTGAACTAAACATGTTTCAAACTACAAAAGTCTCAAAAAGGGAAAATCAGACCTCTTTATCAAGGCAACTTAAGGATCCAGTCTTTAACACTATCCTGCTCCTGATGCTAAGATTGCTAGGAGTGAATGTATCTGGTGTGTCTTTGATATTAATTGGCATATACAGTAAAAAATAAATGACATCACACATCTAGTACTTCACAACCACTGCTTGAGCACTCCGGCTAAACCTTATTTAAACATCCAGTTACTACTACGAGGATCTTGTAAATGAAAGAAAATATAATCAGTGGTTTATGATAAAAATGTAATGTATACGCATAACGATGGCTGGCATTTGAACAATGTAATAGCCAAATGCAAACCTAAAGAACGGAATGAACTAGATAAATGCGGTTTGACGCCTTAGATGAGATCAAGAAAGAAGTAAATTAAAGCATAAAATATTCTGAGGACCTAAGTTAATCGACCCAAAGCATAGAACTATCTCATATCTTATAGAAATGATTTCAATGATACCATCAAGATGTACTATCCCAAAATAAGAAGTGCGATTATGGAGCATTTCTAGGTACCTATGAATATGGGATGCCGTAGGATTTCAAAAATAAACAAAACTCTCTATATAAAAAAATACAAAAAGCGGAGAAAAGAATCAACAAACCTTTTTTAGCTCCTGTTGGTATTCCAGTAATCTATCAGTGCTAAGACTCCTGAGCAATTTAACCAGGTATCCAGGCTTTACGGCCAAAGACGAGTCAACAAACACTGCAATTTTATTATAATCTATTACGTCTTCAAAAGGGAACTCTATCTGGTTGCTAACAACAACTGGTACACACAGGCTAACGATAGCATCAAATAGTCGACAGGCTGATGGTGTATCTCCAGCTGGGTGTAAACAAAATTTTGGCGTATGCATCCCTTGTGAAGCTGCACGGTGACTCTCCCGTGATTGTGCACCGTGTTTAATAATTACATCTTCTTCATTTTCGAGCTGTTGAAAAAGTAAATCTCGAATCTTTCCACCCTACAGTTCAGGCACTTGTCAGACTATATGCTAAAAAATCACCTCAAGAAATATAGAAAGTACAAGATGGATATTAATAAAGGGGAATATAAACTCAAGGAAGATGAGGTAGAATTACCCATTAAATGATCACTATGTTCTAAACATTAAGCAGTAGCAGACCATAGAAAATAGAATCAACATCATTAGAATTGCATGTATTCAACAGCATTCGTTAATTGAAATACTGTTAAGCATTCGTATTCAAGGGCCGGTTGGTGTCGATTCTTCCTTGTCTCCCGGGACAAACTCTTGCTGTATGTCCAATTCGGTTGCATGTCCTACATTGGACTCTAGGGCATTCGAACTGTCGATGATTCACATCTCCACAGTGGAAACACGCTCCCCTCATCACGACGTTTGTCGATATTGGATTAAAACCCCTATCTCCTCTTCCCTGTTGTTGAAACCGTGAATTATTCGCCATATCCCAAGTCCGCTTCTTCTCTTCCCTCGGAGCATTTCCGGTTTTCGACTTTTCCGAGATTCTCTTGCTATGGAGTAGGGCTCCTTCCACAGCTTGAGCCTATTTTACCAACTCATTATAGTTGACATGGCGGGCCGATGCCAATTGCAATGAGATGGTCAGGTTCAGCCCCTTCATGAATCTCCTACATTTTTCCGCACCCCCTAGAACCGAGTCTGGGGCATACCTCAAGAGTGAGGTAAACTTTAGCTGGTATGGTTGAACGGTCATACGCCCTTGATATAGTTCATCGAACTGCCTCCTCATTTCATCCTTATAAGAATCGGGAAGAAACTGTCGATTGAACAATTCGATGAATTCATTCCAGTCGATGTTGGTTAAGTCGTAAGTATCCACGATCCCTAACCACCACTTCCGTGCTTCACCCTTTAGGTGAAACTGAGCTATATTCACTCGTTGTTCCCCATCGACTATTTCCGCTGCCGATAAGTATTTCTCCATTTTATCCACCCATCCCTCAGCTATGGATGGTTCACCTATCCCATCGTAAGTCGGAGCCCCCAATCGGGTGAAGTTAAGCAATGCATTGTTGCTTGAACTTCCAGCTTGTGCACTCTGCACCATCATTTGCACCACCTTCTGAAGGTCGGTCATCACTTTGTTAGCGTTTACCGATTCCGGTTCAGGTGCGTATGTCTCCTCTTCTTCCTCGTTCACCACCTCATATACGTTCTCAGCCTCTCCTTCTACCTCGGGTTGCTCAGGTGGTGGGGCCCTAGTGTTACCTCTCCCCCCACGACCTCTAGCAGCCCTTCCCCCTCTAGTTGCTCCCCTCCCTCTTGGAGTTCTTCTTCCTCTTCCGTTTGCCCCACCTCGGGTAGCCGCACCGCTTGATGGTGGTGCGCCCCCGTGTGTAGTTGTTCTTCGTCCACCAGTTCTCGTGGTAATAGCCATAACTACAAACATTTTAAACCGACACTTTAGTTGTCTCACTTGACATTACTACTCATTCATGAATACTATACTTATTCATCTTGACTCCTAACACTTAACAAAATCTATGTCCCACCAAAAATTTCAAATTCCGCTAATCATACAATACAACGTTCCAAACATTACGCGATAATCACAAAACATGTAAAACATGATAAAAGCTCGTTTTGCATGCTAATCATTTTTCAAGATTTCTAAGGTTCAAAATATAGAGTACTGAATTACAAAGCCAACGCTTCAAGCGGAATCAAATTCGGAGTAAAAACGAATGAGTTACAAGCATTTGAAGTTTAGCGAAAAACCGCAAAATTCCCAGAATACGACCGATCGTTTTGGACAAAACGACCGATCGTTTTGGACAAAACGACCGATCGTTTTGGTCCAAATATTACCCTAGAGGTCTGAAAAATTCGACCGGTCGTTTTTAACAGACGACCGATCGTTTTTTGGTCCAGAGAGGTCTGAAAAATTCGACCGGTCGTTTTGACAGACGACCGATCATTTTTTGGTCCAGAGAGGTCTGAAAAATTCGACCGATCATTTTGACAGACGACCGATCGTTTTACTGCAGAAAATTATCAATACTAAAGCGTAAAATTACTCAATACTTGTAAATCCCTTACATGGAATATATCACACAACTACATCATTTTAGTCCACAACATTTATACAATCAACGTCCATTCGTATAAAATATTCATCAGCACACAAATTAATAATTTGAAAACATACAACCTAAAACCATCAACTTCACCATTCTCGCACTCTAATGGTTCGCTACTACTTGACATGCAAACTTATACCTCATACACACTATATCAATCTATACACGCATACAAACAACACAAAAGTGCGAGGGATAACCCATCACGATACGTTATCCTAAAGCACCCGAGCGTCCTCGCATACTCTAAAACTCCACATCGCTAAGGTATTCCTTCACACATACCGACGAGAGGTCCACCCACTAGTTTGGCGAGCCGGGATCAACAAGCGTCCTCATTGTCCCCAACTTGCCTCACATGTGGACTTTCCTTTCATCAACTACTATTAAATTCTAGCTACATGTCTTAAACTAAATGCAACCCCCCGTTTTAGAAAAAGTTTAAGTTTTTGGAAAATTTTTTATGAATAACCCCGTTATTTTAGAGCGTAGTGGAGATGCTTCCGGTAAGAACCCGCGAATGGTGGTTTCCTCTTCTTCTTCTTCTTCTTCTTCTTCTTCTTCTTCTTCTTCTTCTTCTTCTTCTTCTTCTTCTTCTTCTTCTTCTTCTTCTTCTCTCTCTTTTCTCTCTTTTCTCCATTTTTCTCTCTTGTTTTAGGTTACTGTTTTGAAAAGAAGTGGGCTGATTTGAAGATGTAAAAACTGTTTTGAGAAAGTTTGTGGTAACGAACTATTTGGTCCCCAAAGTTCTAAAAGTTAACTTTTAATCAAAATTATTAATTTACTGCTCAAAAATAACCAATCTTTAAAAACAAAACTATTGGGTCCTTTTTATTTATAAAATTAGTAACATGTTTTAAAAATAAAGTTTTTCGGAAGAGTTTCGGTTTTTGGCTAAAAATTAGTCGAGTGACCGGTTTTTGGTAAAATTTGCATAAAACGTTTTTTGGATAAATTAATTCCTAATTAAAATCACTTATAAAAATACGGGATGTTACATATACAACTATCAGTATCATTATGCACCTTGGAAAATAAAGATAGTTGTATTCTTTTGACATGAAATATGATTGAATAAAGCAATTTTCTGCTCTTGTTTGGTACTAGTATGATAGTTTATCACATCAGATATAATTTCGTACCTTGGTTTATATAATAGTTTGTCACATCATGCTCTTACTACTTCTTACTATCATCTTGAAGATTAATGTTTGAGAACATATGATAACAGAACAACCGAAATCAATCAACAAAATATGGGTTGTTTCGGTCTTATGTCCTACAAATAAAACAAAGGCCTTATTCATCCCTACTGAAAGATACTACATTAAGAGCTGTTTTGGTTCCATACATTGGCATTGACGAAAATAAAACTTGTGTTCATCCAGCTTAATTTTCATCTGTTTTGAATGTCTTGTATAGAAAAAAATAAGTTTGCACTTTTATTTCTCTTATGCGATTAAGAACATAAGAAAGGTTTATATTTTAGCGAAGCTATTGTAGACACGTTTTGGCAATGTTTAGTACTTTAAAGACATTGAATTTTCCAAGCTTTTCAGGCAAATTTTTACAAAAACTTATCTTTGAAGTTGCGATCAACCAAACTTTGACCAAATTTTAAGGAAAAAAATAGAAATTACGCTTTAAAGGATGCAATCAAACAAGACAAAATTATCGGAATGTTAGGTTTCTCTTTGATTTATGGCCATATTTTAACATTAATTTAGATTTGTTTATTTAATAGGGGATTTCCTCTAAATTTTATTAATTTTGATAATTAATAAAAATAAAGTGCGGGGTTTTTCTGCGGTTAGTTTTAAAAAAGTATAAAAAAAAAAAAAAAAACATTAGTCTTCACAAGGCTCCACCCATATCGTCTCTTGGCTAGCCATCGGAAAAATAAAAAATTGTTCATGGAGATCGTTAAGATATTACCCTATCACATATCTACCCTTCCTGTAGAAGTGGGTGTTCTTAAAAGATAAAACAATCGATAAGAAATAGAAATTTAGTTTGTGAAGGGATATACTTATGTCGGAAATAATAGATATGAGACATTATCTGAAGCACTTTGGACTCCGATAATCGTCCTTATCGTGATTTCGGGTACAGTGAAGTAATTTGACATCTTGTTTGAGATCTCTATTCCAATGAAATTAATAATTGTGACTTTTTTTGATGAAATTGAACTTGTGTGTGACTTTTTGAAGATTAAGTTCAAAAATTGTGTACTTTTGGCATTTTTCCTGGCCGTATCCAATGCTTTCTGAGGATTATTAGTATAAAATAAGAAATCAAAGTAAATGAAAAATCAAATTAAATTTGGTAATCCCTAATGATATTGAATTGAATCCTACGGATGGGATTGTGATTTACTTCCATAAAAGTGTCATTAGAAAGATAGAAATATCCTATCTGATAGTCATAATTTAGGAATTGTAACAAGGATATTTCCTTCAGACATTGCTTGGAAAAAATCATCTCATATAAATATCTTCATCTGTACTACCTTTTTTTTTTTTTTTACATAATATTTATTTTACTTCCCTTAAATATATGCTTAGATTTGAACCCAACAATTCCTCCCAACCCTAAAAATATCCATCTTACTGGCTTAAAAGCTGCAACCAAAATAGCCCTTAAACTCCATTTGGCATCCATCCAACTACTTTCCGATTCTTAAATTTGTACTACCTTAGGTTTTTTTCATAATCAGGGTAAATAATAATTCTTATTTTTAATTGGTATAACAGATTAGTTTTACTGATTTGGATTGGATTCAACGTGTGCTCGGGCCGATGATCGGACTGATGATGTTCACTACATTAATCAAATAGTACTGTTACTTGGTAGACTTTTCGCAGAACATGAACATGTGGTGACGTGTGGTAAATTATATTATTCTTGGGTAATTAAATATGTAAATTACAACAGTCAACGGTAGACAGTTTAAAATTGGTGGTGGCGGTTGAAACTAAGAATATGGCGAATCGTCTCGGAATTCACCATTGATTGAAATAATATCTTTTTAAAACAATGCCGAGTCACTAGACTATAAACAACAGTTAAAACATTTACTACGAAGACTTTGCAAAGGGTGAAACCATACTTTTCAAAAAATCAAGAAATTCTGCAAAAACCAGAATAACAGTTCCAATAACATCACAATACAATAATCATAACTGAAGATAACACTAACATGGCAAAATTCAAATCAGTAACTTTCACATGTTGTCTATGCTGAAGTCTAAAAGGGTCAAGCCCCGATTACATATTTCTTCAAATACAAGATCTCCGTTCGCTTACTCTTTAATGTACAAGCAATACATGTCAATATACTCAATTACTAGAAAACCAAGCAAGTACAAAGAAACAAAAATAAATTTATCTTAAATATACTTTTATTTTCCTTTCCTCGTAAAAATAGCAAGACTGCCCCAAAATGATATATCATATAGACTAGAAGTATAACCCACTTCATCAATAGTCTCCAACGGACGAATCAGATTTCTGCATAAGAAGTGCATATTGTAGAATCAACCTTTTTGTGCCACTGTTGGAGCGGTTCTCCTGGCATACAATAATTTATACGCCTGTGAGCGCTTTTGGTATAAACAGTAAACTACGCGTTTTACCCCACCATGAGCTATATAAAACAAATTACCACCCTTACGCTATTACAGAAAATACCACCCCCTCCATACAAGCAATGTTTTCCCCCCTTCATGACCCTTGCAAAATTGGGTGCTACCACTCTGCACACTTATTAAACCTTTCTCATATACACATATTTCCCTCTCCGCGTGCCTTACAAAACAATCAAACATGAGCCCCCTTAGTGTATTCAGGGTAGTGGCACCGTCTCTCACTCTCTTGCGAGATGCAAAAACCGAAAGCTTGATTCGCACAATTTGAGCATCCCTTATTCTTACACCATATCCCAACCCTTCGAATGTTGATAAAACTTATCATCATGTTGGTGTTTAATTAGTTAGCACGTGAAAGAAGAGAGAGACCGAGAGGATGAGAGTTATGGTTTTACTTTACTTCAGAAGCACATATTGATAAATTTTTGCCACCTTAAATATTAGAATAAGGGTAATTTGAATAGGTTATAAAGATGAACCTTTCTACCACTCAAGTAAAACCATAACCATCATCCTCTCTCTCTCTCCCGCTTTTTTCTCTATCGCTAACGAACAGAGCATAAACAGGATGATCAGTCATATCAATGTTTGAAGGGTTAAAAGATGGGGTAAGAATTAGGGTTGTTCAAATTGCGCCAACATGGCCTCCTATTTTTCATCTCACATGTGGGTGAGAGATGGTGCCAGTACCCTGAATGCACGAAGGGGGCACAAGGTAGAGAGTATTCTAAGGTCCACGAAGGGGGAAAAAGTGTACGTGAGAAGGGTGTATTAAGTGTGCAAAGAGTGGTGTGGCCCAATTTTATAAGGGTAACAGGGGAAAACAATGCTTGTTTAGAAGGGATGGTATTTTCCCTAAGAGTGTAAGGGAATTAATTTGTTTTGCATGACTCATGGTGGGGGTAAGAGGTGTAAGTTCTGTGATTGTACCAAAACTGCTCGTAATCATACGAAGCATTGTGTACGCCACAATTGCGGAATGAGGTGTTTGCACGAAGAATATGGAAATAGCGAGCGGGCACGGATGATTTAGTTTATCCCACAGTGGCGAAAGAGGTGTGCAAACGAAGGACACAAAAAAATAGCACGGTTAGACGAGCTTTTTTAAGGCGAGCATGGGAGGTAAGTGGTCAGATACCGATTCAGTCAAATATATTTTATGAATTCAAAAAGCTTGGAGATAAATTTTAAATGATTTGAAGCAATCTCAGAATTATAGAAAAAAGATATTGAACATGTTTTCTTATTGAAATAGAAGAGTTAAAAGGATATACAAGGAAGACTCCTAGTCAAAGAAGTAAAGCATAGACTTGCTATTTGAGTTTGATTAGGATTCGTTATAAATGTGATCTTAATCTACTCATTTGACAATTGGGTGAAAAATGATGCTAAAGAATTCTCATAGTATAACTTATAAAAGTTGGAGAAAAACATGTTAAAAGTAGACAAAAACACAAAAGACTTTACGAACTTAGCAGATACGCTACAACTAAAGTGACCAAAACTAAACTATAAATACGGATCTCCACACATCTGTCAACAGATTTTCAAGTTGGCACCAAGGTCCATGGCCATCTCGAAATATTTTATAAGGTATCACGAACTTCACATGCTCATACTCTTTGGAAGTTGTTATGGTACTCTCAAAAGTCCGCCTTTAGTCAATGTATTTGTATATGACCTCTTACCACTCCATGTTTTCCTGACAAAAACTAGTCCGACAATACGTGTTTTTCCCGCATCCTTCGTTCGTTCACCTCTTTCTGCCACACTTTCATGGACATAAAAACTAGGTGCCCGCACGTTTTCTAAAATCTATCATGCAAACAATTCTTTCCGCCACCGTGGCGTAATAATCCGTAGGTATGTGGGCGCTTATGATATAATCACTAAAATACACCACTTAACCTCACCATGAGCGATATAAAACAAATTACCACCCATACGCTGTTATGGAAAATACCACCCCCTCCAAACAAGCATTTCCCCTTTCATAACCCTTGCAAATTGGGTGCTACCACTCTCTGCAGACTTATTAAACCGTTCTCATGTACACCTCTTTCCCCCTCCGTTTGCCTTACAAAATAGTCAAACTTGCGCCTCCTTAGTGTATTCAGGGTAGCCGCACCGTCTCTTACTCTCGTGTGAGAAGCAAAAACTGAATGCCCGATTCGCACAAGTTGAGTATCCCTTATTCTTACACCGTCTCCCAACCCTTCAAATGTCGATAAAACTTATCATCATACACAATGTACTGCATAATAGAGAAGGAAAAGGCCACTAAATTATTAAGAGAAAAAACATTCTTGAGAGAAAACATGATGCTATGTCATTAATATATTAAGAGTAGAAGCAATAGTTTGATAGACAAATAAGTCTTAGTCAAGTAATGTTAGATTAACAATATGAATATATTTAGGGTAAGTGTCACAAAAACATAGATTTGGTTAAGTCGAACATCGTTAACAATTACTGTTTGTTAATGTGTTATTTACTATTCTGTATGTTACTACTCAGTTGCAATTGAAATAAAACAAAGTTACAATTGAAATGAGTAAGTTCATTCGAAAATTTGACAAACGAAATTTCAGTTATATTGGATATTAATATTCTTGCTGAAAAAAACTCATATATATTTTTGATACAACTTATAGAATGTTGTTTGTAAAATATGAATTTATAATTAATACATAAGATTTGTAAATGTAAATTAATATAGAATATTCATATTTATAACTTTATGTATCATGTAACTACTCATGTATAAGAATAGTTTATGGAGTTTTAAATCTAACCAAACCAACATATAATTAGTCAGTTTCGGTCTGTAGTCGGTTTTGGTTTTGCTTGGTTATTGACCTCCCGCTCTAGTTGTTAATGGAAAGCAACTAAAGATGTAGATGGATTCATACATATAAGTGTGCATGTAACAAAAGAAAGAGATACCTGGTATAAGTGGATTTTGACAGATGACGAATTTTATTAGAAACTTGATGTTGTTCCATTTGTGATACTTATTTGAAATGGGATGAAGATTGATCTAAAAGACGTTGAATTATTGACAGCATGCTGAGATGTTTAAAGAACTTAGTTAACAATTATGCCGATTATTAGCTTAGAAATAATCATATGGAAGCAAGTAAAAAAGCTAATGAGGATACACACATTGTAGGAAATATTTTCCATTTTTATTTTAGCTTTAATTTGCCAAAAATGACACTATCGCTAATTGAGTAGCTTTAATTTTCCATTTTTCTGAATTTTTTTTGCTTGTGGTGAAGTTTTTTTATGCACAACTTTTTGAAAAGTTTTGACATCTATAACTCCATTTTGAAATTTCAAGGTTAGGTGCTTTCTAAAAAGTGTTTTCTTAAAAGCCCAAACAAAATAGGAAATAACACAATCGCATTTCTTTTGTTATCTAATTTTTTTTATGTAAGTTGAATAAAAAGATAATATTATATATAGAAAAAATGACTCATTTAAAAAAAACCTATTTTCAAAAAATAATAATAAACAAAATTTACCAAAAATAACTTATATTAAATAAAAGTAACTAATTGGTATAAAGAATAAATATTTTAATAAAAGTGACTTAGTTTACAGAAGTGTATTATTTTTGATAAAAAGCAACTTATTTTCCATAAGAGCAAATTATATTAAAAAAACCTATATCAATAAAAGTAATTTAATTTTAAAAAATTTACTGACTTTATTCAACGAATATGAGTTACTTTAATAAAAGTAACGTATTTACAAAAAGCTTATAATAAAAATATGATTTATCTTAAATTTTTTAATTATTTATAAAGAATGACATGTTTTCGAAAAGTACACTTATTTATGAAAAATTGACTTATTTTTAAGAAATGAATCATTTTTGACAAAAAAAAAAAGTTATCTTCACTAATGGAATTTATATTTAAAAAAAAAGACCCATATTGATAAAAGTTACTTATTTAAAACAGAATGTAGTAACTTTGAAGTTTTTTTTAAAGTGGATTTATTCAACGAATATGACTTACTTCAATAAAATTAACTTATTTTCAGAAAAAGTAACGCTTTTTCAAATTCCGACATTTTTAATTTGTTGGATTATAATCATTGTTTTATTTGTTATATTGTTTCTTATTTTGTTGTATTTGTAATAACACAATGATTTTAGTTAACACTGAAATCATGTAATAGTCAATTTTGACTTATACACCAAAAACTATAGAAGACTTTTAAACACAAAACGCAATTATACACAAAACACTTTTTTTTTTTGGGCTAACGTGCTTTTCCAAAAGCCACTTTTCTAACAGCAGTTTTACAAACTGGACTTTTTGAAAAGAACTTTGTGGACATGCAAATATCATATCTCTAGATGAATATGCAAATATCATGCATATCTCTAGATGAAAATGCAAATATACACATAAATGAAAAAATGCACGGAAAACTTTTCTTCAAAGATTAAAATAAAATAAAAAAATAGCACGATGCCTCGAACGGAAGAGAAATGTTTCAACATCATACATGTAGTAAACTTTGAGGTAAATCTTATTGAAGGACGGCCGATGTGTCATACCGTGCACTAATTTACATCCACAACCAGACAAGATAAAATCTCATTAGATTCATATATACATAGCAAATCTAGATGAAGGCAAGATTGCAAAACAACCACAAACCACCATAGACAAAACTTGTGAATGAGATATGAACCTTTTATAAGTCGGAAAATTTGATTCAGTTATGAGATTGAACTTGTACCACCATGATTGAATGATTGATTATTTGATTAAAAAAAGGAGAGAGAGGCGTAGTTATGGTGATTTAGATTTTCTCAAGACGAGAAAAGGATAGTGTTGCTAGTGCCGCCGCTAGATAAGTTTAGGGTATGAGAAGAAAATTAGAAGCAACAGGACAGCATTATATATATGTAGGTGAAATAGTCACGAAGTCCACGTGTGAGGTTCACTCGAGCGTTACATGCGTATACGCTTAGAGATTTTCATTATTAATTTGTTACCATTTCGAAGAATCTTATAATATTTCAAGTTGATTGGATTTTTTGAATGATTAATATTATGTATTTAATTGAAAATATTAACTTAGGAATTTGAGTATATGTCAATTAAGTTATACGTGGCTCTACAATGTAGTCCATAACCATTGACGGAACGAGAAAGTTAAAATGGGAGGGGTGATTTTCTATATAATTTTATTTCATACCATATTTGTATCAAAATACAAAGAATTTTTTTTACTTTTTCTTCAAAAAAGTTCTAAATGGGAGGGTTGCGATCCCTGACTGCTCTCACCTAGTTCCTTCCCTTTCCATAAAAAAAATTATCAATAAAGAGATCAAAATCTAATTTTAATTCCTATTATTATTATGAAGTTGCTTTTAAAACAAGACCACATGAATTTTTAATAAGAGTTTTTATTTTTAATAAAGAGTAGAAAGACTAGTTGAATCTTTACTGTCGAGAATCCGGATTATGGGTACTGAACTTAAAAGTTCACCCAGCCTCTAATTTTTATAAATTAACTATTAGATTAGGTTTTCATGGCTTAAATGTATATTTGCAAAAAGTCCATGAACCGATTCCACACCTTGGATGCTAAACTTCAGGGATAGAGTCTGGTTTCAACTTCAGGCTTCATTTATTATTTCTCCTTTCAAAATTAGCATCCATTTTCTTTCGACTTCCCCTAATTTTTTTTACCTATAAATACTAAAATTTTCAATTTTTTTCACTCTTTCCATTTCTCATTTCGATTCCGGCTGTTGTTTTTCATCCTGGAAAACAGCATATGATTCATATGCTTAGATTATATTTTTCAAAATTGAAGTTTTTAAATATATACATATAAATAAATTTAAAAGATTGAAAATTTTATTCACTTGTAGATCACTTTGAAGATGACCTAATGGTCGATGTAATAAGAAAAAACGCCAAGCCATCCCTGAAACCCCGAGCAAAAGAAGTCACGGTCCGCACTTTGTATTATTTTTCAGTGTGTATTTATATAATTTTACATGTATTATTTTTCAGACTAAAATCATTAAATCAAATTTGTAGTTATCAAGTTGTTGAGAGCATGAGGTTGGGGTGAAACCAGAGTTTGCTGCCAGCAATATCTAGGATTGAAGAAAATAAGCTAATTTTGTAGGTGATATATTTGCAGTAAACAAAATCGAGATTCATTCAGGTGCTTGCCATGGGTGGACATTTCAGTACTCTTTGAGAATCCCGGAAATGGATGATGTAAAAGTTTTTACTGTAAACCACGAAGATTTTACTCTTTCTTGTTAGCCTTTGACAACACCAGTGTAAACTCACCTTGTAATTGAATTTTCATTTGCCGAGACGTTCTTATTTTACCATCCTCTACTAAAGCCCTTTTCTGTTCTATATATTGGGATCAACTTTTTGGCTTCTGATATGGAGGTCGTTCACTTGCCTCGTTCAAGCTTTTAAGAAATATTATTGGGGGATGGTTTGTATGGCAGACCCTTATTGAAATAATTGGAATTAGGGCAAAAAAAAACACAAAACTCTTGCTTCTTTCTTCCATTTAGTTCAATTCAGATATTGTCAAATTTCTTTGACAAATAAATAACTAAAAACTAGTTAGCTATCGGATCGAGATCCACCAAGAAGAAACCATGGAAGAGTTGTGGTGGTGTACGTCGATGATGGATCTCCGACGTGCGAGGGGGTGGTTGGTTGAGGAGGAGAGTGAGAGAGACCGGCTGAGAAAGATTCTACATGTGATGATCGTGATATGCAGTTGGAGATGGATACCGTGCAGAGGCTGTCCTAATGGAAGACAAGCCAGACTAGGCCTTGGGGCGCACTTCTCTGAGTGCACAAAAAAATTGGATGGTATCATATATCTATAGTAGTGGATGTGTGCCTACGCGATGCGTGTTTGTAACGATCCGGACTCACGGACCGAACCGCCACTCCCGTATCAACAATATTGTCTGTTTTGGCACAACTTTCCAGATGGGTCATCCATCCTGGTACTACTACAAGCTAAGCACGCTTAACTATGGAGTTTCGTCTTCACTATTGTGCCGCATGGGTTTAAAAGGCATTGTTAATAGGAAATGGATCTTTAAGCTTAGATACCACACGGGTACTCTCATATCTGGGTGATGTGGGATTGACGCATAATACCGCACAACAGAAATTCCTTCATGGAAATCTGGGTCGTCACAATCACCCCCCCCCCCCCCCCACCTTTAGACACGACGTCCTCGTCGGGCACATCGTCCTTCAGGGGCCCACACACCCGTGCTAGTCCCCATATTTCCGGCCAGATAGAGGCTTTGATACCACCTGTAACGACCCGGCCCCATAGAACGAACTGCTTCGTAACGGTATATCGCATGAGCTATTCAGAGAATGGGTGTGAATATTAATCGGCTTCAAAGTTGGGTTCTCGAAAGAAGAGAAAACCTTAATGCTGGAAAATGGAATGAATAAATGGAAAACCATTTAGGTTTATCCCATATTGGAGAATTAAGAGTTAATTTTCCAATATATATACAAGTCCAACCCATGTAGTTGTTAACCTATTATCTCCACATACACTTAAATGTATGAGTGTGTACCACAGATCCGCGCTCTCGCTCAGATCTCGGGTCTCGGGAGTCGTGTCACGGCACGGGCACGGGCTTGAGGCTTGGGCCTTGGGATTTGGGATTTGAGATTTGTGATTTGAAGAATGTCTCGGGTCTTGGATCTTGGGTCAAATTTGAAAAGGGAGTTTTGTATAAAATACAAAAGTAGTCCCTAGAGTTTCCAGCAAATTAAAATGCTAGCATTCAATGAGAATAAATTGCAGATTGAGTGATGCAGTTTCAAAAATTGAATGGGCGAATTCTGGGGGTGTAACTCCCAGAATTAAATGGACCATTATGGCTACGGTTTCTGAAAAGTCTACAAAAGGCAGCCTTTCCCCTCTCATTCAAACATAAAAAACACACACAACACAGCATACCATAGCATCATATTAGATAGAGAATTGCACCACCAACAGCTCGACCTGTGGTTCGGTGCCGTTTCCACGCTAGGCACTCAGTGACAAAAGTTGTACCTTGGGAACAAAGTTCCAAGAACCAGAAACCTATAAGGTGGTTCGAGAAATATTGTTTAAGGAAAACTACTTGCAGTTGCCTCTTCTTTTTACATTCTATTTATTTTATTTTAGTTCTTTTACATTCTGTTCATTTCATTTCAGTATTGTTTACATTCTGTAATTTACTTTCCAGTCTTTTACATTCTGTAATTTACATTTCCAGTATTTAATTTCCTATTTTTTCTGTTATGTAATTTACATTTCATTTCTGTAATTTTTTTTATTTACAGAAACAGTCCAAAAGTTTAGTAATCATACTATTCTATCTGGCAGTTTCTTTTAATTGACAAACAGTCCAGCAGTATAGTCTTTATACTATTCTGTTAGACAGTTTCGTACAATTACAATCCAGTCCAGTAGTTTAATAATATATATTAAATCTGTCTGGAATTTATTTATTGCAATTTAAATTATGTACAAGTCAGGAATTTGTAATCAAGTTATATTCCTTTCAAAGTGAAATAAAATTGTTTATTTCCATTTCAGTCTTTGTCTTTTCGATATAGTAAGAACCAACATAAACCATGGAAGAGTGGTGGTGGTGTACGTCGATGATAGATCTCCGATGTGCGAGGGGGGGTTGGTTGAGGAGGAGAGAGAGAGAGAGACCGACTGAGAAAGATTCTACATGTAATGATCGTGATATGCAGTTGGAGATGGATACCGTGTAGAGGCGGTCCTAATGGAAGACAAACCAGACTGGGTCTTGGGGCGCACTTTCTCTGAGGGCACAAAAAAATTAGACGGTATCATATATGTATATTAGTGGATGTGTGCCTACGCGATATGTGTTGTAACGCGTAGTTGTTTGTAATACATAAAAAGGTTAAATAGATGGTTAATTACTAACCTTTTTTCATAATATTTTTTTATGCTCCATTCTCTATCTGGATTTTTAGAATCTCCTCTTTTCTTATTTCTGTCTCCCCGTTTTTTTTTTAAATGTCTTTGGAAAATAGTCGTGTTTGTATTTGAAATTTTGACAGTTTTATTTCTTGGACAGGTGAGTTTGACATTTTATTTTTATTTTTTTCCTAATTGGAAAACTATAATTTGTTTCATATACGAGGGTATTCCGGGAAATAAAACTTTCCAGCTTTATTTAGATATATCTATATATTATTTAAGTGAAATACCCCTAGTGAGCCGTGCCATTTTCTTTTCCAAAAAGAAACCTATTAGTAATTGAAATTACAAAGAGAACCGGGAACTTAATCTACCGTATAAATAAGAAGAAGAAAATGCCGGTTAAAATGATAAAACTACTCTTCTTCCACGTTCAGTTATTTTCGCTCTACCTTTCTCTCTCCCTTTGTTCTCTATTGTCTCTTTCTATATTCTATCTTCAATTCCTTTATGAAGAAATTCATCCCAATGTGGATTGTTCTGTGAGAGATTTACAAGTCTTCTAAGATAGTTATTTTTTTTTAATGTCTCTTTGTATTTTATTTTTTTTAATATTTTTCTTGTTTTTAATAATTACAAATATTTTTTTTTTATTTCACAACCAACCATCGGGTGGGCTCGACGGTCAGTATTATATAAGTCAACTTGACTTAGACTTAGTGCTTGTGCACTCATGCCTCGTTTGGTTACGAGACTTGTAGTCCCGGTACTATTAATCATGCAGTAATACAAATGAAGATGGTATTTCTAGTCCGGATGATGATTCGACCTAGAAACTATAATTTTGAGGCCTTAATTATGATATTAAATCCAATTTTATATTGCGTAAATAGGTGTTAATATACCATTTTACTGTTTTTAATTATTTTTGAGACCATTTATCTATTATGAGTGAAAGTTCTCCTTTTTAGGTGCATTTATGTGAAGAATGGAGATGAAAGGATTCAAGATACAAGTTGGAGAAGCTAAAAGATCTAAAAGAAGATGATATTAAAATTATATTCGGTAAAAGGAGCTAAAATTGGGCAACAAAGAAGAGATCAAGTCAAAAAGGAAATAAAATTCAGTTGACGCCATGAGATTCAAATCGGACACCTCTCATCCGAATCAGACACCATCCGCCGCCATAAATTGATGACATGGCACAATCTGATTGGTCAACACCGTCTGATTCGAATCGGACACCTCTGACTCGAATCAGAGTTTTTTAGCAATTAGGTGTGAATTTTTCTGAGAAGAACACTTTAAATACAATTGTAATCTCTGTAAATTTTTAGGCTTTGTCTCCGGGAAGAAACCCGTAATGTAATTCTCTCTCTTAATTCAATTTATATTATCTTTATTTTATGTTATGTTCTTCTTCACTTCACGATACCTCACCCTTATGAGTCTCGTTCCTTCTCCTTATTACGGAGTTTTAATGGTGATTTATCTCCCTAAATTTTGCCTACTTGGTAATATCCTTCTATCCTTATTCTCTTTTTATTTAATTGTGTATATTTATCTTTATGCTTTTTATTATTGTTTTAGCATAGATTCTATTTTTGATAATAATGAAAAGTGAAGATTAACAACCCTCGTTGATGAGGTTTTCTTTTTTATTAGTTTAGATTAAATAACAAAGGCGTGAGCCATATCGTTATAAAAAAAAACTAGAAAAACTCGTGTTTAAATATATTTTAATTGTTTTACATAATCTCATGGGGAACTCGTACTTTCTAGATTTATAAATATTATTATTACGATTGGCCCTAGTGCTCTTGCTTGATAAAAAAAAAACTTTATTTTTATAAACACATTTTTAAGCCGATCAAGTTTTTGGCGCGGCTGTCGGGGATTAATGTTCAAATAATTTTAGCATATTTAAGCACACAAAAAAATAGTTCAATGGTTAACGTAAATTGTTTATTTTGTTAAGTTATTTTTACTTTGTGTTTATTAAGCTTTGGAATTGCGGAATCGATTAAAATTGCATGAACATGTATTATGGAATCTGCCTGATTCGCACCAATCTCCATTTGATAGGATCAAGCCTGCCATTAACTACTCCTAATACGGATCTCTCCATTTGATCCGGATCATCCTCGAAGTTTCAGATTTATTATTCGTTTTTATATTTATTACTTAGTTTAACATTTTTAAAGTTGTTTCAATTAATTAAATAGCTTTTTACGCATGAAAAAAATTCCTATATTTTTGGTTGATTTAAAGAATCAGTTTTTTTTAAAAAGAGATTTTTTTTTAATATTTTATATATTTAATTCGTTATGTTCTTAAAAACCCTGTTTTGATGAAAAATCTATTTTTTGTAAAGGTATATTATAAAAATCCGAATTATATAAATAAATAAATAAATAAATATATATATATATAATATTTGTTATGATATTTGGACCAAAACGATCGGTCGTTTTGTCCAAAACGATCGGTCGTATTTTGAGAATTTTGCGGTTTTCTCGCTATAATTCAAACGCTTGTAACTCATTCGTTTGTACTCCGATTTTGATTCCGCTTGCAGCGTTGGCTTCGTAATTCAGTACTCTATATTTTTGAACTTTATAAATCTTGATAAATGATTAGCATGAAAAATGAGCTTTTATCATGTTTTACATGTTTTGTGATTATCGCGTAATGTGTGGAACGTTGTATTGTATGATTAGCGGAATTGAAAATTTTTGGTGGGACATAGATTTTGTTAAGTGTTAAGAGTCAAGATGAATAAGTATAGTATTCATGAATGAGTAGTAATGTCAAGTGAGACAACTAAAGTGTCGGTTTAAAATGTTTGTAGTTATGGCTATTACCACGAGAACTGGTGGACGAAGAACAACTACACACGGGGGCACACCACCATCAAGCGGTGCGGCTACCAGAGGTGGGGCAAATGGAAGAGGAAGAAGAACTCCAAGAGGGAGGGGAGCAACTAGATGGGGAAGGGCTACTAGAGGTCATGGGGGGAGAGGTAACACTAGGGCCCCATCACCTGAGCAACCCGAGGTAGAGGTGGAGGCTGAGAATGTATATGAGGAGGTGAATAAGGAAGAAAATGAGACATACGCACCTGAACCAGAATCGGTAAACGCTAACCAAATGATGACCGACCTTCAGAAGGTGGTGCAAATGATGGTGCAGAATGCACAAGCTAGGAGTTCAAGTAACAATGGGTTGCTTAACTTCACCCGATTGGGGGCTCAGACTTTTGATGGGGTAGGTGAACCATCCATAGCTGAGAGATGGGTGGACGAAATGGAGAAGTACTTATCGGCAGTGGGTATCGTAGATGGGGAACAACGGATGAATATGGCACAGTTTTACCTAAAGGGTGAAGCACGGAAGTGGTGGTTTGGAATCGTGGATACATACGACATAAGCAACTTCGAATGGAATGAGTTCATCGAATTGTTTAATCGCCAGTTTCTTCCAGATTCTTATAAGGATGAAATGAGGAGGCGTTTCGAGGAACTATATCAAGGAGGTATGACTGTCCAAGCATACTAGCTAAAGTTTACCTTACTCTCGAGGTATGCCCCAGACTCGGTTCTAGGGGGTGCGGAAAAATGCAGGAGATTCATGAAGGGGTTGAATCCGACCATCTCGTTACAATTGGCATCGGCCCGTCATGTCAACTATAATGAGTTGGTAAAATCATCTCAAGCTGTGGAGGGAGCTCTACTCCATAGCAAGAGAATCTTAGAGAAGTCGAAAACCGTAAATGCTCTGAGGGAAGAGAAGATGAGGGGAGCATGTTTCCACTGTGGAGATGTGAATCATCGACAGTTCGAATGCCCTAGAGTCCAATGTAGGACATGCAACCGATTTGGACATACAACAAGAGTTTGTCCCGAGGGACAAGGAAGAATCGACACCAACAGGCCCTTTAACCAACCTTGGTTGCCACCACCACCACCAAGAAGACCAGAAATTATGGCACAACACCAATTACCTGGGATCCAAGGGGGAGGGTTACGAGGTAACCACTAAGGAGGGGGAAACCGTGGGAACTACCGAGGAGGCTATCAAGGCCTGGGAAACCGAGGAAATCATGGGGGAATCGAGGACCGCAAGGAAACCCACCAATTCAAGCTCGTCTATTTGCCTTGCCACAGTTGCCAAACCAAGGAGATCCGGCAAATGTACAAGGTATGGTTCTTGTGTGCTCATCTTGGGAACATGTTCTTTTCGATACGGGAGCTTCGCGTTCTTTTATAGCTAGGCATCTAGTTGAGTCTTTGTCTTTAGAAATTGGGGTACTAAAGAACCTGATTGTTGTAGAGACTCCTGTTGGGAGTCAACTTGTGTTGGACCAAGTGTGTCGGTCTTGTGAGATGGTGGTCGCGGACCACATGTTTATATTTGATTTAGTTGTTATAGAGATGTCGGGATTCAACGTGATACATGGAATGGACTGGTTGGTTCATTTCAACTCTTTCATCGATTGTGTTCGACGAAAAGTTTTCCTTACAACTTCATCCGGAGATGAGGTGTTCTTTCGTGGAGAAAGAGACGCTACCCTTTCTTCTATTCCTTATTATTCCAAGCGGGTTGTGGGAAACCTGTCTTGTATTTTGGCTAGTCTCTCGATAGTGGATAACGACGAGGAAGTGGAAATGTGGCCACGCGTAATGGACGATTTTAGAGATGTGTTTCCGAAGGATCTACTAGGGTTACCACCAAAGAGAGGGTTAGACTTTTCTATCGAATTGATACCGGGAAGGGCACCAATAGCCATTTCCCTGTACCGTTTGGCATCAGCAGAGTTGAAAGAGTTAAGTAAGCAGTTAGAAGAACTGCTAGAGAAGGGGTTTATTAGGCGGAGTACGTCACCGTGGGCGGCACCGGCCTTATTCGTGCAAAAGAAGGATGGATCGATGATGATGTGCATCGACTATCGAAAGCTAAATAGGGTAACTATTAAAAATAAGTACCCACTACCTCGAATAGACAATTTGTTTGACCAACTGAAGGGAACGACGTTCTTTTCAAAAATCGACTTGCGATCAGGCTATCACCAATTGAGGGTGAAGGATGAGGATATTTCGAAAACGGCCTTTAGGACCCGGTATGGTCACTACGAGTTTGTAGTCATGCCATTCGGGTTAACTAATGCACCGGCGGCATTTATGGAGTTAATGAACCGAATCTTTAAGGAGTGTCTCGAC
This sequence comes from Primula veris, assembly GCA_963682055.1. Lineage (NCBI taxonomy): Eukaryota > Viridiplantae > Streptophyta > Magnoliopsida > Ericales > Primulaceae > Primula > Primula veris. The sequence goes on along the minus strand of OY821748.1, from coordinate 23,401,482 downwards.
AAGTTTGTGGTGGTATTCGTCGATGATATCTTGATTTACTCGAGTTCAAGAGAGAAACATGAGGAGCATCTCCGTTTAGCGTTGCTCACGTTGAGGGAGTACCAACTTTACGAAAAATTTAGCAAATGTGAGTTTTGGCTAAATGAGGTGAAATTTCTTGGACATGTGATCTCGGAAGAAGGGGTAAAGGTGAACGCGACGAAAATTGAGGCGGTTTCAAAATGGACACAACCGAAAAATGTGTTCGAGATTCGGAGTTTCTTGGGGTTAGCGTGGTACTAACGACAGTTCGTCAAGGATTTCTCAAAGTTGGCTACTCCAATGACTTACCTTACCAAGAAAGGGGTGAAGTTCATGTGGAGTGAGGCTTGCGAGGAAGCTTTACTAGAACTCAAGAAGCGGTTGACTAGTTCTCCCATACTAGTTATTCCCGAGCAAGGGAAGGGTTACCAAGTGTATTGCGATGCTTCGAATGAAGGTTTGGGTTGCGTCTTGATACAAGACGGAAAGTTTATCGCATAAGCTTCGCGACAACAAAAGATTCATGAAAAAAACTATTCGACTCATGACCTAGAGCTAGCGGCAATAGTTCATGCATTGAAGATATGGAGGCATTATCTGTTCGGGGAAAAGTTCGAAGTGTTCTCGTGTCACAAGAGCTTAGGGCTTATCTTTACCCAACATGATCTAAATATGCGACAACGACGATGGATGGAATATCTGGAACAGTACGACTACGACTTGCACTATCACCCGGGAAAGGCCAATGTAGTGGCGGATGCTTTGAGTCGAAAGTCCCATGCGACCTTAGCGCATGTGGCGATCGAGGAATGGAGGATGATGAGAAAAGTGAACGAGTTCAATTTAGAGTTGGCACATGCCAATGTGGGGACCTTGTACACAATAGTGGTACAACCGGAACTTGTGAGTAGGATTCTGGAAGCTCAAGATGGGGACGAGAAAGTGGAGAACTATGAGAAACAGATGAGTTCGAGTGAAGGATTAGATGGTTGGATGAAAGGAACCGATGGAGGACTACGATATAAGGGAAGGACTTATGTGATAGAAAACATGAGGAACGAGGTATTAAAGGAGTTTTACCACTCTCGATTATCCGTTCACCCCGGCAGAACGAAAATGTATCATGATGCGAAGAGACAATTTTGGTGACCCGGAATGAAACGAGATGTAGCTTCATATGTTAGCAGGTGTCTAACTTGCCAGCAAGTGAAAGCGGAACACCAAAGGCCGGCGGGTATGCTCCAACCCTTACCGGTAGCGAAATAGAAGTGGGAAAGGATAGCAATGGATTTTGTGACCAACTTACCTAAATCGGTAAGTGGGAATGACGCTGTGTGGGTTGTGGTCGACCGTTTGACCAAATCCACACACTTCATTGCAATTAAGATGACGAATTCGGTGGAAATCTTGGGACGAAAGTATATAAAGAAAATTGTTAGACTTCATGGGGTACCGATTTCGATAGTATCGGATCGAGACGCGAGGTTTGTGTCGAGGTTCTGGGGCGCATTGCAAAATGCCTTAGGGACCAAATTGACAATGAGTACGGCGTTCCATCCCCAAACGGATGGACAATCGGAGCGGACTATCCAAGTGCTAGAGGATATGTTTTGCGCATGTGTAAATTACTTCAAGGGAGGCTGGTAGAGCCATCTACCCTTAGTTGAGTTTGCGTATAATAATAGCTTCCAACCTAGTATTGGCATGACACCTTTCGAGACTTTATATGGACGGTCGTGTAGGTCTTCGGTGTGTTGGACTGAGGTGGGAGAAGCGGAAATGTTAGGACCGCAATTGATTCAAGAAACGATAGAAAAGATTAAATTAATTCGACAAAGGGTTGAGACGGCTCGAAGTAGGCAAAAGAGTTATGCGGATAAAAGGATGAGACCTTTAGAGTTCGAAAAGGGGGATCAAGTATTTTTGCGAGTTTCGCCAAGGAAGGGGGTTATGAGGTTTGGCTCAAAGGGGAAGTTGAGCCAGAGATTTATCGGACCATTTGAGATCGTGGACCGAGTTGGAGAATTTGCATACCAGTTGGACTTGCCACCAAAGTTGGCGGGGGTTCGCCCGGTGTTCCATGTGTCAATGTTGAAAAAGTATCACCACGACCCTTCACACGTGGTGGACTTTGAGGACATTGAGGTTAGTGCGGATGTGACCTACAAAGTGGGACCTACGAGAATTATCGACGTGCAAGAGAAGGAACTTCGAGGAAAAATGATTAGATTGGTAAAGGTGGTTTGGAAACACCATGGGGCCGAGAAGGCAACCTGGGAACGTGAGGATGAGATGAAGAGGAAGTATCCTGACCTCGTGCTTTCTTTAGGTACTTTCGTTTAGATGTTTTCTAATTTCGGGACGAAATTTCTTTATCGAGGAAGGGTTGTAACGCCTAGAGTTTGGAGTTTATTTTTGGTTGAAACGCTTAGAGTTTACGGAGTTGTTGAGTTGTCTTTTATATGTTTGATATTGCATATAGGTGTTTACCTTATTTGAGATTCTTACGTGTTGTTCATGTATTTGAATTATGGAGTTGTTACGGGTTGTGAACCCTGCGTATTTTATTTCTTGAATTATATCACGAATTGTACGTTTAAAATTTTTATGGCCTTGTTTATAAAAATTTATCATTTCTGGGTATAGTTGTTTAGAGAGGAAATTTTGGGACGAAATTCTTTTAAGGAGGGTTAGTCGTAACATCCCGTATTTTTATAAGTGATTTTAATTAGGAATTAATTTATCCAAAAACGTTTTATGCAAATTTTACCAAAAACCGGTCACTCGACTAATTTTTAGCCAAAAACCGAAACTCTTCCGAAAAACTTTATTTTTAAAACATGTTACTACTTTTATAAATAAAAAGGACCCAATAGTTTTGTTTCTAAAGATTGGTTATTTTTGAGAAGTAAATTAATAATTTTGATTAAGAGTTAACTTTTAGAACTTTGGGGACCAAATAGTTCGTTACCACAAACTTTCTCAAAACAGTTTTTACATCTTCAAATCAGCCCACTTCTTTCAAAACAGCAACCTAAAACAAGATATAAAAAGAGAGAAAAGAGAGAAAAAAGAGAAAAAAGAGAAAAAGAAGAAGAAGAAGAGGAGGAAACCACCATTAGCGGGTTCTTACCGGAAGCATCTCCACTACGCTCTAAGGTAATGGGGGTTATCCATTGCAACTAGACGATGGTGTATGTTAGGATTTGGTTTTGCGTTTATTATAAATTGGGGGTTTTTGTCTTTTATATTAATTATGTTCTTAAATTGTTAATTGGGGTTTATTTGTTATACTTTTAATTCCATTATTTGAATTGTAGAAGTTGAGACTTGAGACATGTTAATTTCGAATTTATGAGATTATGGATGGGTTTGTATGATTTATGAGTTGATTATGTGATATTATGGTTGTTGATGAAATTGGGTAAAGTTATGTTGAATATGGATGAATTGTAGTTTACCAATACAAGGTGTTTGTTAAAATGCATGAATGAGATTTTATGTTGTTAGAGTTGTTTGGCTAGTTGTGAATCTAGCACCTATGATTATGGGTTATGGTGAATTACGTTAGAGTGACGTATGAGAATGTGATAATTGAATGGTTTATTATTATTGGCCGAGGCCTTGTGATTTAGAATAGTGGCAATGGTCTAAGTCTCTTCCTAATTCCTGGGACATAAGACGGCCGAGGGGATAGGGAATGACTCGTCTTATGGACTGGGGTGAGTGGCGTGAGAGGTCCGAGTGTGCACTATATTTATTTTATTATTAGCAATGGTCTATGTCTCTCCCTAATTCCAGGGACATAAGACGGCCGAAGGGATAGAGAATGACTCGTCTTACGGACTGGGACGAGTGGCGTGAGAGGTCCAAGTGCTCACTATAAATCTACTTTTATGTTAGTAATTGTCTATGTCTCTCCCTAATTCCGGGGACATAAGACGGCCGAATGGATAGGGAATGACCTACCTTACGTACTGGGGTAAGTGGCATGAGAGGTCCATGTTTGCTATAGATGTGTGTGGAAGTTATTAATTTATTTCGTTGTACGATGTTATTATATTCCTTTTTATACGTTGATTATCGTAGTTGTTGTTTGTGAGTTCTTGCATTTATGGGATGGAGTGACGGTATTTTGTGGTGCCGTCCCGTCTATGTATGTGCGTGGGACTCACCGTTACAGGTTTGTTTTTCAGGTACGACTTAAGTTGGCACATTCGGATAGGAGCATTAGCGAAGTATCGCATGGGCTCAGGGCTTCTTTCAGTTGCTTTATTTTCGCTTAGACTAGTTTTTGAGGTTGTAGCCCACGGGCAAATTACTTTCGTTTATTATCTTTTATAAATCTTTTCAAATCTTCTTTTCTTGTAGCCGCATTTAGGAAACATTTTTATTTAATTGTTTAATTGTTCCTTTAGCTCGCAAGTTATTTCTTTTAAAATTTAAATTTTGTACCAACAGGTTTCTTTTTCCTTTTGTTTAAAAAGGTCACTCCTTGTTATTCGTTTTACGGATTTCGATGCGTGACAGAGTAAAACACGAGTTTGTTGTTACCCTCAGGATGAATGCTAAAGCGTTGATTTTATTCCATCACCACATTTGAGACGTGATGACGTCTATGGTGAACAAATGTCTGAAATTGACATATTGGAGCAATCTTTCACCAAAATACTAACTTGAAAATTGTATTCCATAAGCAGTATCGTGAATTTATATTCGCCATGTTCCTTTATCGCCCATCTGTTATTAGATAAGAAAATTGCCCTGGTGAGTAGTTTTAATCCTATTGGGTCAATGGCGAATTGTTTGCCTGATATTAATGTTCTTCGTGTACATTTTTTTCCACGAATCGAGAACCGAAACAAGTGTTATTTGTCTCGAACATTCACGATCCCGATGAATCGCCTAGCCAAGCGAGATTTTAGACAATCATCAAAATCAAAATTTTGTGGCTCCAAGAAAGTAATTGAAATGAACAATATGGCCCGTTGTCACAAAGCAAGAGATAATGCTCAAGGAGGCAACTCTATGCTATAAAGGCAAATGTCATGCACGGTTACTCCTTAAATAGTTCAAAACTATTATAAAGGTGAAAAAACCGATGCTAATGTGGTTAAAGATAACTGAAAGGAAACTTTTGAGATCCCCGGTTTTGTGGCTCAAATAAGTTTAGTACATTTCTTTATTAATTTTGATAAATCATTAAGCCATTTTTTCGTTCATCTAGATTATGTTTTTCCATTTGGATTATGATTTTTCCATTTGGACATACTTGTGGATTATGGTTTGCCTGTTTACGAAATTTCTCGAAATAATTTAAAGTGTTTTGAGCAAATTCCTTTGACAAATGTGACCAAACTTTAAATTATGAAATTTTAGGCAATACTTGTGGGGTAGTTGATTTTTTAAGAAATAGTGGGTAACAGTGTACCACATAATTTCACCAACTATTTGCCTAAAAGAGTACTCAGTGACAACAATTCTAGACATGTCATTCCAAATCAAAATATTTGGTAAAATCAAATTGATTTGTCAAATATGAGGTCTTATACTCATGTAGGTCCTACCGTACCTTGTTGAATTATAAAATATTCGAGAAAACCAGTGTTATATGGTAATAACTCATGAAAGAAATGAAATTTCTTTACATAGCCTCCACTCAAAAACGTATTTTAGAGGAGTTGAAATGTCTTTCAAGTGGTTGCTACCACTTTTTTTTAAATCATTTAAAGTTAACTTATCATTTTGCCTGTCGTCGATTGATAAAAGATTTAGATGCTAAGACATGATTGTCTATACTATCATTCGCCTGTCGTCGATGGATCAAAGCATTTTGATATTGTGGCATTGACCAGATGAGATATTACCGGGTCAAAATACGATGTTTGATTTATAATCGCATCGCATTTGGATTCTCTTTGAGGATATATTTCGTGATTAATCCGAAATTCATGCCACTAATACTCACTTTGAAAGACTAGTATGTGTAAAGATCACGAAATGAACTCGTAGAATTCTTGTAAAGAATTGAAGGAGTTATTGTGGACTTATCCAACCATAATACGGATCATAAATATAAATGGATATGGTTGATGCATTGACAATAAGGTCACATGATTATTGTTGTCCATAAAAATACAGCATTTCCCAAACTTTTAGCCCTATCATTAAGTTGATAGCTCGTGATCCGGATTATCCTGAAAAGTCTAGTCGACTTGATAATGCCGAAGAGTAAGAATCGAAATTTCAATTTGTATTACTTGACTTTGGGAATTGAAATTGAACATAATGTTGATTATGTTCCGACCCAAAATGAACTCACAGAATTTTTAAGCGGTTGCAAATGATTACACGCGTTATTTGGTGACGTGTACCTATATATGTTTCTGTTTAGGGTCACAATACATTGCACATTGCTGCATTGGTCCGTCTGAGGCCCATAGTCACTTAAAACACTAAATGAATACCAGTTGGTTACTGGTTATGAGCCAGACGCCTCATATGAATGCGTGTTTGAGTGCTTAATTTTTTGATTGAGCCGCTAAAGAGTTCAAAATATAGACCTATGAAAATCGGGGAGATAAGACGATTATGAATCCCCTACTTGGGATTCCTCTTTGGCTCACCATGTGCCCTAAGAATTTACCATTGCTTATGCCGTATGCGCACTTTGTTGCATTGAGCTTTAGCTTATGTTCACCCAAGGTTTGAAATACGACTTTTATGTCTTGCAAATGGGATGTGGAATTTTTGCTTTTTATGACCATGTCATCGATGTAAACCTCCATTGTCTTCCCAATATGCTTTTGACAGACGTTTGTTATCATTCTTTGGTATGTAGCTCATGCGTTTCGCAATCCGAACGACATAACCTTGTAGCAGTAGTTTCCCAAGGGTGAGATGAATAAGGCCTTCTCCTGATGCTCTTGGGTGAGCGGAATCTAATGCTACCTTTAGTATGCAACTAGGAAAGTCATTCTTTCTGCCACTGCCGTTGCATCTACTAGTTGATCTATTCTCGGCAGTGGGTAAGGATCCCTTGGGCAAGCCTTATTTAGACTGGTAAAGTCTATACATACTCTTAGCTTCCTATTTTTCTTGGGAACCACCAACGGGTTGGATAACCACCGAGGGTACATCACCTCTTTTATAGCCCCTGCCTCCAGTAGCTTTTGGACCTTCACTATAATTGCCTCTCTGTGCTCGACTGATATTCTTCTACTTTTCTGAGCAATTGGCTTATACTCGATGTTCACGCTCAGCTTATGACATGCTATCTTGGGATCTAGACCAGACATGTTGCTGGGGCTCCAAGCGAACTTGTCGATGTTTGCGAATAAGAAACTCTCCATTTCTTTTGCTTCTTCCTTGGGAAGGTTTTCTCCTAACAGGAAATAATGCTCATCGTCCATTCCCGGGATTCTTACCTTCCTTAGCTTCTCCCCCACTTGTTCCTTGACAAAATTTTATCAACCAACTTCTTCAGGCTGGTTGGTTGTTCCACGATGACCAGCTGTTTTCTTAGGGCCGCTGTTATATCCTCACAGTGCCTTGAGTCCTCCTAACATCCCCGAGCTACTTTGATTTCTCCTTTTCCGTTTGGGTACTTGACCTTCTGGTGGTAAGTCGACGGTATGGCACGCATAGCGTGTAGCCATGGTCGCCCTAAAATCGCGTTGTGGCCTGAATTATCGTTCACCACCAGAAACTCTATCGGTATCGACACTGTTCCTGTTGCGACATTAAGGACTATTTTGCCAATTGGTTTAGTGGTTTCCGTGATAAAGCCTATCAAGGTTACATTGGTTGGTTATAAGTCTTGTAGACTCAATTCCATCTTGTCAAATAGCTCATTGTACATGATATCGCATGACGCTCCCTGGTCGATTAGGACTCTGCTAACAGTGTCAATTCCGATCTTAACATGGAGGCTCATCATGTCGCTATGAGGATAGATGACCCTTTCTTCGTCATGGTCAGAGAAAGAGATGGGCGAGTGTCTTTGTTGTACACACTGTCTCTTTGTGGAGGAGGATGCCTGCGGTTTTGAGCCGCGATAAGTGGACGACATTGATTGTCTTCCCTCTTCTAGTTTCAGGTCCTTCGAGGGCAGGCAGTTTGCCTTTGTTCATGCAGCCCTTGATGAATTTATTTAGGTAACCAGTGTAACCCCACTAGTTCATCTTCCACCGGAGATTTCTATAGTTTTTGGTGACATGGCCATGGTCTTCGTGATAAGCGCAAAAGAGTTTGACATCTCTTTGGTGAGGTGGGGATACGAATGGTTCCGGCCTTGAATACCAGCTTTCTCTACAAATCTCCTTCATCATGTTCTCTGCAGACTGGTTGAAATTGTATCTAAGTATGACTGGTTCGAAGTTCCTTCTGTGCTCTATTTCTTGAATGGGTTCTCGGCATGGTGGTCTATTTGGTGCCTGGTATGTCAGCTGGTAGGGCTTCCGATCAGCTTCTATAGGGTGTTCTACCTTTTTCTAATCCTCGGGCCTTGTGTATGCATTGTCCCTCTTAGCCGGCTTGATTGCCTCTCTTCGATTGCCATTAGCTTTCTTGCGTTCCACCTGTGCCTCTCTAACCGCATCCCTTCTGGGTAAAGTTGGGTTGAGGTTTCTCATTTCCTCGTTCTTGTCTGTTAGGTGGGTGCAATAAGCGAGGAGTGCATCGGTAGTCTGGAAGCTTTTGCTAAAAAAAATTCTCCTCGCCCAGCACCCGCTTGGGATGGAGTTGATAAAGTTTTGGATGGCGATGTTGTTGGCATACTGAATGATTTGGTTTGCCACGTCTACGAAGCATATGCAATAGTCATTTAGTCGCTCATTGGGCAATATGACCATTTTCAATAATGTTTTGATGGTGACCCTCTTCTTCCTGTGAGCAGCATATCGGTTAGAATAAGCTCTTAGAAGTTCGGTTCAACTTCCAATAGAAATCCTTGGTAAGTTGTGATACCAAGTTGAGGCCTCTTGACCCAGACTATTCTTAAAGAATTTACACATTAGCATGGAGTCATCACTCCATAATTCCATCCCGGTCTTGTAGTGCCTCAGATGGTCTATCGGGCAGCTTTTCCCATCGTACAGCTTGAACTCAGGGATGACGAAACCTGTCGGGTTTCAGTACCGTGTAATTTTCTCCGTACACGGTATTTCCTGGCAGACATTCCATGCTTGCTGGAATATTTCATCTTGCGTTTGGTATTACGGTGTGTATCCTCCACCACCGTAATTTGTCTGAACGGGGGCATATTACTCGTGTACTCCCCCTGCCCTGTTCTCACCATACCCCCCACTTTCCGAGGCTATACCATATGCATGTCCGACCTGGGTGCCCTGGAAGCCTGACGTTGGTGCAAATGGCTATGGTTGCATCATCATCAGTGGTAGTTCCCCCTGTTGAAACCTTCTTGCCTCACGTTGTCATCCTGCCACTTCCATGGCTGCCCTGTAAGTGGTGACTTCCACTTGTTCCCTCCTTGTGAGCTCTTTTTGAGGGCCAAGTGTTTGTCCTATCGGCATCCTTATCCCCGCAGTTGCCATGACTGACATGCAAGCTGCTAGCTGTTCTTGAATTTGGACGTGATAGCTCTCATCGGTCCTCTATATTATAGCCGCATTTCCTACCGGTTGTATTATCGGTTGAAATTCCACCGTGGATGGTGTAATTATTTGCGGAGGAAAGATTGGTTGTCGAGTTGTTTGTTCCTGGGTGTCGGTAGGTGGCATCATTTGTTGAACGCTATTGGGTTCTTCTTGTTTCCTCGACGTAGTTATCTTTCGATTGGAATTCCATGACTTCTTTGTCGTTAAGTCAGAAATGAGTAACCCTCTCTTGATGCGAGCTTGATTTGGCCGATGTGACAAGCAGGTGGGGCATGGAGCTTGGCCTTGCCATGTTTGTTGTGGGCGCTATACTGTCTAACTATCGGGCTCTTGCTTGATGTCTTCTTGTCCGCCTTGCGGAGGACATGGCTCGTTCTTCCTCGGAGTCCTACAAATTTTCGTCTATAATCCCGTCGATCATTGGAGGTTGGTCTTTTAGTTGTTCGTTCGAGAGGTTGGAGGTAGATGGTTGGTTTTTTGTTGTGAGTGCTTGGTATCTTCGTTGGATGGCTAGGAGTGCTTCCAACTCATCCTGGCAGATTCGTATATCGTTGTTGTTATTCGGGGTTGTTCCCACCTCCTCGGGGACGGATTTCTTCTACGGTGGTAACCATTTTACTCGTCTGGTAAAGTTGTGCATTCGACTTCGAAACTAGTTAGTACTAGATGAAGCTTAGGGACAACGCCATTTGATAAAGCATAGACTTTAGTCGGTTAAGTCATGATTCTCAACAATATTTGTTTAAATGGTTGAAAGTAATAGTTTGGACGATAATATCTTTTTATTGATTATTTGATTAATTTACAAAGTGCTTTTATTACAATGTTCTTGATTTTATCTAATGCTCGGTATAAATTTTCGGTATTCGACTTGACTTCTTATGTGTACGTGCTTCTAGTGAGATAAGCTCTGAAAAGTTTCTGTACTGGTTTCTTCTTTTTCTGCTGAGAAGTCGGATGATCTCATTGTACTGCTATTTGATTCTATTTATAGGGGTACAAGCTCTGAAGAAGATGTTAACATGTGGCGCTTTCATCTGTCAAATCATTTTTATGTGATGGGCTTTTTGTTAATTTGAGTTGGTCTAATGGGTGATTAACTTTCCTATTTTATAAAGGAAAATACCACCGTGTCCTTGTACCAAGTTGGTCCCCATATAGTTGCGTTGGATATCCATTAAAAATGCATGGGGCGCTAATATCGCTTATCGTTAATACCGCTTATCCCGTATCAATATATATATTCACATGTATATACATACCGATTCAATATGTCAGTAGTCAGATTACGAAGAAAAGAAATTCATAATCAATATACAGACTTTACTACTATCAAAATAGTTGATAATTAAAGTTCCGAGTAACTATGAAGTAAACAATCACAGTATCTGGGATTGAAAATTAATTCTCTACCGATTAAATACCAATCAATCAAATTCAAAAAAAAAAAAATCATAAACAGTATAATAATGGTTCTGATTCCAATTGTTGGAAACATGTTTTATTTTGCAGCGGAAAAACTGGCTTTGGATCATGATTATAGTGTATATGAATTTTATAAAAACGATACAGAAATAACTCACGGGCGGAGTTAGATCACACTTATCTTCTGTTGTATTCTTATTATATTTCTTGCTCCTGGACTCTCAAAACTGCTAGGAACCCTAAATATAATATTTGAGTTATGATCTCGTCATAGTTTCCTTAGCATAAGAGCAGTATTAGTAGGGTACAACCGGAACGTAGTGCAAAATGGATAGACTTTTAACTCAACTAGAACTCCAATTCTACTCAGATTGGTACTTAATTAATAAATATTATATAATCTTATTAATCAGAATAATATGATATTATATAATTAATACTTTACCAATCTTAGGATATTCTATCGGTAAATTATATTCATTTCCACTAGAGAATATAATTGCCTCTAAATCCTTCTCAAACTAATATTTGAGAGCGCATTATTAAATACTTAATTTTCTGCTCACGTTAAGATTACAGATATCCACCTAGTAAATAAATTACTGATAATTATTTTACTCGGCATATTATTTCCTCAACCTTTTCACTTAAATTATTTGTTGTGTCGGATATAAAATTCACTTACAAGATTTGACACAAACAAAACTTATAAGCTTCTCGAGGGTATATCATCGCTTCTTGTTAAGTGACATGAATTCCTTCGATTATAGACACACACCATATAAATAATATTAGTTCCCAACGTACGGGTTTGTTGACCACACCAAATCTCCCATTGCAAATCAAAACAGTATATATTATAAATATGTTTATCGAAACTAATCTAGTGATTAAGAGTATGAGTAATCATAATAATTATTTAGGTATAATTATTTTATTCTTGTCAATATCATAAAATAATACCACTTTATCCTGTTTATTATACTCTAAGTATACCAGCACAAATAGTCAGAACTCAACCGTTCTCTGTAGTCAAGACATATCTTCTAAAAATATGTGCTACAAATATACTGATGGTTGTCTACTCCATCTAAAGTTGTGAACGATAAAATATATTCTGTTAGAACCAACGATTTGATCTTTCGTGTGTAAGTCATACTCTACACACCAAATCATCTACTATACAAAATAAAGACACATGTACATATAAATAACATGTATAACATTGCTCAAAACTATTCTCAAATAAATCATTCATTGTTAATAAATAAATACTAAAACCAAAAATAAATTATGTGTTTTACTATATCATTCTAACATTCGGGACAAAAAAGTGTTGGGGCTTCGTCAACCCTACCCAGGCGGGGGAAGGCTCTTCACTCCTTTTTGGATAGGCGCCATTCTCCATTACACCCTTGCTTTACGCACCTATTAGAGCCTCTTGATACCTTACCACCACTTTTTTATATTTTCATCTGTTTTCTGTTTCATTATCCTAAACAAATTGGACGTACTTATTTTAAGCAAATCAGGGCATCGGAGTAAGCCGTTAGCTTTGACCGTAAGGGTGATCGTTGTTTTTTTGAAACTTCAAATCCTAAATGTAATATATATATAAATTCCTAAATTATGACTTGTTACAAATATCCTTGTTACAATTCCTAAATGTAATATATATATAAATTCCTAAATTATGACTTGTTACAAATATCCTTGTTACATTTAAATTTGCACGTAGTTTCAAATATCCTTGTTACAATTCCTAAATTATGACAATCAGATAGCGCATTTCTATCTTTCAAATGATACTTTGATGGAAGTAAATCACAAGCGCGTCCACAGGATTCAAATCGATATCATTAGTGATTACCTAATTGCTTTGGACATGACCAGGAGAAATACTCAAAAGGTCACACTTTTTAAACTTAATCTTCAAAAACTCACCCACAACCCCAACTTCACCAAAAAATCAAAATTATTAACTTCATTGGAAAAGGGATCTCAAAGACAGATTAGTTTTAGCTAATCACGATAAACAGACGACGATATAATTGAAACAAGATGTAGAACATCTTCACTCTACCTCAAGTCGAGATAGAGGAGATTAATGAAGTCTAACGTGGTTCAGGAAAGGTCTCATTTCTTTTATTTCCGACCAAAGTATTTCTCCTCACAAACTAATTAAATTCCCATTTCTAGTCCACAAAATTTCTTGTCGATTGTTTTATCTTTTAAGAAGAACACCATGTATACAATCTCCATGAACAATCTTAATAATCTCCATGAACAATTTTTCATTCTAGATTGGTGCTGAATTTGTATGTACCTTGTATACAATTGCATTCAAGGTTTGATTTTGTTTGGCTGCAGATTTTAAAGCTCGTTTCCTATTTCTTTTCTTAAAATTTGGCTAAAGTTTGGTTGATAAACTTCAAAGAGTATCTTTTTTGAAAAAAATGTCTGAAAAGATAGAAAATTTTAAAGTCATTAAAGGACTAAAGTATTGCCAAAACGTGTCTGCAATAGCTTTATTTAAAATATATACCTTTTTTATGTTCTGAATCACATTAGAAAGATAAAAGCGTAAACTTTTTTTTTCGCTACAAAATTTTCAAAACAGATCAAATTCAAGCGGGATAAACGCAAGTTCTTTTTTCCTCAACGCCAATATATGGAACCAAACAAGCTCTTAATGTAGTATCTTTCATAGGTATGATAAGGCTTTTGTTTTATTTACAGGACATAGTACCGAAACAACCCATATTTTGTTGATTGATTTCGGTTGTTCTGTTATCATATGTTCTCAAACATTAATCTTCAAGATGATAGTAAGAAGTAGTAGGAGCATGATGTGATAAACTATTATATAAAGCAAGGTACACAATCATATCTGATTTGATAAACTATCATACTAGTACCAAATAAGAGCAGAAAATTGCTTTATTCAATCATATTTCATGTTAAAAGAATACAACTATCTCTATTTTCCAAGGTACACAATGATACTGACAGTTGTATCACCGAGAAGATAGAACCCATTGCTCCTAGAAGTTAAAGGTGATTTTCGCTTTACTATTCCACCGGTGAATGCATCTTCACATAAATAGCTTAAAGTACCAGCATCCCCAATAATTCTAGCTGATTCCCAATAGGATTTTGATATTAAATTTTGAATCGCCTGGGGAAGCTTCGGAATTATAAGTTCATAATCAGCAGAGCACATGCGGATAAACTCCTTCATCTCTATCTCAGTGGTTTTTTCTAATAAATCGTTAATAATCTTAATGGTTTCATTTGTGTACCTTTCAATCGCTTCAATCAAAAATCGAGCGAGGTCTTGCGCATCAACGGCCTTGACACTACGAGGATCTGAGTTTAGAGTAGACATACAAAAATCAAAATGTGCAGTTTGTTTGCATGTTTGTTCGATCAAATCAGCCGTACTTAAACTCATGTGAAGTACGAAAATGAGAGCGAACAAATAGCCTATGATGGCAATTTTGATTTTCATATCTAGGAAAGAAATGTACTATGCCACTGAAAGGTGAAGGCAAGCAATGAGTAATGTATTTATATCAAAAGATGATTTTTTTTCAAGTAACGTCTGAAGGAATTTTTTTCTTCATATAAATCACTTATTCTCATTAATTTAATTCCTAGATTAAGACAATTAGATAAGGAATTTTCATATCTTTCTGATGATACTTTGATGGAAGTAAATCACAAGCCGTCGGCAGGATTCAATTTGATATCATTAATGATTACCTAATTTAATTTAGATAGATTTTTATATCAAAAGATGACTTTTTTTCAAGCAACATCTAAAGGAAATATCATAAAAGTCACTTATTCTTCTTAATTTAATTCCTAGTTTAAGACAATCAGATAGGGTATTTCTATCTTTCTAATCATACTTTGATGGAAGTAAATCACAAACGTGTCGGCAGGATTCAATTCGATATCATATTTTAATGTCAAAAGAATACAACTATCATATTCAATTCGATATCATATTCATAAGATGGCAATATATTTATATTAAAAGATGGCTTTATTTCCATGTGACGTCTGAAGGAATTTTTTTTCATAAAAGTCACATATTCTCCTTAATTTATATCCTAGTTTAAGACAATCAGATAGGGTATTTCTATATTTCTAATCATACTTTGATGGAAGTAAATCACAAGTGCATCGGGAGAATTTAATTCGATACCATTAGTGATTAACTAATTTTATTTAAATTGATTATTTTTATCTACTTTGATTTTATTTGTTATGCTGATAATCCTTACAAAGCATTGGACATGACTAGGAAAAATATACAAAAGTTGACACTTTTTTAAGTTAATCCCCAAAAGGTCACGGTTATTAATTTCATTGGAAAAGAAATCTCAAAGACAAAGATTAGTTTTAGCTACCGGTTTTTTAGCTATTTCACGCACTACAACAATCATGGTATTTTATGTCAAACTTATTCGATATTCTCACTAAATGTATATTTTATAAGTTATTTGACGTCACTAATTAATTTATTTTTAATATAGTGAAGAAATATTTGGTTGTGTGAACTGATAACTTGATCAATTAATTACTAGTAATACTTATGTGGTCACAATCAAGGTTCGTAGAATCAAATTATACTAAAATTATGGCCGAGTTAAAGTTTTCATGCTGGTATTCTTCAGACGATTCTATGTCGAATTTGGTTTACATATTTTGTTTATCACTCACTCGATCATAAACTATAAACGCTGGTTCAGAACATAAAAAAGGTTTATATTTTATGTTCTGAATGATTGAGTGAGTGATTCTATGTCAAATTTGATTTACATTTTTTTGTGTATGTTGTAAATGAAACTCAATTTGGTAAATATTAAGCTCAATTTTTGCTTATGTCCCTAACTTCATATCAAATTTTGCTACATATTCAGATTGTGAACTAGAATATAATTAGTATTGCTTTCACTGATGGACCCGTCCATCTAGTCGTAGACTTTTCTGATTTCATATCTATACTCTCAAATGATTGATTAATGTATCAACAACTTATAAAAAAGTGAATAAGTAAGCTGTAGATTTGCAGCTTTTAAGCTTTGTGTTTATTGGACTGTGGGTTGCATTAACAGCTTTAGAGCTAGATTTCTGGCTTAAAATATCTGGAAGCATCACCCTAATATAAAGCCATTTTTCTTTCGAGCTTATTTGCTTAAAACCTACAAAACCGAACAACCCCGCCGACTCGTCAAACAGTGAGGGTGAGGTTTGTTGATTTACGCTTTGAAAGTTCTTAGTTGTTAATAGCGATGTTAAATGTAGAGTTTTTAAGGGGAACCATCAAAGTAAAAAGTGTCACATACATATAATTGAATATTTCAATTTACTGCTTATCCGGCTGGATTGTTTGACAATTCACACATATATTACCCTAAGATTTGTCTACCAAATCTTACTAAAGATCTAGTAGAAATGGTACTTGGGTTAAAGGAAGCCATTCTAACCCTTGAATGAAGTTTCTTACTGTGAAAGGGTTTGCTTCCTTGGAATTGTTGAAAATCTTGAATCCAGGCCAGTGAACTCTTCCTGAAGTAATTCCTCCAGGTCCTTCATTTCCATATTCTGCGAAGAATAGCATATCGCGCTGAGTATGTTCATCCCAAACGATCCATCCTTCCGGATGGATTATCTTGTCGAGGTAACTTAGCATAATTACGACCCTGGAAAAAGTCTTCCAGGGTCTTCCTAAGTAGGTTCTGACTAAAGGCATGTGTTCAAACTCAGGAGAAGCTGTTATTCGGCTTCTATGAATTATAACCCCTTGAGGACCATATTTGTCTGTTCTTCCTTGTGCCGTTATTACATTATACTGGTTCTGAAGGGGTTTGCGGACGAAAATGTGGCAATTTTGGAAAACCGCAGCTGCATTCCATAGATAAAATCTATGGTGCCATATACATGACATTCTTTATAAAAATGGCGGCCCAAACCTGTGAACAATGTGTCCTGATATCCAAGGAATGAACATCTGTAAAACGCCGAGTCTGCCACACTGCTTAATGCAACTGCTTCATGATTCATAGGTCCAGCTTCGTTCTCGAAAGATATATCAATAGCCACAGTCAAATGTCCTTCTATCGCTGTGATAATTGGAGACAAAGTAAATAAAAGAAAAATAATTTAGAGGAATCAAGACTTAGCTAGTAATACTGGTACTTTGATAAATCTCGATTCAAACTTAACAAAAACCGAAAGAGCTTGCTCTTTCTGGATTTTTACTGCAATAAGACTTATGCCTTTTGCGCTCTTATCATAGCTCTTGCAAAACGTGTTAGCTAAGTTTTCCTCCTAATAAAACAAGGTGGTCTGAGTAATAGCAGATTGAATAAGTGGAATAGAGATGCAATTAAGAAACACGTGTGGAATGTGGTTAAATTCCAAGTTATGTGATTACTTCTAGTTGTAGTAAATACTAAATAAGATCAAATATCTTACAAACAGTTGCTGTTGTTTGCGTCCGGAATCCAGCTCCCATGCTTTTGTTTCCGATTATTCGAGTTCTCCCCATTCCATCCCCGACGAGGGTGATTCTTGTTTTCTCAGGCCCAATAAAAAGGTACTCTCTGTAGATGCCCGCTTTAATCTTAATGTAGAATCTCTGTAAGCTATTACTTGGCGCAGCTTTTATGGCTTCTTCGATATTCTTGAAATTTCCTGTTCCGTCTTGGGCCACTGTTATGTTTGTTGGAAAATTGACAGTACGCACCTGGTTAAAACCAGATACACCCAGGCAAACAAAAAACAGTACTGTGTACACCATTTCTGGAGACATCCTGGAAAGAAACGTACATGATTAGTAAAAAGCACAATACATTGTTTATGAAAAGCAAAATTATATATTTTTCAATTCGATCAATCATAAATTATTAATAATTCTGACGGAAATCCAAAACGATCGAGTTATTATTTGTATCTATTCCTAGCTATTACTTTGTTCTGTTTCCTTGATGGTATGCACGCCAACTATGTCCAACAGCCTGGTTGGTCAAGCAAGCTCGCTAGAGTTGAAGCAAAAGAAGCTCAACGTATTCAAATTAAGATTACAAGTGCTGGTCTTTGGTCTCAAAACTCATCAGAATACGATGTGATTAATGTTCCTATTGATCCTAGGTTCCTAAGAATTCAATCAAGAAAACCGGGGCTGAAAGTTTAAAGTTGAAGACAGTGTTGGACTGAGCTTTTGGGCTGGAAAAACTTTTGTTTGACTGGAATTTGAATACTGGAACACAGATGATCGAATTTTCGGAGCTGGATCAGAAGTGCTATCTGGCACTGAAAGTTCAAATCCTGCAGTTGATGGTGGAATCTCAAAACTTCAAAAAAGAGGAGTCAATGTTTAGCTTTCAATCATTGGTTAAGGGAGTCATTTAAAGCAGTGATTGCTCGCATATATAGAAGATGGTATGGTCGTTTATCTTCTTGTTAGGGACATGCGAAACGAATACTTGGAGCTTTGTGGTATATTGCTTGGATACATTTGAATCTCGACATTCCCAAATGGCTCCGCATACTTCACTTAAAAAATTTCAATTCTAATGCAGTGCTGTGGCTTGAAAGGAAAAGCAACGCTTTTGAACCTACCTATTTTGTTTAGTGGAGAAAGGTTTTTTCCTGCTGCCTGAAGGAGCCAGGCTCCGGCATAATATCCATACAGTCAACATAAGCATATCAGCCCGACATCCCTACTTTCGGAACAGGTGGCAGTAACTTATGATAAATAAACTTGTCGGATATGACACTATCTTGATGAATAATCTGTTGAGTTACCCTGGTAAAGGTTACTTAAATAATTACCAGAAAAAGTTTTACAATATCAGTTACGCACATGAGCAACCTGACGGTTCAACAAAGTTTGGAGACTATCCGGTGAACAATTGTGGTTTACTCATGACATCTCTTTTTGTTTTCAAAACAAAACTGAAAATTTTCTTTCAAAAAAATGTTTTACTTATCGCGCTGGCACTGAAAGTTCAAAACCCACAGTTGATGGTGGTATCCCAAAACATAAAAAAGAGGAGTCAAGTTTTAGCTTTCAATCATTGGTAAGGGAGTCATTTAAAGCACTGATTGCTAGCATATATAGAAGATGATATGGTCGTTTATCTTCTTGTTAGAGACATATGAAACGAATACTTGGAGCTTATTGCAGGGATACATTTGAATCTTGATGTTTTCAAATGGCTCTACATACTTCACTTAGAAAATCTCAATTCTAATGCAGTGCAGTGGCTTGAAAGGAAAGCAACGCTTTTGAACCTACTTATTTGTACACTGTGGAGAAAGGTTTTTTCTTGCTGCCTGAAGGATCCAGGCTCCGGCATAATATCCATACAGTCAACATGTTACATAACTTGTCTGATAAATAGACTTGTCTGATATGACACTATCTTGATGAATAGTCTGCTGGGTTTCCCTGGTAAAGCTTACTTATATAATTACCAAACAAAGTTCTACAATATCACTTACGCACATGAGCAACCTGACGGTTTAACAAAGTTTGGAGACTATCTGGTGAACAAATGTGGTTTACTCATAATGTCTCTTTTTTTTTCTTCTCAACTACAATGTCAGTGTCGTTTACACTGAGAGAGACACAAACTCGCATGCTGAAGAATTCACCGTGCAGCTTCAACACCATGCTCGATATCGCCTTCCAATGTTTCAGCCGATCTTTATGCACTTAATTGAATTAGTTGTCTTTGTCCCAATTATGATTGGTATCGTATTCTTTTTCTTCAAGTTCTATCACGACCAGCTATTGGCTTTTATGGTCTTAATTCTTGTATGGTTGTGTGAGTTCTTCACTCTGATAAGTGTGTGCACACCCCTATGAAGTTCTTTCCTCCCTCTTTTTGCTCTATATTCTGGTCTTCCACATTTACTTCTTTTCGTACACTTACGGAATTCCGTATTTGGAGCTCTCCACTATTGCAGCATTAATACGCATGAAGCACCTCATCCTGTACTTTTGGAATCACTTTGAGGTCTCTGCGTTCAGAGATTTATGTAGAACCAGAGGACTCAATTTCAACAACATCCGAATTTCCACATCACTTTATGCTCATCTCTGTTCTCAAAGCTAGAGAAGCTTTTTGCGGAGGAAAAACAAAGGAAAGCTCTCGAGACCGAGCTCTATAGATTACAAAAGAATGTGGTTCAAAGTGATGAAAACTTTGAGAAAAAGAAATCCTACATTAAAACAGAATATAGCTAAACCACTGGTTTTGCACAAGTCAAATTTCAGGGTTTCTAGGCATATTCCGTCCAATCGTCTCTCTCCTGTAACTACAAGGGTTGAGAGTAGAAGTCTTTCATTCCAGCTGAGAGTAAGGAAATCACTCAGTCACACAAATATGTTAAAGGGCTTCCTCCCGACCGTAGAATAAATAGAAATAGGCGAATCAACGCTAAAGTCCAGTGGAAATTCAAAAGACTGCGTATTTTTAAAACCCGAATCTTTTTTCGACGACCCTTTATTCCATTTAAAAGGCCCAATATTCGGAATTAACGATAAAGAAAATCTCCTTTTTGTACCGTTCTCAGGCGTCCCAGGAAATCGCTCTTAAGGGTTACTACTCGCCCTCACTTTCGCTTTTGCTGAAACAGTTGGTGTCATGTAATTAGGAACCGAAAATGGAGGGCCACTCATGAGGCTATTATCCTCTTTTAACCACATTTTGTGAGCAGACCTGGGGCGACCTGATTTCAGTGGATGACATGGAAAGGTAGTAGACATGATAAAATCAAACATTCCACGCCTAGGTTATTTCTACTCAATAGTCATTGGATCTTAATACCATAATATCAGTCTATCATATATTTTTTCCCTTCTGTTCTGTAAACCAACCTTGCATAAATTTCTTTTCTTTTGTGCACTAACCTGATACGTTCACTTACTTAAACCAATAGGTTAGTGTACGTTAAAGGCTAACTTGGCGAAATGTGATAGTGTAACAAACAATGATATACATATGGATGATAAAGATGTATATAAAAAGGAAGACTAATCGAAATAGACATGAAAGAGATATAGGTACTGTTTCTCTAATAGAGGAGAAGAAAATCATAAATGGTTGCGAAACGAATAAAGAAGAAAGCAAAACAAGAAGAAACAAATTCCATACAGAGACTGTGAAGCTTTGTAGTTCAGGACCGGAATTCAGACAAACTACGGTTTAGATGACAAAAAAAAATTTAACAAATTCCATACAGAGACTGTGAAGCTTTGTAGTTCAGGACCGGAATTCAGACAAACTACGGTTTAGATGACAAAAAAAATAAATTGTAATGCATGTACCTTAGACCCCGAGCAATGCCGAGATGCTCTTTCGTCAAGTTTTTTCACTTGTCTTGGGATATTGTCTGGAGATTAATTTAGTGTTTGCCAGGAAGAGGGGCTAGCTATGAAAATTGAATTTGTTGGATGGTTTATTTTGAAGTTTTACTTGTAATATACGTTGGTTTCTAGTAACATCAAGTTACTAAATAAGTCAATTACGAATTAAAGATTTTCCCTTCCAAGTAAAACATTAAAAAGTAGCAAACACTGAAATAGGTTGGCAGTATAGACATTTGGAGCATGTCCATAATTAAAAGCACAACAAATGCAGTTTTGTATTTGTAAGTAAAATAAAAATATAATTTAAGAGATTTTGGGAAAATCGCTTAAAGTTAATATTATGGAAACTTGCTAATAAGAAATATGTGTACAACATTTGGGAACGTGAGGAGGGAGTCGAACACTAGACACAAAATATATATATATACAGCAAACTCATATTATATAGAACTTGCAAAACGGATCTGTTTATCATAAAGAGATTTGTCGTTCCTGACTGTGCTTCACCTTAATTGTTATTTGAACAAGTGAAAATTATATCATGCTCTTAAATCACAATATGTGATAAATGCTTTGATATATACATTTTCATAAGCTCTTAGTTTTGGAGGGGAGCAGACACTAAACCAAAGGATTCTTTTTTCCAACAGAAATGCATAAATCTTTGGTAAATTGTTTACACTTTTGCAGGTTTAAATATATATTGGATATTAAAGAATGTTAAAAAATATTAGTGATTTTAACTGGGGTGGAAAGTTCATGGGTGAATTATAAAAGTTTTCAATGAAAGTCTGGAGCTACATCTTGAATCTTGCATGTGTGAGTTAACTGTTTTCCGCTACCATGATTATTTATATCTGGGTGAATTATAAAGGTTTGAGAATTGGATGATTCGTGGATTAAGTGAAATGAATTTATTTTATTGGCTAGACTCGTCAAGTTGGACTAGTGTCAAATATCCAAGTTTCTCCCATTTTGCTTTTGATTTCTGATTGATTCAAAGACTCTACATTTTAGGAACTCCGACTCTTTTCTCGACGACCCCTTATTCCGTTTAAAAGGCTCAATATTCGGAATTAACGGTAAAGAAAATCTCCTTTTTGTATTGTTCTCAGGCGTCCCAGGAAAGCGCTCTTTATGGTTACTATTTGCCCTCACTTTTGCTTTTGCTGAAACAGTTGATGTCATGTAATTAGGAACCGAAAAAGGAGGGCAACTCGTGAGGCTATATCATCGTCTTTTAACCATGCACATTTTCTGAGCAGACCTGGCACGACCGGATTTCAGAAGAGTTTCAATACCGAGAGTTTCAATGAGAGAGAAAAAAGCAAAATTCCATGGCAAAAGGGTATGCGAGGCAGTGAGCCGAATGTATGAAACTCAAATTGTTTTCCTTCGATCGGAAAGAAATGGCAACAAAATTTCATCAATAAATTGAATAAAAATTCAAAGCGTCGAGTAAGATTTCAAGTGCGTAAACAATAATTTTATGTTTTGTTCCTATAATGATGCTAATAGGATATAGTTTGAGTTAGAGGGATAGTCCCAAATCTTAATGGTCAAATTAAGCATTTCCCTATTTAATTTGCTCAAAATGTCAAAATATAATGCTAATATGTTGTTATGCATGGCTATCTGGCGATAGAAAAATCTATCTCTTTTATGGTAATTTTTGAACTTTATTTTAGATTTTTTTTATGGCTCCAAAGTTGATTTAAAGTTAATAATAAGAATAAAAAGTAAACTTAGCTTTCACAATTAGGCTCTAGCCCTACCATTAATATGGTCATCCTAAGCGACTAATAGCCATGGGGATAGAATAAATAATTTTTGTTCATGGAGATAATTGTGCCCTTTATGACACGGTATTAATAATTTTAATGTTTCTCAAAATTATGTATGATGTCATCAAGTTCGTTAATTTTAATCACGTTTTATAGAAAACTCATATGTGGTAATTAAATAAGTGTTCCGGATAATTTATTAGTATTAAAATCTAATTTAGTAAGTTTTGCAAATAAGTTGTCCAAAGAAAAATCTATCGTCACAGTCGCAGTCGTAGAAAAATAAAGTGACGGCATTTAGCTGTCAAAAGATTTTGTGACGAAACTCAAAGCGACGGAAAAGACCCTGTAGTAGAGCTGTCACAAGTTGGTTTTAGCGATGGTAAAATAGCATTTTGCAACGGAAAAGACTGTCGCTAATGTTTTTTTTTTTTAGTGCACACAACCTATTAGGTTGCACCTTACAACCACTTATAATGTTTCGGTAATAAAATTTTGCAACTATTTCAAGCTTAATTAATTGAGTACAACTTCGTTTATTTTATTCTAACTATATAAATAAATTAAGAAGATATTTTGTAGTTTGGCCTAAGGGGTTTTCATGTAGGGATATAATTATAGATCAGACCAGTCTCCAAAATTTAAGCACGACACAAAATTGAAATTAGAGGCCTTTTTATTTAGGATTTTTCATCCATGAGTTGCATATATATATATATATATATATATATATATATACATTGATATCAAAATTTGAGGCCTAACTTCAATACAAAATTTTGAAGGCCCGACACAATTGTTTTTATTGCAGGTGTTTATAGCCGCCCCTGTATATATGACAGAAGATAAATTCGTAATGGTAGTTTATTTTGGGAAAAAAATACATTTACTATACCAAACTATAGTACTGTTAACGATTTGAATACCCACCTTTCAAATTTTTCAATTTGGATATCACACTATAATAACTTTCCAATTTAGGTATCACCGTCTAAATAAATCAAGTAATCATGTCACGTAACATTTGACAAACATTAATTTGAAAGGCTAATTTGATAATTTTGCACAAAACTATATCATATTAGAAAAAATTTCCCTCCAATTTCACACATAAAAAAAAAACATATAATTCTAATTTTAGCAACAGAATAACAACTAATTATGTTGCTAAACTGTTGTTAAAATTTAACGACACTCACTTTACCAACAGTTTTCAAAAAGTAAACTGATGGTAAATGAACTTTTTCTTGTAGTGTGATACCTTACCACTTCTTTTTTGTATTTTCATCGGTTTTCTGTTTAATTATCGTAAGCAAACCGGACATAGTTATTTTAAGCAAATCAAGGCGTGGGAGTAGGCCGTTTGCTTTGACCGTAAGCGTGGTGGCACCTATTGTTGTTTAAAACTTCAAATCCGGAATGCAATATATGATTGTAGGATGAGTTTCTTTTTAAAAAAAATTCTTACACGATGCTGAAGAGAATTTCTAAAGTTGAGCAAATAATTGATTACTCCAGAAACTTATTGTTTGATGTCCTTTAAAAAAAAAATCATAATCCTAAGGGTTGGAATTTTATACGGTTGTAAGTGTGCTGTTAGTAATACTGTTACAACGTGGGACCCCAATTAAAAATAGTATGACTCCATTTAAAAACAATCTTGAGTCATTTAAAAACAATCCGAGTCGTTTTAATTAATTTTAAAAACAATCCGACTTAAATCATTTTAAAAACAGTCTGAGCCGTATCAAGTCATTTAAAAATATTCTGAGTCGTTTTAAGCTATTTTAAAAACAATCTGTGTCGTTTTAATTCATTTTAAAAACACTCAGAGTCGTTTTAATTTATTTTAAAAACATTCTTATTTGTTTTAAGTCATTTTAAAAGCACACTGAGAAATTTTAAAAACAGTCTGAGTCATTTTAAAAAACAATCTGAGTCTTTTTAAGTCATTTTTAAAACAGTCTGAGTAATTTTGAAAACAGACTGAGTCGTTTTAAGTCATTTTAAAAATAGTCTGAGTCGTTTTAATTCATTTTAAAAATAGTCAGAGTTACTTTAAGTCATTTTAAAAATAATATGAGTCATTTTTAAAATAGTTTCAGTAATTTTAAAAAAAGACCGAATTATTTTTGAATTATTTTAAAAACAGTCTGAGCCATTTTTAGTCATTTTAAAAAAAGTTTGAGTCATTTTAAGTAATTTTAAAAACAGTCCGAGTCATTTTAAAAATAGTCTGAGTCATATTTAAATCATTTGAAAAACAGTATGAGTCATTTTCAGTAAGTTTAAAAATAGTTTGAGTAATTTTAAAAAACAACTCGAATAATTTAAAAAACAATCTGAGTCATTTTCAAGTCATTTGAAGTCATTTGAAAACAATTGCAAGTTATTTTAAATTTTTAAGCATTTTTTGGACTTTCCGGCTTTTTCCGACGTTTTTGAAAGTTTTTTTCATTTTTTTTGTGATTTTGCATTTTTCTTGGTTTTTTTTTGTTTTTTACCGTTTTTCGGGGTTTTTTAGGGTTTCCGACTTTTTTGAACGGTTTTTCATTGTTTTATGATTTTGGATTTTTTTTTTTTTTTTTTTTTTGTGATTTTGGTTTTTTGGATTTTCTTGGTTTTTTACTCTTTTTTTTGAATTTTTACGGATTCCTGACTTTTTAAAAGGTTTTTTTAGTTTTTTTTCCCAATTTTTTTTTAAAGTTTTTCCTATTTTTTCCATTTTATTTGTGATTTTATTGGGTGACCAATAGTTAATTAGTTTTACAAATAATTGACCAATACTTAATTAAATTTTATACCTGACCAATGTATAAATAGTTTTGTTTTCATACATCAATACTTAATTAACCCAAAATTTAATTTAAAAAATGTGGATCCCACCATTCGTGTTACACCTTTCGGGGTAGGTATTCGAGCCCCTTATTCGTGTGGTAAATTATATAATTCTTGGGGAATTAAATATGTAAATTGCAACGGTCAACAGTTTAAAATTGGTGGCGGCGGTTGAAGCTAAGAATATGGCGGAGGGTCTCCGTAATTCGTCCCGGAATTCACCATTGATTGAAATAATATCTTTTTAAAACAATGCCGAGTCTCTAGACTGTAAACAACAGTTAAAACATTCACTATGAAGACTCTGCAAAGGATGAAACCATACTTTTCAAAAACTCAAGAAATTATGCCAAAACCAGAATAACAATTCCAATAACATCATAATTCATAACTGAAGATGACAATAACATGGCAAAATTCACATCAGTAACTTTCACATGTTGTCTATTATGCTGAAGTCTAAAAGGGTCAAGCCCCGATCACATATTTCTTCAAATACAAGATCTGCGTTCACTTACTCTTTTAATGTACAAGCAATACATGTCAATATACTCAATTACAAGAAAACCAAGCAAGTACAAAGCAACAAAAATAAATTTATCTTAAATATACTTTTATTTTCCTTTCCTCGGAAAACTAGCAAGACTGCCCCCAAATGATATATCATATAGACTAGAAGTATAACCCACTTCATCAATAGTCTCCATCGGACGAATCAGATTTCTACATAAGAAGTGCATATTGCAGAATCAACCTTTTTGTGCCACTGTTGGAGCAGTTCTCCTTTCCAAGCAAATTAAACAACAGATGGATGGGCAACGTTGAGAACTAAAAGTGTATCTAACCCTAAGTATATATCTTCATAGGGTCGCAAGGATTCCTGACTGGTTTGAACATAGACAAGCGCAATCTGGTTCAGGTGATTCCCTTGGTAATAGGCGTTTGTCGCGATTAATCATCAATTTGATAAGGGGCAGCTTTTGAGAGACTTGTCGCCATATCTCATTCACTGTTCCATTCGGATTATCATATTCAAAATAATGTTTCACCTGAATCAGATTTAAATTGAAAATATATATAGTCAATGGAAAGCCAAACATTATCCAACGCATAGAAGGCGATGACAGAAAAAAAATCAGTTAGTTTTTTATTAATCATTTTAGAACTATATCGCCCCTCCACCAGCCTGAGGATAATAATAACTTAACAAGACGTTAAGGAAACATGACGTAACTTAACTAAGCACTTCTGTAAATGAACAGAACTCACAAGAAAAACAAACTGCTTACAGTAGAACTTAAAAGTGCTAGTCTTTCGTACTTACATTTGACATTATTCATCACATAATCGGAAATTATATAAGGAAAAATAACTGGTTGTCTAATCTTCCAAAATATGTTACACAGAACAAAAACAGCAAAACAAGCATATACAACTGTAAATTACTTCTTCCATAAGAAGTGGTTTTGGGATTAATCCTCTAATGGACAAAATTTAAAACCTAGAAGTTATTATTCCAAATTACTTTGTGTAGGAGAACCTATGGACCAGGAAACGTGAAGAAGAAGGTAAAAAGAGAACAAAAAGCTCTTTAAGCAGCTCGTAGTTTTCAAAAGAATACCATGTACACCAATATAATGATTAATCAATATATCTTGTTTACTCAAACATGATATATAACAAAACCCAAACTCAGCCAGGTAACAACTATGCTTCCAACCCTATTTCACAAAATACATGAAGAAAATATAATGAACTATGCACCCTGAAGATAACTTTTAATACTGTTATAAATGTTGGGTCCTGACACCAAAATTATGACAGTTGGCAAGTTAGCACCCCAGTAAATAACAATTTCACCATGCAGTACAGAACTTAATTCCATACTTAGTTTACAGAACAATTGAAAATTTTGGGTAACGTATATAGAGATAAACAATACCAGTAATAGGAAAATGATGGAGTTTCAATATTGCCTCTCAAATTTTTACCAATTTTTTTTCTTAACTTGCTTTTCATTGTGGCTGTAGAAAAAGTATAGTTTTTTCAATCTATCGACGCCACTCCAGAAATGTCCTTGCCAATTAATATTGTTCATGTATAATTGGTTAGTGTGGATTTGAACTCTTCATTCAACATACTTATAGACCTCATTTAATACAAATATCAAGCCTATGCATGCATATTAAGAGGTTAAGAAATCATCACTCTAAAAAATTCATAATTCAATTGTATAAGGAGATATCAGCAACAAAAATATGCCAAGCGGAAAAAAGTACTATAAATGCTTATTAGAGTATCAGCCTGTGGAGAAAAGTAAAAAGTGAAACATAAGTGTCAAATTCAAAGAATTGATCGCTCGATATTGCACAAACGTAAAGAATCCCTTGTGAAGCTGACAATCTATAACAACTTTTACCTTGAGAGCACATGCCTGAGGATTTTCTAATTAGTACTATTATATGTGTAGTCAATCTCAAATTTCATTCAACATTTGATGATGATGTAAGAATATATGGTGATGAAATCCGGATAAAACTCTAGTTTTTGTCCCCGAGACTAAACTTTCAGAAAGCAATATTCTTTCTTTTGGACACTTCTCAGAGCAATGCATGCAAAATATCTTAATAAAAAACAGGTTCATTGCTTTAACTAAAAAGAAGATTTGGAACATCATTGGTAGTAATTATGCCGTAGAGAACTATCTTTTTACAATGCTAAGAAGAGGCAATAAGTCATAATATGAGGAGGCAACACTTAATAACGCAGGTTCCTTTTTAAAAAGTCCAGTAGAAGCAAATGCACGCTTGTATTGGTCCTTGGTCGCTTTCATTTGTCTTTTTGGAATATTGTGAACTAAACATGTTTCAAACTACAAAAGTCTCAAAAAGGGAAAATCAGACCTCTTTATCAAGGCAACTTAAGGATCCAGTCTTTAACACTATCCTGCTCCTGATGCTAAGATTGCTAGGTGTGAATGTATCTGGTGTGTCTTTGATATTAATTGGCATATACAGTAAAAAATAAATGACATCACACATCTAGTACTTCACAACCACTGCTTGAGCACTCCGGCTAAACCTTATTTAAACATCCAGTTACTACTACGAGGATCTTGTAAATGAAAGAAAATATAATCAGTGGTTTATGATAAAAATGTAATGTATACGCATAACGATGGCTGGCATTTGAACAATTTAATAGCCAAATGCAAACCTAAAGAACGGAATGAACTAGATAAATGCGGTTTAACGCCTTAGATGAGATCAAGAAAGAAGTAAATTAAAGCATAAAATATTCTGAGGACCTAAGTTAATCGACCCAAAGCATAGAACTATCTCATATCTTATAGAAATGATTTCAATGATACCATCAAGATATACTATCCCAAAATAAGAAGTGCGATTATGGAGCATTTCTAGGTACCTATGAATATGGGATGTCGTAGGATTTCAAAAATAAACAAAACTCTCTATATAAAAACATACAAAAAGCGGAGAAAAGAATCAACAAACCTTTTTTAGCTCCTGTTGGTATTCCAGTAATCTATCAGTGCTAAGACTCCTGAGCAATTTAACCAGGTATCCAGGCTTTACGGCCAAAGACGAGTCAACAAACACTGCAATTTTATTATAATATATTACGTCTTCAAAAGGCAACTCTATCTGGTTGCTAACAACAACTGGTACACACAGGCTAACGATAGCATCAAATAGTCGACAGGCTGATGGTGTATCGCCAGCTGGGTGTAAAGAAAATTTTGACGTATGCATCCCTTGTGAAGCTGCACGGCGACTCTCCCGTGATTGTGCACCGTGTTTAATAATTACATCTTCTTCATTTTCGAGCAGTTGAAAAAGTAAATCTCGAATCTTTCCACCCTACAGTTCAGGCACTTGTCAGACTATATGCTAAAAAATCACCTCAAGAAATATAGAAAGTACAAGATGGATATTAATAAAGGGGAATATAAACTCAAGGAAGATGAGGTAGAATTACCCATTAAATGATCACTTTGTTCTAAACATTAAGCAGTAGCAGTCCATAGAAAATAGAATCAACATCATTAGAATTGCATGTATTCAACAACATTCGTTAATTGAAATACTGTTAAGCATTCGTATTCAAGGGCCGGTTGGTGTCGATTCTTCCTAGTCTCCCGGGACAAACTCTTGCTGTATGTCCAATTCGGTTGCATGTCCTACATTGGACTCTAGGGCATTCGAACTGTCGATGATTCACATCTCCACAGTGGAAACACGCTCCCCTCATCACGACGTTTGTCGGTATTGGATTAAAACCCCTATCTCCTCTTCCCTGTTGTTGAAACCGTGAATTATTCGTCATATCCCAAGTCCGCTTCTTCTATTCCCTCGGAGCATTTCCGGTTTTCGACTTTTCCGAGATTCTCTTGCTATGGAGTAGGGCTCCTTCCACAGCTTGAGCCTATTTTACCAACTCATTATAGTTGACATGGCGGGCCGATGCCAATTGCAATGAGATGGTCAGGTTTAGCCCCTTCATGAATCTCCTACATTTTTCCGCACACCCTAGAACCGAGTCTGGGACATACCTCAAGAGTGAGGTAAACTTTAGCTGGTATTCTTGAACGGTCATACCCCCTTGATATAGTTCATCGAACTGCCTCCTCATTTCATCCTTATAAGAATCGGGAAGAAACTGTCGATTAAACAATTCTATGAATTCATTCCAGTCGATGTTGGTTAAGTCGTAAGTATCCACGATCCCTAACCACCACTTCCGTGCTTCACCCTTTAGGTGAAACTGAGCCATATTCACTCGTTGTTCCCCATCGACTATTCCCGCTGCCGATAAGTATTTCTCCATTTCATCCACCCATCCCTCAGCTATGGATGGTTCACCAATCCCATCAAAAGTCGGAGCCCCCAATCGGGTGAATTTAAGCAATCCATTGTTGCTTGAACTCCCAGCTTGTGCACTCTGCACCATCATTTGCACCACCTTCTGAAGGTCGGTCATCACTTGGTTAGCGTTTACCGATTCCGGTTCAGGTGCGTATGTCTCCTCTTCTTCCTCGTTCACCTTCTCATATACGTTCTCAGCCTCTCCTTCTACCTCGGGTTGCTCAGGTGGTGAGGCCCTAGTGTTACCTCTCCCCCCACGACCTCTAGCAGCCCTTCCCCCTCTAGTTGCTCCCCTCCCTCTTGGAGTTATTCTTCCTCTTCCGTTTGCCCCACCTCGGGTAGCCGCACCGCTTGATGGTGGTGCGCCCCCGTGTGTAGTTGTTCTTCGTCCACCAGTTCTCGTGGTAATAGCTATAACTACAAACATTTTAAACCGACACTTTAGTTGTCTCACTTGACATTACTACTCATTCATGAATACTATACTTATTCATCTTGACTCCTAACACTTAACAAAATCTACGTCCCACCAAAAATTTCAAATTCCGCTAATCATACAATAGAACGTTCCACACATTACGCGATAATCACAAAACATGTAAAACATGATAAAAGCTCGTTTTGCATGCTAATCATTTTTCAAGATTTCTAAGGTTCAAAATATAGAGTACTGAATTACAAAGCCAACGCTTCAAGCGGAATCAAATTCGGAGTAAAAACGAATGAGTTACAAGCGTTTGAAGTTTAGCAAAAAAGCGCAAAATTCCCAGAATACGACCGATCATTTTGGACAAAACGACCGATCGTTTTGGTCCAAATATTACCCGAGAGGTCTGAAAAATTCGACCGGTCGTTTTTAATAGACGACCGATCTTTTTTTGGTCCAGAGAGGTCTGAAAAATTCGACCGGTCGTTTTGACAGACGACCAATCGTTTTTTGGTCCAGAGAGGTCTAAAAAATTCGACCGATCATTTTGACAGACGACCGATCGTTTTACTGCAGAAAATTATCAATACTAAAGCGTAAAATTACTCAATACTTGTAAATCCCTTACATGGAATATATCACACAACTACATCATTTTAGTCCACAACATTTATACGATCAACGTCCATTCGTATAAAATATTCATCAGCACACAAATTAATAATCTGAAAACATACAACCTAAAACCATCAACTTCACCATTCTCGCACTCTAATGGTTCGCTACTACTTGACAGGCAAACTTATACCTCATACACACTATATCAATCTATACACGCATACAAACAACACAAAAGTGCGAGGGATAACCCATCACGATACGTTATCCTAAAGCACCCGAGCGTCCTCGCATACTCTAAAACTCCACATCGCTAATGTATTCCTTCACACATACCGACGAGAGGTCCACCCACTAGTTTGGCGAGCCGGGATCAACAAGCGTTCTCATTGTCCCCAACTTGCCTCACATGTGGACCTTGCTTCCATCAACTACTATTAAATTCTAGCTACATGTCTTAAACTAAATGCAACCCCCCGTTTTAGAAAAAGTTTAAGTTTTTGGAAAAAAATTTATGAAAATGATACGATGGATCTTGGTCCAATGGTTACCCATCTTCCCGTCGTCCCAAAGTATACAAGAACCTAGTTAGCTCTGATATCAACTTGTCACGCCCCAAAATCCGTAAGACACGAACATCAAGGCGTGACCTTTTTAAACAAAAGGAAAATGAAACCTGTTGGTACAAAATTTAACTTTTAAAGAAAAACAATTTGCGAGCTAATGAAACAATTAAATAACTAAATAGAAATATTTGTCAAATGAGGCTACAAGACAAAATGGTTTAACAGATTTATAGAAAAAGAATACCAAACGAATAATTTGCCCGTAGGCTACAACCTCGAAAATGGTCTAACTAAAATAATGCAACTGAAAGAATCCCTGAGCCCATGCGATACACCGCTAATGCTCTTATCCAAACGTCTCAACCTAATTTGTACCTAAAAGACAAAACTGTAACGGTGAGTCCCACGCACATACATAGACGGGACGGCACCACAAAATACCGTCACTCCATCCCATAAATGCAAGAACTCACAAACGACAACTACGGTAATCAACATATAAAAAGAAATATAATAACATCCTACAACGAGATAAATTAAATAACTTCAACACACATCTATAGCACATGGACCTCTCATGCCACCTACCCTAGTTCGTAAGGTAGGTCATTTTCTATCCCTTCGTCCGTCTTATGTCCCCGGAATTAGGGAGAGACATAGACCATTGCTAACATAAAAGTAGATTTATAGTGCGCACTTGGACCTCTCACGCCACTCGTCCCAGTCCATAAGACGAGTCATTCCCTATTCCTTCGGCCATCTTATGTCTCCGGAATTAGGGAGAGACATAGACCATTGCTAACAATAAAATAAATATAGTGCACACTGGGACCTCTCACGCCACTCGCTCCAGTCCGTAAGACGAGTCATTCCCTATCCCCTCGGCCGTCTTATGTCCCCGGAATTAGGGAGAGATATAGACCATTGCCATTATTCTAAATCACAAGGCCTCAGCCAATAATATAAATGAATTCAATTAACACATTCTTATACGTCACTTTGACGCAATTCAACAAAGCAAATAAGCATAGATACTATATTCACAACTAGCCAACCAACTCTAACAATATAAAATTTCATTCAGACATATTTCTTCAAATACAAGATCTCCGTTCGCTTACTCTTTAATGTACAAGCAATACATGTCAATATACTCAATTACTAGAAAACCAAGCAAGTACAAAGAAACAAAAATAAATTTATCTTAAATATACTTTTATTTTCCTTTCCTCGTAAAAATAGCAAGACTGCCCCAAAATGATATATCATATAGACTAGAAGTATAACCCACTTCATCAATAGTCTCCAACGGACGAATCAGATTTCTGCATAAGAAGTGCATATTGTAGAATCAACCTTTTTGTGCCACTGTTGGAGCGGTTCTCCTGGCATACAATAATTTATACGCCTGTGAGCGCTTTTGGTATAAACAGTAAACTACGCGTTTTACCCCACCATGAGCTATATAAAACAAATTACCACCCTTACGCTATTACAGAAAATACCACCCCCTCCATACAAGCAATGTTTTCCCCCCTTCATGACCCTTGCAAAATTGGGTGCTACCACTCTGCACACTTATTAAACCTTTCTCACATACACATATTTCCCTCTCCGCGTGCCTTACAAAACAATCAAACATGAGCCTCCTTAGTGTATTCAGGGTAGTGGCACCGTCTCTCACTCTCTTGCGAGATGCAAAAACCGAAAGCTTGATTCGCACAATTTGAGCATCCCTTATTCTTACACCATATCCCAACCCTTCGAATGTTGATGAAACTTATCATCATGTTGGTGTTTAATTAGTTAGCACGTGAAAGAAGAGAGAGACCGAGAGGATGAGAGTTATGGTTTTACTTTACTTCAGAAGCACATATTGATAAATTTTTGCCACCTTAAATATTAGAATAAGGGTAATTTGAATAGGTTATAAAGATGAACCTTTCTACCACTCAAGTAAAACCATAACCATCATCCTCTCTCTCTCTCCCGCTTTTTTCTCTATCGCTAACGAACAGAGCATAAACAGGATGATCAGTCATATCAATGTTCGAAGGGTTAAAAGATGGGGTAAGAATTAGGGTTGTTCAAATTGCGCCAACATGGCCTCCTATTTTTCATCTCACATGTGGGTGAGAGACGGTGCCAGTACCCTGAATGCACGAAGGGGGCACAAGGTAGAGAGTATTCTAAGGTCCACGAAGGGGGAAAAAGTGTACGTGAGAAGGGTGTATTAAGTGTGCAAAGAGTGGTGTGGCCCAATTTTATAAGGGTAACAGGGGGAAAACAATGCTTGTTTAGAAGGGATGGTATTTTCCCTAAGAGTGTAAGGGAATTAATTTGTTTTGCATGACTCATGGTGGGGGTAAGAGGTGTAAGTTCTGTGATTGTACCAAAACTGCTCGTAATCGAACGAAGCATTGTGTACGCCACAATTGCGGAATGAGGTGTTTGCACGAAGAATATGGAAATAGCGAGTGGGCACGCATGATTTAGTTTATCCCAGGGTGGCGAAAGAGGTGTGCAAACGAAGGACACAAAAAAATAGCACGGTTAGACGAGCTTTTTTAAGGCGAGCATGGGAGGTAAGTGGTCAGATACCGATTCAGTCAAATATATTTTATGAATTCAAAAAGCTTGGAGATAAAGTTTAAATGATTTGAAGCAATCTCAGAATTATAGAAAAAAGATATTGAACATGTTTGCTTATTGAAATAGAAGAGTTAAAAGGATATACAAGGAAGACTCCTAGTCAAAGAAGTAAAGCATAGACTTGCTATTTGAGTTTGATTAGGATTCGTTATAAATGTGATCTTAATCTACTCATTTGACAATTGGGTGAAAAATGATGCTAAAGAATTCTCATAGTATAACTTATAAAAGTTGGAGAAAAACATGTTAAAAGTAGACAAAAACACAAAAGACTTTACGAACTTAGCAGATACGCTACAACTAAAGTGACCAAAACTAAACTATAAATACGGATCTCCACACATCTATCAACATATTTTCAAGTTGGCACCAAGGTCCATGGCCATCTCGAAATATTTTATAAGGTATCACGAACTTCACATGCTCATACTCTTTGGAAGTTGTTATGGTACTCTCAAAAGTCCGCCTTTAGTCAATGTATTTGTATATGACCTCTTACCACCCCATGTTTTCCTGACAAAAACTAGTCCGACAATACGTGTTTTTCCCGCATCCTTCGTTCGTTCACCTCTTTCTGCCACACTTTCATGGACATAAAAACTGGGTGCCCGCACGTTTTCTAAAATCTATCATGCAAACAATTCTTTCCGCCACCGTGGCGTACAATAATCCGTACGTATGTGGGCGCTTATGATATAATCACTAAAATACACCACTTAACCTCACCATGAGCGATATAAAACAAATTACCACCCTTACGCTGTTATGGAAAATACCACCCCCTCCAAACAAGCATTTCCCCTTTCATAACCCTTGCAAATTGGGTGCTACCACTCTCTGCAGACTTATTAAACCGTTCTCATGTACACCTCTTTCCCCCTCCGTGTGCCTTACAAAATAGTCAAACTTGCGCCTCCTTAGTGTATTCAGGGTAGCCGCACCGTCTCTTACTCTCGTGTGAGATGCAAAAACCGAATGCCCGATTCGCACAAGTTGAGTATCCCTTATTCTTACACCGTCTCCCAACCCTTCAAATGTCGATAAAACTTATCATCATGTTGGTGTTCAGTTAGTTAGCCAGTGAGAGAAGAGAAAGACTGAGAGGACGAGAATTATGGTTTTACTTTACTTCAGATGCACTGGTCGATAAATTTTTGCCACCTTAAAAATCAGAATAAGGGTACTTTGAATAGGTTAAAAAGATGACCCTTGCTACCACTCAAGTAAAACCATAACCCCCATCTGCTCTCTCTCTCTCTCTCTCTTGCTCTTCCTTTTACGGCTAATGAACTGAACACAAACAAGGTGATCAGTCATAATGACATTCGAAGGGTTAAAAAATGGTGTAAGAATTAGGGTTGTTCAAATTGCGCCAACATGGCTTCTTTTTTTTGCATCTCACACGGGATGAGAGACGGTGCCAGCACCCTGAATGAACGAAGGGGGAGAAATATAGAATGTATTCTAAGGTGCACAGAGGGCAGAAAAGTTGTATGTGAGAAGGGTGTATTAAGTCTGCAGAGAGTGGTAGGGCCCAATATTACACGGGTTGCATAGAGGGGAAACAATGCTTGTTTAGAAGGGGTGGTATATTCCCTAAGAGTGTAAGGGAAGTAGTTTGTTTTGTATCGTTCATGGCGGGGGTAAGAGGTGTAAGTTCTCCGATTGTAGCAAAACCTCTCGCAATCGTACGGATTATTGTGTAGGCGGAAAGAGATGTTTGCACAAAGGATGTAGAAAAATCATGCGGGCACGCATGATTTAGTTTATGCCAATGTGGAGGGAAAAGGTGTGCAAACGAAGCATACAAGAAAATTGCACAGAGTTACACAATGTTCTTTAAGGCGAATAGGGGAGGTAAGTGGTCAGATACCGATTTAGTCAATGATATTTTATGAATTCAAGAAACGTGGAGATAAAGTTTAAATGATTTGAAGTAATCTCAGACTGATAGAAATAAAATATTGATTATGTTTGCTTATTGAAATAGAAGATTAAAAAGGATATATAAGAAAGATTCCTATTAAATGAAGTAAATCAAAGACTTCCTATTTGAGTTTGATTTGGAATCGTTGTAAAGATATAAATAAAGCCAATTAAACACTTTATTTTGTGGGCATTACATACACAATGTACTGCATAATAGAGAAGGAAAAGGCCACTAAATTATTAAGAGAAAAAACATTCTTGAGAGAAAACATGATGCTATGTCATTAATATATTAAGAGTAGAAGCAATAGTTTGATAGACAAATAAGTCTTAGTCAAGTAATGTTAGATTAACAATATGAATATATTTAGGGTAAGTGTCACAAAAACGTAGATTTGGTGAAGTCGAACATCGTTAAAAATTATTGTTTGTTAATGTGTTATTTACTATTCTGTATGTTACTACTCAGTTGCAATTGAAATAAAACAAAGTTGCAATTGAAATGAGTAAGTTCATTCGAAAATTTGACAAACGAAATTTCAGTTATATTGGATATTAATATTCTTGCTGAAAAAAAACTCATATATATTTTTGATACAACTTATAGAATGTTGTTTGTAAAATATGAATTTATAATTAATACATAAGATTTGTAAATGTAAATTAATATAGAATATTCATATTTATAACTTTATGTATCATGTAACTAATCATGTATAAGATTAGTTTATGGAGTTTTAAATCTAACCAAACCAACATATAATTAGTCAGTTTCGGTCTGTAGTCGGTTTTGGTTTTGCTTGGTTATTGACCTCCCGCTCTAGTTGTTAATGGAAAGCAACTAAAGATGTAGATGGATTCATACATATAAGTGTGCATGTAACAAAAGAAAGAGATACCTGGTATAAGTGGATTTTGACAGATGACGAATTTTATTAGAAACTTGATGTTGTTCCATTTGTGATACTTATTTGAAATGGGATGAAGATTGATCTAAAAGACGTTGAATTATTGACAGCATGCTGAGATGGTTAAAGAACTTAGTTAACAATTATGCCGATTATTAGCTTAGAAATAATCATATGGAAGCAAGTAAAAAAGCTAATGAGGATACACGCATTGTAGGAAATATTTTCCATTTTTATTTTAGCTTTAATTTGCCAAAAATGACACTATCGCTAATTGAGTAGCTTTAATTTTCCATTTTTCTGAATTTTTTTTGCTTGTGGTGAAGTTTTTTTATGCACAACTTTTTGAAAAGTTTTGACATCTATAACTCCATTTTGAAAATTCAAGGTTAGGTGCTTTCTAAAAAGTGTTTTCTTAAAAGCCCAAACAAAATAGGAAATAACACAATCGCATTTCTTTTGTTATCTAATTTTTTTTATGTAAGTTGAATAAAAAGATAATATTATATATAGAAAAATTGACTCATTTAAAAAAAAAACCTATTTTCAAAAAATAATAATAAACAAAATTTACCAAAAATAACTTATATTAAATAAAAGTAACTAATTGGTATAAAGAATAAATATTTTAATAAAAGTGACTTAGTTTACAGAAGTGTATTATTTTTGATAAAAAGCAACTTATTTTCCATAAGAGCAAATTATATTAAAAAAACCTATATCAATAAAAGTAATTTAATTTTAAAAAAATTTACTGACTTTATTCAACGAATATGAGTTACTTTAATAAAAGTAACGTATTTACAAAAAGCTTATAATAAAAATATGACTTATCTTAAATTTTTTAATTATTTATAAAGAATGACATGTTTTCGAAAAGTACACTTATTTATGAAAAATTGACTTATTTTTAAGAAATGAATCATTTTTGACAAAAAAAAAAGTTATCTTCACTAATGGAATTTATATTTAAAAAAAAAAGACCCATATTGATAAAAGTTACTTATTTAAAACAGAACGTAATAACTTTGAAGTTTTTTTTAAAGTGGATTTATTCAACGAATATGACTTACTTCAATAAAATTAACTTATTTTCAGAAAAAAGTAACGCTTTTTCAAATTCCGACATTTTTAATTTGTTGGATTATAATCATTGTTTTATTTGTTATATTGTTTCTTATTTTGTTGTATTTGTAATAACACAATGATTTTAGTTAACACTGAAATCATGTAATAGTCAATTTTGACTTATACACCAAAAACTATAGAAGACTTTTAAACACAAAACGCACTTATACACAAAACACTATTTTTTTTTGGGCTAACGTGCTTTTCCAAAAGCCACTTTTCTAACAGCAGTTTTACAAACTGGACTTTTTGAAAAGAACTTTGTGGACATGCAAATATCATATCTCTAGATGAAAATGCAAATATACACATAAATGAAAAAATGCACGGAAAACTTTTCTTCAAAGATTAAAATAAAATAAAAAAATAGCACGATGCCTCGAACGGAAGAGAAATGTTTCAACATCATACATGTAGTAAACTTTGAGGTAAATCTTATTGAAGGACGGCCGATGTGTCATACCGTGCACTAATTTACATCCACAACCAGACAAGATAAAATCTCATTAGATTCATATATACATAGCAAATCTAGATGAAGGCAAGATTGCAAAACAACCACAAACCACCATAGACAAAACTTGTGAATGAGATATGAACCTTTTATAAGTCGGAAAATTTGATTCAGTTATGAGATTGAACTTGTACCACCTGAATGATTGATTATTTGATTAAAAAAAGGAGAGAGAGGCGTAGTTATGGTGATTTAGATTTTCTCAAGAGGAGAAAAGGATAGTGTTGCTAGTACCGCCGCTAGATAAGTTTAGGGTATGAGAAGAAAATTAGAAGCAACATGACAGCGTTATATATATGTAGGTGAAATAGTCACGAAGTCCACGTGTGAGGTTCATTCGAGCGTTACATGCGTATACGCTTAGAGATTTTCATTATTAATTTGTTACCATTTCGAAGAATCTAATAATATTTCAAGTTGATTGGATTTTTTGAATGATTAATATTATGTATTTAATTGAAAATATTAACTTAGGAATTTGAGTATATGTCAATTAAGTGATACGTGGCTCTACAATGTAGTCCATAACCATCGACGGAACGAGAAAGTTAAAATGGGAGGGGTGATTTTCTATATAATTTTATTTCATACCATATTTGTTTCAAAATACAAAGAATTTTTTTTACTTTTTCTTCAAAAAAGTTCTAAATGGGAGGGTTGCGATCCCTGACTGCTCTCACCTAGTTCATTCCCTTTCCATAAAAAAAATTATCAATAAAGAGATCAAAATCTAATTTTAATTCCTATTATTATTATGATATTTTAATATCCAA
Organism: Primula veris; assembly: GCA_963682055.1. Lineage (NCBI taxonomy): Eukaryota > Viridiplantae > Streptophyta > Magnoliopsida > Ericales > Primulaceae > Primula > Primula veris. The sequence goes on along the minus strand of OY821748.1, from coordinate 23,361,003 downwards.
AATTGCAGAATTACTGGTGATTTGATCTAATAAAACAAATATAAGTTGCTTTTAAAACAAGACCACATGAATTTTTAATAAGAGTTTTTATTTTTTATAAAGAGTAGAAAGACTAGTTGAATCTTTACTGTCGAGAATCCGGATTATGGGTACTGAACTTAAAAGTTCACCCAGCCTCTAATTTTTATAAATTAACTATTAGATTAGGTTTTCATGGCTTAAATGTATATTTGCAAAAATTCCATGAACTGATTCCAGACCTTGGATGCTAAACTTCACGGATAGATTTTTTCACTCTTTCCATTTCCCATTTCGATTCCGGCTGTTGTTTTTCATCCTGGAAAACAGCATATGATTCATATGCTTAGATTATATTTTTCAAAATTGAAGTTTTTAAATATATACATATAAATAAATTTAAAAGATTGAAAATTTTATTCACTTGTAGATTACTTTGAAGATGACCTAATGGTCGATGTAATATGAAAAAATGCCAAGCCATCCCTGAAACCCCGAGCAAAAGAAGTCACGGTCCGCACTTTGTATTATTTTTCAGTGTGTATTTATATAATTTTACATGTATTATTTTTCAGACTAAAATCATTAAATCAAATTTGTAGTTATCAAGTTGTTGAGAGCATGAGGTTGGGGTGAAACCAGAGTTTGCTGCCAGCAATATCTAGGATTGAAGAAAATAAGCTAATTTTGTAGGTGATATATTTGCAGTAAACAAAATCGAGATTCATTCAGGTGCTTGCCATGGGTGGACATTTCAGTACTCTTTGAGAATCCCGGAAATGGATGATGTAAAAGTTTTTACTGTAAACCACCAAGATTTTACTCTTTCTTGTTAGCCTTTGACAACACCACTGTGTAAACTCACCTTGTAATTGAATTTTCATTTGCCGAGACGTTCTTATGTTACCATCCTCTACTAAAGCCCTTTTCTGTTCTATATATTGGGATCAACTTTTTGGCTTCTGATATGGAGGTCGTTCACTTGCCTCGTTCAAGCTTTTAAGAAATATTATTGGGGGATGGTTTGTATGGCAGACCCTTATTGAAATAATTGGAATTAGGGGCAAAAAAAACACAAAACTCTTGCTTCTTTCTTCCATTTAGTTCAATTCAGATATTGTCAAATTGCTTTGACAAATAAATAACTAAAAACTAGTTAGCTATCGGATCGAGATCCACCAAGAAGAAACCATGGAAGAGTTGTGGTGGTGTACGTCGATGATGGATCTCCGACGTGCGAGGGGGTGGTTGGTTGAGGAGGAGAGTGAGAGAGACCGGCTGAGAAAGATTCTACATGTGATGATCGTGATATGCAGTTGGAGATGGATACCGTGCAGAGGCTGTCCTAATGGAAGACAAGCCAGACTAGGCCTTGGGGCGCACTTCTCTGAGTGCACAAACAAATTAGACGGTATCATATATCTATACTAGTGGATGTGTGCCTACGCGATGCGTGTTTGTAACGACCCGGACCCACGGACCGAACCGCCACACCCGTATCAACAATATTGTCCGCTTTGGCACAACTTTCCAGATGGGTCACCCATCCTGGTATTACTACAAGCTAAGCACGCTTAACTATGGAGTTTCGTCTTCACTATTGTGCCGCATGGCTTTAAAACGCATTGTTAATAGGAAATGGATCTTTAAGCTTAGATACCACACGGGTACTCTCATATCTGGGTGATGTGGGATTGACGCATAATACCGCACAACAGAAATTCCTTCATGGAAATCTGGGTCGTCACAATCACCCCCCCCCCCCCCCCCATCTTTAGACACGACGTCCTCGTCGGGCACATCGTCCTTCAGGGACCCACACACCCGTGCTAGTCCCCATATTTCCGGCCAGATAGAGGCTTTGATACCACCTGTAACGATCCGGCCCCATAGATCGAACTGCTTCGTAACGGTATATCGCATGAGTCATTCAGAGAATGGGTGTGAATATTAATCGGCTTCAAAGTTGGGTTCTCGAAAGAAGAGAAAACCTTAATGCTGGAAAATGGAATGAATAAATGGAAAACCATTTAGGTTTATCCCATATTGGAGAATTAAGAGTTAATTTTCCAATATATATACAAGTCCAACCCATGTACTTGTTAACGTATTATCTGCACATACACTTAAATGTATGAGTGTGTACCACAGATGCGAGCTCTCGCTCAGATCTCGGGTCTTGGGAGTCGGGTCACGGCACGGGCACGGGCTTGAGGCTTGGGCCTTGGGATTTGGGATTTGAGATTTGTGATTTGGAGAATGTCTCGGGTCTTGGATCTTGGGTCAAATTTGAAAAGGGAGTTTTGTATAAAATACAAAAGTAGTCTCTAGAGTTTCCAGCAAATTTAAATGCTAGCATTCAATGAGAATAAATTGCAGATTGAGTGATGCAGTTTCAGAAATTGAATGGGCGAATTCTGGGGGTGTAACTCCCAGAATTAAATGGACCATTATGGCTACGGTTTCTGTAAAGTCTAAAGGCAGCCTTTCCCCTCTCATTCAAACACAAAAAACACACACAACACAGCATACCATAGCATCATATTAGATAGAGAATTGCACCACCAACAGCTCGACCTGTGGTTCGGTGCCGTTTCCACGCGAGGCACTCAGTGACAAAAGTTGTACCTTGGGAACAAAGTCCCAAGAACCAGAAACCTATAAGGTGGTTCGAGAAATATTGTTTAAGGAAAACTACTTGCAGTTGCCTCTTCTTTTTACATTCTATTTATTTTATTTCAGTTCTTTTACATTCTGTTCATTTCATTTCAGTATTGTTTACATTATGTAATTTACTTTCCAGTCTTTTACATTCTGTAATTTACATTTCCAGTACTGTTTACTTTCCAGTATTTAATTTCCTGTTTTTTCTGTTCTGTAATTTACATTTCATTTCTGTAATTTCTTTTATTTACAGAAACAGTCCAAAAGTTTAGTAATCATACTATTCTGTCTGGCAGTTTCTTTTAATTGACAAACAGTCCAGCAGTATAGTCTTTATACTATTCTGTTAGACAGTTTCGTACAATTACAATTCAGTCCAGTAGTTTAATAATATATATTAAATCTGTCTGGAATTTATTTATTGCAATTTAAATTCTGTACAAGTCAGGAATTTGTAATCAAGTTATATTCCTTTCAAAGTGAAATAAAATTGTTTATTTCCGTTTCAGTCTTTGTCTTTTCGATATAGTAAGAACCAACATAAACCATGGAAGAGTGGTGGTGGTGTACGTCGATGATAGATCTCCGATGTGCGAGGGGGGGTTGGTTGAGGAGGAGAGAGAGAGAGACCGGCTAAGAAAGATTCTACATGTAATGATCGTGATATGCAGTTGGAGATGGATACCGTGTAGAGGCGGTCCTAATGGAAGACAAAACAGACTGGGTCTTGGGGCGCACTTTCTCTGAGGGCACAAAAAAATTAGACGGTATCATATATGTATATTAGTGGATGTATGCCTACGCGATATGTGTTGTAACACGTAGTTGTTTGTAATACATAAAAAGGTTAAATAGATGGTTAATTACTAACCTTTTTTCATAATATTTTTTTATGCTCCATTCTCTATCTGGATTTTTAGAATCTCCTCTTTTCTTATTTCTGTCTCCCCGTTTTTCTTTTAAATGTCTTTGGAAAATAGTCGTGTTTGTATTTGAAATTTTGACAGTTTTATTTCTTGGACAGGTGAGTTTGACATTTTATTTTTATTTTTTTCCTAATTGGAAAACTATAATTTGTTTCATATACGAGGGTATTCCGGGAAATAAAACTTTCTAGCTTTATTTAGATATATCTATATATTATTTAAGTGAAATACCCCTAGTGAGCCGTGCCATTTTCTTTTCCAAAAAGAAACCTATTAGTAATTGAAATTACAAAGAGAACCGGGAACTTAATCTACCGTATAAATAATAAGAAGAAAATGCCGGTTAAAATGATAAAACTACTCTTCTTCCACGTTCAGTTATTTTCGCTCTACCTTTCTCTCTCCCTTTGTTCTCTATTGTCTCTTTCTATATTCTATCTTCAATTCCTTTATGAAGAAATTCATCCCAATGTGGATTGTTCTGTGAGAGATTTACAAGTCTTCTAAGATAGTTATTTCTTTTTAATGTCTCTTTGTATTTTATTTTTTTTAATATTTTTCTTGTTTTTAATAATTACAAATATTTTTTTTTTTTATTTCACAACCAACCATCGGGTGGGCTCGACAGTCAGTATTATATAAGTCAACTTGACTTAGACTTAGTGCTTGTGCACTCATGCCTCGTTTGGTTACGAGACTTGTAGTCCCGGTACTATTAATCATGCAGTAATACAAATGAAGATGGTATTTCTAGTCCGGATGATGATTCGACCTAGAAACTATAATTTTGAGGCCTTAATTATGATATTAAATCCAATTTTATATTGCGTAAATAGGTGTTAATATACCATTTTACTGTTTTTAATTATTTTTGAGACCATTTATCTATTATGAGTGAAAGTTCTCCTTTTTAGGTGCATTTATGTGAAGAATGGAGATGAAAGGATTCAAGATACAAGTTGGAGAAGCTAAAAGATCTAAAAGAAGATGATATTAAAATTATATTCGGTAAAAGGAGCTAAAATTGGGCAACAAAGAAGAGATCAAGTCAAAAAGGAAATAAAATTCAGTTGACGCCATTAGATTCAAATCGGACACCTCTCATCCGAATCAGACACCATCCGCCGCCATAAATTGATGACAAGGCACAATCTGATTGGTCAACGCCGTCTGATTCGAATCGGACACCTCTGACTCGAATCAGAGTTTTTTAGCAATTAGGCGTGAATTTTTCTGAGAAGAACACTTTAAATACAATTGTAATCTCTGTAAATTTTTAGGCTTTGTCTCCGGGAAGAAACCCATAATGTAATTCTCTCTCTTAATTCAATTTATATTATCTTTATTTTATGTTATGTTCTTCTTCACTTCACGATACCTCACCCTTATGAGTCTCGTTCCTTCTCCTTATTACTGAGTTTTAATGGTGATTTATCTCCCTAAATTTTGCCTACTTGGTAATATCCTTCTATCCTTATTCTCTTTTTATTTAATTGTGTATATTTATCTTTATGCTTTTTATTATTGTTTTAGCATAGATTCAATTTTTGATAATAATGAAAAGTGAAGATTGACAACCCTCGTTGATGAGGTTTTCTTTTTTATTAGTTTAGATTAAATAACAAAGGCGTGAGCCATATTGTTATAAAAAAAACTAGAATTTAATTGTTTTACATAATCTCATGGGGAACTCGTACTTTCTAGATTTATAAATATTATTATTACGATTGGCCCTAGTGCTCTTGCTTGATAAAAAAAACTTTATTTTTATAAATACATTTTTAAGCCGATCAAGTTTTTGGCGCGGCTGTCGGGGATTAATTTTCAAATAATTTTAGCATATTTAAGCACACAAACAAAATAGTTCAATGGTTAACGTAAATTGTTTATTTTGTTAAGTTATTTTTACTTTGTGTTTATTAAGCTTTGGAATTGCGGAATCGATTAAAATTGCATGAACATATGTATTATGGAATCTGCCTGATTCGCACCAATCTCCATTTGATAGGATCAAGCCTGCCATTAACTACTCCTAATACGGATCTCTCCATTTGATCCGGATCATCCTCGAAGTTTCAGATTTATTATTCGCTTTTATATTTATTACTTAGTTTAACATTTTTAAAATTGTTTCAATTAATTAAATAGCTTTTTACGCATGAAAAAAATTCCTATATTTTTGGTTGATTTAAAGAATCAGTTTTTTTTAAAAAGAGATTTTTTTTTAATATTTTATATATTTAATTCGTTATGTTCGTAAAAACCCTATTTTGATGAAAAATCTATTTTTTGTAAAGGTATATTATAAAAATCCGAATTATATAAATAAATATATATATATATATATATATATATATATATATATATATATAATATTTGTTATGATAGATATAGTTGCCTTTTAAGTATATATTATTTTGGAGATATATGAAATATTTGATCTTTTCCAATTATTTGCTTATTTTATTAGAATATTTGCAAACTACAATATATTTAGAAGATAAAATATTTTATAAAAAAAATATTTTTCTGATTAATATAATCAGATTTTAAAAAAAATCAAAAAAAGTTTTTTTATTTAATTATTATGAATTTAGTAATTAATTATTGTTTTATTAATTTAAAAATATCAAAATATAATTTTTCCGGGTTTAAAGAATCAATTATTTATCCAAAAAAATAAAACAAATATTTTTTCATATTACTTATTTATTTATTTAATATAATTTATTAAATTAAAAAAATTAGAAAATTTCATAATTTTTTTGGGAAAGTCAAACTGGATCTTAGTTAGTTTTTCAAATGATTATTTTATTATTATAAAATTATTATTTTTTTGTCTATAGTATTAGTTAACTATATAATATTATTTATTAATTAATTAAAATAGATTTTAAAAAAACTTTTTTGAAAGTTAAGCGTAATCTCAGTTTGTTTCTGAAAGAAAAAAATATTCCTTTTATTTATTTATTATTTATTATTTATTTATTTTATAATTATTAAAAAAAATCTTTTTACTGATTTCAAGAATCAGGTTTTCCTTCTCTAAAAGGGGAAGTAGAATTTAAAATATTTTTTTTTATTTAATTGATTTTTAATTAGTCCTTTAAAAATATTTAAAATACAATAATATACTTCTATCAAAGTATCACCAGAAAGATAAGAAAATACCCTATGTAATTGTCTTAATCTAGGAATAAAATTAATAAGAATAAGTGATTTAAATGATTTTTTTCCCTTCAGACGTTACTTGATAAAAAGTTATTTTTTGATATAAATATATTGCTCATTGCTTGCCTTCACCTTTCAGTGGCATAGTACATTTCTTTCCTAGATATGAAAATCAAAATTGCCATCATAGGCTATTTGCCCACTCTCATTTTCGTACTTCACATGAGTTTAAGTACGGCTCATTTGATCGAACAAACTTGCAAACAAACTGCACATTTTGATTTTTGTAAGTCTACTCTAAACTCAGATCCTCGTAGTGTCAAGGTTGTTGATGTGCAAGACCTTGCTCGATTTTTGATTGAAGCGATTGAAAGGTGTACACAAATGAAACCAGTAAGATTATTAACGATTTATGAGAAAAAACCACTGAGATACATATGAAGGAGTTTATCAGCATGTGCTCTACTGATTATGAATATATAATTCCGAAGCTTCCCCAGGCGATTCAAAAATTAATAGGTGTGATAAGCCACATCTAGAGGTGATAAGCCACATCACGAAAAAGGAAAAAAAAAAGTAGTGGTCAAATAGTCGGGTCTATTTAATAGGTGTGATTAAGCAAATGTGTGCATGCTCACTAGCCAAAAAATGATATAAGAGTAAACAAAGCAAACTTTTCTAATCGGAATTACAACTTTTAAAATTTAAGTTCACTTGCCCGTTCAAATCGTTTAAAATAGGACTTCACTTCTTGGGGTGATAAAGCACATCACGTAGAAGGAAAAAAAAAACCAAAATAGTAGTGGTTAAATAGTCATGTGTATTTAATAGGTGTGATTAAGCAAAGGTGTGCATGCTGACTAATCAGCCTGCCTCCATGGAGGCCTAAGGGTGGTCGGAGCCTCTACAACTCGTTCAAATCGTTTAAAATAGGACTTCACTTCTAGGGGTAATAACCACATCACGTAGAAGGGAAAAAAAACCCCTAAAAAGTAGTGGTTAAATAGTCAGGTCTATTTAATAGGTGTGATTAAGCAAAGGTGTGCATGCTAACTAGCCAGCCTGCCTCCATGGAGGCCTAAGGTGGTCGGGGCCTCTACAACTTATCCCCGAAGAGCGTCCCACCTGTTTCCCTTCTATTAAATATTTGATTATCGCTTGCCAACTCGTGTCAAGTTGGTTGCACACCACATTTGATCTGGTGTGTAGAGTAACGAGCACACAACACCTCACTATATTAAATAGACCAAAGTATCACGCCACCACATTAATTCCCCACTTGGTTACAAGCTATTCGTTAGTTTGCTCGGAAATATTTCAATATGATTATATCCTATATAGATTAAATTATACAACTATATTTTGTTGATGTGGGACAAAAATATTAGTTTCAGTCCTTTTTATGATAAACAAGTTTGAATTCCTTTTATTTTTTTTTTGAGTTTGATGTCTCCTAACTCAAATTATATGTAAACGTATTAATAATTTTAATTATCTGGACACTTATATCGGAACTCAGTGACCAATTTTGCGGTTTTAAATGAAACTAACCGCTAGACAAAATTTCTGCTTGTCAACAAGATGTGTGTGTTTCAAAAAACCTTTGCTAAATTGCTAACATATTGGTCTGTAGGTCCAATGGATTGCAACAAAGAATAAACCTAGAAATTATCATATCAAATTACTCTGTGTAGGACTACGGATCAGATAACATAATGAAGGAATATCTTCTTCCAAAAGTTCGACATACCACTTCACCACATTAATGCTCCATTTGGGAGTGCAAATTGTACAACATACTAAAAATTCAAATAAAATTACAGAACATTAAGACCTACCCTAAACTTAAATATTAATCAAAATATAATTTTTTTTTAATTAATTTGACTTTTTTTATGCAAACGAAATGTGAAACCGTTGTATATAGTGATTGTTCTCTAGTAATTCAGCTATTTGGTTACAAGCTATATTGACTAAATTACACAACTCTATTTCGTTGATGTGGGATAGTTTTTTTTTTTATGATAATCAAGTTTGAGCTTAATGTCTAATACCTAAACGTATAAATTATTTTAATTATTTTAGACATTTAGCTTTTATCAGAACTCAGCGACCAATTACGCGGTTATAATTGAAATCAATCACTAGCAAAAAAGATTCTAGTTGTAAAAAAGATGTGTGGGTTTTATAATTGCCAGAAAAGAAAAGGGTTAATGAAACCAAAAGTTTTAGCTAATTTACTAACATATTAGAGCATCCACAATAGTTGTGTTAATTTTAACAATATTAACTTTGACATGTCATCATTTAATTGCATGTTAAATAACACATATGTAATTTAAATTTAACATTCACATTACTTTATTATCTTAACAAAGTTATCTAATTTTAATTAAAATTAATTATTAATTAAAATCTCATTAATTAGTCATTTTGTAAACCCCCCACAAAAAATTGAAAAAAAGTTTTTAAAAGTCGAAAAAAGCCGAAAAGTCCAAACAATGTAAAAAACTTTAAAATAACTTGCAATTGTTTTCAAATAACTTTAAAATGATTTAAAACGACTTAGACTGTTTTTAAATTGAGTTACAAGGAGATTTTTCAATGATCCAGACTTCGTTGGGTCATTGTTTCGAATTTACATACAATGTAAATACATAAGAATTGAGGCTCTTTGTAGGGAATTCTATTGATTTACGGTCCGGTTCGGTTCGGCGCTACCGAATTTATCATGTAATTTTTTTATGAAAAATACTTTTATAAATAAAAGTTCATTAAAAGTTTAACTAATATAAATAAATAAAATCTTATAATTTCAAACTTACAGAGATATAAATATTTTGGAGGATGTACGTGAAACTGAATACAAAGTATATATTAGAAGAAATTAAAACAAAATGAGAAAATATAAAACTTTAGGATTGAAAAAGATGTTCTTGTTGTAGGATTGAAAAATATAAAACTTTAGGATTGAAAAATACTTGAAAAATATAAATCTAGTCAATACATGCAAACTTGGAACTTAATTATGTAATTAGACAATTACAATCAACTATTATTTGTTTCTTTGCATGATGTGGTGTAAATATATATGAGTTAACAAGAATTAAATTTACATATAAGGCAATAGATTGGTAAAATATTGAGTAATATCTTGCTAACTGTAAATTGATAAATTTAAATTGTCTTAATATGTACTACCATGCTACTACTATATTATTTAATCATGCAAGAAGGTAAAATAATCACGGTCATGTGCTATTTTATTTACTGCCATGTACACATGTATAATATGATAATTTGCGAAATCATATATTTTCACATTTAAGTTGGAAAAATTATGAATTTTCCTCAAATAGGCTCACCTATTTGGATACGATGTCTAAAAAAGATATGGACGGAAGTCGATATCCTAATGAGGTCGGGTTTTAAGTGGCATTCGTGCCCTCCACCCTCACCGTCTTTCCTGGTCGTGTTCAATTAGAGATACCGAAAGGGGTTGACTAAATAATAATTTCCCCGAGTGTGTTTATATAGTGATGTATGTTTCCTCGAATTGGTGTTTCAGTATCGACCCGTCGTTCGATCAATGAGAACCGATTCACATGAGAAGCAAAACTAATGTTTTCGAACCTGTCGTTTCGAAAAAACATTTGTGCTTGTGCAAACCATAAACATATAAACCAGTCGTTTTATATGATAAACAATCCAGAAATCCCAAAACATGTTGGATGCCATCTATGATGAGAAAAATCGTAAAACATACATGCGAAATGGCTGTTTAAACGTTGATTTTAATCTGTCACCACATGTTACTCACCCTGATGTGTGAAAATATGATGCCCATATTTTTTTTTGGATGCCATCTTTGATGAGTATGTAACATCCCGTATTTTTATAAGTGATTTTAATTAGGAATTAATTATCCAAAAATGTTTTATGCAAATTTTACCAAAAACCGGTCACTCGACTAATTTTTAGCCAGAAACCGAAACTCTTCCGAAAAACTTTATTTTTAAAAACTGTTACAAATTTTATAAATAGAAAGGACCCCAATAGTTTTGTTTCTAAAGATTGGTTATTTTTGAGCAGTAAATTAATAATTTTGATTAAGAGTTAACTTTTAGAACTTTGGGGACCAAATAGTTCGTTACCACAAACTTTCTCAAAACAGTTTTTACATCTTCAAGTCAGCCCACTTCTTTCAAAACAGAACCTAAAACAAGAGAGAAAAAGAGAGAAAAGAGAGAAGAAGAAGAAGAAGAAGAAGAAGAAGAAGAAGAAGAAGAAGAAGAAGAAGAAGAAACCACCATTAGCGGGTTCTTACCGGAAGCATCTCCACTACGCTCTAAGGTAATGGGGGTTATCCATTGCCACTAGACGAGGGTGTATGTGAGGATTTGGTTTTGCGTTTATTATAAATTGGGGATTTTTGCCTTTTATATTAATTATGTTCTTAAATTGTTAATTGGGGTTTATTTGTTGTACTTTTAATTCCATTATTTGAATTGTAGAAGTTGAGACTTGAGACATGTTAATTTCGAATTTATGAGATTATGGATGGGTTTGTATGATTTATGAGTTGATTATGTGATATTATGGTTGTTGATGAAATTGGGTAAATTTATGTTGAATATGGATGAATTGTAGTTTACGCATACAAGGTGTTTGTTAAAATGCCTGAATGAGATTTTATGTTGTTAGAGTTGTTTGGCTAGTTGTGAATCTAGCACCTATGATTATGGGTTATGTTGAATTACGTTAGAGTGACGTATGAGAATGTGATAATTGAATGGTTTATTATTATTGGCCGAGGCCTTGTGATTTAGAATAGTGGCAATGGTCTATGTCTCTCCCTAATTCCGGGGATATAAGACGGCCGAGGGGATAGGGAATAACTCGTCTTACGGACTGGGGCGAGTGGCGTGAGAGGTCCCAGTGTGCACTATATTTATTTTATTGTTAGCAATGGTCTATGTCTCTCCCTAATTCCGGGGACATAAGACGGTCGAAGGGATAGGAAATGACTCGTCTTACGGACTGGGATGAGTGGCGTAAGAGGTCCAAGTGCGCACTATAAATCTACTTTTATGTTAGCAATAGTCTATGTCTCTCCCTAATTCCGGGGACATAAGACGGTCGAAGGGATAGGAAATGACCTACCTTACGGACTAGGGTAGGTGGCGTGAGAGGTCCATGTTTGCTATAGATCTGTGTGGAAGTTATTTAATTTATTTCGTTGTACGATGTTATTATATTCCTTCTTATACATTGATTATCGTAGTTGTTGTTTGTGAGTTCTTGCATTTATGGGATGGAGTGACGGTATTTTGTGGTGTCGTCCCGTCTATGTATGTGCGTGGGACTCACCGCTACAGTTTTGTCTTTCAGGTACGACTTAGGTTGGCACATTCGGATAGAAGCATTAGCGAAGTATCGCATGGGCTCGGAGCTTCTTTCAGTTGCTTTATTTTTGCTTAGACTAGTTTTTGAGGTTGTAGCCCACGAGCAAATTACTTTCGTTTGTTATCTTCTACAAATCTTTTCAAATCTTCTTTTCTTGTAGCCGCATTTGGCAAACATTTTTATTTAATTGTTTAATTGTTCCTTTAGCTCGCAAGTTATTTCTTTTAAAATTTAAATTTTGTACCAACATGTTTCTTTTTCCTTTTGTTTAAAAATGTCACTCCTTGTTATTCGTTTTACGGATTTCGGGGCATGACAAGTTGGTATCAGAGCTAAATAGGTTCTTGTATACTTTGGGACGACGGGAAGATGGGTAACCATTGGACCAAGATCCATCGTATCATTTTCACAAAACTTTTTCCAAAAACTCAAAAATTTTCTAAAACGGGGGGTTGCAATTAGCTTAAGACATGTAGATAGAATTTAGTAGTAGTTGATGGAAGGAAAGTCCACATGTGAGGCAAGTTGGGGACAATGAGGACGCTTGTTGATCCCGGCTCGTCAAACTAGTGGATGGACCTCTCGTCGGTATGTGTGAAGGAATACCTTAGCGATGTGGAATTCTAGAGTATGTGAGGACGCTCGGGTGCTTTAGGATAACATATCGTGATGGGTTATCCCTCGCACTTTTGTGTTGTTTGTATGCGTGTGTAGATTGATATAGTGTGTATGAGGTATAAGTTTGCATGTCAAGTAGTAGCGAACCATTAGAGTGCGATAATGGTGAAAATTGATGGTTTTAGGTTGTATGTTTTCAAATTATTAATTGTGTGGTGATGAATATTTTATACGAATGGACGTTGATCATATAAACGTTGTGGACTAAAATGATGTAGTTGTGTGATATGTTCCATGTAAGGGATTTACAAGTATTGAGTAATTTTACGCTTTAGTATCGATAATTTTCTGTAGTTTAACGATCGGTCGTCTGTCAAAACGATCGGTCGAATTTTTCAGACCTCTAGACCAAAAAACGATTGGTCATCTGTCAAAACGACCGGTCGAATTTTTCAGACATCTCGGGTAATATTTGGACCAAAACGATCGGTCGTTTTGTCCAAAACGATCGGTCGTATTTTGGGAATTTTGCGGTTTTCTCGATATAATTCAAACGCTTGTAACTCATTCGTTTGTACTCCGATTTTGATTCCGCTTGAAGCGCTGGCTTCGTAATTCAGTACTCTATATTTTTGAACTTTATAAATCTTGATAAATGATTAGCATGAAAAATGAGCTTTTATCATGTTTTACATGTTTTGTGATTATCGCGTAATGTGTGGAACGTTGTATTGTATGATTAGCGGAATTGAAAATTTTTGGTGGGACATAGATTTTGTTAAGTGTTAAGAGTCAAGATGAATAAGTATAGTATTCATGAATGAGTAGTAATGTCAAGTGAGACAACTAAAGTGTCGGTTTAAAATGTTTGTAGTTATGGCTATTACCACGAGAACTGGTGGACGAAGAACAACTACACACGGGGGCACACCACCATCAAGCGGTGCGGCTACCAGAGGTGGGGCAAATGGAAGAGGAAGAAGAACTCCAAGAGGGAGGGGAGCAACTAGACGGGGAAGGGCTACTAGAGGTCATGGGGGGAGAGGTAACACTAGGGCCCCATCACCTGAGCAACCCGAGGTAGAGGTGGAGGCTGAGAATGTATATGAGGAGGTGAATAAGGAAGAAAATGAGACATACGCACCTGAACCAGAATCGGTAAACGCTAACCAAATGATGACCGACCTTCAGAAGGTGGTGCAAATGATGGTGCAGAATGCACAAGCTAGGAGTTCAAGTAACAATGGGTTGCTTAACTTCACCCGATTGGGGGCTCAGACTTTCGATGGGGTAGGTGAACCATCCATAGCTGAAGATGGGTGGACGAAATGGAGAAGTACTTATCGGCAGTGGGTATCGTAGATGGGGAACAGCGGATGAATATGGCACAGTTTCACCTAAAGGGTGAAGCACGGAAGTGGTGGTTTGGAATCGTGGATACATACGACATAAGCAACTTCGAATGGAATGAGTTCATCGAATTGTTTAATCTACAGTTTCTTCCAGATTCTTATAAGGATGAAATGAGGAGGCGTTTCGAGGAACTATATCAAGGAGGTATGACTGTCCAAGCATACCAGCTAAAGTTTACCTCACTGTCGAGGTATGCCCCAGACTCGGTTCTAGGGGGTGCGAAAAAATGCAGGAGATTCATGAAAGGGTTGAATCCGACCATCTCGTTACAATTGGCATCGGCCCGTCATGTCAACTATAATAAGTTGGTAAAATCATCTCAAGCTATGGAGGGAGCTCTACTCCATAGCAAGAGAATCTTAGAGAAGTCAAAAACCGTAAATGCTCCGAGGGAAGAGAAGAAGCGGACTTGGGATATGGCGAATAATTCGCGGTTTCAACAACAGGGAAGAGGAGAGAGGGTTTTTAATCCACTACCGACAAACGTCGTGATGAGGGGAGCATGTTTCCACTGTGGAGATGTGAATCATCGACAGTTCGAATGCCCTAAAGTCCAATGTAGGACATGCAACCGATTTGGACATACAACAAGAGTTTGTCCCGAGGGACAAGGAAGAATCGACACCAACTGGCCCTTTAACCAACCTAGGTTGCCACCACCACCACCAAGAAGACCATAAATTATGGCACAACACCAATTACCTGGGAACCAAGGGGGAGGGTTTCGAGGTAACCACCAAGGAGGGGGAAACCGTGGGAACTACCGAGGAGGCTATCAAGGCCTGGAAACGGAGGAAATCATGGGGGAAATCGAAGACCGCAAGGAAACCCACCAATTCAAGCTCGTCTATTTGCCTTGCCACAGTTACCAAACCAAGGAGATCCGGCAAATGTACAAGGTATGGTTCTTGTGTGCTCATCTTGGGAACATGTTCTTTTCGATACGGGAGCTTCGCGTTCTTTTATAGCTAGGGAAATTGGGGTACTAGAGAACCTGATTGTTGTAGAGACTCCTGTTGGGAGTCAAGTTGTGTTGGACCAAGTGTGTCGGTCTTGTGAGATGGTGGTCGCAGACCACATGTTTATATTTGATTTAGTTGTTATAGAGATGTCGGGATTCGACGTGATACTTGGAATGGACTGGTTGGTTCATTTCAACTCTTTCATCGATTGTGTTCAACGAAAAGTTTTCCTTACAACTTCATCCGGAGATGAGGTGTTCTTTCGTGGAGAAAGAGACGCTACCCTTTCTTCTATTCCTTATTATTCCAAGCGGGTTGTGGGAAACTTTTCTTGTATTTTGGCTAGTCTCTCGATAGTGGATAACGACGAGGAAGTGGAAATGTGGCCACGCGTAATGGACGATTTTAGAGATGTGTTTCCGAAGGATCTACTAGGGTTACCACCAAAGAGAGGGTTAGACTTTTCTATCGACATGATACCGGGAACGGCACCCATAGCCATTTCCCCGTACCGTTTGGCACCAGCAGAGTTGAAAAAGTTAAGTAAGCAGTTAGAAGAACTGCTAGAGAAGGGGTTTATTAGGCGGAGTACGTCACCGTGGGCGGCACCGGCCTTTTTCGTGGAAAAGAAGGATGGATCGATGACGATGTGCATCGACTATCGAAAGCTAAATAGCAAAAATAAGTACCCACTACCTCGAATAGACGATTTGTTGGACCAACTGAAGGGAACGACGTTCTTTTCAAAAATCGACTTGCGATCAGGCTATCACCAATTGAGGGTGAAGGATGAGGATATTTCGAAAACGGCCTTTAGGACCCGGTATGGTCACTACGAGTTTGTAGTCATGCCATTCGGGTTAACTAATGCACCGGCGGCATTTATGGAGTTAATGAACCGAATCTTTAAGGAGTGTCTCGACAAGTTTGTGGTCGTATTCGTCGACGATATCTTGATTTGCTCGAGTTCAAGAGAGAAACATGAGGAGCATCTCCGTTTAGCGTTGCTCACGTTGAGGGAGCACCAACTTTACGGAAAATTTAGCAAATGTGAGTTTTGGCTAAATGAGGTGAAATTTCTTGGACATGTGATCTCGGAAGAAGGGGTAAAGGTGGACGCGACGAAAATTGAGGCGGTTTCAAAATGAACACAACCGAAAAATGTGTTCGAGATTCGGAGTTTCTTGGGGTTAGCGTGGTACTAATGACAGTTCGTCAAGGATTTCTCAAAGTTGGCGACTCCAATGACTTACCTTACCAAGAAAGGGGTGAAGTTCATGTGGAGTGAGGCTTGCGAGGAAGCTTTACTAGAACTCAAGAAGCGGTTGACTAGTTCTCCCATACTAGTTATTCCCGAGCAAGGGAAGGGTTACCAAGTGTATTGCGATGCTTCGAATGAAGGCTTAGGTTGCATCTTGATGCAAGACGGAAAGTTTCTCGCATAAGCTTCGCAACAACAAAAGATTCACGAAAAAAACTATCCGACTCATGACCTAGAGCTAGCGGAAATAGTTCATGCGTTGAAGATATGGAGGCATTATCTGTTCGGGGAAAAGTTCGAAGTGTTCTCGGATCACAAGAGCTTAGGGCATATCTTTACCCAACGTGATCTAAATATGCGACAACGACGATGGATGGAATATCTGGAACAGTACGACTACGACTTGCACTATCACCCGGGAAAGGCCAATGTAGTGGCGGATGCTTTGAGTCGAAAGTCCCATGCGACCTTAGCGCATGTGGCGATCGAGGAATGGAGGATGATGAGAAAAGTGAACGAGTTCAATTTAGAGTTGGGACATGCCAATGTGGGGACCTTGTACACAATAGTGGTACAACAGGAACTTGTGAGTAGGGTTCTGGAAGCTCAAGATGGGGACGAGAAAGTGGAGAACTATGAGAAACAGATGAGTTCGAGCGAAGGATTAGATGGTTGGATGAAAGGAACCGATGGAGGACTACGATATAAGGGAAGGACTTATGTGATAGAAAACATGAGGAACGAGGTATTAAAGGAGTTTCACCACTCTCGATTATCCGTTCACCCCGGCAGAACGAAAATGTATCATGATGCGAAGAGACAATTTTGGTGACCCGGAATGAAACGAGATGTAGCTTCATATGTTAGCAGGTGTCTAACTTGCCAGCAAGTGAAAGCGGAACACCAAAGGCCGGCGGGTATGCTCCAACCCTTACCGGTAGCGGAATGAAAGTGGGAAAGGATAGCAATGGATTTTGTGACCAACTTACCTAAATCGGTAAGTGGGAATGACGTTGTGTGGGTTGTGGTCGACCGTTTGACCAAATCCGCACACTTCATTGCAATTAAGATGACGAATTCGGTGGAAATCTTGGGACGAAAGTATATAAAGAAAATTGTTAGACTTCATGGGGTACCGATTTCGATAGTATCGGATCGAGACGCGAGGTTTGTGTCGAGGTTCTGGGGCGCATTGCAAAATGCCTTAGGGACCAAGTTGACAATGAGTACGGCGTTCCATCCCCAAACGGATGGACAATCGGAACGGACTATCCAAGTGCTAGAGGATATGTTGCGCGCATGTGTGAATGACTTCAAGGGAGGCTTGTAGAGCCATCTACCCTTAGTTGAGTTTGCGTATAATAATAGCTTCCAAGCTAGTATTGGCATGACACCTTTCGAGACTTTATACGGACGGACGTGTAGGTCTCCGGTGTGTTGGACTGAGGTGGGAGAAGCGGAAATGTTAGGACCGCAATTGATTTAAGAAACGACAGAAAAGATTAAATTAATTTGACAAAGGGTTGAGACGGCTCGAAGTAGGCAAAAGAATTATGCGGATAAAAGGAGGAGACCTTTGGAGTTCAAAAAGGGGGATCGGGTATTTTTGTGAGTTTCGCCAAGGAAGGGGGTTATGAGGTTTGGCTCAAAGGGGAATTTGAGCCAGAGATTTATCGAACCATTTGAGATCGTGGACCGAGTTGGAGAATTTGAATACCAGTTGGACTTGCCACCAAAGTTGGCGGGGGTTCACCCGGTGTTCCATGTGTCAATGTTGAAAAAGTATCACCACGACCCTTCACACGTGGTGGACTTTGAGGACATTGAGGTTAGTGCGGATGTGACCTACAAAGTGGGACCTACGAGGATTATCGACGTGCAAGAGAAGGAACTTCGAGGAAAAATGATTAGATTGGTAAAGGTGGTTTGGAAACACCATGGGGCCGAGAAGGCAACTTGGGAACGTGAGGATGAGATGAAGAGGAAGTATCCTGACCTCGTGCTTTCTTTAGGTACTTTCGTTTAGATGTTTTCTAATTTCGGGACGAAATTTCTTTATCGGGGAAGGGTTGTAACGCCTAGAGTTTGGAGTTTATTTTTGGTTGAAACGCTTAGAGTTTACGGAGTTGTTGAGTTGTCTTTTATTATGTTTGATATTGCATATAGGTGTTTACCTTATTTGAGATTCTTACGTGTTGTTCATGTATTTGAGTTATGGAGTTGTTACGGGTTGTGAACCCTGTGTGTTTTATTTCTTGAATTATATCACGAATTGTACGTTTAAAATTTGTATGGCCTTGTTTATAAAAGTTTATCATTTCTGGGTATAGTTGTTTAGAGAGGAAATTTCGGGACGAAATTCTTTTAAGGAGGGTTAGTCGTAACATCCCGTATTTTTATAAGTGATTTTAATTAGGAATTAATTTATCCAAAAACGTTTTATGCAAATTTTACCAAAAACCGGTCACTCGACTAATTTTTAGCCAAAAACCAAAACTCTTCCGAAAAACTTTATTTTTAAAACATGTTACTACTTTTATAAATAAAAAGGACCCAATAGTTTTGTTTCTAAAGATTGGTTATTTTTGAGAAGTAAATTAATAATTTTGATTAAGAGTTAACTTTTAGAACTTTGGGGACCAAATAGTTCGTTACCACAAACTTTCTCAAAACAGTTTTTACATCTTCAAATCAGCCCACTTCTTTCAAAACAGCAACCTAAAACAAGAGATAAAAAGAGAGAAAAGAGAGAAAATAGAGAAAAAGAAGAAGAAGAAGAGGAGGAAAGCACCATTAGCGAGTTCTTACCAGAAGCATCTCCACTACGCTCTAAGATAATGGGGGTTATCCATTGCGACTAGACGAGGGTGTATGTTAGGATTTGGTTTTGCGTTTATTATAAATTGGGGGTTTTTGCCTTTTATATTAATTATGTTCTTTAATTGTTAATTGGGGTTTATTTGTTATACTTTTAATTCCATTATTTGAATTGTAGAAGTTGAGACTTGAGACATGTTAATTTCGAATTTATGAGATTATGGATGGGTTTGTATGATTTATGAGTTGATTATGTGATATTATGGTTGTTGATGAAATTGGGTAAATTTATGTTGAATATGGATGAATTGTAGTTTACCAATACAAGGTGTTTGTTAAAATGCATGAATGAGATTTTATGTTGTTAGAGTTGTTTGGCTAGTTGTGAATCTAGCACCTATGATTATGGGTTATGTTGAAATACGTTAGAGTGACGTATGAGAATGTGATAATTGAATGGTTTATTATTATTGGCTGAGGCCTTGTGATTTAGAATAGTGGCAATGGTCTAAGTCTCTTCCTAATTCCTGGGACATAAGACGGCCGAGGGGATAGGGAATGACTCGTCTTATGGACTGGGGTGAGTGGCGTGAGAGGTCCGAGTGTGCACTATATTTATTTTATTGTTAGCAATGGTCTATGTCTCTCCCTAATTCCAGGGACATAAGACGGCCGAAGGGATAGGGAATGACTCGTCTTACGGACTGGGACGAGTGGCGTGAGAGGTCCAAGTGCGCACTATAAATCTACTTTTATGTTAGTAATGGTCTATGTCTCTCCCTAATTCCGTGGACATAAGACGGCCGAATGGATAGGGAATGACCTACCTTACGTACTGGGGTAGGTGGCATGAGAGGTCCATGTTTGCTATAGATGTGTGTGGAAGTTATTTAATTTATTTCGTTGTACGATGTTATTATATTCCTTTTTATACGTTGATTATCATAGTTTTTGTTTGTGAGTTCTTACATTTATGGGATGGAGTGACGGTATTTTGTGGTGTCGTCCCGTCTATGTATGTGCGTGGGACTCACCATTACAGTTTTGTCTTTCAGGTACGACTTAAGTTGGCACATTCGGATAGGAGCATTAGCGAAGTATCGCATGGGCTCAGGGCTTCTTTCAGTTGCTTTATTTTCGCTTAGACTAGTTTTTGAGGTTGTAGCCCACGGGCAAATTACTTTCGTTTGTTATCTTTTATAAATCTTTTCAAATCTTCTTTTCTTGTAGCCGCATTTGGGAAACATTTTTATTTAATTGTTTAATTGTTCCTTTAGCTCGCAAGTTATTTCTTTTAAAATTTAAATTTTGTACCAACAGGTTTCTTTTTCCTTTTGTTTAAAAAGGTCACTCCTTGTTATTCGTTTTACGGATTTCGAGGCGTAACAGAGTAAAACACGAGTTTGTTGTTACCCTCAGGATGAATGCTAAAGCGTTGATTTTATTCCATCACCACATTTGAGACGTGATGACGTCTATGGTGAACAAATGTCTGAAATTGACATATTGGAGCAATCTTTCACCAAAATACTAACTTGGAAATTGTATTCCATAAGCAGTATCGTGAATTTATATTCGCCATGTTCCTTTATCGCCCATCTGTTATTGGATAAGAAAATTGCCCTGGTGAGTAGTTTTAATCCTATTGGGTCAATGGCGAATTGTTTGCCTGATATTAATGTTCTTCGTGTACATTTTTTTCCACGAATCGAGAACCGAAACAAGTGTTATTTGTCTCGAACATTCACGATCCCGATGAATCGCCTAGCCAAGCGAGATTTTAGACAATCATCAAAATCAAAATTTTGTGGCTCCAAGAAAGTAATTGAAATGAACAATATGGCCCGTTGTCACAAAGCAAGAGATAATGCTCAAGGAGGCAACTCTATGCTATAAAGGCAAATGTCATGCACGGTTACTCCTTAAATAGTTCAAAACTATTATAAAGGTGAAAAAACCGATGCTAATGTGGTTAAAGATAACTGAAAGGAAACTTTTGAGATCCCCGGTTTTGTGGCTCAAATAAGTTTAGTACATTTCTTTATTAATTTTGATAAATCATTAAGCCATTTTTTCGTTCATCTAGATTATGTTTTTCCATTTGGATTATGATTTTTCCATTTGGACATACTTGTGGATTATGGTTTGCCTGTTTACGAAATTTCTCGAAATAATTTAAAGTGTTTTGAGCAAATTCCTTTGACAAATGTGACCAAACTTTAAATTATGAAATTTTAGGCAATACTTGTGGGGTAGTTGATTTTTTAAGAAATAGTGGGTAACAGTGTACCACATAATTTCACCAACTATTTGCCTAAAAGAGTACTCAGTGACAACAATTCTAGACATGTCATTCCAAATCAAAATATTTGGTAAAATCAAATTGATTTGTCAAATATGAGGTATTATACTCATGTAGGTCCTACCGTACCTTGTTGAATTATAAAATATTCGAGAAAACCAGTGTTATATGGTAATAACTCATGAAAGAAATGAAATTTCTTTACATAGCCTCCACTCAAAAACGTATTTTAGAGGAGTTGAAATGTCTTTCAAGTGGTTGGTACCACTTTTTTTTAAATCATTTAAAGTTAACTTATCATTTTGCCTGTCGTCGATTGATAAAAGATTTAGATGCTAAGACATGATTGTCTATACTATCATTCGCCTGTCGTCGATGGATCAAAGCATTTTGATATTGTGGCATTGACCAGATGAGATATTACCGGGTCAAAATACGATGTTTGATTTATAATCGCATCGCATTTGGATTCTCTTTGAGGATATATTTCGTGATTAATCCGAAATTCATGCCACTAATACTCACTTTGAAAGACTAGTATGTGTAAAGATCACGAAATGAACTCGTAGAATTCTTGTAAAGAATTGAAGGAGTTATTGTGGACTTATCCAACCATAATACGGATCATAAATATAAATGGATATGGTTGATGCATTGACAATAAGGTCACATGATTATTGTTTTCCATAAAAATACAGCATTTCCCAAACTTTTAGCCCTATCATTAAGTTGATAGCTCGTGATCCGGATTATCCTGAAAAGTCTAGTCGACTTGATAATGCCGAAGAGTAAGAATCGAAATTTCAATTTGTATTACTTGACTTTGGGAATTGAAATTGAACATAATGTTGATTATGTTCCGACCCAAAATGAACTCACAGAATTTTTAAGCGGTTGCAAATGATTACACGCGTTATTTGGTGACGCGTACCTATATATGTTTCTGTGTAGGGTCACAATACATAGCACATTGCTGCATTGGTCTGTCTGAGGCCCATAGTCACTCAAAACACTAAATGGATACCAGTTGGTTACTGGTTATGAGCCAGACGCCTCATATGAATGCGTGTTTGAGTGCTTAATTTTTTGATTGAGCCGCTAAAGCGTTCAAAATATAGACCTCTGAAAATCGGGGACATAAGACGATTATGAATCCCCTACTTGGGATTCCTCTTTGGCTCACCATGTGCCCTAAGAATTTACCATTGCTTATGCCGTATGCGCACTTTGTTGCATTGATCTTTAGTTTATGTTCACCCAAGGTTTGAAATACGACTTTTATGTCTTGCAAATGGGATGTGGAATTTTTGCTTTTTATGACCATGTCATCGATGTAAACCTCCATTGTCTTCCCAATATGCTTTTGACAGACGTTTGTTATCATTCTTTGGTATGTAGCTCATGCGTTTCGCAATCCGAACGACATAACCTTGTAGCAGTAGTTTCCCAAGGGTGAGATGAATGAGGTCTTCTCCTGATGCTCTTGGACGAGCGGAATCTGATGCTACCTTTAGTATGCAACTAGGAAAGTCATTCTTTCTGCCACTGCCGTTGCATCTACTAGTTGATCTATTCTCGGCAGTGGGTAAGGATCCCTTGGGCAAGCCTTATTTAGACTGGTAAAGTCTATAAATACTCTTAGCTTCCTATTTAGACTGGTAAAGTCTATAAATACTAGTTGATCTTTTATAGCCCCTGCCTCCAGCAGCTTTCGGACCTTCACTATAATTGCCTCTCTGTGCTCGACTGATATTCTTCTACTTTTCTGAGCAATTGGCTTATACTCGATGTTCACGCTCAGCTTATGACATGCTATCTTGGGATCTAGACCAGACATGTTGCTGGGGCTCCAAGCGAACTTGTCGATGTTTGCGAACAAGAAACTCTCCATTTCTTTTGCTTCTTCCTTGGGAAGGTTTTCTCCTAACAGGAAATAATGCTTATCGTCCATTCCCGGGATTCTTACCTTCCTTAGCTTCTCCCCCACTTGTTCCTTGACAAAATTTTATCAACCAACTTCTTCAGGCTGGTTGGTTGTTCCACGATGACCAGCTGTTTTCTTAGGGCCGCCGTTATATCCTCACAGGACCTTGAGTCCTCCTAACATCCCCGAGCTACTTTGATTTCTCCTTTTCCGTTTGGGTACTTGACCTTCTGGTGGTAAGTCGACGGTATGGCACGCATAGCGTGTAGCCATGGTCGCCCTAAAATCGCGTTGTGGCCTGAATTATCGTTCACCACCAGAAACTCTATCGGTATCGACACTGTTCCTGTTGCGACATTAAGGACTATTTTTCCAATTGGCTTAGTGGTTTCCGTGATAAAACCTATCAAGGTTACATTGGTTGGTTGTAAGTCTTGTAGACTCAATTCCATCTTGTCAAATAGCTCATTGTACATGATATCGCATGACGCTCCCTGGTCGATTAAGACTCTGCTAACAGTGTCAATTCCGATCTTAACATGGAGGCTCATCACGTCGCTGTGAGGATAGATGACCCTTTCTTCGTCGTGGTCAGAGAAAGAGATGGGCGGGTGTCTTTGTTGTACACACTGTCTCTTTGTGGAGGAGGATGCCTGCGGTTTTGAGCCGCGATAAGTGGACGACATTGATTGTCTTCCCTCTTCTAGTTTCAGGTCCTTCGAGGGCAGGCAGCTTGCCTTTGTTCATGCAGCCCTTGATGAATTTATTTAGGTAACCAGTGTCACCCCACTAGTTCATCTTCCACCGGAGATTTCTATAGTTTTTGGTGACATGGCCATGGTCTTCATGATAAGCGCAAAAGATTTTGACATCTCTTTGGTGAGGTGGGGATACGAATGGTTCCGGCCTTGAATACCAGCTTTCTCTACAAATCTCCTTCATCATGTTCTCTGCAGACTGGTTGAAATTGTATCTAAGTATGACTGGTTCGAAGTTCCTTCTGTGCTCTATTTCTTGAATGGGTTCTCGGCATGGTGGTCTATTTGGTGCCTGGTATGTCAGTTGGTAGGGCTTCTGATCAGCTTCTATAGGGTGTTCTACCTTTTTCTAATCCTCGGGCCTTGTGTATGCATTGTCCCTCTTAGCTGGCTTGATTGCCTCTCTTCAATTGCCATTAGCTTTCTTGTGTTCCACATGTGCCTCTCTAACCGTATCCTTTCTGGGTAAAGTTGGGTTGAGGTTTCTCATTTCCTCGTTCTTGTCTGTTAGGTGGGTGCAATAAGCGAGGAGTGCATCGGTAGTCTGGAAGCTTTTGCTAAAAAAAATTCTCCTCGCCCAGTACCCGCTTGGGATGGAGTTGATAAAGTTTTGGATGGCGATGTTGTTGGCATACTGAATGATTTGGTTTGCCACGTCTAAGAAGCATATGCAATAATCTTTTAGTCGCTCATTGGGCAACATGACCATTTTCAAAAATGTTTTGATGGTGACCCTCTTCTTCCTGTGAGCAGCATATCGGTTAGAAAAAGCTCTTAGAAGTTCGGTTCAACTTCCAATAGAACTCCTTGGTAAGTTGTGATACCAAGTTGAGGCCTCTTGACCCAGACTATTCTTAAAGAATTTTCACATTAGCATGGAGTCATCGCTCCATAATTCCATCCCGGTCTTGTAGTGCCTCAGATGGTCTATCGGGCAGCTTTTCCCATCGTACAGCTTGAACTCAGGGATGACGAAACCTGTCGGGTTTCGGTACCGTGTAATTTTCTCCGTACACGGTATTTCCTGGCAGACATTCCATGCTTTCTGGAATATTTCATCTTGCGTTTGGTATTACGGTGTGTATCCTCCACCGCCGTAATTTGTATGAACGGGGGCATATTACTCGTGTACTCCCCCTGCCCTGTTCTCACCATACCCCCCACTTTCCGAAGCTATACCATATGCATGTCCGACCTGGGTGCTCTGGAAGCCTGACGTTGGTGCAAATGGCTATGGTTGCGTCATCATCAGTGGTAGTTCCCCCTGTTGAAACCTTCTTGCCTCGCGTTGTCATCCTGCCACTTCCATGGCTGCCCTGTAAGTGGTGACTTCCACTTGTTCGCTCCTTGTGAGCTCTTTTTGAGGGCCAAGTGTTTGTCCTATCGGCATCCTTATCCCCGTAGCTGCCATGACTGACATGCAAGCTGCTAGCTGTTCTTGAATTTGGACGTGATAGCTCTCATCGGTCCTCTATATTATAGCCGCATTTCCTACCGGTTGTATTATCGGTTGAAATTCCACCGTGGATGGTGTAATTATTTGCGGAGGAAAGATTGGTTGTCGAGTTGTTTGTTCCTGGGTGTCGGTAGGTGGCATCATTTGTTGAACGCTATTGGGTTCTT